>CP136069.1:77264726-78464726 GCA_032622095.1 Siphonodentalium dalli
GGACTGGTGTCGCAAACTCGCTATTGTTTTTGTCGCCCGCCTGATGCTACATTGTAAGAATATCTCCAAGCACACACACACGCACACTGCAGTAACTCAGCTATGTCACATCATGACGACGTACTAAAGTATACCCCGCAAAAACACCAGTTGTGGTTTTTGCTATTTTGCAGATATTTAGTGAACATAATATCCGAATTTTTAAAAGTATTATTTGTGTACATCGAAACACTGGGTGATTCAACACCTTCATGTCGACATTATGGTGCAAGATGGAACGAGTCGATCCCTTGAGGTCGGTTGGTTCTAAATTCTTGCTGGTGTACAACGTAATGCATACATTTTGTCGCGAAAAAATTATCATTTTTCGCTTGTCCCTCATATCAGACCTCACCGCGGTGTCTGTATTGTGATCATAGGCGTATTTTGTGTGGGGATGGCGATGTACTTGGTGGTACCGTTAATCGGTGAAATTCGTCACGCTCGCTTGCGTATACTTCCAATGCAGCGCAAACAGCGATAGGGATTTGAAACGGGTAGATGTATCCCATTGACCGGTAATCTTTCACTAAAATTTTCTCACTCAAAAGTACATGAATTCTATGAAATAGAAGTCAGTTATGCGTTAATCTATTTATTGCAAGATTTCATGGGCAAATCTCATTGATAAATCTGTCATTTAAGCCATGTTTTATGTTCAAAGTATCGAGGCGGCTTCTAGCACTTAGATAACTACGGAACGCCAATTTGTACACTAACAACTGTCTTCACCCCAGTAATGACATGTCATGATTAAAGGTACTCAATCGGATTCGATGGTCCCCATATCATCAGATTCCAACAAAAATAATGCTAACCACAGTCAACTATAGAATACATTTGCCCAAAGCCTGTTATTTATCAACATTTTGTTAAACGAAAAAAGCCACTTGATTTTAGAGTTATCCACCTTCATCCGCAATTTGGTCCGAGACCGTCTTCTCGTCGACTGTTTACTGTGCCTCTAAAAATTATCGGTGGTGAAAAATAATGGACTTCAAAAATCGATTCGAATCAAATATTGTTTACCCCCCCCCCCCCCCCCAAGCCGAGGAAATAGTACTTTGAGAGCATTTATTCGGATTATGCATGAGAGTGAGTTGATGGTGCTATACGCATGCATTCTCGACCCATTGACGTGATTATAGAGGGTCTCCGCGTTGAGAGGGGGTGTTCAAATTCCCAACTATACACCCCTTGAGCCTTGCGTAATTCCAATTGTGCACCCCCGTTGGGGTTTGATTTTTACCCAACTGTTCCTTCACGTGCCTGAATTGTAGTCTGTTGTAAATGGATCAGTAGTCTTGTTACCAGAAGTCCTGTAGGGGGGGGGGGGGGGGGGGGGGGTCCACTGGGCCGACTAATACGAGAACATTTGGAGATCTGAACCTGGAAATTGCACAATCATAACATATAGTGGTCTAATTCCAGGCAAATTCACGCCCTGATTTGTTTTTCTTCAATTAATTATCAGTTTTGACGGGCCACTGCACGTGGAGAGACCATGATACACCGGGTAGACCATCGTTCGGTCCGGTGTGAAAATTGATAATCGTAGCATCTATAGACTATCCCCAAGCTTTTCATTTGTTGGATATTTCAAACCTATAAGGTTGGAAAAATTTCCAACTGTTGGCCATTACAGTCCGAATTTGTTTACCAAAAGTAGGAAACTATGCAAATGTTGGTCTAAAACAATAAAAAGTCCCCACTAATACATTTTTGGGGAAAATCAAACTGCCAGAATAATTTCCAACTGACATGTTAGGTATATTAATTTTCCAACTGTTGAATAATTTGACAACAGTGGGGTGAAACACCCCAACCCCCCCCCCCCCCTCGCCACGTCTCTTATATCGACCCTTTGTACGTGAATTTATTACACTTTTGAATACAACCGCTTAGTTATTTTATCGTATGTGGGTGGTGACTGATTTCTCATTTTTATATAGATTAGATATTTACCATTTGAACGGACATGGCGCATTTGAACTGGTCTATATTGTAGTGGTGGTAATATATAGGTCGACAATGACACGAAATACCGATATACATACCTTATACTCTGCACAATCTTACCAATGTCAGAGCGACTTTCAGCTGTTTTTTTCCGCATAGAAGTGAAGCAAACGCTCTTTATTATTCAAACTATATAATGAATAGACTACCATTAAACACCCTTTATCGTTAACAAGTTTAACTTTTCTACCTACCTCTGGGTTTAGATCCAGACAAATATCCTAATTCTTGGGACAAATATTCCCTTGCCCCGACCCTTCGATCTGTTGAAAGATTCCAACCCATTTCCAATTATTATGACTAAATATTCCCCAACTAATATAAGGGGCAATATCGGTCTTATATCTGAATCAAAGTGCATATAGGACATTATTGGACCCTGGGTTTAAAAACAACACACTTTACACCGAATATTGGTTGGAAAATTTAATTAGCGTAATTGTATATTTGAGCTATCATAACAAATGTTCTCAGTCTGAAAATTCCATCTGTTTTAGTCAAAACTCGAACGGTCTGTGAAATTATTTATGAAATCCAATTTTTGAAAATGTTACCAAAATGAGTCAAAGAAAGCCCCCAACCCCTTCCCACTGTCGCCTCGTCCCTGGTGAATGCAAATCATTATCAAGAGGTCCATCACATAACCATTGCGGCAAGTACAACATCGACCAATAAAGTGAATGCTATATAGGGAGTGTTTGGGGAGGGGGGCTAACCCCGGGATTCTCGAATGGGCCTAAAGCGAATGCGAATAACAATTTCTCTATATCATGGGGGGGGGGGGGGGGGGGGGTCGGAAACAATTTCAGGCACGTATGGCATTTTCCCCCTTTCGATCATTTTTTGTACCCACCCACCCCCACCGCCAATTTTTTTTCCGTTTTCGGCAGTTTTTCCGACCATTTTTTGACACCCACCCCCTTTTAACACTAAAACAGAGATTTGCGGGGGAAAATTCACTTTAAACAGCTGTATATGAATTTCTGTGCATACTATTTATCATGGATGTTAACATGGACATGTAAATAGGAATGAGTCATTTTGAGGTCATTCGGCCAAAAAAACATGGCTGCCAGCGGCCATCTTGGATTTCAAAATTTGCAACAAAATACAACACGATAACTGCCTGCAGTCAGTTTACCAATTATAATTACATTATTTCTCTCATTCAAAGTGGTTTTGAAGCCCAACTCATTGCCAAAACAGTAAAAAAACAAGCAGGAATTTTTTTTTTTAGTTGCATGTTGGTGGCTTTGACCACCCACCCACCCCGGCATACGTGCCAGAAAATTTTGTTTCAGCCCCCTGTATATCATAGAATTTATCACATGTCAATTGTGTTGCGGTTGGCTCACCATACATTACCAGTCGATGTGTTTAATTCTACCGGTAAAACAGTTTGCGATTACAAAACGTGTACCGGTACGAGTAGCTACCAGTACCCGTACCTGTACCGGTTTGAAATCGCAAACTCGCTAGTGTCTCCCGGCTCAGCGGGCGACATTGTGATTTCTCGCACGGCACGTGACAGGACTTGGGTCAATCAGAATTAAGTAAAATAGGGAGGAGGGTAACAACACTGAACAATGTGCTTTGATACATATATATTAGTTTGACAGAGAGTTATAAGTATGCTTGTTAGTTGTTGTGGAAGAACAAATGGTAGTATCTGCAAAGATGCCGCGTACTCTTAACAGTCGACAATACATGTACGTCACAATAGGAGGTCACATATGGAAAATATGGACATGTTTGGAGTTATTTTGTGGACGACATCGCCATTTACGGTGACCTTGACTCTATCATGTGTTCTGCACGGACATATTATGTGGGTCATTGGAAGTAGATTGACCAAGTTTGACTCCAACCATACTGATTCTGCAATAAAACCAGATTTACCCATTGATATACCTCTTAAATAGTCGTCGGTTACCATGACAACTATGGTTTTGAAAAAGTTTTGTGATTGCTATTATAAATGTCTATCTGCTGCTCGGCTACTCACATGCAGTGTGTTCTGTGTCGATATATATATATATATATATATATATATTATATATTTTGAAAGATCTGTGTGTGTGTGTGTGTGTGTGTATCTGTCTGTCTGTCAGTAATCGATGGACTCAAATACGGCTGAGCCAATTTCGATGAAACTTGGTATGTGGGGGTATTTTCGGGTCAGGACTAACATAGGCCTATTAATTTGTCCGTGCGAGGTCAACTTTTCACGTGCCGAGGTCAAATCTGTTTTTACGCCGTTTTGCGCTAATATATTTCAGTTCGGTGCTTACAAATCGATTCGAAACAGCGCGAATAATAACATGCCAGTCATAATAATGACACTATGAGAATCTTTCGTGTTTCCTCTTTCCAACGATATATAATATGTATGTATCCGTTTTAGTTATCTGCCTCAATTATTAAGAAGAAGTGGTACGATCTTCTATCAGGGTAAAAACAATGCGTAACTTCTATGACGTCGTTAGAGGTCATAAAGTTAGATCACGTTAACTCTTAACAGGCCGATGCATTTGACTGTTTCAGAACGTCTTGGCGATATCTCGGGCACCGATGGTAATTTATCTTTACGTTGAAACTTGATAATTAATGAGCGTGTGTATATGAGGCGCGTTTATATACTTCAGTGGAAATCAAATCGGGTTAAACTGGCGGATTTTTACGGACGAAATTTGATGCATAGGGTATCTCGGTATCCGCTGGGCCGATTTCCCGGTATCCGCTGGGCCGATTTCCACCATTTTTGGGGTGTTGGTGTTTGACCCCACCTGACCTTGACCTTCAAAATGGTCAATTCAAGGTCAAATCGGGTAAAACCGGATGTATTTCGACGGGTACTTTTGTTGGGTACTTTTGTTCGGGCACTGTGTTTTGGACGGGTCAAATCGTGACCCCACTTGACCTTGACCTTCAAAATGGACAATTCAAGGTCAAAGTCCGGACGAAGTCGGGTCACCTTCTAGTCTATTATATATTTTGGAAGATCTGTTTGTTTGTGTGTAATCGATGGACTCGAAAATGGCCCAGCCGATTTCGATGAAACTTGGTATGTGGGGGTATTTTCGGGTCAGGACTAACATAGGCCTATTAATTTGTCCGTGCGAGGTCAACTTTTCACGTGCCGAGGTCAAATCTGTTTTTACGCCGTTTTGCGCTAATATATTTCAGTTCGGTGCTTACAAATCGATTCGAAACAGCGCGAATAATAACATGCCAGTCATAATAATGACACTATGAGAATCTTTCGTGTTTCCTCTTTTCAACGATATATAATATGTATGTATCCGTTTTAGTTATCTGCCTCAATTATTAAGAAGAAGTGATACGATCTTCTATCAGGGTAAAAACATGCGTAACTTCTATGACGTCGTTAGAGGTCATAAAGTTAGATCACGTTAACTCTTAACAGGCCGATGCATTTGACTGTTTCAGACGTCTTGGCGATATCTCGGGCACCGATGGTAATTTATCTTTACGTTGAAACTTGATAATTAATGAGCGTGTGTATATGAGGCGCGTTTTCAAATCGGGTTAAACTGGCGGATTTTTACGGACGAAATTTTATGCATAGGGTATCTCGGTATCCGCTGGGCCGATTTCCCGGTATCCGCTGGGCCGATTTCCACCATTTTTGGGGTGTTGGTGTTTGATCCCACCTGACCTTGACCTTCAAAATGGTCAATTCAAGGTCAAATCGGGTAAAACCGGATGGATTTCGACGGGTACTTTTGTCGGGTACTTTTGTTCGGGCACTGTGTTTTGGACGGGTCAAATCGTGACCCCACTTGACCTTGGCTTTCAAAATAGACAATTCAAGGTCAAAGCCCGGACGAAGTCGGGTCACCTTCTAGTATATATATATATATATATATATATAGCTATATATATATATATATATCAAAACCTGATTTTTTTTCCACGTGGAGTAATAGAAAGGAGTGAGTTGAAAAATAGATTTAGTACAGCGGGTACGCAGTACAGAACATAGTGTGAGGTGACATGAGTCGGAAATGCAGTACGGGGAGGAGAGGTCGGGATTGTAAATTATATGCAAATCATTCCAGTCATCCATATCCTCTGCGTGAAGAAATATTTCCCATAATCTTTGTGAACTGTTCGTTTCTGTAACTTCCACCGGCGACCTCTATACGAGTTTACTTGTGTCCACGTTATAATGACCATATCATAATTTATAAACTTCAGTTAGGTCTCCATGGAAACGTCTAAATTCAGCTTGATCATACGATATCTATAATTTTTTGAAAGTTTCTTCAGTTGTAGTACTAATGTTGTTGCTTTCCGTTGAACTCTTTCCAGAATCATATACATGTACACTGATATTTATGGCACGGGTGCCATGCTGAATTTGAATACTCTCGTGCAGGGCGGACCATGGTCACATACAACTAAACATATCCTCGGGCAAATACGAACATAACCGACTTATAATATGAAATAGGTACATTTCATGTGATTATTTGATTCTGAGATATAAAGGATAACGAGTTATCTTGGGATATAAGATTTTATGAACTCGTTTGATAAATTTGACTCACAACTCGTCTACGATTCGTTGTGAATCAAATTTATCAAATGAGTTTCATAAAATCTTATATCTCAACATAACGAGTTGAAGATCTTGTATATAACATGACAAAAATAGAGCTGTATGCCTTTTTAACAAATCAAAGTCTTTAAAAGAAGCTGAAAAATGCATGTAAAATGCATACATGCACGGCGTTGGCTGGTACGCTTCACAACCGTATACGACAGTATTTGCGCGCTATGCCTTGCGGTGAAACATATAGTCCCTCAATTTGCCTCTGTGTTTTTGTGCCTATTTTCGTTAGTGCAACGAACTAGGACAATAATTGAACTTTAATGAACAAAGCAATAATTTTGCAATGTCTGGTATTGGTGTAAAGTGCGGCTTTTCGACACTAATTTGGACATAACATACTCATAAATGATGCAACAGATAAGAAAGACAGTACAAAACTAAGTGATATAATTCTAATATCATGAGGTTTCTAAATTAATCTGTTATGTTGATTTGAAAACAAATTGCATCAGACAATTTTTCCCATCGAAAGAATTTGAGAATGTCGTCAGGAAGCCCATGATAACTTTGTTCGTGATTATAGGTTGTTCCGCAAATTGGTTGTTGACGGGATAAACGAGTTTGTGTAATATTCATAGTGAAAACCAGCCAAAAAACTTCCTGGTTGCGTTGTCGTTTCGCACCAATATACGTTTATCACGTTGCGAAACCTACACTTATTCACGGAGTTCGTGTGGCGTTATGCACGGTTGAGAAACTAAGGATTAAAAAACAATTTTCGCGGAATAACCCCATGTTCCGAGGGAACACAGCGGCATTGACTCTATGCATGACATACCTCGTAAACATCATGTGATAAAGTTAAAAAGATATCCGGAATGGTCAGGAATGGTAAGTATAAATGCTGGTTGAGAACCTCCTGTCGATATTCGCCGCTGAAGCTCGAAAGATTCGTCTTGAGGACGGGTGAGTAGAATTTAGTCTCGTACCCACTCCTCGATGAGTGGTCATGCTATATATGGTATGCTTAGTGTTGGTGTGTGCTGATAAGTTAGGCCGTATTCACACAATTGCAAATTGTGAAGTTAGCCGTAAGTTGTTTGTCCAAGGACACATGCAAGGAAATCAAGCAAATGGGGATCTTCCTTATATGTACACTTCGTTCCCGATTACCGGTACAAATTACATCGCTGTTCAAATTCAACATACGGCAACAGTAACTTGGAACTAAAAGTGTATGACTGAACTCTAGGCACCGTTTAGTATTATACCAGCTAGTAATGTATGCAATGGAGGACACACGTTTTGTATAAGTCCAGCAAAACATAGCTTGAGATTTTCAACAAATAATTTCTATGGATCTATAGGGCTTTCTTGCATTTTAATACTTCGCGCGCGTGTCGTTGGCATTTGAAACTATACTACAGACATGGACCTGATCGTTCCTGCATAAGTTATACATTGATTATACACAGAGCAGATACCACGCTCTGGCACACATACTACCTGACACTAGCCGTGTACGGGTTAGATATATACTATATATGTGAAAAATAATTTGACAATTCGTGGTATGTAACAACAATACATATTATTTAGACAAATCACTTTGTGCATGGAATGGGAATAACCACAGCCTATGACGTATTCGTGTCCAACCCAACTACCAGCATACAGATAATAATATGGCCGTGGTAGCCAGTCACATGCTTGTATTGAAATATATTAAAGACATATTATGTACTTATTCGGGTTCGTGAAACTAATAACATAGTATTCAGGCGCTATGCTAACTGGAGGAATATGGCATTCTAGTAATATCGCAGAACATTTCAAACAAATCGATCTTACCACTCCATAGAAATCATCGTCTGAACTACGCACAATTGTAAATATTTACTTCTCGATTCAGGACGCTACTATCTGCGATAAGCTAACGAAAACGATTTCGCCACCGAGAGTCACTGTATTTAATTAATATATAAGAATGACGGTGTTTGTTGTCAATTTGGATATAATATTTGTAAAAAATACTACTTTGTGTAAGATTTTTCTCCATTTCTATCTGATCACCCTACCGGAGTATTTCACATCACTTTAAGGACTATAGTAGGGATACCCGTCGTTACCCAGGTTAAAATGATCTGAAACCCTCTGCTCTGACATTCGGTGGGAATAGAGAACACCCGTGTTAAAGGGTTGCACGCATTCTCAAAATTGTATATCCAAATGGCATCACAAAACGTCATTCTTATAAGTAGTGGCTCACCTTGTCTGAGTGATTGTCATTTTGTTTATCGAAATTAATTCGCCCCACCATAAAAGAAGAATTTATTTATCTACAACTGAGCGTACTTCAGGCGTTATAACTTATTTATTCGTACAGTCGACTGGTTGGAATTGATGCTTGTTGTCCACCGAAAATTTATTTTTGGGGGACTATTGTAATCAGTCCGTGCGTTCCGTCCGTGCGTCCGTCCGTCCGTCCGGAGTTATAACTCCAGTAATGATCATCCGATTTGATTGACACTTGGTATGTATAATAGGTGTCACAACCAAGAACACATGTACTCTGCAATTCTGGGCTTGATCCGATGTTCTTTTATGGAGTTATTTCCCTTTTTTCAAATTTTATTTAACTTAGAAAATTTCTCACTTTTTCCGTTTCAGGATTATATCTCAAGTTTGGATCCTTTAATTGCAAATACCGTTTAAATGGGGATCAGTCATATCAAGATACAGGTTGAGTTCGAATTTGAATTTAATCCGAGGATTTTTCCTAGAATTATGGACTTTTTTAGACTTAGAAAATTCAATTTTTCTTGTTTTTTCGTTGGTTTCCGCATGATAACTCAAGTTTGGATTGTTTAATTGGAAATTCTGTTTTTTTGTGGGTCGTTCATATCAAAATAGAGGTCCAGTTTGAATTTGAGTTTGATCCAATGATTTTTCCCAGAGTTATGGGCCTTTCGACTTTGAATTTTTCTTTGAATAATTTTCTATATGAGGGTACCTTCATGGTGTAATCAACTCCTCCTACAGTTTTGATCATAGATATTTGAAACTTCAGAGTATTGTTACCCACACATTGGAGAGAGAGAGAGAGAGAGAGAGAGAGAAAATGAGAGAGAGTGAGAAAGTAGAGGGGACAGAGTTTTCAATAATTTAGTTGCTGCGTGATGAAAATTATGCTCGTAGTAATATGCATGCGTCAGGCTCCATGGGAGGGGGTCAATCGCAATGGCCAATTCCTATTTCAATGGGGTTCACTGTGAATATCGCTGCATTCTTCATGTAGAATCTTTTCACGTATATTACATGGTTATCTGTCAGGTCACCACTCAGGTGGCTGCAGTTCAATTTTAACCGGGTATGGAGGATATGAGATTTACGACATTTACTATGATACAAATAGGCAGGTGGACGTATATTGTCACTGTTCAGTTCCTTTTTGAAGTCTTCGATTGTACTGCTGCTCTTTGTAGTTTCTGACAGTTTGTTCCATTCGGTAATTGCAGATGGTAAGAAAGAATCTATATAATAGTCATAATTAATATTCGAGGGTAGTCTTATATGTTCAAATCTGAAGTTATATCTGGAATTATTTGCCTGAATTGGTCGTACATAATTTCTTAAAATTGATGGAGCAGTTCCACGTATCATTTTGAAAAATTGGCATAGCTTATGTTTTCTACGACGTGAAAAGAGGAGTTCCCAGCCAGTTTCTGACAAAAGGCACGCGTTACTCGTACTGATGGTTGCACCTGTTACTATTCGGGCCATTTCGTACTGTACCTTTTCAATATCGTCACTAAGATAATCAGGGCAGTTATCCCACACAGGGGAGGCATATTCCAGTATTGGTCGGATAAATGTGTAATGTATCTATGTTTACGCACTAAATTCACTCGACCCCATTCTTTATCAAGCATAGATCTGATGTGGATACCCCATGAACCCATGTTATCGAAAGTAAGTCCCATATGTTTATGGCTGCCAACCTCGACAATTGTCGCGGCTCCCATGGTCAGATGGGGGTGATATACTGATATGTTTCTTTCCTGGAGATTAAACGAGCTTCCGTCTTCAGGGGATTGAATTTTACAAGCCATGCTGATGCCCAACACTTGAGAGTTTCGAGGTCATCATTGATTAGTTTTGCGGCCATAGCAGGGTCTTCAATTGTGAGAAATAGAGAGGTGTCATCAGCAAATAGTCGAATGTTACACCGTATGTTTTCGGTTATATCATTAATATATATTAAAAACAGAAGTGGACCTAATAGGTAGCCTTGTGGGACACCTGCTGTTACATCTTGTAATTCCGAGTGTGTGCCGTCTATGACAACCTGTTGTTGCCTAAATTCAAGACACGATTTCATTCAGTTATACAGGTTTCCACGTATACCCATTTTCGTTAGTTTGTTCAAGAGGCCACGGTGCCAGACTTTATCGAACGCTTTACTTATGTCGCAGAATTTTCACCGGACCTCTTTTCCGTCGTCTAGTGATCGACATATATTGTCATATATTTCGGTAAGTTGGAAAACTGTTGAATCATTGCGCATGAAACCAGCTTGGTAAAATGATAGGAGTTTGTTTTCATCAAGAAATTCCCATAGATATTTATATACATTTTTCATAGACCTTTGAGACGCAGCTTAGTAGGGAGATTGGTCGGTAATTTGATATAATACTGGGATCGCCGCTCTTGAAAATAGGTGTAACATGGGAACGCTTCCACTGGGGTGGGTAGTAGCTGTTTTCGGTAAATATTCTAAAATAGAATTCAAGAGGTTCACAGAGCGAGGAGGCACAACTTTTCAAAACTCTCGGACTTACTCTGTCGGGCCCACTGTGGTTTAAATATGTCAAAAATGGCGTCGTTTGAGTCAGGGATGAACGGAAGGGGAGAGGGGCACCAAAATTGATAAAACTAAATTTAGCGCCGATTTCCACCAAATTGATATATATTCTTCATCATGATACAAGGAATCTAATTGTGCGATATAACAACGCCAAATTGTTGTTTTTGGATGAGAGATTGGGAGCGGGTGGGCACTAAATTTGATAATAAGTCGCCGATTGCCACCAAACTTATACAAAATCATCCCCATGGTATGAGGAGTCTAATGGTGTGGCTTTTATCTGTCAAATGTGCCCTCATTCGAGTCAGGGTTGCATTGAAAAGGACAGGGGCACCAAAATTGATGCACAATTTTTTTTAGCGCCAATTTCCACCAAATTGATACTCGTTCTTATCCAAGATACGAGGAATCTAATCGTGATTTAAAGACGCCATAGTGGTGCTGTTTGGGTGAGAGATGGAGAGGGGAGGGATTGGCACCAAATTTGATAAAACAAATTGTTTAGTCGCCGATTATCACCAAACTTATAAACAATCATATTCATGATATCAGGAGTGTAATCGTGTGTTTAAGGATGTCACAAGTGGGGCCATTCGAGTCAGTGGTGTATAGAGATGAGAGGGACACAACAAATTATATCTATATGTTTAGTACCGATTTCCACCAGATTGATACATATTCTTCTCCGTTATACGAGGAATCTTATCGTGTGGTTTAGATACACCAAATTGGTGCCCTATGGGTGAGAGATATGGGGACCTTAAATTTGATACGAATTTGTTTTCTCGCCAATTTTCACCAATTTCATATATATGCATCTCTAGTCTCTAATGAGTCTTAGTGTGTGCAGCTTGAGTCCGAAATAGGGACGGGAGGGTCACCAAAACTGATACAAAATATTTTTAGTACCAATTACCATCAAATTCAGACACGTTCTTCTCAAATGATACAAGAAATAAAATCGTGCTGTCTGTCTGTCTTTTTGTCTGTCTGTGTGCGTCCTATATATAACTTCACGCGGTACAATCGAGATGGCACCAATGCGTTCTAAGAGGGGTAACTTTTTACAAGGAAGATAATGGTGCGGGTTAAATTTTTCTAAAATGACGCTGTTGGTGGGAGGGGAAATTAAAAAAATATGGTGAAATAGTTTTGTCGCTGATTTCCACCAAACGAATACATAATCACCTTCGCAATATGGCGTTGTTCGAGTCAGCGTTGCATCAACAATTGATTTAATAAACCAAATTCCACCAAATTCATACACGTTTTTCTCAAATGATATACCATGACTTAAATCACATTTGGTGTCGTTTGCGTCACGGATGGTGAGCGGATATGCACTATCATTGATAAGAGTGCTATTCGCCGATATCCACATATAAGTTATATACAGTCACCAGGCCATCTCCATATCATTTTAAGTAGTTGGGCGTTCACATTTCACAATCCCGACATATTCTTTGAAACATCTGTATCTTCATGGAGATATGATAGCCAGGTGTCCTCGAGATCTTAGTCCATCCCACTAGATTGATTGATACATCTCAATATGTAAAAGCCAGTTATCATCTTTTATCGAACTAATGTGTTTATGATGTTCATGTATCATATTATAACGTCTAATGTATACACAGTTGTGAATAAATAAATACTTCATTATTGGTGGAACGAATTAATCGCGATAAACAGAATGACAATTGACAAGGTGAGCCACTACTGATATTAAATGACTGTAATAATCATGTTTTGTGATGCTATTTGAATATACAATTTATGAGAAAACATATAACACTTTAAGCAAGAGCATTCTCTGTTCCCAACAAATATCCACAGCATACATTAACCTGGGCAACGCCGGGTAACCCTGCTAGTATTCTATAATTACAATCATGGGTATATAATATAAAAATTGTTGTCTTGAGCGCGTTACCATTTCTGACATTGGTTTTCTTGTATATTATAGAGCTATACACTGTTTACCATGGATCTTAAACTGTTTGGGCTGCTCGCGATCTTTTTGATCGCCGTGTTGCTTCCGGAGGCTGAATGCTGGCGCAGGAGGAGGTGGCGGATTCGAATCCGACTGAGGAGAATATGGAAGCCAATTTGCAAGTGGGCGTGTCCACGAGTCTGCAAGTACTACGTAGGACGGGGTATGGTTTGCAAATTCGTGTGCAAAACAATATGTGGCAGAAAGAAGCGAGGCGCCGAAGATGAGGTGGGTTTTGTTTAGTTTATATATTTGGCCGAGTGCTGCGCAGCATTTCGCGTGTTAATGCGGCGGAAAGTGTTGTATTCGTAGTTTTGAAGATTTATATATCATAGAAACGCGTTAACGTACGAGATAAATGTATGTGCATTTTATTTAATAGTAAATAATAATTTAGTGATGCGGACAGAACCTGGTCACATATAATGTTCTCGTGACAAATGCCATGTCATTACCATTGGCACGAAGCAGAAAATGTCAATAGGTTTGTAATCGGGCAACACATTTTATTTATTACCAATCAAATTACCCATGTTCATCAGCCTGTTGACCAATTTGATTCAAGATAATTTGTTTTCGCAGTAACTATACATGGTTATCATGGACGCTTTTCCGAAAATTGGGCAAATGCAAAGCGCGGCACCAATTTTGAGCGTTAGGTCGAGCATTACAAAAACATGAATACGTCTGAAATGCAATGATTAAGTATAGTATAGTGTCCGTAAGAAACAGAAACATGCAATATAGTCATCAACTACTTTTTCAAATGTTTCTAGCATTGTGTTTTCGAGTTGTTTTTTCACTGAGATTCTAATGAAATTCTCATTCCGCGTCATCCGGTGCACCCTAAATCTAGTTGGAAGAACGTTGTATACAACTCGTTGGGTGCGATTTTGTTGTGTACTTATTATCCAACAGTTTAGTACGATGTACACAACTCATTGCGTGAACTGTCTTCTGTGGTATTACTTTCATACCACATTGGATAAAACCGCCACGTGGCCGGGTCATCTAATAGCAGCGCGTTTCCGGTGCGGGCGAGCATGCGAGTTTTTGGCTCCAAATATTTCAAAACAAGATGGACGACTGTGTGAGAAACTCCCGAGCGACTGGAAATGGGACAAGACGTCGTGGATAGCTTTGCCGGTATAGTATACCTTTGTTATAATTATTCTTTGTACGATACACTGATTATGTAGGCTTTATGTATTGAGTGTATATTCATTTATATTTGCCAAATTTTGAAGTTTACAAATTTACACAACTGCTGACGGCACTAATTTGACTAAAGTAGTACACTCATACACTCAACACATAAATCCTACATAATCAGTGTATCGTACAAAGAATAATTATAACAAAGGTATACTATACCGGCAAAGCTATCCACGACTTGTTGCCCCATTTTACTTTCCAATCAACGTTGGGTAAACTTTATTAACTTATTATCCAACTAGATTTAGTGTGTGCATGGTGTCCAGGCCGTGCGCACGGGTGTAGATATCAAACAGTATGTGATCCTCAGTAGGATAAGGTATCATATAATATGTGATCCTCGTCTCAGGAGTCACTCGTGGCTCAATGAAGGTAGGATCATATATCAAAATGAGAGGATATGGTGATCCCATGAAAAGGGGATCACCATATCCTCTCATTTTGATATGTGATCCTAAAATAAGAAAATATTTTTATTAACTAAATAACGGAGATATTGAAGAAGTGTTTTTGACGAAATAACGGAAATATTTGAAGAAGTGTTTCAATTTCATTATAACCTGCTGTCACATGTGTTCGCATGGTATGACGAGTTCGAGATAAACGAAAACATGTTGTCTACAAGGTTGTGAACTGTCTTTCAAGTATATGGGACCGATAAACAACATGCACAGTGTTGACTTTATGAATAATGAAATTATACCCATACACCTATTTCAATATTCCAATGCTTGGGTTATTTTTCACACAACAGCCACAAGAAGGTCATGTGACTCCGTTACCCAGAAACTTCGACTTCTACGACCTGAACGACGATGGGTCCATCACATTAGACGAAATCATGGCCACTCTGGGAGAGACACGGGAAAACTGCGAGGAAGTGTTCAAACTCGCAGATACCAACAGTAAGTATGTTAACCTACACAACCACTCCACGTATAGCTACACCACTCTACTCTTACCATACACCCACAGTAAGTAAGTATATTACCTCACCCCAATAATAATATTACACTCCACGAACAGCATGTAGATGCATCACGCTACTCTTATCCTACACCGACAGTAAGTATATTAACCCACCGCCATAATAGTAGTCGACTCCAGGTAGCTATACCACACTGTTATCCTACAACAACAGTGAGTATATTAAAGGTACTCAATCCGATTCGGTGGTCCCCAACTAATCAGATTCCAACAACAACAACATTTTTAGAAATTCGCTTCAGTTATCAGAATCGATTAATTGCCCAAAAATAATGCTAACCAATGTCAAATATAGTAACATGTTGTTTGACGAAATTTGGCCTTATTATCAAACAGAAAGCCTCTTGATTTTAGAGTTATCATCTTCATCCGCAATTTGGTTCGAGACTGTCGGCTCGTCGACTATTTACTGGGCCACTATTTGTTACCCCCAAATCAAAATAAATAGTAGTTGAGGGGCGCTTAATCGGATTATGCATCTTTAACCCACCAACATAATAATAATAATAATACTATCGTAGCTACATCACACACATACTACTCTTATCCTACACCAACAGTAAATATATAAATCCACCGCAATAATAATAGTAAACTATTCGTTGCTATACCACGCTACTCTGGAAAACAAAAACGAGAAAGCTGTAAGCAGTGTTCCAATTCGCTAATGCTGACAGCTATATAAACAGATCGCCAAATCTGACGGTTAGCATTTAAACACCTCATAATACTTAGGCCCCCTCTCCCGTGTCAATATTTATAAATAGTCAAAATGCCCATTGTCATCTTACATGTGTTTTTGATAATATTTTCATAATCCTTCCCAAATGTTTGAATCGCACTTATTCTTGACTTAAAATCTTGCACAGTGTTATGAGATGCGCTGCAATAGCATGCCGTTAAAGGGGTACTGTACCCAAGATGTTGTTGTTGGTTTCTATAATCCCCGAGTCGGAGAATAAGGTAACAACTTTTCCATTTTTTGAAAGTCTGTTGAGTACGAAGTATTGTTACGGATGGCAAATTTACCGGAATGCAAAAATACAAATTGTCGTTGTCGAGTAATTTTTGTAAAGTTTTCAACCAAATGAATCAAATAAACATTATATTATATGCTTAGTAGTCCCATATACTCATTTAAGTTAGTGTACCGTCGCTAGTCAATGAGTGGCTTGGGTTTTCTCCCCGTATAAGCACAATGTTTCAAACGATCGTGTGTGAAATTGTTTTCCTAATCCAGTATCCCTCAATTATAATTTGATTACGTTTTGTACACGGAAATTCGAATTTTAAGAGACGCCATTTTATGGCTGGAGCCATAAAATCAATTTATATTAAATTATTAACTTTTAAATTATTAAATTTTAAGATAGCCTATTAACCTGAGCGTTTACAGAATACATCTTCGACTCAAATTACTTATATTTCTATATAGTATCGATAATAGATCGTTGTTATCACCGGGAATTAATTGAAAATGGCGTACAGTACCCCTTTAACTTCACACAACTAGACCCGAGTACATGTATAACCCATGTTTTTTAAATATACATTCTGCTATAAGATGTCACTAAAGCAAGGTTTTCTTTGAAAGGTAGATTTCCCAAGACGTATGGGAAGCTAAATGTTGAAATCTTGAACAGTCTTTCGGGTGTTTTCAATAGCATATTCGAGAAATATAGCTAATAACCTGCATACTAATAATAATAATACAAACACCAATATCATACAGATTAGTAGTTTTTTGTATACATGGTTCCAACAAACAATATGTTATTATTGGTCATAATTCTGGAGGGTCAAATGAACCATGTCTGTTTAGCCAAATAAAGCTTCAACAGCCTAAAATATCTTCGGTCTGTCTCAATAGAACCATACAAATATGGATATCATTGGAACCGGCTCCTTGACCACATTGTGATAGTTACAGTTATGCCCTGTGCCAATGCATTCTCTTATATATGCGAGTCGACCATAGGTCGCCTCGCATATATAAGAGAATGCATTGGCCTAAAAAAATCTTTTTTTAACACTTTTTACCATTTTTTCTTACATTCTTTAACAATTTTATAATTTTTAATGTGTTAAGCCAATGCATTTTCTTATATATGCGAGGCGACCTATGGTCGACTCGCATATATAAGAGAATGCATTGGCACAGGGCCCTTCTGTTGGGTAAAGTGTTAAGGTGATGCACGGAGAGGCCAGATAAAGAAAAGTGCAACACGGAGCCCTATTTATTGATGGAAATGTTTATGGTCGTTTGTAGAACTTATTATTTGGACATTTCCTATGGGATATCTACTCAGCATTCGTATTTTAGTATAGAAAGGGTTAAAGGGAGTGTTAGCCTAACAGATACCTTTCGCAGAATGAAAGACGACAAATAATTATTATGAATAGGGTACTATATACGTCACTAGAATTTGTGTTCTTTCTATTCGTTGTCATTTTTCCCTATCCATTGTAGTAGGATATGTCTGTCTTGTCCGTCCGAATTTTTCTACCAGACCGCTATACCCTGGCGCGGAGGTTATAACGGCCTTAGTTTAAACAAAATTGATTAAAAAAATTAATTAAATAAATAAAAAACAAAAACAAAAACAAATAAGCTCACTATATGGGCTTATTTCAACACCAGATGTACGCACTTTATATATGTGTTTCCACTGTGGCCCGCCCCATCCAACATATTAACTAGTATAAGTCCACTGTGGGCTTATTCAAGAACCTAGTGTGTCCAATATGAACAAATGCCAATAGTTAGGTCCAATATGAACATATTTCAACGAGAATATATTGAAGTAGCGTAACAAATATTATCTATATAAAAGAGTAGGGTCTGTCTGTCATGTGCGTCAAGCACACACATGGGCCGCAGGCCCCTCCGATGCTGAATACAGGCTCCAGAATTAAGCCTGTTTCAGCTAATACTTGATATAGTAATAAGTTCGCGATTGTTGCTCAGATCCTCAATGTGGGAGATGACCGTGAGATTATGTCCTTAAATTGGGATCGCCGTGTGGCCTTAATTTGTTTTATCTATTAGTGACAATAAAATCATATGTCGTCGTGAAACACGAGACGTTATGTTTTTGGATTGTCAAAATGATCAAAGGAAAAGCGAATTCATGTAATAAACGTTCGAGATAATAGATATTTCGAAATACTATAATATTGATAACGATCCTGATTGAGGTTTGCAACCACAATACAGCCATTATTATGACATTTAAGATAAACACACTGTGTAGATCCCACTCAAACAAATATTACTTGTATTCCAATTGTATAGTTTGCAATAAATGTTAGCGGACTAACTAACGCAATTTTGATTCGATTTGCAGATGATGGTAAACTATCAGAAGATGAGTTCGAGAATGGACCATTTGTCTTTGAGAAATACCCAGGAGGTAAGTATCCCGAATGTAAGGCATATGGTTCGTTTACCCCTTTCATGACGGGAGCCGCGCTGGTACACCATTAAATACAATGTACCTTGCATTATCTTAAAGTGATGTGAAACACTCCGGTACGGTGATTAAATAGAAATGGAGAATAATCTTGTTCAAAGTAGTAATTTTTACAAATATTTGACCCAAATTAACACTCACACCATCATTCTTATATATGAATTAAATGCAGTGACTCTCGATTGCGAAATCGTTTTCGTTAGTTTATCGCCGATAGATGCGTCCCGAATCGAGCAGTAAATATTTACAATTGAGCATTGTTCTCACGATGTTTTCTATGGAGTGGTACGGTCGATTTGCTTCAAATTTTCGGCGATGTTAGTAGAATGTTACATTCCTCCAGTTGTCATAGCGCCTGAATACTAACTTATCAGTTTTACGCACTCGAACAAGTACATAATATTTCTTTAATATATAAGACTAGCAGGTGACCCGACTTCGTCCGGGCTTTGACCTTGAATTGACCTTTTTGAAGGTCAAGGTCAGGACGGGGTAACGATTTGACCCGTCCAAAACACTCCCCCGACAAAAGTATCCCTAGGTATCAAATTCGTCAGTTTGAGCTCAATCGGTTCGAGTCTATAAAGGACACACACACACACACACACATATATATATATATCATTTGTGGGTACCCGTTTCAAGATGAAGATCACCTCGGGCGGAAAAACTGACCCGATGAAAATCTCCCCCGTTCTCCCCCGTTCCTAGGAAGCCCTAAGTACGTAAGAATCACACAACACGCTCATATCTGGATCGCATACGCTCTTTATCAACGACACTGTGGATACGAACGCTCTTTAACTATCAACGCGATTAACTCCAGTGCCAATGCCGGTCATTTTTTGTGACTGGGAGTGGAGAATGGGTGCTCTGATCTTCTCCAAAACGGCGGTAAACACTGCCCGTGGGATTTTAACCTTAGATTGGAAGTTTGAGCTCAATCGGTTCAGCCGTTTTCCCGGGCCATAGCTAACAGACAAACAGACAAACAGAAGTCCCAAAATATATAGTAGACTAGCAGGTTAGCCCGCCACTAGCGTGGTTGGTAAGAAACATGACATTTTAAAAATTATTTTGTTTGTATTTAATTTTGTTTTTTTCGGGCGGAAAAACTGACCCGATGAAATCCCCCTTCCCTTCCTATGAAAGACAGCACAACACGCATTTTTTGTTTTTCATGAATTAATTCATGGTACCCGTCCCTCAAAGACTGACCCGATGAAAAATTCCCCTGTTCCTAGGACATATATGACACAACAACCCATTCTGCCTTTTTAATCGAGATAATTGCATTCCGCGGTTCGTTTTGCATCCGTATTTTACGCATGGGTAGCCGTTTAGCAGCTTCGATTGTAATAAAGAGCGTTGATCCTTAACACCTCCGAATATGGTCAATATAAAGATCGTTGATGCCTTACCCCCCCCCCCCCAAGTGGCGTTTGCGGTGATTTATACGGAAGTCTCAAAATATATAGTATAGATAATGCGATGACTTACAAGGTCAATGCAAATATTGTTAGGCCAATGTATTCTCATAAGTAAAAAGTTGTAATCTTAATTACACATTTAAAAAGTTATCGTCTAAGTAATTAATAGGACAATATTCCCAATCGTTTACATGTGATACCAAATTATGGTACATGTGTAGTAGTCTGTCAGTCACTTGACTCAAGCGTCTCAGCAATAATTAACTTTGGAATTTAATTTTAATTACTATGTAGTCGGGTTACATGTATAATCATACACGAACGCGACATGTGAGACATCCCTGTGTGACACACATATCATATGTGAATGTGATACATGAGTGTCGCAATCATCCCAGACAACCTTTAGAACTTGTCCAAAATCGCCAAAGTGTAGAGTATATTAACGCCCACAATACCCGCAGCCATATATAACTTTTAAATTATGCACCCATCGGCATAAAAAATGTCCCATAGCCTGTGTATAACTGTAAATATGCCATCATATTTCATATTGAACTGTTTATTTAAGGCCAGCAAGAAGACGACCACTTAGGTCAAGCTGATATGCTTTAGTCCCTGATCCAATGTACATAAATGGATATTGGGAATTATAAATGGAGATAGTATACAAATGATAGATATATAGAGTGCAACATGGAATATACATAATATACGTCGGTACTCGTGTTGACATACATCATGTTAGATGAATCTGACTGGATGAAAATACTTATATTGAGTTGTGCAAACATTTTCATCGTGTTCATGATCAGCAGCATGATCACTTTCTACCACCACAATCCTCTTCGATCACCACCATCAACACTACTCCCACTTGCATAATATCAATCACAATCGTTACAGTCATCACCACCACCACCACCACCACCATCACGATCACCACCACCACCGCCACCACCATCACCACCATGATCACAATCGTCATCATCCTAACCATCAGAATAATCAATGAACTCACCATCATCACTATCACACCAACACCATGAATCAATTATCATCATCATCACCATCATCATCATCATCATCATCATCACCATCATCACCATCGCCATCATCATCGTCGGTGACCATATTTATATTTACTCAACACCACCATTACCACAACCACCACCATGATCATCATCAGCATGAACCATTCCATCATCACATCCTCAGCATCATAATAACGACAACATCCAGTCTCATCACAATCGTCATCATCATCATTATTATTATCATAGTCATGTATTAACATCATTACCATCACCGCATCCATGTCAGTATCATCATCATAATCATCATCATCATCATCATCATCATCATCAGCATCATCAGCATCATCATCATCATCATCATCATCATCATCGTTGTCGTATACACCATCATCATCATCATCATCACATCATCATCATCATCAACGCATCATCATCATCAGCATCAGCATCCATCATCATCATCATCGTCATCGTGAATGACAACAACAACAACAACAACAACGACAACAACAACCAGAATAACAATAACAGCAACAAAATAACAGCACGTTATGGAGTCTTAATGCCCTGATTAATAATACGGATAAAAGGGCAAAACCTTCACAAGGAGCTAAATCCGACACGTTCAGAATATCATTCCTGATTATTGTATTTGGTCGATACAGACACTCTCTTGGCAAATATATATATTTATTTCTATCCTCCATCATATGAAGAGTTACATGTAACACAAATACATAAAATACATATAGAACAAAGAACAATTCAGTAGAAAAGAACATATTTACACATTTGTCACGCGACCACCGAGATGGCCCCACTTCCCCAGCCTAGACCTACAAAACATGCACCATAGATAAAAGGTCACTTAAACATTGACATGCCTTGATCTACAAGTATGCAATAGAGATCAGAGTTTGAGGGTCCATGCTGTGAACCCACTCATTGACTCAGGCTGTGCGAGCAGCGACCCAGGCGACAAAGCAATTAGCTGTCCTCCGGGACAGACGCCCACACAGACCAAGAGTCCCTCAGTAGATCCACAGCACGAAACCGCAAACTGTGGCGCAAGTTTGAACCCTGTACACGACAATCAGGGCTGTCTGGTTATGATTTATTGAGAATTCAAATTTAAGATACGGATGGCCATCGCGGTATTGCTGTTAACCCTTTACCCAACAAACCGGCAAAAAACGCCCAAATAAAGATTCAACAGCCTAAAATATCTTCGGTCTGTCTCAATAACACCATACAAATATGGATATCATTGGAACCGGTTCATTGACCACATTGTGATGGTTACAGTTATGCCCTGTGCCAATGCATTCTCTTATATATTCTATTTTCCAATTCGAACCAACTCTATTTTGAGCCCAATAACGTCTTCCTTTGTCATGGAGCTTTGGAGATCGTTTATATGTTGATAGGTTCCATCTTGTCCGACTCCTGACAGGCTGGAGAAATAACCATGCAGACTTATCATTACTTATCAATTTCAACGATGTCTTTATATTAGCATACATATTGCGTGGGACGTTGACAATCTGTCCATTAATGTTGTTTGAAAAGAGTTTTTGCAATATACCTATTATACAAACTTTGTCGAAAAATGCACAATAAAGGTTAAAATTTATTTTCCTTGTCAATTCACTTAGAATGTATAATAGAAAAGTGCTGTTGGTGGTAGAATAACCTTTACGAAAACCTGGTTGATTTTCGAGAAGTGTTGCATTTTTCTCAACATAACCGTACATTCTATTTGTAAGAAGTTCCGTGAACAATTTACCAAAGCATCTTAATAATGTTATGGGTCTATAGTTTGTTTTTGCACAATGACACATTTACTATTGTTTATATTCCCCATGCATCGGTTATAAATCCGGAGTCTTTTATAAGATTGAACAAAATAAGTAAATATATACCATGCTGCCCGCTTATATAAATGAACGGTTATAACTTATCACAAGTTTTGATATATAAGTATTGTGATTATCATAATTCATCTCCTATACATATGCAGTATTGAACCGCAACCGTTGACGAGAATATAAGACCCCAGTGCACACGTGCATAATTAATAGCCACGCTGTGTTAGGGGACAACATGTCATCACTGACAAGTTCCATTAACCTTGGTTCGATTTAACTTTCAGATCCTGACGACGATGATGACCAGGGAGAGGATGGAAATCCAGGACAGGGCGGAGACGACGGAAATCCAGGACAGGGCGGAGGCGGCGGAAATCCAGGACAGGGCGGAGGCGGCGGAAATTCAGGACAGGATGGAGACGACGGAAATACAGGACAGGACGGAGACGACGGAAATACAGGACAGGACGGAGGCGACGGAAATCCAGGACAGGACGGAGGCGGCGGAAATCCAGGACAAGGCGGAGGCGGCGGAAATACAGGACAGGGCGGAGGCGGCGGAAATACAGGACAGGGCGGAGGCGACGGAAATACAGGACAGGGCGGAGACGACGGAAATCCAGGACAGGGCGGAAACCCCGACCCCCCTGGTCGACCCGGGACAGGCTTTTAAGCAGAACATATAGATTATGAAACGAGTCTGCGATAAGCAACACACTCAACACCAGGGTGACTTGTTTGGTTGTGTGCTTCTACGCGACCCACTCAACACAGCAATGATTATTGAGTGCAATGGGATAATCAGCGTGCATGGTGGTGGCAATTTTTATTCAAATTCACTAATACGAATGCGACATATACCATTGCTGAACGTTAATCATCGCGAACGTTTTAACGCGACGCGAATATCATTCCATATATGTCTATAATTTCCACAAGTGTCATGTTCGCGGTCATTAAAATTTAGATTAAGTCAATTATTAATATTTAGTTAATGCTTTTATAAAATAGATCGAAATGGCGTAACACTATTATTATTAGTTGTCGGTGTTTTGTGCCGATTCTCAGTTGTTCGCGGTGATTCTAGGTGAGCCCGTGGTCAGTCTTCATGATTTATGTTGATTCAAATTAATCCGCTCAACGCATGTTCACCGGGGATAACCAGGAAAATCTCACCATCATGCAATCATGGTGATCCACAGCTGACTTAATCGGATCACCCGGGAGTGTTTTGCTTATCGCATATTCTTGACGTTTTTTAGTTATAGGCATCCATATTTCACATCGGTCTCTGTTGAAAACATTATATCATGAATCAAGTTTCATTATAGCGTGTGCTGTAGAACCAATTGGACATGTGGAATCGTTAAAATATTATCACTTAATCTTGATGTTGGCAAAACCCCAATTTGACATTCTCATTTGTACCCAGATCTATATACACTTACGCTCTATATAATCCTAAATGCAATCAAATGAGCTGGGTACATATTGTAATGTATGTTTAACATTTATTTGTATAGATCAGTTTTTAGTTTTGCTTTAAGTTCGTTCGGTGTTATTCAATAATATTAATATCTAAATTATCATTAACAATCAATCTACGTGTTCGTTTCGGTCTATTCAACCAAAGTGTTTTCTATTTCTGTCATAATGCACAGTGTATAGTGATAAAATCTGTGCACATCATCTAAGTCACTTAACACGTCACTTAATTAACGCTTCAATATGCATTTTGGTTTATCAGATAAGACACTGCTTTTGGCCATTTATCAAGTGTCAAGTTTTCGGCTTCAGTATAAATAGTTGGTAATTTTCAAAATTCGACGCACAGAATATTACGTCAGAACATCGACGTTGTTTTAGTATCATAATCAGTTTGGTATATTGTGCAGCTACAGTCGAGAACCCGTTGTAGGTTTCATTATATACGCAGTCGACGTCATATGATCTATATTCGAGAAGCTCAATTATTTATGTTCCAGAATCAAGGCGTTTTAACTGTTGTGTTATACTGAATGTGTCACCAAATTGATGTACATCTCTCAACCAGCTGTAATTTATGTTTTGTGAAATAAAAGTTCGTTGTATCCCACAAGGACTCAATAGTGTTATCACCACCCAACAGTCAGTACAAACTACATGTATATAACAATACCCTATTTCCGGCGAGTTTGGCTAACTTGGAATCTACGTGTATACTTCAAATCTATGCTGAGTCATTAATAATCGATGGCATTTGTTTTCATTTTCCACAGAAATGGTAGGTGTAAGCAAATGTTTGTAATTTATCCATGTGCTATTCTCCTTGATATATACCAATATTCACACACAAAACGCAAATTTTACTAATTTTTGACCAAATTGTGACCATTGTCAACACAAAAATAGACCATGATAGAGTGGATGATACGCCTGATAAATAGTTGAAATAGAAAACAGATTTCTACGTATGTAGATATTTCATCTTTTTGATGAACTTTTAGTTTCTTAATGTATATTTAAACTATCGAACCAGTAGAATCACAATCAATGCAATCTACACTGGGAGTTATGACCGCAGATACTTATATATCTATTTTTCGGCCCTGCTGCAACCCGTGAAATCACATACGTCTACCCTAACGTGTTATTCCTTTAAGTTCAAAATCAGCATACAAGGGACAGTGTAATATAACACCTCTTTAATGAGTCCTTATCAATGTTGACAACGTGACTCGTTTTGAAGCAGCAAAATATCGTACCCAGGGTGGATTGAACTCAAAGTTCATTCGATTCAAGATTCTTTGTTCTCAACACAATATATACACTGTTAAAAAAGTTTCCGTTATTTTACGGAAACAGGTTCTGGTAATCATCTGCCAGAACTAGGTTCCGTAAAATTACGGAACACCGTAAATTTGTTTTTTACAGATCTCCCGTAAAATTACGGAATACCGTAAAAAACATTATAGAGTTCTACCGTAAAATTACGGAACACCGTAACAGAAATTATACTGGCCTTTCGTAAAATTATGGATTCACCGTAAAATTATGGATTCACCGTATAATTTTACCCCATACCTGGACTCGCAGACGAGTAGTCACTTGATTCCTAATCATCATGAGTTCAACAGTCTTAAGCTGTTTGTTGAACTTATAATCTGAACATACCGATAATGAATGATTGGGAATCAAAAAGTTACTTGATTCCCATTCATTCATTTATAGGGGTGTTCAGATATTAAGTTCAACAAACAGTCTATGCCAGCCATCTGCTCATATCATCAGACCATTCCTACACATGAAGAATAGACCATTTCAATGTATGCTTTCATGGTAAAATCCATATTGGGTAACCCATAGATAATAATGATCATCTCCACTACTCAACTGCCATCCTTGATCCAATCGACAGGAAAGTAGGTTTCGCACTGGACTCCATGAACCGTGTGAAAATTTGATTGCAACTGCATACAGGAAATTTTTTTAAATCTTGTGTAAATCAATGTTTTCTAATGGCAGCCCGCAAGAGAAGTCTCACCATACTGACATAAAATTTCAAGATAGAAGACTTTATTTAAATAAAAATTCAAATTACTAGTACACACATTTGTTTATAATATATGAACAAACGAAATAGAAACCCATATTAACCAATGCAATTCCAACCCCCCCCCCCGACGCTCAGTTTAAATATTTGTATGGATGGAAGATTTTTTTATTTTATAAATCCATGGTCCATCACTAAGGAAATCAATGGATAAAAAACCCATGGTATTCATTTTCTATTATTTTCCTATCACTGTTCCAAAGATTTCCAACTGTTCAGACTTTAGTAACAATGCTAACTATGAAGCAAAGATGGAGAAAGGGGAATAGCCCTTGACAAAAAGACATGGACAAAACATGTCAGTATCCTTCCATCAATACTGATCTATTAGCATTCCAAACAAGCTGAAATGTTTGTACAAACACAAAATTCATAAATTTCCAAGTCAAACACGGTCCGTAACTCTGGTAAAAATTAAAAGACGAAATCCAAAGTATATGGATATCTTTGCCGCCAATATGTGCTATCGCAATGCCAAAGACAATGAAAAATAGGATAATTAACACTCAAGTTACGAGGTGATATGTTCAGATGGACACAAAATTCACAAATTTTCAAGTCAAACAAGGGCTATATCTCTGGTAAAAAATAAATGGACAAAACCCGTATTATGTGGGTATCCTATCCCCCAACCTGTGCTATCACCATGCCAACTCCGATATAAACCTTTCATGATGGGAGCTGTGCTGGTGCAGCATTAAATATCCATTTCAAGTGCATTCACTTATATATGCAAGTCTCCCATAGGGAGCCTCGCATATGTAACATAATGCACTGGCTAACAGGTCAATGTAAATATTGTTAGGCCACACTGTATTCTCTTATATTCCCTATGGAAGACTGGCATATATAAGAGAATATATTGGCCCATGATTTTCGCAAAAATTAAAGACGCTCCAGTCATGGAAGGGTTAACCCAAGTTACAAGGTGATATGTATGTTCGGATGGACAGATTCTCTATAAACATCTAGGGATGGACATACAGACGGATGGATCAAACCCATTCCTATACTCCCCACTGACAAAAGATGGATCAAACCCATTCATACACTTCCTGCCTACAAAAATTCAATAATTGAAATACTGTTTTGTATATAGAGGTGTAAGTTCAACATGTTGACATAAATTTCCAATAATTCACAAAGAAGCCTTTCACACCATGTAAGAAAATGAAACAACACCCCATCCTCGGAAGTATATACAGGTTATGAGTTATAAACTGTTTTCTTATAGTTATGTGCACAAAGTAAATTATAGATTTTCTGTCAATGGGCTAGTTTAGGTTGATGCTTAGTCCAAGTCAGCTCGTTCTAAAACCAGATAAGATATTGGGATAGCCAGATGCTAGTTTTGGGTGTACTGGATTGTTGGCATAGAAGCCGAACTTAGCCAAATACATTACGGAACACTTCGGCTTTCATTTAAAACATAAACAAACTGACATTAGTCTAAATAAACCAGAATAATCTATGTGCAATTAACATGAAAGCTAGATTATTGTACACCATTATGACCATAAGATATCACTCTTTCCGTATTGATTTGTCAAGTAAAATAGAGCAAAGTAGACAATTCCCGCCACCAACCCTAGGCGTACATTACATTAAATCAAACACACCCCCAATATTGTATGTCTTGATATAAGTAAAATATAGCATGTTTAAACAAAAAAACAAGGCTATATTGAAGAAGGTATCTTTGTGATCGAAAAAACAACACTTTAAAAGTGATCATTCCAACACCAACCTGCATTAGCATATTAATATTGACCGAAAACCTAACTCTTCTGCATGCCGCTGAATTAGCGTTTGCACTGTGCACGAATGGAACCAGAAGTCTACTTTGTGCATATAAATATAAGAAAACTTATCCGCTCATTTCTGCGGAATTGTTTTTGTTTTATCTCCCAACCTGTAAATACTTTCTAGAAGGGGCGTTCCGTTTTAATTTTCTTTTGGGAAAGCTCTCATTCATTACAAGGTATGCTTTGACAAGAGCTGTCTGCTAAACAACACATGTACATTTTCAAATCCTCGATAATGTCAACAGTTTTTAGAATATCAGGGTACAGGGTATGAGCCAACGTTGTCATAACTCCAGACCAAGGCTTGACTGCATCAATTCCGATGATAGCTTCAACAACTTCTTATGCGTTTCCGTCTTTTTCTTTTTGCCAAACCGTTTGTTCCCTTTTGATGGTTGAATCTTGAACACAACCCTGGAATTTTAAAATGAACAAATGAAACATATGGTTGCAGCAGCAGTCTTCGTTAAAAAATTAAACAGAGCGAATTCCCATTCAGCTCATTCATGTGCAATACAATACCCTGTGACAATGCATTCTCTTATATATGCGAGTCTGCCATATATATGAGAATACATTGGCTTATCAGTATTTACCTTGACCTTGAAAGCCAGTGTATTCTCTGATATATGCAAGACTACCATGAGAGACTCGCATACATAAGAGAATGCACTAGCACAGGAACTTTGATGCGCTGCTCCCGTCATGAAAGGGTTATAAAGTACATAGAACATTTTTAAATAGCGATAAAATATCTAAGATTGATCCAACAAATTCTTTGTTGCACGTCGAAAATAACGTCATACCAATTGTTGCATAGTCTTGTATACGTGGCCATGATATGCGAACATTGTCAAGTGTATTGTCCTGGGCATTTATAAACAGACGTGTATTGTCCTGGGCATTTATACACAGACGTGTATTGTCCTGGGCATTTATAAACAGACGTGTATTGTCCTGGGCATTTATAAACAGACGTGTATTGTCCTGGGCATTGATAAACAGACGTTGGCTCGGATATGTGAGTTCCATATTTGTTTTGATGATTAACAAATCTTTGTCACGTTGACACAACTGGGCTTGGTCTGCAAGCCAATGCCTTTTTTCCTCTTGAGAACTTTCGTCTTCCCCTTCACCAAAAGAACTTGGCTGCCATAGAACACAGCCATAACTGTCTCTGTCCGGACCTGTCTGTTTTTTCTTCTTTGATATTGTTTTTTTGATTTTTAGATTTCTGTCTGTTCACATTGTCTATTCTGCTTTCGAGTTGGGACTTCAACGACCTGTAACCATTCCCAAGTCGGGTTCCGCTTATCCTATCTTCAAATGCATCTGGATACGCCGCGACACACTTCTGTGCAGCTTCCTTAACACGGTCTGCGTGTGGTTTCTGTCCATATTTGGCTTGCAGATCCTGTTGGAGATGTTGCCCTGCGGTGTGCATCTTCCGGGACCCTCCCTTTTTTAACCGACCTCATTAGGACAGGAGACATTTGGTCCCAGGGAACAGAATAATGTTCTGGAACCAGCCGAGGAGTCACGGGCATTTCTCTCAGTCTGTCGCTTGTACCCGTGAATATTCATATAGAGATTTATAGAACTGAAACAAATCTCCTATGAAAAAAATTAATACAAATTGTCCAGAAATATCTGAATCAATTAGATATAAATGGAAAATAATTTATATATTAAAGTGAGTATAACACAATAATTCTCCGATCTTGCAAGACTGATATATAGCACTATATTCCACCCCTATATACACTTATTTTTAATTTTTAAAGTAGTTTTTGGTTTTCAGAGTTGCCGATATACAACATTTAATATAAGGAAGTTATACAATGACAAAAAAATTGTCAAAATCATAGACAATTACATCATGAGATGATACATGTATATTCATTCACTGAATGACAACATCAACTCTTGTGCATTTACTGATGTTGAGCCAATCAGACGTTTGGATTTTGATGTCACTATGGTAGATCACATTAAGAGGTAATTAATACAAAATAATGCATATTATCCGCTTCCTTACCTGGTGTTGCAGGTGCTATTGCGACTTCCGCACAATATGGGTCCTCTGGTGCAGTTACGGGAGCTGTGCCAGGTGCCTCACACATGTCGCCTCTCTTCAGCAGCATCAGGATACAATCGTCTGTCTCCATTAAGAGTGTGAGACAATCATCATCATCATCAATCTCTGTTCCATCCTTCTCCAGCACGACCTGTTAATGTAACAATAGATTTGTGTAATTATTAAAATACTGATAATAAAAGTTGCTCAGCCACGAGTTCCCAAAAAGACCAGGAAGCAATTTTTAATCATATGGGAGTAACAAGACCTGGGATACGGCTCGGTGTATACACCCATGACATACTGCCTATATTGTGGCAAAATAACACATTTCCATTTTAAACAAAGTTGGATAACTCTAGAAAGGAAAATGTTAACAACACCGTTGGACACTTGTTTGAAAGCCCATCAGACGGGGTACGGATGGATGGGACACCAAAGGCTGTACACCCCCTAATCTCTTCCGAGGGTGTGGATAAAATTTCATATAATAAAGTGAAAATCAGTATATCACAAATTATATGTCGTATCAATAAATGTTGAATTGAATTTACATACCTTCACATTTTTTGGGTCATCAGCAATTTATTCGGTTTCATTGTCGCATAACGGTCTACTCGAGTGGGAACGAGTTATATAGTCTGTAAAATAAACACGATTATAACAAATCGTTGATATGTCGTAGCGTTTCGTCCTGCATATGTGGTCTATATACAAACTCCAAGCATGTTAATACTAGCGAATATCCGGTTAGCTGCATACATACGAACGAAAGCATTCACGTGCGTGTGATCAAGGCATCACGTTATCATTCATTCACCTTTTTGAGATCGCAAATCTGAATGCTGAGATGGATGTTCAATTAATTTCAATTGAAATACATTCATAATAGATATGTACACAATATTTCGAATATGTTATGGATTCATATTTCAGATGACAATCGCAGTCCAATTGATCAGTCTCATATACACATAAAAACACTCGAAAACTCATCAGAACTCCCGTAAGTGCTACGCATATTTACTGCACAGAAGATCGGCGTTTGGTGACATCTTCGTCTGCGACGTTCACATCTCTCTGCGCCGACAGTGGTCCCTCTATATCGCGCGGATATTGAGAACGACACTGATTTTTTAAATTGTGTTCAATCCTATGCTTCATTGACAGATGCAGCTATATACCGGCATTTGTTTTGGCAGCGTGGAGGTCCAGGAACAATACTAGTAGATGGATGTTCTCGAAAATTTGAGTGAGAAAAAGCAAAAACACTATTGAAAAAATTCGCAAAAAATTATTAAATGGTTTGATCTGGGAAAACTGATTGACAGCGGGTGGATAAATACTCCTGCTTCATGTGGACAACACATATACGTTGTTCGTTGTTTGTTTTACGATGAGAAACAAACATATCCCCATATCGTATACGTGAAAATGACTTTCCCGTTTTCTCGGGTTTGGCGATACCCTCGGGTTAAAATGATTGTTTTTGGGTGCGACAGAATCCCAAAATCTCGAATATTATTTAATAATGAACTATTACAAATTGTATCACAGTTTAGCTATTAGGGTATTATAATCAACAGAAACGGATCATATTTCAAGGCTGTAAATCATCTCATTATGAAAGCGAATAAATCTATGTTTAGTCTCCTGCACAAATCTAGATCCCTGCACATACCGGCGAATTTACAAATTGAGATTTTTCTAAAACATTAAAACCGATTTTATTATATGGTTGTGAAATTTGGGGATATCAGCACATAGAAAAGTTAGAGAAGATACAACAAAAATTCCTGAACTATGTACTAGGACTAAAGCCAATTACACCAAGCGTTATGGTCTACGGCGAGACGACAGGCATTTTCCTCTCAGCATCGACATAAAATGCAGATTGATAACGTATTGGACTAACCTTATGGAATCGGATACACAGAATATTAACAAAATATTATATGAATATTTATTATCTTGTTGTTATAATGTTTTATTATGCCTTATCCATAAATCAATATGTAACATAAGCGCATTAGTAAGTTAACAAGATAGTATTAGTTACATGATGATGATGATGATGATGATGATTGTGGTGATGATGATGCATGATGATGATGAAGATTATGATAATGATGATGAAGATGATATATTTGTGGTTATGGTGGTATATACACTTATTTACATTGTTGGACCCCCGGTATGTCATCTATCTTCTAATTCATACATGTGTTTACTCGTGTACATCTGGTTCGCAAATTATTGCATCGCATAAATCTGATAACATTTTAGTACTTTTAAATTAGCATCTATAATTTCTCGTGTCTAAATAGCGCAGACTACTTTACCATTGAACGACTTCAGTCAATCTATCTGCCAGTTCATCAATCAGAATCACGATGATCGCGGTTGGTTGCCTTTGATTGACTGTGTTTGATTGGGCAGAGCACTTGGCTACTACAATATAATGTCTTGTTCTCTCACACGCAAGTTTTGTCTTGGTCTTCAGACATGATTGTATCTACCTGTAAATCCACATGTGCGTGTTATCACGACAGGCAAGTAAATTTGTATTATGTCAGGCCATAATTATGTCCTGTATATCTACGAATAAAATAATGTCAGGTATATTTAGTCCAGGAGATATTGGTCGACCTCTGCACCCGACCAGGACTTAAATTCACCTCACTAATTTTCTTCCTTAAGGTCTCCTCTATTTTTTTTCACTTGTTGACAAGAAAAAAAAAGTGGCCAGGTGTAGGGGTGGTGTATACAGTGGCCCATTTCATTCCCACTATCATGGCGCATGTCCACAAACTAGCACCGCGAGCATTGTTCTTCTCTGCTGGGAGATATTCGACGAGACAACTGCGGGGCGTCACACAGTTTGCTTCGGATAATGGTCAAGAAGTGTGGGTAGTCTGTACACTAAGGTCTTCTGCTTAGCAGATAGACATCTGTACAAGGGAATGAGACAGCTAGCAACCTTCGGAACACTGTCGAAGTTGTCCACATATGCCAATGTGTTCGCTGAGTTTGTGAGTTGACGAATCATCTATTGAGAAGTGACTAGCTAACTGGTTCGCCAGGTGTAAATACGAGGCACTGTGATACGTCCCCGAATCTGACGGGACTTCCACTGCTTCAAGTCGTGAATGCCAACAACAACGACATTGTTGGACTCGCCATGCCGTGAATGCCAACAACAACGACTTTGTTGGCGAGAAAACACACAATGCTATTTTCTATTTACGGCAATGTGAGAATCTTCGGGAGGCCCCCAAGCCGTGAATGCCAACAACAACGACATAGTTTGGCATACCTATTTTAGGGATGGGTATCATAATTCCTCTTGATTAAAAAGACAGAATTAACTCATTAAAAAATGCGTGTTGTGTGATTCTTATGTTTGTCGTTCCTAGGAACGGGGGAATTTTTCATCGGGTCAGTTCTTTCCGCCCGATGTACCTTCAATCTTTTAGGGACAGATACCATAATATCTCTTGATTAAAAAGGCACAATTAACCCATTGAAAAGCCAAAAAAATGTCACGTTCCGGACCAACGCCGTCAGTGGCGGGCTAACATGCTAGTCTACTATATATTTTGAGACTTCGTATATGTGTGTGTGTGTAATTTATAGAATCGAAAACGCCTGGACCGATCGAGACCAAACTTCCTATATAAAGGGTAAAAACACACGGGAATGGTCAACGTCGCGTTTTGGACAAGCTCTGAGCACTCATTCTCCACTCCCAATCATCAAAATCACCGCAAACGGCACTGCGGGGGTTAATCGCGTTGATAGTTAAAGAGCGTTCCTATCCGCAGTGTAGTTGATAAAGAGCGTATGTGCGTAATGTGATTCTTACGTCTGGGTCTGGGCGTGTGCGTTAGTATACAGACATGAGCGTGTTGTGTGATTCTTACGTACTTAGGGCTTCCTAGAAACGCGGATCGGGTCAGTTTTTCCGCCCTAGGTGATCTTCACCTTGAAACGGGTACCCACAAATGATATATATGTGTGTGTCCTTTATAGACTCGAACTGATTGAGCTCAAACTTGCTACCTACGGGAAGTGTCGTGGACGGGTTAAATTGTGACCCCGACCTGACATTGACCTTGAAAATGATCAATTCAAAGTCAAGTCGGGTAAAGACCAAAAAATTAAATTAAAAAATTAATTAAAAAATTAATTAACAAATTAATTACAAAAATTAAAAAATTTCATGTTTCTGACGACCGCCGCCAGTGGCGGGCTAACCTGCTAGTCTATACTATATATTTTGAGACTTCCGTATATATATATGTAGGTGTGTGGTGGGTACTTTATAGAATCGAAAACGACTTGTTGGATCGAGCTCAAACTTCGTATATAAGGGTAAAATCCCACGGGGATCGTCCACGTAGCATTTTGGACAAACTCTGAGCACTGATTCTCCACTCCCAATCATCAAAATCACCACAAACGCCACTTCGGGGGTTAAGGCATCAACGATCTTTATATTGACCATATACGGAGTTGTTAACGACGAATGCTCTTTATTGCAATCGACATAGCTAAACGACTACCTCCAAGCGTAAAATACGGATGCGGGACGAAATGAATTTATCTCGAATAAAAAGGCAGAATTGATCTAAGAGGCGTAACTCTACATTCTGGTTCACGACGGGATTAATTGACTGTCCGCTCTTTGCGGGGGTATCATAATTTCTCTTGATTAAAAAGTCTGTTGTTCCTAGGAACGGGGAAGTTTAGGACGGGTACCATGAATTAACTCATTGAATCGACATAGCTAAACGACTGAAAAACAAAGAATGCGTTGTCTGTCGTTCCTAAGAAGGGGGGGATTTCATCGGGTCAATTTTTCCGCCAGAAAAAGGCACAATTAACTCATTGAAAAACAAAGAATTATATTAAAAAATAAAAAAAAACATAAATTAAATTAAAAAAACATTAAATTAATATTAAAAAAAAAAAAAAAAAAAAATTATTAAAAAAATGTCATGTTTCTGACCAACCACGCCAGTGGCGGGCTAACCTGCTAGTCTACTATATATTTTGAGACTTCCGTATATATGTGTGTATATATGTGTGTAAATATATATGTGGGTACTTCATAGAATCGAAAACGGCTGCGCGGAGCGAGCTCAAATTTCGTATATAAGGGTAAAAAAAAACCCACCGGGATCGTCAACGTCGCGTTTTTGACAAGCTCTGAGCACTCATTCCCCTCCCAATCATCAAAATCACCGCAAACGGCACTTCGGGGGTTAAGGCATCAACGATCTTTATATTGACCATATTTGGAGTTGTTAACCGACTAACGCTCTTTATTGCCATCGACGTTGCTAAACGGTTACCCATGCATACGAAACTACGGATGCAAAACGCGAAATGCATTTATCTCGATTAAAAAGGCAGAATTAACTCATTGGAAAACAAAAAATGCGTGTTGTGTCATTCTTATGTATGTCGTTCCTAGGAACGGGAAAATTTTTCATCCGGTCAGTTTTTTCCGCCCGATGTACCTTAAATCATACCTCTTTTAGTGACGGGTACCATAATTTCTCTTGATTAATAGGCAGAATTAACTCATTGAAAATCAAAAAATGCGTGTTGTGTGATTCTTATGTCTGTCGTTCCTAGGAGGGGGGGGGGGGGGGGGGGGGGGGGGATTTCATCGAGTCAGTTTTTCCGCCCGAAAAAGGCAGAATTAACTCATTGAAAAAAATTAAATTAAAAAAAAAAACATTTAAATTAAATGTCATGTTTCTGACCAACCACGCCAGTGGCGGGCTAACCTGCTAGTCTCATATATATTTTGAAGACCTCTGTCTGTATGTTTGTCTGTATGTTTGTCATTAATACAAATCTACGATTCTCGACCGATCGGGACGAAACTTGGTGCGTGTGTGTAGTTTGACCAGGCGGTGGACGTTGTCGTATTCGCGATCCCGTGCGGCGCCCGCTTCGCGCATGCGCAGACGAGATCTCGGAAATGAGTGGAGCTATCGACTTGAAATTTGGTATGTGAATGTATCTTGCCCCGAATACGAATTATATCGGGTCGCCGAGCCCGTGCGACACCAGCTTCGCGCATGCGCAGACGAGATCTCGGAAACGGGTGGAGCTATCGACTTGAAATTTGGTATGTGAATGTATCTTGCCCCGGATACGAATTTTATCAAGTCGCCGAGCCCGTGCAACGCCAGCTTCGCCCATGCGTAGACCAGATCTCGGAAACGGGTAGAGCTATCGCATGCGCAGACCAGATCTCGGAAACGGGTGGAGCTATCGACTTGAAATTTGGTTTTTGAATAGCCCGGACAACGTCGGGCTCATCGGCTAGTCTCATATATATTTTGAAGACCTCTGTTTGTCTGTCTGTATGTTTGTCTGTATGTATGTCATTTATACAAATCTACGATTCTCGACCGATTGGGACGAAACTTGGTACATGTGTGTAGTTTGACCAGGCGGTCGTCATTGTCGTATTGGCGATCCCGTGCGACGCCAGCTTCGCGCATGCGCAGACCAGATCTAGGAAACGGGTGGAGCTATCGACTTGAAATTTGGTATGTGAATGTATCTTGCCCCGGATACGAATTTTATAGGGTCGCCGAGCCCGTGCGACGCCAGCTTCGTGCATGCGCAGTCCAGATCTCGGAAACGGGTAGAGCTAGCGACTTAAAATTTTGTTTCTGAATAGCCCGGACAACGTCGGGCTCATCGGCTAGTCTATTATATATTTTGGAAGATCTGTGTGTCTGTCTGTCTGGACTCGAAAACGACCGAACCGATTTCGATGAAACTTGGTATGTGGGGATACTTTCGGCATTGGAGTGGCATGGGCCTGTTAATTTTTCCCGTGCGACGTGACCTTGACCTTGAAATCGGGTCATTTCAAGGTCGAACGCCCGAGTATCGCGGGATTTCGATGAAAATTACTGTCTGTGGATACTTTCGTATGGGGAGTGTCGTAAGCCTGTTCGTTTGCCCGTGCGACGTGACCTTGACCTTGAAATCGGGTAGATTCAAGGTCAAATCGCGAATTTTGATGGGATTTCGACGAAATTTGATACGTGTGGTTACTTTTGTCCACTGAGTGTTTTGGACGGGTCGAGTCGTGACCCCGACCTGACCTTGACCTTCAAAATGATCAATTCGAGGTCAAATCGGGTAAAACCGGATGGATTTCGACGGGTACTTTTGTCGGGTACTTTTGTCCGGGTAGTGTTTTGGACGGGTCAAATCGTGACCCCACCTGACCTTGACCTTCAAAATGGACAATTCAAGGTCAAATTGCGCAATTCGCCGAAAAGCAGAGGGGAAACAGCCCGGACGAAGTCGGGTCCACCTGCTAGTATACATATAATTATATAGAATACACACGTAGTGTTTCTGAATAACAAATTTACACCACGAGTGGGATTGACGATTTACCACACGAGTGTGGTAAATCACCAATCCCACGAGTGGTGTAAATTTGGCATTCAGAAACACTACGTGTGTATTTTGTTTATACCATGTCGGCACAGGAGCAAAAATGCAATGAAATAGAAATAAATCCACTTAAATTAAGACGATTCTGTCGCACCATTGAAAATCATCCCCGTTGTGTTCCCCACACTTGGCCGTACATCGACGCACACTATCACAGCTGATCAGGCGTATTGATACATTGAATTAGGTCAACACTCAAGTGTACGAATATGGCATCGGTGTGGCCAATTCACAATAAAATGTAACGAAACAGTCATAAATAAACAACATGAATATAGTTGAGAATACGAATTTAATGAATATAACATATTGTGGGAACTTTTTTATTCTCCGCCGGATCACAACACAGTCAACAAGAAACCACGAAAGTCATTTTGAAATCCACCGTTTGTTTTTCGAGTTTGTTACGTCTATTTCTTGAAAAATATTCAATTTGTTGATCTGGATGTGATTTCCACGGAATAAACTGTTCGTAAGGTCCGTGACTCTTGTCGGAATGTCTCCATCACCCAGAGTGTTCTGTGTGGAGGTTATATTTTCAATATTTCTGGAGTTCGAGTTGTCAGGAACAACAAAAAGTACCTGGATTAACTCATATTAAATACATTTTTTTTGCGACATGCACCTTTAAGCAATTATAAATAACAATCAACTTCTTAATTTATTTGTTAATCTTGTTCATTTTCATCGCATTAGTAAGTATAATATTCAATTGAATCGAAAGTATCAAATTGTTTTCATCGCGAGGCGCTATACGGTTTAAAAATAGAGTCATTTTGAGCGAGGTCCGGAAGGTTAATGAAAGGTCAATTCGGATGTAGTTCTACTATGGGTATAACATTTACCCATTGAAATACCATTCAAACGTGTTACCCACAATAGGAACGTGTTACCCACCGTCGGACTCCTGTTCACACACAGTAGGGTGTACAGCACAAATATATTATTTAGCATGTTTGTACAAAGTACAATAGGGAGTCATGGTATAAATATATAATACACCCATAGTAGCCGAGAGTAACACATTTTCACCGCGGGTGGACTTGTAGTTTTAACTACGAGCCTTTTGGCGAATGGTTAAAACCACAATTAATACCACGAGTATTTTATTCAGCCAATACGCACACGATTGGATAACGAAAGATACTTAATCGGGGTCCACAATTAGATAGCAATTGATATTAAATCACAATAACACGTGGTACGCGAGGCTATCGGATTATTGACGAAATAACGGAGATACTTGAAGAAGTTCTTTTAAAGAGCCACAGTAGGGTGTAAAGATGAAATTTACAAATTATATTTGTTATATATACACACAATGGCACAGGAAATTATGGTATACAAATTTTTACACGGACGCTATATTGTAAATAAACGAAATCCGTTTGCGTATAAGCACAACAATATTGCGAATACACGCATTACTATTGCAAATATACGCAATAATATGGCGAGTAAACGCAGTATACTGAAAGTCTTTGATGAAGTGCCGATACGTCGAAGTGTTTGGACCGAAAGGCGTCCGCACCAGGACATTCGATATCGGTTCTGCGCTGGGAACAGTATCATAACCACGGTACTGGTGCCGCTGTACCAGTCATTTAATTTCCACCAACAGGCGGTGAGCTAGGAAATACATCAATTTGTTTGTTTTGTTTTGTTATTTCTGAAGATCAATCACTCATAATGCTCGAGAATAGGCCATACTAATGATTGACGCGTTGAATGCGACAAACTTTACTTTCCATTGCCGTTGGGTTTGTTCGTGAACTGTAGCTATTGTTGGTCGATTTAAACTTAATATATAAGTATCAGTCGGTACATTTATATTCCCGTCCACTGCATGATCCACGTACATAATTATATGCAACATATATAGTCTGGTCGATAAACTAAAATTTTAGGGTCAACCTAGAATTTTTTTTGACTAAGTTTGTTTTTATGCTATTTTTAATAGGAATATCTCCTCTATAACATATCCAAAACCGCTGAAATCCGGTTTGAGCATTTGTTGTAATCCAAGATGCCGTCCATGCACGATAGCAGTTGTTATCGAAAAATTCTGAATTATGTGGTAGGTGCACCATCTAATACCAAATTAGTAATAAAATACAATACGCATAAACAATGCTTTGTCGTAAACCGTATCGGTAGAATGTCTGTCCAAAATGGCCGCCGAATTGGACAAATCTGATGAAAATTACAATTTGTGGAAAATTGAATAGCTAGTCCGATAAGAGTGAACACGCCCTCAAATTATGCGAGGAAGAATGATTTCAGAGTTTAAGGTTAACTTTTGATAATAGATGTACGAATATCTCTCCAATGCATCTCGCCAGATAGCAAGCTAAAGCAGGATCTCATACAAAGGTTCAATCTGGATTTTTCGGGCGCCCAGAAACAGAAAAATAACGCAGTTTTATCTGTACTGTTTATCGCGAATCATGTGATATATGTGTAATTAAACAGTTTAATGAGATTTAATAGGGATGTATTGATTCTAAGACATTTTCTAGAAACCGAAATACATGTACTCAGAGCAGTCCAAAAATGTGACAGATCAGCATTTATTTTTAAATCTACAACATCAAATCTGTCAAAATTCACCACAAAATAACAGTGTGTGAGCTATTCACAGAGTAGTGGGTAAAATGTGTAGATCCCATTGTCTGTGTCTTAAAATAATAGTCATAGTTGTCTCCGGTCAAGTGATGAAACATGATTATTTCGCTTTGATCACATTAATACATGGTGGTATACTATGAACGCAATTTATCAAAATTCAATTAATGGTGTACCATAGACTATCTTCAATAAATTCTCAACTTAACCAAAATTGGCTACATACTCTGTGGCAGAGACTGTCTTTATACCTGGAAATAAAATGTGCTTATACCAATAAGGCCATACATACGGGAAACGTACTACGTTTTCTGCAACTGCATCACCGCGCTTAACCCATCTCCCTAATGTTACACATACCTGCTGCAAACAAAACCATAAAAAGCACCATTGAGTGAATGGTCAACGCAGAAATAATAGCTTTAAACGCTGATGACCTGATATTTAGCCCAAGTAGGTGGGTGACAATGGCAAGATATTTTAAAACAACAAGATGTTGAAAACTAATATTGTGCATTGCATTGTAGCATATTTTCATTGTAAAGTGCCGACTGAAGCAATTTGAATAAAATTGTTTACTAAGAAACCGGTTGGTAGCAGCATAAAAATTGGTATTAACTAAAATGTACAATGTATCGTCTCCTCGATCTAGTGACATGGGGTGCTAATCTAATGAAGAGATGATAATTTCTTTACAACATAATCAACATTACGACATACGTGTATGGTTTATTATCACGGAGAGTGTTGAAAATTTCGGAAATGTATCTATTATTTACACCGCAAGGGTGTGATCTTCATTTTCACCGTTAAATTCAATAATTAATCACAAATCCAAACGAAACTATCACGCACTGTGCGGCGAAACATTACTTTGCATGTTGCATGCCCGCAATCATTTGTGGTTGACCAGACTGTTGGATGTATTCTAACCATAAAACCCAAACTTTAAATACATAAATCATTGGGATTAACCTGCGTTGCAGTGAGCCATGGATCCGTCATATGGATATGTGTTAATGATATGCGTACCTTTAAAGATAGTTAACAACATACTTGTAAATTACCAATACGTATTTTCACTTCTAGGTGGTTATCCAATATGTTGCTTTCACCGTAGCATGGCTTGGAGTTGCGGCCATTTTGACAGCCATTTCGTGGCGGCCGCGATTGAACTATTTTCTGTCCTTGTCACTCTATTCGCTCCCGTATATACACACACGGGTATACATCGGATGGAGGAGTAATGCGTGCTAGTGTCGAGTCCTATTAAAACCCGACCGCACCCGACCGCACCGTCCCGAGAGGTCCGATCAAGATGGTTCGGGCACTATCGTGCAGAATAGACCTGTATGTACCAAAGTTCCAATCCTCAAGTCGATATCTCAAGCGGAAACGGCACTGTTAACCCATAACTTGCGGCCGATTCCGCCATGGTACGCAAAATCAAAAAAGGAACCGACCGCACCTGGCCTAGCGGTCTGACCACGGAAAGGGACATAATACCCCTCTGCATCCATGGTCGATCGGGCAAGTTGCTAGCTTCACAAAGTTCACCGGAAGTGAATATATTAACCCATACGCTGCGGTCGAATTCGCTATTCAAATACTCAAAAACACAGAAAATAAAACCCGCCGACCGTACCGCCACCAGGGGACCGAGCGAGATTGGGCATGTACTATCGTGCAGAACAGACCTGTATTTACCAAAGTTCCAATCCCCAAGTTGATATTTCAAGCGGAAACGGCACTGTTAACCCCTAACTTGCGGCCGTTTCCGCCTGGCACGCAAAATAAAAAAAGGCACCGAACCGCACCTCGCCTAGCTGTCTGACCACGGAAAGGTACATCATATCATGAAGCGAATACCGCGCTCTATCCACGGCAGATCGGGCAAGTTGCTAGCTTCACCGGACTCGATCGCAAGTAATGGGTTAACTGTTTTCGCTTGAGATATCGACTAGGGGCTTGGAATTTTGGAACATACTACTCTATTTTGCACGATAGTACATGCCCCATCTCGCTCGGTCCCCTGGTGGCGGTACTGTCGGCGGATGATATTTTCTGTGCTTTTGGGTACATGAATAGCGAATTCGACCGCAGCGTATGGGTTGATATAATCACTTCCGGTATAGCTAGCAACTTGCCTGATCGGCCATGGATTCAGATGGGTATTCTTTGCATGATATGATTACCGTTTCCGTGGTCAGACAGCTAGGAGAGGTGTGGTCGGTCCCTTTTTTATTTTGCGCACCTGGCGGAATCTGCCGCTAGTTAGGGTCAACAGTGCCGTTTCCGCTTGAGATGTCGACTTGGGTATAGGGCTTCACGGTATTTCGGTATTTAGTCATATCGCGATACTGTTTTTGACACCGTGTAGTCGGTTTCACTTTATGCAAATAGTCGGTACATCGTAGCCGCCGGTGTGGATAATAATACCGACGATATCTCTATCAGTGTTTAGCAGTATTTAGCAACCATCGACACCTCTAATGCTGAGACAAAGGCCATTGCTAACGGCTTCGGTTTAGCGTAGCGTAAAAATTAATTATTTCTCACTGCTCCATAAGCGTTTGTCAACACACTGCGGACAATCAAGTCGGCATGCCTTATTGCATGGGCGGCAATTGATGTGTGTATACAGGCTGTTCTCAGCTCAATATTGCTGGAAGGTTTTAGATATATGCTCATCTTACAGCCAAAAGTGGAGATTCATGTATAACCCAAAGAAAACCAAAGTCATTGTATTCAACGAAAACGTACGTCCAAACGGTGCCTTAATTCGAAAATGGTATCTTGGGGATGGAATTGTATCCGAAACCGATGAAATCACACATTTGGGTATTCACATTAGTAAAGTCAATTTTGTAAAGGAATTTGTTGAAGTGGTAGTAGATAAAATCCGATCTACATACTTTCTTTTGAGCAACGCCGGGCTCTATGCTGGTGGTATCACACCATCAAGTTGTGCAATCATATATGAATCAATTGTGTTGCCAAAAGGCTTGTATGGGACAGAATTCCTTTGCGGTATGTCTCAAGCAAACATATCAGATCTCGAGAAAATTCACCGATTTTGTTTGAAGCGAATTCAAGCATTGCCGGTGAGAGCTAGAACTGACATCGTATCTGGTCTTATGGGCTTAGGCTCTATCTGCTCAACCATAGATGCTCGTAAACTCAGCCTCTTTGGTAGTCTTTGTCGATTATCACCTACCAAAGCGTGCAAAGAAATCTTCACCTTAAGACTACACTCGCACCTCTCTGGGGAGTACGTCAACCCAAACTCGTTCTTCTCCGATATTGAACGTATTCTCATGTCATATAACATTGTTCAATACTTGTACCAATTCTCCTATCGCGGCATGTTTCCAACAAAATCAGAATGGTCCCGTATACTCAAAACTGAAGTTAATAACAAACGTGAACTCGACTGGAAGCGCAACATTGATAATGACCCATCCCTTCTTCGTTTCGGGAAAATACACAATTGCCTGCAAATGTCCCTTTTGTGGCGATGCTGTCGTATTTACCCAGATAGAAAGGGTGCCTTTTCACAGTTGCACAATTAGTAGCTGCCACAGCTGTACATGCATGTGAACCTACTGTATGTATGTTATGCAACATGACTCACCATGATGTAATTAAGCATGCTCTAATTTACTGTAATCACCGTACATTATGCATCCTTCGAAATGGTATGTGGTACCAGCTAATTGACAAATTTGGCTTATTGTTTTACCTCTGGACAGATGAACTCGATGATGATGAACTAGTACTTCTTCATCTAACAAAATTACCTGGCGAACTTTATTCATTCATCGACGAGCCCATGTGTTTCGTTTCTTTCATGGTGCACCACACACATTTACTTTGGAAGGCATACAGTACGATGGTGTCAAATCTTTGACAGGATGTTTTACAAGGCCACGCTCCAGTTATAGCCAACAGCTAGCACTTCGGCCTTCGCCTAACACATGCACGCTTCAACAATGATGCATGGTTTAGCGTTGAACTCTCTACAGAACTTTTATGAGGTCGAAATCACTCAACAAAATAGGTAAACCTATGCGTCGAATGGCGGGATCTCAAGCAAGCCTTTAACTATGTAAAAGAGCGTGAACTGTCACGGGGTGTTGTGTGCGTTTGCATGTGGGGAGTACGTGAGGGTTTGTGAGGGTGGGTGTGTGTGATGGTGTGTGTGTGTGAGGCTGAGGGTGTGTGAGGGTGTGTGAGGGAGGGTGTGTGTGTGTGTGTGAGAGAGAGGGTGTGTGTGTGTGAGGGAGGGTGAGGATGTATGTGTGTGAGTGTGGGTGCGAGGGTGTGGTGAGGGTGTGTGTGTGTGAGAGAGAGAGAGAGAGAGAGAGAGAGAAAGAGAGAGAGATAGAGATAGAGAGGGCGTGTCTGTGTGTGCGAGGGTGCGCGCATATGTGAGAGAAAGATATAGCGGAGAGAGATATGGGAGTAAGAGAGAGAGAGAGAGAGAGAGAGAGAGAGAGAGAGAGAGAGAGAGAGAGAGAGAGGTGTATATGCGCATAGCGGATCCGCAGATACCTGTCTGAGTGCTGCGAATACGCTGTACGTGTGATTGGGTGTGCGATCTCGTTATCATATACATATTGTACATAACAAGTGCGATGCGTTGTCTTAATACTCTGTATTTCATATAACTGTATTATTATGCTCCGTCTTGTATGACTTGTGCCTTTCTTGTCTTTTTCTTTTGAACTGTGTATATGTTACATGTATATCTCTGTGAGCTCTTCGTTAATGGAGGAAATAAAGAAATATATATATATATATATATATAATGCACTAACTTATTAGATCATCATAACTACACGGCCATATATCAGTCCTATACATCGAAATGGATAAGTTAAAATCAGATACAGCCTTCTATTCTATGCTTGTCACATTAGTTATCTTGTTTTGTTTGTACAATATAAAATATGTTTGCTGTTATTATTTACACGAGCGACTGTTAGCTTCATTTTTAATGTCATAAGCGACCCGCAGTTGGTAGGGAATTCCCGATTACGTCAGGCACTTATAAATATATCTATCCGTCGTATAAAGAACGAAACTCAGGACCATTTATATTAATTATTTATTTTATATACCTGTCAAAGCAACATGTGTTCATAATTATCATTATCAAATCAATAAAGCTATATTGTTGTCTGCTTGCTACTAGTATCATTCTCAAACAGTTCTACTCAAATTTATTGGTGACGATATTTAGTCATATCGCGGTATCATTTTCAATACCGTAGTCGGTATTAAAATCCGGATACCGTGAAGCCCTACTTGGGTATTGGAACTTTGGTGCATACAGGTCTGTTCTGCACGATAGTATATGCCCCTGGTGGCGGAACGGTCGGCGGGTGTTATTTTATGTGTTTTTGAGTACATGAATAGCAACTTGCCCGATCGGCCATGGATACAGAGGGGTATTCGCTGCATGATATTATGTCCCTTTCCGTGGTCAGACAGCTAGGCGAGGTGCGGTCGGTGCCTTTTTTTTATTTTGCGTACCAGGCGGAATCGGCCGCAAGTTAGGGGTTACCAGTGCCGTTTCCGCTTGAGCTATCGACTTGGGGATTGGAACTTTGGTACATACTGGTCTATTCTGCACGATAGTGCCCGAACCATCTCGATCGGACCTCCCGGAACGGTGCGGTCGTGTGCGGTCGGGTACAGTCGGGTACGGTCGGGTACGGTCGGGTACGGTCGGGTACGGTCGGGTGCGGTCGGGTACGGTCGGGTACGGTCGTGTGCGGTCGGGTACGGTCGGGTACGGTCGGGTACGGTCGGGTACGGTCGTGTGCGGTCGGGTACGGTCGGGTGCGATCGGTGCGGTCTGGTTTTAATAGGACCGCTAGTGTCGCTGATGAGGGATATATGTAGAAAACCCTACTATACAAGGCCGGAAAAAATGGCACTTTTACTCGCTGTAAAATCATTGCTCGCAGCGGCTTTTAGCGGATTTTGGATATGTTATAGAGGATATATTCCAATAAAATTGAATAAAACCAACTTAGTCCAAATTTGTTCTAGGTCAAACCTTTCATCGACCAGACTAATACGTTACATTATACACGAACTTTATATAAATATTGTATGCATGTGGCAGAATTTGACAGGTGCGGGTGAACTACATGTATCCCTGCAGCAGCGCCACAATAAAATATAATAATGTCGGACCAATGACTGTAATCGGAAAGTCAGCAAAGATATTTTTTATCACAAGGTGACCGAAACAATTCCACACAACCTTAAGCTTGCTCTCAAACAAAGTCGTGGCTGTTTACTCAGCGGTGTGTATAGCGTTCGGTCATTATGTTAAACAGAATGCTGATGAAAAATCTTAACCTGAATTTTCTGAATTCTATCATAAAGCCTGTAAACATGTATACGTATTTAACATTTATTGACATATTATGACCCTTGTAACTGAACCAGGATGTGATACACGGAGCTTAATTCAAGGACGCGATGTCCTTATGACGATTCGTGTGTGCAGTTCTCACAACAGCAGCGCACGGAACGTAATTGCGTCACTAATATGACCCATCATGAAAACATGCGACCCACGAACACTATAGCAACATAACTTAATTCAGCTTCAAATATATATCCAAAATAGTTGTTAACGTTGCGTCAACCCGCTTTATATACTAAAGCATAATTGATCGTTAGTTATCCTATAGCGCCAGGGTCCAAGCTAGGGGTTGAACACAAGGAGAAGAACCTACTCCCTCTGGAGATTTCAGCCCAAAATAGGGAGAAGTGGGGAGACTTAAGAAAAACATAAGAAACACAGGCCAAATAAAAAATATTATTTGAGTCTCTGACACCGCCGCGTTGAAATAAATGACCTGCGTTGGACGTTTTATTTACATTTTCGATATTCTGACGAATAAAAAAAGTTAAAAAACATTTGTTTTCATGCACAAAAGAAATGTTTAATTACAAATAAAAACAATTAAAATATTTAATAGTTGTTATCAGTGTATGTATTCCTATCCAATTAATATAATATTATTATTACTAGAATCCAACATGAGACCATCTCTGCCTGATTTTCAGACAATAAGCTCAACAAGCGTTTGTGAAACTTAATATCAAATCATTCCCCGCAATAAATATGGCTCTTGCTGAACTTTTATGTATCTGTCGTGTTTGTATCACATAAACATCCCGCCAAAATGAAAAATATTTCATTCCAAATTTCCAATGTATTATACTGTTTATAACTGAGTCTGAGTATCCATTTATAGTATATAGAAAGGGTTATATGTTGCCACTCAATCCAAATTACCGGCGGTTCTTACAGGTGAGAACCGGCGCCGCATTTACCGCGGTTACCATTCCGGTACTGATACCGATTTCGAACCCTGATCTGTGTTCAATCCCAGACAAATATATATAATAATTTCAAGTTAAAATGAGTACAGTTAATTTTACTGTAGACAAAGGCGACCCCATAAGGCCGGATTCGTCATCTCAGGTTTAAACCTGGTCAACGTAAACTCTAGGTGAGTCAGCTAAATCCGTTGTTTAAACCCAAGACGCAGGTCTAAGTGACGCATTCGTCATCCCTGGTTTAAACCTGGTCCAGCCAGACCAGTGGTTTAGCAGTAGTGTCTCTGTATCGTCGAGATAATTAAACGTACTTTCCTAATGCGGACCGCCTCGTTTTATTGATTGGAAATTTATATGCGAGAAGCACTCACACCTATAAAGCGTGTGGGGATAAGTTTTTGTCAATTTCAATATTTTTTTTGCGTTTTATAAGCTTAAACCACAGTTGTTGGCCATTATATATAAGTAGTAGCCCTAAAGTAAGAATATTATTCTTACTCTAGGGCTACTACTTATATATAATGGCCAACAACTGCGGCTTAAACCGGCAACTAAACTATCTAATTCGACGGTCCAGCTAAACCAGCTTTACCGAGGCTAAACTTGAGATGACGAATCCGTCTTTTGTTCATCGCAGTTTAGAATTGTCAAACAATCAGTCAAAGGGTGGAGCTGTAAATAATCTCGAGTGAAGGCGTGTCTAAGTGGCGACTGCCGACTGCTGTTATCATGTCACAGTTGATTCATTCGCACGCGAGCTTTGCTCAGACATGGACATGTTCCTTCAATGTGATTTTTACAATCATCTTGTGTTTTTTTGTTTGGTTTGTGGCAATAACAAATACTGGTGTTTTCTACGAATTCTTTTGACGGGTTCAACGTTTTAATTTTGACACCAAAACGATGCTACTGCATGACCAGATATGCTAAACTTATATTGCTATATGAGTCAAATTTGATAACTTGTTGATGTAGATCATGCCACAAAGCTCTACTCTGGCTACGCCCATAAATTCCCATAATATTCCGAGTTAAAAACCTGGGAACTTTTTGATTTTCTGCATGACGGGAAATTTATGACATTTAAAAAAAAAACAACGCATGTAATATATTTCTTTATTGAAGACTGTCCCTCTGCATGGTTGCCCACTTCCAACAGTCCATATGCCGCTTCTGGCGCGCACTCATAAACAAATTGCCATTACTTGACTGATCTCTTGTCAGGATTGACTCGATTAAGGAGCCTTTATCCAGCGTCAGAGGGGCTTACGGCCACTTTGTGCGATAGGAGCCTGCGACACCTTTGCGCACAAAATATTTTGATCATTTGAACATTTAAATTTAAAAACCAATTAATTAAATTTAAAACAAACAATTGTTAATTTTAATTTTAATTTTGTTTCTTGTTAGATTCAACTCCTTACTCAATTTAACACAATTTTTTAATTGTTTAAAATTTTTATTTTTCTTATCTTTAAATCAAAATTTAAAAAAAATCTAATGCCGTATACGAATCACCACACCAAATTTAATTGAAATCGGTCCAGGGGTATTGGAGAAAAGTTGCGAACAGACAAACGGACATACAGATAGACAGCTCATATACCCTTTAATATATATACAGATAAGCATGTAAATACACCAATTTTTGTCGCGTTCACGATAATTTATGACGTGTCAATATCATTATATCGGCCTATCATTTGATCCGATTGGTAAGAGGGTAGTTTGATTGCATAATCATATCACCGAATCGAGTTGTCAATTAGCTGGCTACTGAACGACAACCCCCCCCCCCATCAGACACGGTTTGGCTGAACCGCCAATGTAGGTTCAAACAAGGTTTAAACTCGGAGGTTTAAACCGGAGATTACGAATCCGGCCTAATAGTTTGAGAACGTGCAGACTATGTCAGTTTAATTATGTTCTGTTTAAAAAAACAGCAAAATGAAATGTACTCATTTGAAGTTGAAATTATATTATATATTTGTCTGGGACCACCTGTTACGACTCGCGAGTTCTGTAGTAGCAATCGCCCATTTCTGTGATAGCTCACGAGTTGTAATTTGAGGTCACGAAGTGTGTAGTAGAAAATCAACGAATTGTGTAGTAAAAACCAAGCCATCATATATAGTTGACCCGTCACATCTTGGTTTGGTCACGAACATTTTGGGACCATATCTGGAACTATACTGCACGATTCTTTACAAAAAAGTACAGAAAACTAGAGCGTGGATCTATGTGTCAATGTAATAATTATGCGTTCTACAGTGTGCTGAATGCCAACATCCTAATGTGGAATGGATTATAAAATGACAAAATTATTTGGGGTATTTCTCTATTTGAGTTAAAAGTACAAGGGATGGAAATCTAACGATTTATATCTGTGACATTATATTCTCAATTAGTTGTGTTCCTTTAATTATATACATTGTATACATATAAGGTGCTTCATTGTGGTTCATTTAGTGGTTTTCACATGCACATATATGACGCCCGTATACATGTACATGCAGCAATCTGCTGGAATGTGCGCTGTTGAACCACGGACCATAAACCTAAGATGCAAGTTTCACACCACCCTTATATGGGAATTATGAGGTATGGATCTGAAAATCACCCCAGTCTTGACGGTCTAAATAATTGGATAGGCTATGTGCCCCAACCCCAAAGGGAGCGGGGTGTTCACCGTGGTGCCAACGCTTGACTGTTTAATCTCCAAACCAGTGCCACATTGGTCGATGTGAGTTGCATTGTATTTTTATGCTGTTCTATATCCATGTCGACTGAAAATGTATTCTTATTATCTGATTTGTTATTGATGCAAAAGTAAAATATAACGCGAGGTATATTAATGCATTTTTTCTTGATAACAGCGAGGAAAAATTACCTATTTGAGTACATATTTTAAGAGATGAACCCTGTGAATAGTTCATCGGTCTCTATTCGATAACTTAAATTTGGTCATGTGCTAGGTATAAGTGTTTCCCTTTAGACAATCACATAGAACATTTAAGCATTAACCATCTGGGTACTTTTGGAGATGGAACAAATTTGCATGGCGTTTTATTTGAATATGAGCCGTTGTACATACATGTACAGGCCTGGTCGAATGTATGACGTCACTTGATCAATCGATAATTGGATGTTTGATTGACTCCGTGCATGTCAACTTCAACGTCTGATGAGTCTTTTTCGTCGGCAATAATCTCTAAATTTTACTCTTATACTTATACCTTCTACTTATGTTGGTTATCCTGTAAGATGACGGATTAAATTATTGATAAATAACTCTTGTTTAGATTAAGGTTATGAGTTATAACCGAAAAGTTTGATGACAAATTTACACTAACGGCGGCACGCGCGTTATAGAATTTGTCTTCAAACTTTTCGGATATAACTGCATAACCGTAATCGAAACAAGTGTTATTTCTTTAATAACAGATACTTCATTCGCGAATAAGGCTGGTTGTGTATACTATATATTTGGCGTTCAACTTGATATTTGTTCGGCGACCTTTACTACACCACAGATACACATGGGTCGGTCGGCAACGAAGATTGAATATATATGAGGTTACTACAGTTTAATCTGACGGGCATGCTACAATTTGCGATTCGCGTGTGTTAGCGTGGTATAATCATTTGGGGGTCTTCTTGATGTTGTCGTGTGGTAGTCCATGATTACCTTGTTTGTGTCTTGGCTGTTCTACAAAATGGTTGTAGACGGGTTAAAGGATTTTGTGTAATGTTCGTAGTCAAAACCAGTCAAAAACATCCTGGTCGCGTTGTCATTTCGAATCATTATACATTGATCAGATCACGAAATCGACAATGCTTGCGGTTTTTGTTACTTAAATTACCCTAAAACGAGTCAATAAAACGTGTGGTGTTATGGACGGTCGAGAAAAACAATATCAGGTAATAACGCGATTTTCGCAGAATAACACACAGGTTATGATGTACAAACAAAGTGATATCGGCTCTATGTATGAAATACCTCGTAAACATGTTGTGATCAAATTTAAAAGACATCCTGAATGGTAAGTATAAAGGCTGGTTGAGAACCTCCTGTCGATATTCGGTGCTGAAGCTCGAAAGATTCGTCTTGAGGAATTTAGGGTGAGTATAATTTAGTGTTTGGTCTTCATCACACCTGCACGCCTTGAAATAATGTCTGTCATCTGGGGAATGAGGTCCCCATGAATATGGTACAGTTAGTGGTCTACCCCGCACAGCGGGTTAGCATCACTACATGTAAATGTACCATTTGGGGACCTCAAACCAAGTTCACCCTCTGTGGACCTGATTCTGCTTAGGTCTCATTTCCTGGAAAGTATCTATAGTCTCAAAATAAAAGTGTTTTAGTTACTTCTGTTCAGTTTCTATATCCACCTAATTTGCAGATTCACCCTCTGGGGACCTCATTCTGCAAATGACAGACACACTATTTCAAGGCGTGCATGCACACTTGGTTTATTAATGGCCACGCTACTATGACCACTCGTTGGCGGTCAACTCCTCGTTGAGTGGTCATGGTATGTTATGCTATATTATGCTATGTTATATGCTATGCTATGTTATGCTATTTTGTGCTATATTATGCGTTTATGTTGGTGGGTGCTGTGATGAAACCACTTTGATTAATCATATAACTCTAGTATTTGTTCAAGGACCACCGTTCGACCGCAGACAGGCCGGCCTTGTAAATAGGGATTTTCGTAGGTAAACTTCGATCCATGTTACCAGTTACATGCTACATTGTACCACTAGTCCACTACTACGATGGGGCAAATAACATGGAGCAAATAACATGAGTAACTGTCCACTAAAACTTAATACTGAGCCTATATGACTTTGGACCGAACTGCACGCTAAGATCACTACTTTACATGCACTAGCTATACACGCTGCATGACATGGTTGATTGGGGGCGAAATGAACTGAGATGAACCCACGTTAATTATCCCTTCAATGACTGGAACTTCCTAAAATTTTACGAAAACCCTGTGACAGCTAGTGCATTCTCTTGTATATGCGAGACTCCCTACATATACAAGATAATGCACTGTCACAGGATCTGTAATGCTCCTGTCATAAACAAATGACTCCCATGCACGTGTTCTTTGTCCAGCAACATCAGACAATTTTTTTTTAAATGCCAAGTGCTTCAGCTATCAGAATCGATTAATTGCCCAAAAATAATGCTAACCACTGTCAACTATAGTATAAAATTGCCCAAAACGTGTTATTTATCAACATGTTGTTCAATGAAATTTGGCCTATGAACTATATATACCGCAGATAATTGTAGTCGTATTTTTTTCCGATTGTTCAGAAATCTTTTCGCAGAATTGACGACTACGGGTCCGTTTGTGAAACAAATCGTACCGTTCAAACAATTTGCAGTAAAGTGATATGGCCTGTTCCTTTTGCCATGCATGTTTATTTGTTTAATTGGTGTTTACAACAATTTAAGCATAAGCTCACATCACGACTTCACAGAGGCACATATTCGTTGATGTTTCTGTTCCACTTTCGGAGGGACTTTTACCTCAGAGTGTGGATGCGTTATATTATATTAACACATGCCCAAATCAATATAGACGTATACTGACATCTCACCGGGAGAGATTATTTTGCACCTGATTTACATTTAGAGCTCAGGGATAGTGAAGCCGGTGCATCTGGGTGATTCTATGGTAAATGAACAATTTTCACTCCTGAATTTACACGAAATTGAAAATTGACTCCATTGTCGATCAAATTTTAATGAATTATGACTAAGTAGCGTCTAAATAACTAGAAAATAGAGTTGGCAAAGACTATGTTCTAACGTTATTCTCGATTTTTCGATTTGATCGCGTTTGGGTAAAAATTAAACGTCATTATCCAAACGCTCTTTTGCAGTAGTATAAATGCGCCTTATTCGAAAAATCGGTCAAATATATAGACCAAACCATGCTATTTTATTCCATATTTTGGATACACTTTGATAAAATAGCTCGTTTCAGATAATTTCTTGATGTATATGGTGTCATTTCGCATATTTAACAAAGACATTGGGCCCTAGTTATATAGAAATTAGTGATAATTATTCCTGATATTTCGCGAATAAGCAAATATGATGACCAACTTCGGTGCGCAAACACATGCCAAATGTATTTGTATATCAACGGTGTAATCGTAAATGTTTGAGTCGTTTAATAAAAATTCTGCAAACCAATGATTTTTGCGTTTGGGTAATGACGATTTTGTTTGGGTAATGACGCATCGTTTGTATAATGGCGCTGATCGGTCTTGTTTTCAACATGAATTCAACGAATTCCAGTATTTTATATCCACTTGTATGTTAAACTGCGTATACATATATATATATATATATATATATATATATATATATATATATATATATATATATATATATATATATATATATATATATATATATAACGATATAGTGAAAATAAAAATCGTCATTACCCAAACGTCATTACCCGCAATGGCGCGTTGTGGTAATGACGCGTTTGTGTAATTACTATTTTCACTTTGTCGGGCCAGTATATTTCAAATATTTCCCCAACACTGGAATACACTAATTTATCAAAACATTTACCTTATGTGCGTCGAAACACAGTTTTATCATTCACCCATAGTATATAAAATTAGAATTATCTGCTTTCAATATAAAAGCTGCGTCATTACCCAAACGCTAAATAGCGTTTGGGTAATGACGCGTTTGGGTAATGACGATTTTCACTTTGTCATCCGCTAATATTTCAAATATCATCCACCCACGTAAAACAACTAGTTTATGTGCGAAACGACACTACGTGCGTTAAAAAAACACACATTCCTTCACCTTGGGTTTAAAATTCAAATTGTACGTGTTTGGGTAATGACGCCGGATAAACCTACGATATCGATTTCGACTCTCAAAATCGGAAAGATAAAAAATTGCACGACGATATGACACTCGGTTATATTTTTTTCGACAAAACATAACACACGCCTCACTCTGCAGCTCTAAAGAAATGCGAATTTAGTTTTTTTTGTGAAAGTACAAGCCATCTTTAACATGCGTTTGGGTAATGATTCTTGAGAACTGGACAGGTTTTTTGGAAGGATGTGCGAGCTTTTTACTAATATTATGTTAATTTTCGTCACCAAATTAAATTTTTATGGCATTCTGTGCAAAATTCCACACCTGGATGTGGATATATATCGAGGATACAAGTTCGCCGGCGATCACGGGAATTCGGGGAATATTTATGGCTCTAGGTTAGGACATGCTATTTCTTGATATATAGCCGAGTTCGGTCATTGAAAAAATAAATGTTGGTACTTCGATACCAAACCCGTCTTATCCCTAATTAATGCTCGTAACACCAGCTAAATGAGATACACATGTATCCTGGCTATAGGATAGCTGGTCCAGTTTACATGAAGAACTATGTTCGTGGGACACGGTTTTGCTCATTTACTGGAAAATCGCCCATCTGCTAAATATTCTTTCAGAAGCACGATGTCCAGTTCTAATTTGTCTTTCTTCGTTCTGTGCTTCATTGTAGCAGGCGATAGATCGTGGCTTCCCGCAAACACTGTATAACCATCGTCACGCTTTGTACTTTGTGTTTCACAAGCGTTTCATGTTTCACGACGATGCATGATTTGTTTGCCATGCACTATAATAAATAGAACACCTCTCACACAAGTATTTGACTGGCACAAACTTAAACGGGCACACGTACCAGTTATCTTTACTACATATACACAAAACGTGTGTCCGCATACATGTATGGCGCACACAAGCAACTTATTCTATCACTTTGTTAACCTAGATCACCTCTAACCCAACTACGCCAGTAGAGATCATATTCAAACAGTACAAAACCTGAGAACTCTTAGGTGTTCTGACCGTTCTGACAGGGAACTTTATATCGTTGAACAAACAAGGCAGAGAATATATTTCATTGTTAATAGTTGTTCCTCAATAAACTACTTCATGGCAAGGGGTAGTCCCAGCTCGAGATTACATGCTTTTTGGGGACCTTTTTTGAGTTGATATCGCAATAAACATTGAATTAATTATCTGGGAGAAATTCCATTCATGCACTGCACCAAATTTGGAATTTAATTTCATTTAAACGTCACGTATTTTCCATTAAATGTCTAGATTTACGGCATATACTGATGACGTAAATTTCCATAAATTTGAAATATACGTGGGATTTACGGACACGTATTTTTCCATATTTATGTGGAAAATACGTGTCTGTAAATCCCACGTATATATCAAATTTATGGAAATTTATATGATCCGTACATGCCATAAATCTAGACATTTAAGGTAAAATACTTTTTAACGAAATTAAATTTCAAATATTCGTACAATTCAAACACTATATATATTCGAAATATGAATTTATTTATTTATTATAGTGACATTATGTATATAAATATAACATCCGGCCCATAGGGCCTATAAGTCACTTTGAATACGATAAACAATTAATTATTTGTGCACATGTGTGGATTTTGAAATAACACATTTATGGATGTTTTAAATTTAAAATATGCGTGAAATTTACGACTAATTTTTATTCAATATAAACATTTGCGGATACATTTATAGCACATGTACCATGATGTACGTGCCCTTTACGAGAAACTTAATATATTCCAATGATATGCATCTTAAAAATAATCTTGATCCATAGCACTATCCATGTCACCCACTCGCATAATCTTGTTGGTTAATGTAAGATATTGATCTGATAACAGAGGGAATATGTGAAGCTTATACAATAAAATCATAAAAAAATATTCAAAAATAGGACAACTGCAAAGTGGATATTGCATGGAAAATAGAAATAGAAAAAAAAAATTATAATCATATTAAATTACACAAGTTACTACATTTGTTTACTCTCTCTTCAAATTAACTTTTATTATTGGCATTTTATAAAGCATTCTTGAACAATGTGGTGGTCGGCTGTAAAATATGAGTTAATTAAATCCTTTTTTTACTTAGAATTCGAAATCTTATAAAGCATGCAGGTCCATATCACTCTCTCCAATACTGTACATTGGATTCGGTTCTTCACACAAGTATCCACTGTGGTAATGCAGTGGGAAGCTTAAGGCTATTCAATTAATCTAAGCGCAGCTGACAGCTAGATACCTGAGTTATGTAACAGGCGCGCTGTGGTCAGTGATAGCGACCGACTGGCCGTTAATTATTGCAAATTGGTTTTGATATCTGGGATGCCAGATGTCGACTTTTTCATGACATTTATGGGGAATCAAACTTCAAGTTTTAGGATTTTTTTCATATTTTAAAATAGCCGTAAATGTCACGTATATTCGATACATGGAAAATATGTGATATCGCCATATCTGTAAACCTCACTTTTCGTTAAGTGATGATGGTAAGTCATTCCAAGAAAAATCGCTCACAAAGTCACTTAAATCGTGTAACTTCGAGTTGGAATCTTTAGCAACGGTGAACTACATTATTAAGGAACAGGTATTAACTAAGAGATATATATTTACCTACACTGTATTTCAATGTTATAAACACCACCAATAAGCTCATAGGGTTTGTACCAGTGGAATGTGATTTCAACGGGCGTGGCCACGTAGAGTAGATATTCGCGGCATGATCTATGTGTTACCCCGATGTCACATCGATCTACATCTTCAAAAATATCGTTTTAATCGTCAACTGTTCATTTTAATACTTCGCGCTTGTGACGTTGGCATTTGATGGCAAATATTCCACATATATGAATTGCAATGATGAAGGTAGTGCAAACTAATGCCGTTACGAAATAGTACCGTTAGTTTTTCAAAAGTTGTCATTTTCGCGTTGCTTGGCTAATCGGAGCAATTTTAGAGACGACAATCAAATGTCTGCATGTATATATGAAACACTCAAAGACCATATATATTTTTGGAAAACATTAAAACTGGCTGCGCTGTTGTTTGCAAAAAGACGTGGATAGATATTTTGATTATATTCAATTTTCAACAACTAATACAACCAGCTGTATTACATGATTTCGCAATATATACGTTTTTTATGTTTTATACACATAATGGGTTTCCATGGATATGTTCAGATTTTTCAAACACCGCGATAATGACAACTTAAAAACAATAACGCTACTTTTCGCAACAGCACCAGTATGCCCTAACATCATCATAGCAATTCAGCAGGACCTCGCCATAACAAGGTCGAAACATCAATCTCGGTTGATTTTAGAGATAGCGATGTAGGGCGTAGCGGGGCGTTTTGCCATAATTATGGCTATCGCAAATGATGAGATTTGCTATATCCTGTCATACAATTATAATTTATGACATTTAATAGATCAACGGTTATGCACCCTCGAGAAAGTTGAAAACGAAAGAAATTAAAGCAAAAATCTCATCAAATTAGCCTACAGTTTCGGCTAGTACAAAGTGATATATTCGATATGAACCAATTACTTCGTAAACATCCTGCGTTGTTATTGAAAATAATATGTCCTAAGTATAAATGGGACCTGACACCCCCCTAAGGTTGGAAAATTTTCAACTGATGGACAGATCAGTCCAAGATTTTGAACAAAAGCAGGAAAATATATAACTGTTGGTATAAAAACTACAAATTCCCCAATAATAGTTCGATGGAAATTCAAACTACGAAAACACTTTCAACCTATTGTTGGTATGAAATTTCCAACTATACTATTGTGTCAGGTATGAAATTTCCAACTATTGAAAAATTTGACCAAAGTTAGGGGGAGATACCCCCATACCCCCTGGCACCACGTCCCTGGATTTAGCTATGGCGTTGGTGGCCGGGTGCTGCTGATTTAGTTATGTGTTGGTGGGAATAGTGCTGATTTATATATGATATTGGTGGACCCTGCTTATTCGGGAATGATGTTGGTGGGTATTGAACACTATTCGGAAAATCATATTTATAGACTAACATATTTTATCGATATTGTTTACAAATCGCTTTAACAATTTTCTTTACAAAACAATTGTTTTAGCACACGAAATAATTAATATAAGAACACAGTTTATATAATGCCCCACGTACTTCTTAGAGGGGCGATGTTTTTACAGACTTTTATATTTTTGCATATTTACCACTACGAATGTCTTGGTTCCCCTTAAACTCTATACTTCTAAGAATCTTTTGCATCGCTGTTCATATATTATAGGGCTATACACTGTTAACCATGGATATTAAACTGTTTGGGCTGCTCGCAATCTTTTTGATCGCCGTGTTTCTTCCGGAGGCTGAGTGCTGGGGTATTAGGAGGTGGCGGGTTCGAATCCGACTGAGGCGGATTTTGAAGCCAATTTGCAAGGTGACATGTCCAAGAGTATGTACTTACTACACTGGACAGGGTACGATCTGTAGCTTCGCGTGCTCGAAAGTATGTGGCAGAAAGAAGCGAGGCACGGAGGATGAGGTGAGTTTTGTTTAGTGTATTTGGCCGAGCGCAGTGCAGCTTATCACGTGTTATATGTTACAAGCAACCAAACAATTTAAATGATCCATTTTGGCATTTGTATTGGGAAGCTCGAAGCAGCATAACAAAACTACTGACAACTGAATGGTGTATAATATCTACGGGTGTTTAATATACTATGAAAGAACAAAGAAATTCATAGACTATTTTAATGCCTCGGTCATTTGCGGTGGGATATTTCGTCAAGCGCCTACGTTGGTCGCCACATTGGGTAGGGGTGTGGGTATTTTCCTATATTTATTTAATTTTGAGCACAAAAACAAGGTGGTTGTAGAAATGCCATTTTTTCTCCAGGAATACAAGTATGGAAAGGCACCATTTCTTTTTTAACAAATGCCAAAATAACTCAAGTTTGGCCCAGTAGGCCGAGTAGGGCCAGTACCGTGACGAACCATAACACTCTCGTCTATGGGCAATAATTAGTTGATTGTAACCAATATAATGCGGCGGAGTGTGATGTCATGGGTTTTACCTATAGTTACATGTATCTATCATGGGAGCGCGTTAACATTCGGGATAAATTAATGCCTATGCATTCTATTATTAGACACCTTATATATACGCACACAACTAGATAGCGAAAGATAGTTGATCGGTGTCCACGATTAGATAGCGATTGGTATTCAAACGCAGTAACAGGTAACACGCGAGGTTATATTTTCGAAGGACGTACCCGAGTTAATCGGAAAGGTGATAACTCTATATAGAACGTACTTTGACGAAAAAACGGAGATTTGTGTGAAAGAATTTACAATCCCACAGGTGATCAACTCTGGTGATATATAAGTGAAATTCTCCTATTGTGTGTGTGGGCTTGGGGGAGGTTACGGTTAGCTCTATAAAATCACTTCTTAAAACATCTCTGTTATTTCGTCAATAATCGTAGCCCCAATCCTAACATCGTGTGGCGCGTGTTATTGCGATTTAATATCAATCGTTATCTAACCGTGAACCACGATTAAGTGTATTTCGCTACTCAATCATGTGCGTATTCGATTTCTTACGAGAGCAGACGAATGCATGCATATACGCATCAAGAAGATGGATTTACGGACTATTTCAGTTTGCGACATAAGAGCCATTTTGGTATTTAAATGTTGAAAATTTTGACTGGGCAACCACCTTTGGTTTTCTATTCCCTCTATTTGATTTTTGGTAATTTTCGTCCTCATTATGACCTGCTATCACATAGCACATGTGTTCGCATATGAAGCGCTCGAGATAAACGGAAACACCTTACCTAAAGGTTGGGAAATTCTGAAGTATATGGGACCACTAGACAACAGACTAAGTGTTTAATTTACAAATAATGGAATTATGTTCTTACACCTATTTCGATTGTTCCATGCTTTCAATACATATCACAGACTAACGGTCGTCCTGGTCATGTGACTCCGGTACCCAGAAACTTCGACTTCTACGACCTGAACGACGATGAATTCATCACAATAGACGAAATCGAGACCACTCTGGGAGAAAAAAAGGAAAACTGCGAGGAAATGTTCAAATTCGCTGATACCAACAGTAAGTATGTTAACCCACACAATTACTCCACATAGCTACACCACCTTACTTTTATCATACATTGACAGTAATCATATTAACCCACCAAAAACACAATAGTACACATAGCTACACCACCCCTACTCTTATCATACATCGACAATAGGCATATTAACCCACCACAATAACAATAGTGCACTCCACATAGCTACACCACCCTACTCTTATCATACATCGACAATAAGCATATTAACCCACCGCAATAACAATAGTGCACTCCACATAGCTACACCACCATACTCTTATCATACATCGACAATAAGCATATTAACCCACCGCAATAACAATAGTGCACTCCACATAGCTACACCACCCTACTCTTACCATACACCGTCAGTAAGCATATTAACCCACCACAATAACAATAGTACACTACACATAGCTACACCACCCTACTCTTACCATACACCGACAGTAAGCATATTAACACACCACAATAACAATAGTACACTTCATATAGCTTCACCACCCTATTATTATCATTCACCGACGGTAACCATATTAACCCATCACAATAACAATACGGTACACTCCACATAGATACACCACTATACTTTGGACAATGTTAGAGAGATTCCGCTTCTAGCACTTGCACGTGTGCGGAGGATTGTAACTCTAACGTCACAGGTCACGTGATTCTACTCGCTTGTTGTCTATAAGCGACTAGCTGACTTGTACGAGTACAACTTCCTCTACTTGTAAATATGGGGTATACGTCTATTTTTTAAACATTTCGTTATAGCTCTATGATTCTGCATTGATTATCAAAACCTCATTTAATAATTCGATATGACCATTGCATCAAATGAATATGTAGGTAAATATTTTACACTTGGAATCCAAATAGTTTACGCCAAATTTTGACTATAAAATTGAACCATCGGACCTATTTCAGCCTCTGTTACAGTCTTAAATATCAAAATAACCTTGTTTCAAGTATGACATTGACCAATAATGTGATTATTTTACTAGGACAATCAATACAACATACAAACGCTGGAAGCGGAAGAAACGAGACAACTGTAAAGCAATGCTCAAATTCGCTAATGCTGACAGTTAGGATTTGAAAACCTCACAATAATAAGGCCCCCTCTATACATGCATAAATATGCGACCTTCAATCATGCACTGCGACTTACAATAATCAATATTTAGTTAAAACTGTTTTAAAATAAAATTGAAATGGCGTAACAATATTCTAAGTAGTTGCCGGGGTATTAATGCGATCCCCAACTACAGTTAAGGAGGAGTCCCATTCGTGAATTTTCCAACAATTTCAATTTCAGAATATCAATCTGAAGGGGAAAATCATTTTATTACATGATCCTACCCTTATTCCATTCAATAAACCCATTCTATGAAGTGTGATATGAAGCGTTCGTTGCATAACATGAAATAGTGCCAGGTGACCTTTGACTTTGACCGGTTGACTTTGACCGGTTTTGTCGTCTCGTACGCTACGTCTCAAAATACTGTGGCTTCGGATATTTTTCCAACAAACTCTAATGAATGAAATGGTCGAAAAGTTATTTAATTAGACACACGCCATTAAATACGTCATATAGTCCCTATTTATCTGGAACTATTTCTTTACGTAGGTAAACAACGATTAGATACGTGAAACGTAATCATGTTTTATAGAAGCTGATACTAGTATCACGTCCCATTTGTTGATTTAAGTATGTTTTATCGAAGTTTGGGATTATGTAATAACTAGAATCTACAACTCGCCCCCAGTTTATAGAGGAATTACAAAACTCATCCAGTAAATTATGCCTGGACCTCGCCAAACGCTCGGTCCATACCTAATTTAATGGACTCATTTGTAAATTCCGCTATAAACTGGGGACGATCACTATAACCAATGTATGTCATAGTACTATAACAATTGTTTTGGCTTATCCGAATGATTCATATACAAAATTTTCAGTCATGATAATACTATAATATTGACATCCATCGTGATTGAGATATGTTTGCAACCACAATGTAGCCATTATTAAGACATTTAAGACAAACTCACTGTGTAGGTCCCACTCAAACAAATATTACTTGTATTCATTGACAGAGTGTGAAATAAAAATATTAGTGGACCAACTAAATTAATTTTGATCTCATTTGCAGAGGATGGTAAACTATCACTAGATGAGTTCGAGAATGGACCATTGGTCTTTGAGACATACCCAGGAGGTAAGTATCTATGATGTTGTGCTTATGGTTCGGTTATTGATGAAGGCGATCGATGATTGTGGGAGGGTGTCCGTCGCGGTTTAGTTTAAACATATTGTAATGATAACTAAAATATTGTACTTCAAAAGCTCTCGTCCATAGGCCTTCGTCAGTTGATATTATTCAGACTAAATCACATGATGACATTCAGATAAACATACAAATAACAATCAATTGTTATATGTATGTTTGTCTGAGTGCCATCATGTGATTTAGTCTGAATAGTATCAACTGAAGAAGACCAAATGCCGATAGCTTTTGAAGAGCGACGTATTGTATTTGTCAGCATACAGGATCCCTCATCTCCTGGACCATGTATGCACTAATACAATAATGTACATTGCTCACGATATGGAGGTGGAATAACTAAATAGTTGTAAATTTAGTTATACATTCATAACGTTATTGTCGAAGAAATTAAATTATTAATAGAACCATATTCCATTTCGCTTACCTACAGGATAGACAAAATGCATTTGCAGTGGAATAGTCTGTCACCCCACTTGACTCAATTATATCAGAACAATTTAGAACGTTCCATAGGGAGCCCGCATATATAAGAGAATTCAATGGCTTACAAGGTCAATGTAAATATTTATAAGTCAATGTATACTCTTATACATGCGAGGCTCCATATATAAGAGAATCAGGGTTTTCGCTAAATTTCAGGAAGTTCCAGTAAATATCTCAATTTCCAACTATCAATTAGAAGGAAAAATCATTATTCTTAGAAACCAATGTATGCTATAGTATTATTACAACACCTGTTCGTCTTCACAATACGAGAGCTACGTTCTGACTTCTAATTGTGTAAAAAGTGGTTTAAACAAAATAAAATACAAAGATTTTCAGGCTAGTCATCGAAGGCTGGTCAACAAACGTCCTACCTTATCTAGCTTATCAACCCAACCAGGGTATGCGCTCAGTTTACAATCGGAAACCATGAATGTCTGCGAGAAAATAAATAAAACATTTTTCTTTGCATGTTTGAGTTTTGTGGTGGCCATTTGCAGAACTATGTTTTTGTTGTATGAAGGACCAAAACAACATAAATATCAGTCAACCACGTTTGTACTAATCTGACAAACATAAACACTCAATATTGATTCTTCTTTTCAGACAAACATAAACACTCAATATTGATTCTTCTTTTCAGACATTATGTTGTTTTATGGTGACTTTTCCTCCAAAACAAAATAGTTCTGCAAATGGCCGCCGAGAAACTAAAATATTCAATGAAAAACGTTTTATTTATTTTCTCGCAGACATGTATGATTGTAGATAGCAAAAATTAGTGTACATGTATAGCCCTGATTGGTTCATAAGCTAGATAAGACAGTGCGGGTGTTGCAAACATTTCCAGTCAAAGTCTTCCATGTTTTTGTTTCGTTTAAACCCCAATTTTACATAATTAGAATGTATCTCTCATATTGTGAGGGTGAACACGTATTGTTATATTACTATGGCACACATTGGTAAAAGCGGGTAATAATTTTCCCCTTCAAATTGATAGTTTGTAATTTGAACGTTTCTTGGGCGGCGCCTCCTTAAAATATAAATAAGGTAGATAGTGTTAACAATACTGTAGAAAATACTGTAGAAAATATGAACGGCGATATCCAAGTTTAGTGACAAGTAACACGCTCCCATGGATATAGGGTCATCTGCTTTCATTGAAATATGGTGATCTGCTCGAATGGATATATGGTGATCTGCTCGCATGACATATGGTGATCTGCTCGAAAGCAAATATTGTGATTTGCTCGCATGGAGATATAGGGTATCTGCTCATATGGCAATTGAATGATCTGTTCGCATGGACATACATGTAGGTGATCACGTGTACATATGGTGATAAATTTGCTTTGGGGTGTGGTGGGGTAAACAGCTGAACATTTCCAACTGAAATGCAATTTATCCTTCTCGATTGGCATTATGCCGAATATCCGATAGAGGACAGGTATATAAAATCGAGTAAGATGGAAAGATACCATTGACCCCAGTGTACACGTGCATACTTAATATCCACACTGCGTTTTATGACAACAGGCAATCACTGACAAGTTCCATTAACCTTGGTTCGATTTCACTTTCAGATCCTGACGACGACGATGACCAGGGAGAGGATGAAAATCCAGGACAGGGCGGAGGCGGCGGAACCAAGGAGAACAACCCGGGTCAAAAACTCGATTGAATTCGATGAGGAATAAAACATGGATTGCTATGACTGAAGTGGAATATAATTGCACGATAGTGACTTCTTATGTGTTTCCTAATGCCACGTTTAGCTGCTCAAACTTTTATCAGAACTTCTATACAGTATGTAAAGAGGGTGCGATAAGCAACACACTCATCGCCGTTGCGATTTGGTTGCATGAGTGATTGAACGTGACCCACTCAACACAGTAACATATTCGTGATTGGCGATGATATCGAGCACCATTCGCTAATATGGCCATGAATCTATGCGACATACATGTACCATTGCTCAACGTTAATCATCGCCAACCTTTTATAAACGCAACTGGAATATCAATGCATAGGTCTACAATTTCCACATAGTGTCATGTTCGCGGTCATTAAAATTTCGAATAAGTCAATTATTAATACTCGAATAAGTCAATTATTAATACTACTTTTATAAAATAAATCTAAATGGCGTAACAATATTCTAAGTAGTTTTCGGTATTTTGTGGCGATTCTCAGTGGTTCGAGGTGATTCTTGGTGAGCCCAGGTCAGTCTTCATGATTTATGTTGATTCGTAGTGAGCCCTGGTCAGTCTTCATGATTTATGTTGATTCGAGATGGTTCTTGGTGGGCTCTGGTCTGTCTTCGTGATTTATGTTGATTCGTAGTGAGCCCTGGTCAGTCTTCATGATTCATGTTGATTCTTGGTGAGCCCTGGTCAGTCTTCATGATTTATGTTGATTCGTAGTGAGCCCTGGTCAGTCTTCATGATTTATGTTGATTCGTAGTGAGCCCTGGTCAGTCTTCATGATTTATGTTGATTCGTAGTGAGCCCTGGTCAGTCTTCATGATTTATGTTGATTCGGAGTGAGCCCGGGGTTAGTCTTCATGATTTATGTTGATTCGTAGTGAGTCCGGGGTTAGTCTTCATGATTTATGTTGATTCTTGGTAAGCCCTGTTCAGTCTTCATGATTTATGTTGATTCGTAGTGAGCCCTGGTCTGTGTTCATGATTTATGTTGATTATTGGTGAGCCCTGATCTGTCTCCATGATATATGTTGATTCGTAGTGAGCCCGGGCTCAGTCTTCATGATTTATGTTGATTCTTGGTGTGCCCTGGTCTGTCTCCGTGATTTATGTTGATTCGTAGTGAGCCCTGGTCCGTCTTCGTGATTTATGTTGATTCGTAGTGAACCCTGGTCTGTCTCCATGATTTATGTTGATTCGTAGTGAGCCCTGGTCTGTCTCCATGATTTATGTTGATTCGTAGTGAGCCCTGGTCTGTATCCATGATTTATGTTGATTCGTATTGAGCCCTGGTCTGTCGTCATGATTTATGTTGATTATTGGTGAGCCCTGGTCTGTCTCCATGATTTATGTTGATTCGTAGTGAGCCCTGGTCTGTCTTCATGATTTATGTTGATTCGTAGTGAGCCCTGGTCTGCCTCCATGATTTATGTTGATTCGTAGTGAGCCCTGGTCAGTCTTCATGATTTATGTTGATTCGTAGTGAGCCCTGATCTGTCTCCATGATTTATGTTGGTTCGTAGTGAGCCCTGGTTAGTCTTCATGATTTATGTTGATTCGTAGTGAGCCGGGGTCAGTCTTCATGATTTATGTTGATTCGTAGTGAGCCCGGGGTCAGTCTCCATGATTTATGTTGATTGGTAGTGAGCCCTGGTCTGTCTTCATGATTTATGTTGATTCGTAGTGAGTCCGGGGTTAGTGTTCATTATTTATGTTGATTCATATTAATCCGCTCCACACATGTTCACCGGGGATCACCGCGGAAAAACAATCGTCGTAAATCATGGTGATCCTCATATGACTTAGTCGGATCACACAGGAGTGTTTTACTTATCGCATATTCTTTATGTACTTTTTTGACGTTTGTTTCTGTTATATGCAAATATTTCAAATAGGTCTCTGTTGAAAAAAGAATACCATGAAGCAAGTTTCATTAGTTTGTGCTGTAGAACCAATTAGCCAAGTGGAATCGTTAAAATATTATCACTTATTGTTCACCAATTCGGAGCAGATTTCGTTCATATGCGAGTGTAACATTCATTCAGTTGATTAATCAAGTAAAAAAAGCAAAAATATCGAACAATTGATGTGCTTCAAATTAACCTTGCTAATTATAGGTAGCTTTGACATGAAATTTGAAACCCCATTTTGAAATTCTCATTTGTATCGAGATGTATATAACTCCTAAATACAACCCAATGAGCTGCGTACATATTGTAATGCATATTAACATTAATTTTTTAGATATCAGTTTTTAGTTTTGCCTTAAGTTAGTTCGGTGTTATTCAATAATATTTATATCTAAATTATCATTAAGAATCAATCTAAGTGTTCGTTTCGGTCTATTCAACCAAAGTGTTTTCTATTCATGTCATAATTCACAGTGTATATAGTGATAAAATATGTGCACATCGTCTAAGATATAACACGTCATTTAACGCTTCAATGTGCAATTTGGTTATTCAGAGAAGACACTGCTTTTGGCTATTTATCAAGTGTCAAGTTTTCGGCTTCGGTATTAACATTCGGTATTTTTCAAAATTCGACGCACATAATATTACGTTAGAACATCAACGCTGTTTCAGTATCAGAATCAGTTTAGTATATTGTGCAGCTACAGTCGAGAACCAACCCGATGTAGGTTCCATTATACATGTATACCAGCCGACTTCATAGGGTCTATATGCGAGAAGCTCGATGTCTATGTTCCAGTATCCAAGCGTTTGAACTGTTTTGTTATACTGAATGTGTCACCAAATTGGTGTACATCTCTTTAACTAGCTGAATTTTCTGTTTTGTGAAATAAAAGTATGTTACATTCCCCAAGGACTCAATATTGTTATCACCACCCAACCGACAGGACAAACTACATGTATATAGCAATACCCGAGTTTGGCCAACTTGGGATCTATACTTCAAATATATTCTGAGTCATTATTGTTGACATAGGGCAAATCAAACATATGTTTTTATTTTCCACAGACACAGGCGGCAATGTCCCGATAGTGTTTGAACATTCCGACTCCAAAGAGAAACGAAACTATTCCATATTACAGGAAGTCTGTGAGTTAAACTATCACCGGCTTTCATGAAAAAAAGATTAAACAAATCTGTATATTAACTAGATTTTCCACGTAGATGTAATATGTGAAAAGTTTTTAGAATATTCTTAATGTTATTATAAGCAAGTGACTAGTGTGGAGTATATATATAGATTCAATGTGGATTTCGTTCAGTTAACTTCCAGTAACCTCCCCTCCCGACAAACCAACAATTATATGAGTCAAACATGTTGTGACCCATGTAATTCCCCCGCCCCACCCCATGACCGCTACTAATTATATGATCCGTGTTTAACCCGAGTGACAGGAGCGATCTTCGGACTCGGAATATTCGAACACTATCGGGACATTGCCGCCTGCATGGGTTATGAACGATAAATCCGCTGTTGGAATCAGGGAGCTAAATATGTTCCAGAGTCGGGGAGCGAGTACACCGTGGAATGCTAAAGGTGAAGGTAACTAAAGAATGACCTTCACCTGATACATGTGACACGTTATTAAATGATGACATCGCGTTTAGTTGATGTGTACATCATATCTAAATAATTTAAACTGGTGAATTAATGGGGGAATGGATTTTTGTGAACGGGAAATTTATTTAACTAGGTGCTGGAGTTCTGGGTTTTTCCAGATCAAATTTGGATGTGGGATAGCCCTGTCGTACACTTGGTGATTTATTTTTTTAAATAAACACATGAGCTATGATTTTTCTTGCATTTTCGTAATCAACTGGTGTCAATCTAGCTGGGTAAACATCACTGGTATGGCCTGCAGGCTTCAATTCAGCGGAAGGTTAATACTGTCGCCTATGGGAAACCATTTAGTTCAGTGATTCCTATAAGAAAAATTTTAATTTTACGAAATTTCACGTCTCGCCATGATAAGTTGTTAATTTCATATTTTCTTTTTTTTCTCAAATGATAATGGCAACATTTTGGACAAATTTAAAGAAGAAACCCATTGATTCGCCTGAAGATAGTAAAGAAAGTGATAAATATGGGAGTTTTGCATGGACATCAGGTACCATTAGGGTGTCAGGGGGTCTAAAGCCCCCCTTACATTTTTGAGGAGTGTTGGCCACCCACCCATTGGGACAAGGTGGCAGTGGTTGACCCGATAGCTTCTGGCACCCAGTAGCCATATCAGGAACCGTAGTCCCACCCTAAGTCGGGGGGGGGGGGGGGTAATCAACTGGTGTCAATCTAGCTGGGTAAACATCACTGATATGGCCTACAGGCTTCAATTCAGTGAATTTGGCCGAAAGGTTAACACTGTCGCCTACGGGAAACAATTTAGTTCAGTGATTCATGTTAGGATGATCTTGCCACACCACCGTGCCAACTTTCAATCATGCAAGATAGAATTTCTCCCCTTGGTACGGTATGATGATCGAAAGATATATTAGTGCTGATCCATAAGTTTGTTTTCAATGTTTGTCTATGTATGCGTTTGAAGCATGGTATATGAAGGTACTAGCAGGGTTACCCGGCGTTGCACAGGTTAAAGTGATGTGAAACCCTCTGTGGATATTTGATGGGAATAGAGAATACTCTTGCTCTCAAAGTGTTACACGTATTCTCATAAATGATCATAAATTGGCAAATAGCATAACAAAACATTATTCTTACACATGGAATATAAGTAGTGGCTAACCTTGTCGCGTTTAATCCGTCCCACCAATAAAGAAGTATACTTCAGACGTTATAGCATGAAACATGAATATCATACACATATTAGTTCGAAAAAATATTAGACGACAATTGTGTTTTACACAGAGATGTATCAATCAAACAATCAATCAATCAATCAATCTAGTTTATCATATCTTCATGAAGATACAGATGTTTTAAAGATATGTCCATGTGCTCCTCTGTTCTGGTGCTATATACTGGCTAATCATTTTAAGTTTAAAAGAAATGATGTTATGCATGTATAGCAACTACATATGCCCGACACAGCGAGGGTTTGAGTTGTTTATGCTAGGCGATGAGTCTGCTCTAAAAATAATGGAAGAAATCCTCTGTACATATCGGGCAGATATACCCTTGTCAGATGTCACTATTGGAGGATCCTGAAAAGTCATGTGCTACGGACTGCGTTTTCCTTTATCTCAGAAGTAACCATATTTGACTGCACACTGTAACCACTATTTTTGAACAGGCCTGCTCTACATTTCCATATCTCTTGGCAATTGTCACTTTTTTTGTGGAAACTATATTGAATGGGACAGACTCAATCGTGTTGGAATATATACATGAGCCATTCTAATATGCAATCCTCTGACGATTCAAGGTCCCTCAGTTTGAATGAACATATGTCGTAAATAGATTGATATAAATATACTTTTAATGCTTTCTTCTATGTATCTGTGTTGCTAGATCATTATAGGAATGCCCTGATTTCCATCCACATATAAATATGATAGTTGAGAAATATAATTGTTCAAGTGTTTTAATTCGGTCACCATTTGTCGAGATTGTGAAATTGGAATGCCATAAACTTCTTAGAACGACACGGAAATGGCCTGGGAGATGACTATATATAACTTTGTTGAAAATCGGCGAATTGAACAATCTTAGTGAATCTCCTCTCGCCATCCATGACCCAAACGACCCCAAATGTGATTTGATTCATCATATCATTAGAGAAGAACGTGTATGAATTTGGTGGAATTAGTGCTAAATATATTTGTATCAACTTTTGTGCAACTCACCTCATGCATGACTTGAACCGGGCCACTTTTGTCATATTTAAACCACGTCTATCAGACTCATGCATGTATTATATAATGGAGATGATTATATATAAGTTGGTGGTAATCGGCAACTAAACAAATTATTATCATAGTTATTACCCCCCCCCCCCATATCTTATCCAAAGGGCACCAATTTCGTGTCTTTAAATCACACGATTATATTTCTCGTTTCACGGAGAAGAATAATATATCAATTTGGTCGAAATATGCGCTAAAAATAGCCCCTCCCCTGACACCAACAACGTCAGTTCAGAAAATTTTAACCCGCACCATTATCTTACTCGTAAAAAGTTACCCATGTTAGACCGCCTTGGTGCTATCTCGATTGTACCCTTAAAGTTATATATAGAACACAGACATATATTCGAAAATATTTGATTCATTGTATCATTTGAGAAGAACGTGTATGAGTTTGATGGTAATTGGCACTAAACATGTTTTTATAAGTTTTTGGTGACCCTCCCGTCCCTATTTCTGACTCAAGCGGCGCCACTTTTGACATCATTAAACCACACACTTAGACTCATTATAGAGATGACTGTATATAAAATTTATGAAAATTGGCGAGTATACAAATTCGTATTAAATTTAGGGCCACCATTGCATATATCTCACCCAAAAGGAACCAATTTGGCGCATTTAAACCACACGATTAGATTATTCGTATCACGGAGAAGAATATGTATCAATCAGGAGGAAATCGGCGCTAAACATACTGTTTATCAATGTTTGTGTCCCTCTCACACTCTAGTTTGGTGTTCATTCGCGACTAAACAAATTGTTATCAATTTAGTGCCCATCATCTAAGTGCACATCATCTAAGTCACTTAACACGTCACTTAATAAACGCTTCAATATGCTTTTGGCTATTTATCAAGTGTTAAGTTTTCGGCTTCAGTAGAACTATTCGGTAATTTTCAAATTTCGACGAACAGAATATTACGTTAGAACATCAACGTTGTTTCAGTATCAGAATCAGTTTATTATATTGTGCAGCTCCAGTCGAGAACCCGATATTGGTTTCACTATACACGCAGCCGACGTCATATGATCTATATTCGAGAAGCTCGATGTTTATGCTCCAGAATCTAGACGTTTGAACTGTTTTGTTATACTGACTGTTTCACCAAATTGATGTACATCTCTCATCCAGCTGTAATTTCTGTTTTGTGAAAAAAAACAATGTTTCATTCCACAAGGAGTCAATAGTGTTATCACCACCCAACCGACAGTACAAACTACATGTATATAGCAATACCCAATTTCAAGCAATTTTGGCCAACTTGGGGTCTATACTTCAAATCTATCCTGAGTCACTATCGTTGACATAGGCACAATCAAGCATTTGTTTTCATTTTCTACAGAAATGGTAGGTGTAAACAAAAGTTTGTAATTTATCAAAATGCTATTATCCTTGGTATATACCAATATTCACACAATACGCAAATTTTACTCATTTTGGACCAAATTGTGACCATTTTCAACACAAAAGTAGACCATGACAGAGTGGATGATACGCCTGATAAATAGTTGGAATAGAACACTTATTTCTACATATGTAAATATTTAATCTTTTTTGTGTGAACATTTAGTTTTTTAATGTATATTTAAACTATCGAACCAGTAAAGTCACAATCAACGCAGACTGCACTGGGAGTTATGACCCCAGATACTTATATATCCTTTTTTCGGCCCTGCTGTAACCCGAGAAATCACATACGTCTACCCTAACGTGTTATTCCGTTTGGTTCATAATCATCATCCAAGGGACAGTAATATAAAACCTCTTTAATGAGTTCTTATCAATTTTGACAATTTGACTCATTTTGAAGCAGCAAAATATCGTAAAGGGTGGATAATGGAGTGAACTCAAAGTTCATTCGATTCAAGATTCTTTATTCTCAACACAATATATATATATATAGTATATCAATACAAATTATGCACATGCTTCGGGTGAAATGGTCATGCTGGGAGTTGGCTTCTAGAAGTGTGAGAGATTGATGAGAGTTTTGTTTTTTTGCAGACCAATAGGGCGTTCAGTTTAAAACCATTTGCTCTTGTGTAATAACATGTTTGACTCTATGTGAATATTTAGTTCCAATGGGAACTTATTTGCTCGAGTATATGTTGTATCCGTTGCCACTTCCATAATTCCAGCTCTCAATAAATACGTCCATTTGCAAGCTGTTTCATTGACCAATCGCTAGCGTACTCCTATTCTAATGGAGGCCAGATAAATCACACGAATTTGAGAAACACATCGGAATGTTTGATGTCGAATCGCTCAATAGAATTATAACCGATACGTAAATGGTCATCAAGACTTCAAATACGATACATCTAGTAGTATTGCTAACCGTCTAAAAGATATGTTTGATAAAGCTGCTACTAAATCATTTGGGTTGAACTCGTTGAAAAGGTTTAACACTTGTCAAAATAAACTGCGCTTGAACGTAGAATGCCGACAATAAGTAGCCGTCTGGTGAAATGATAATACAAGTGCAGAAGAATGTAGACTACGTGAAAATAGTAGATGATATAAGAAAGTACTCAGGAAAAGTGTAAATGAGTATAACAATAAATTGAATTTCGCTGGAATTGGTACATATATCCTCCATAAATAACATGCTAAAATCAGCAAAAATCGGAAAAAGGGAAATCGGTGAATTTCGTGAAATAAATTGGGAAAATTTGGTCAAATAATCAATTAATGGATTTTCATGAATGTATATAAAAAAATAAAATTTACAAGTCCTAAAAATAGCATGCCTATTTTTTCGACCCCATTTTCCTGAATCCAGAACTGGAAACCATTGCCAGTTTCCTTAAGTATTGTTCAAGTTGTTTGCCTTCAAAAACGCGAGTTTACCTGATTTCGGAGCCTTAATTTCGCAGAATGAGCAAAAATCTGTAATATATGGTTAATTGTTTAAAAGCTAGAGCAAAATTAATGACTATTTCACTGTTTTAGTAATTTCCGCAATCCGCACTAGATAAAACACAAAATATGATTAATATGTGCATCTATGAATAAGGAGAATAAAATATTCTCAAACAAAATGTATGTTCCATTGTATGGACAGCCGAATTTGCCTTGATACATAACTCGTGTGATGAAATGCCATATTTGAGGTCATGCAACTGAATAAATTAATAGCCATATGAGCTGATATTCTCTACTTTTCTCATAATATTTTGAGAATTTTAAATTTAACAAATTGTGAACGAATTTCCAAATACATTGGTGAAGAAAATTAAATGATTGTCATATGAACTCTATGTCTAGCCTCTTTTCCGAAAATGCTATTGTGGGGGCGTTTTTGTCAATTTTTAAAGGTTTTTAGGTATATACAGAAAAATAAACGAAAGTTTATTGTGTACAATTATTTGATATGTCCTCTTAAATAATTTTGTTGTTGAGAAAATAGCATTTCAGTGGTTATACCAATGAATGTCACTGGATTTCACTCACAATTGTGGAAAAACTTACTCCAAATTTGAACGGCAGAAACATGGGTTAGGGGAAAGCATATCAACAAAAACTTCAAAAATTATGCATCTTGAAGCATATAACTTTATACTAGCAGCTTCTGCTTACATTGTTCTTTCATACATAATTACATATTTCCCTTGTTTGTGTTTATTGACAGAGCTATAATGTTTTTTGTCATAATTTGGCAGTGAAATGCTAAATTGCCATTTTGGGATTGTGTTTATACAACATGGCCATAACATTCTATTTCAACGTCCAATAACGAAGGAAGCAGTTTTATAGTCCAACAGGAAAGTACACAAACAGGATGAAAACAACATTGTGTCTGAAAAGTCTGTAATTTTATGGTTTTTCCTACCCCTTTACCAACGTTAAAATTTGGAGTCAGTTTTCTGAAAAATAAAAGGAATCAAGTGACATACGACGGCATAACCAATTAAGGCTAATTTTTAAAACTAAAGTGTTGTGGGAGGGAAGTTAAAAAAATATTACACGTTAAAATACCCATTGTTTTTTGTGTTTATTGGCCAAAACATTTTAGAATGGACAAAACTGGCTCAAAATGGCATCTTTGGAAACAAGCTACGACTAAGTAATCAAAGGATCATATGTTGATTTTCTTAAATTATCTTCTGTTAATACTTTTACAATTTGTTCAACGCAACATACTTATTTAAAAGGTTATAAAAAGCATGGCATATGGATATTAAATTATTGAGTTACTTGACCTCAAATATTGCATTTCATCACACAAGTTCTGTGTCAGAGGCAAAACGGAACATACAGTTTGTTTGAGAATATAATCTTCTTCTTAATTATAGATGCACATATTAACCATTTTTTTGTGTTTAACATAGTGAGGAACTTACTAAAACACTGAAAAGGCCCTTCAGTTTTCTCTAGTTTTTTTTAATAATTAAACATAAATAAGGCATTTTGAGAGAAATTGAGGCCCCGAAACTTGGCCGAAATCGGGTAAACTCGCGCTTTTGAAGGCACACAACTCGAATAATACTTAATGAATCTGGGATTGTTTTCCAGTACTGTGTTCAGGAAATTGAGTGTGATACAATACACATGATCTGTGTAGGATTTGTGAATTTGAACGTTTTATGTACATCCATGAAAATCCATAAATTGATGATTTGACCAAATTTCCCCAAATTTATTTCACGAAATTTACTAATTTCCCTTTTTCCGATTTTTGCCGATTTTAGTATGTTGTTTATGGAGGGTTTATCTACTTATTCCAGCAAAAACAATTCTGTTGCAATTAGTTCCGGGTTTGGCATTTTTTCTCATAAATGCACTGGATTAGAATTCGGATGTGAAAAATAAAGCACGGGTAAGCTCACATGACTGTATGAATTTTTTTAAGATAATCAAAGAAATTCAGAAAATGACCCATTTGACAATTATACCATGTAAGAAAATAATTATATTCTTTATTAACCTATTACGCATGACGAAATACTCAATATGGTGTCGCCTCTTGTAAACGGTATATAAAAGTCAATGAGTTTATAATGTATTTAATGAGCACATCAAGATTACCATCGAAATCATGTTACCAGTGTACACCAAATGGTTTAATTTGATATTCAACACGGTATTATTCCAGGTGATTGGTTGCTTCGCAAAGTGATTCATGTGTATAAGAATAAGGGAGATAATACCTCCACAGAAAGTTATAGACCAATAACTATCCTTAGCTGCCTCGGAACATTACAAGGTTAACATCCTATGCAAAAACAATATCTCTCATTGGCAACGAGCAAGCCGGCTTCCGGAGAGGTTTCTCAATCTCAGACCATATCTTATCTCTAGAATGTTTCACTATATTATTTATCGAAAAGCAAATAGGAAACTGTTCTGTACATTCGTTGATTTTAAACAAGCTTTTGATAGCGTTTATGGCAGAAAATGGTAACAGTATATGGGTATCAAATATAAAAATTGACCAAAACAGATCAGAGATGTATCGCAATTCCTCTGGAGTATTGCAGGGTGAAAATGTTTCTGCTTTCCTTTTTTCCCTGTACCCGAATGATCTATTAATAATGAACTATTACAAATTGTATCACAGTTTAGATTTTTTGGGTATCATACTCACCAGAACCGGATCATAATCGAAGACTATAAATCATCTCATTATGAAAGCGAATAAATCTATGTTTAGTCTCCTGCACAAATCTAGATCCCTGCACATACCGGCGAATTTACAACTAGAGATTTTTTCTAAAACCGTAAAACCGATTTTATTATATGGTTGTGAAATTTGGGGATATCAGCGCAGAGAAAAGTTAGAGAAGATACAACAAAAATTCCTGAGCTATGTACTAGTACTAAAGCCAAGTACACCAAGCGTATATGGTTTACGGCGAGACAGGCACTTTTCCTCTCAGTATCGACATAAAATGCAGATTGATAACGTATTGGACTAACCTTATGGAATCGGATACACAGACAATTAACAAAATATTATATGAATATTTATTATCGAACTATGTGCACGAGAGCTATAGTCATCCGTGGATACAGCATATTAGACAAACTGAGTTACGACACGGGACTATAACGTGTATGGATTAACCAGTTCATAATTAGTAATGACGAAAAACTTAACAGAAAAGTGCGAGAATCATTGGAGAACCAGTATAAGCAGGTATAACAAACTAGTATTTTATCGATGAGTAAATGTAAAATATATCGTATTATAAAGACACAATTTGGCATAGAAAATGCCTTTCTGTTCGGAACGTTTCAGACGTTACGACTCTGGCAAAATTCCTATGTAGGAGCCACCATTTGCCCACTGAAGTCGGCTCATGGAACGACACGGCAACTGATACGAGAATTTGTACTCTGTGCGACAAAGGGTTAATCGGGGACGAATTTCATTATATAATGGAATGCGCAGAAATGAATTCCACGAGGAGATTTCTACCAACCTAACTAACTGTTTAAAAAATTGATGAAATCCATTGATGTAATAATTATAAATAAACTGTGTGGGTATCTTAACACTTTGGAGAGTATTTGTAACGTCATATACATGATCTCAGGAGTAAATTTAACGTCATAGCAATAATTATTAACAAGTTTGGGTCAAAAGGGTCCAATAATTTGTTTTAATATGTGTTCATTTTCTGTTAACGTGTGTTATCATAATCGATTGCACTTAAACATTTAGGACATTATATTAATCAAAATAACTCGTACACAAATCATTTATAAATCAGATGATTTATTGAAATTATGTCTACATAAATTGACACTTTCTGACACGACGACATAGATGCGTTCCACTCGCGAACCAAACGGCGACATATATGTCGTTCTACTCGCTAAAGGGTTTTAATGTTGGATCACCGCAGAATAAGCCCGACTATATCCACTAATTGTGTTAATATTCTCACATGAACCCATATATTATCTCATATGTATTTCTCTCTGAGGTCTTTAATTACGTCACATTCTAAAACAAAATGGAGTTCATCCCCTAAAAAAACACATATTTGCAACTGTTTTTCACTATGCACATTCGTTTGGTAACCTATGGCCTATGTATTATATTCGACGATCCGAAGATGCGTCCGTCTGAAACAAAATTGACCGCAGTCGCATCACCGACGGATTTAATATAATTAGATTCGATTCGACCGATATACGTCGTTTGAAACGTTCCTTGTGTGTTTCCATGGATATATTCAGATTATCCAAACACCGCGATAATGACAAATTGAAAACAAAGACGGTACTTTTCGTAATTGCCCCAGTTTGCCCTAACATCATCATAGCAATTCAACAGGACCCACTAACATCAACCATTTGACAAGGGGTGGGCACTTTCTTTATCTACACAGAATAAAGTGTCCGCTAATTAAACAATAATTAATAATGACTCCCACGATGAGTACCTTGACGTGTTAAACTCGCCATAACAAGGTCGAACATCCATCTTGATAAAATATAGAGATAGCGATGTAGGGCGCAGCGCGGCGTTTTACCATAATTATGGATATCGCAAATAGTGAGATTTGATCTATTCTATCAAAGAATTTTAATTTGTGACGTTTAATAGATCAACGCGCGGTTATGCATCCTCGAGAAAGTTGAAAACCAAACAGATTAAAACCTAAATTTCATCGAATTAGCCCACAGCCTCGGGAGGTACACATCGATATATTCATTCGATATGCACCAATTACTTGGTAAACATCCTTTTTGGTATTGAAAAAAATATCCCGTAAATATAAATGCTAGCTGAGAATCTCCTGTCGACATTCGCCGCTGGAGCTCGAACGATCTTGGGAGGGCGAGTCGATTTATGTCTTTGCTATTCATCACACCTGGTTTATCAATGATCCCGCTACAATGCTTTTTTGTGTTGAGTCGAGTGGTCATGCCATGTTATGCTATGTTATGCGATGCTATATTATATTATGCTATGCTATGTTATGCGATGATATATTATATTATGCTATGTTATGCTATGTTATGCTTTGTGTTGGTGTGTGCTGCTAATTTAGGCCGCGTTTCCACCCCTTGGTGATTCAGTTACGATGTTGGTGGCTCCTGTTGATTTAGTTATGATGTTGATTGGTCCTGTCTATTGTCTTGGTGGGTGCTTCTGATTCAGTTACGATGTCGGTGAGCCCTGCTGATTTAGTTGTGGGTTGGTTGGTCCTGTCTATTTAGCTATGGCGTTATTGGGTGTTGCTGATTTAGGTATACGTTTGTGGGTCTTGCTGATTCAGTTATGATGTTGGTTGGTCTATGGTGTTGGTGCGTGCTCCTGATATGTTATTGGGTGCTGCTGATTTGGCTATGACGTCGTGTGTTCTGCTGATTTAGTTGATTGGTTGGTCCTGTCTATTTAGCTATGATGGTGGTGGGTGCTGCTGCTGATTTAGCTATGACTTTGGTGGGTCCTGCTGTTTTAGTTGATGTTGGTTTGATTTAACTATGCTATTGGTAGGTGCTGCTGATTTAGCTATGATGTTGGTGGGTCCTGCTGATTTAGTTGATGTTGGTTGGTCATGTCGATTTAACCATGGTGATGGTGTATGCTTCCAATTCAGTTACGAAGTCGGTGGATCATTCTGATTTATGTATTATGGTGGTGGGTCCTGTCAATTTAGCTACGATTTTGGTTGGTCCTGCTGATTTATATGACCATGATGTTGGTTGGTCCTGCTGATCTAGATATTATGTTGGTGGGTCCTGTTGATTTAACCAGGGACGTGGATAGAGGGTCTTCGTTGTGGCGGGGGTTGCCACCTTGAAATTTCCAACTGCACCCCTCATTGTTCCTTGGACCAGGCTAAACCCCAAAGTTACTGTAATACCAATTTCACCCCCGTTGGCTTGAAATTTCCGAACAGCCTATTTGAATAAAAATTACTCTGTAACTGACTACCGAGGAAGGAAAAGGAAGAGGGAAAAAATTAAATCTGAACCTAAAAAACTGCAAAATCCTTGCATCTAGACATCTAACTGCAGAAAATTAATCACTTCTATTTTGTAATTGATTAGCAGTTTGTAACCGGCTACCGTGGAGTGACCAGGTCCCATTAGCCACAGTGGGAGAAAAATTGAAATCTGAAAACTGAAAAATCCTATCATCTAGAGGTCTAAACCAGGCAAATTCAGTCGTCTATTTAAAAACAGATATATAGATTTTCATTTTTTCACTGGGCGCGGAAGAGGGACTATGAACCTTCGGCCGCAATGTGATAACATTTTGAAATCTAAACCTGAAAACTGAAAAATCCTATCATCTAGAGGTCTAAATCCAGGCAAATTCAGTCGTCTAATTAAAAACAGATAGATATTCAGTTTTCCACTGGGCGCGGGAGAGGGACTAGGACCCCTTGGCCGCAATGTGAGAACATTTTGAAATCTAAACCTGAAAACTGCAAAAATCCTAGCATTTAGTTGTCTAATTCCAGGCAAATTCAGGCGTCGATTTTTTTAAAAAGTATTAGCAGTTTTGACTGGCCATCGAGGGGGGAACCAGGACCCCTCTGCCCAGTGAGAAAAAGTTTTGAAATATAACCCTGAAAACTGCAAAAATCCTAACAACTATAGAGATGTAACTACCGAGGAGGGATCAGGACCCCTTATAACCAGTTGGAGAAAATTTTGAAATCTGAACCTGAAAACTGCACAGGCCTAGCATTTAGACTGGCAACAAGCTTTCCAATTGTTAGAAATTTCCGACCTGACACTCCCCTAAATCCAAGATTTTGGAACTCTCATTGTGCAAACCTTAAATATTACACACTATCTACCACTTTAGCTGTCTAGTAAGCGAAATCTAAAGTTCTTCTGAAGACAATATTTTACATCCGTTTCAGTTTATGAGTTTATTATGATTTGACAGGATGTTTTGAAAATGTTAGTCCGGCCACCAAGTCACAAATGCTTGTTTTCGCGTACAAAGTATTTTTCGCAGTGGGTTCCAGTGATCTAGAGCACCATTCTGAAGAATCCACCAGCTGACTAGCGGGCAGCCTTAAGGAATTCGATAAATTGAGGTAAATCGAAATGGCCATCCTTGCCACAAATTGATGGCTTCTACTGGAAATGAAGCAGAAAAGCACAGTACTAGCACAATGGTTATGTTCTTAGACGGTATTTCAGTAATCCAGGCCAATTACAAGTAATATGGTTATAGACCTTGAGCTACCATATGGCCACCCTCCCCCTGTGCGGATTTTAGCCGACTACGTTTTTCCGATAGAGGGATGTATTTCACATTTTTCTGCTTGTTTGTTACTCGGGCGTGGGGGATTTTTCATTTTATAGCGATTTTTATAAAACTACTGTGATTTTTTGCAATAAAATCCTTATTGGGGTAGGGGAAATATTTCTCTCAAAATTAATACTAAAACTGTATGTATCTTCTCAAACTCAGTTTCATTCGAACTGAATATAACAAGTGTCTGCGTAGATAGCGTCACATGGGCACCTGACTCGATATTTTTCTTAAAGTGACACCGATGATATGATTTTTCGTTTATTTTGAAGATATATCTGAAAAAGTACAGTGTGTGAACTTACGCATGCATAACGTGATTAAACTATGAACAATACCAATGTTTTCATTATTTTCCACGAGAACATAGACCAGGGCAGTTTTCTATAACATTCCACGAGCACATGGATGCATATAGGTAGTCAATGTTCACATGTTTCGAGGCCATTGAATCCAAGATGGCCGCCAAAATTGAATATCTGACTTGATAAATTTTAATTCGCAATCACTCGGGCAGTTTATGAGATATTAAGTTGTGCGATATGTTATTCTATTGATAGTTGAGTAGTCCTTATTGAGAGGTATAAATAAATTTCATATATTCAAAATGGCCGCCAAAATGGCAACCGGAAATAGAAAATATGACTATTTTTCACTCATATCTTCTTGATCAGTTTCTGCTGTTTGGAACTGGTTGAGGATTGTGACCTTATTTTTTATAGTTTTATATTAACTAATCATTGGGGTTATGAAAAAAGCAATTATTGGGGTCCTAGCCCCTCCATTCCCTCAAAAGTTTGATTTTACAGAATGCGGTATAAAATTTCACCAAAAAATCACAATTGGGTTTCTGTTCAAATTTCAACAAAGAATGAGCACAACTGTGGAATGTAAGTGAGGAATACCATTATACATGGATACTCCAATTCATAGGAACAAAAGTTGTTACTTTGGATCAAAATGGCCACCAAAATGGCCGCCAAAATATGGAAAATGGTAGATATTGCCCCAGTGTGTCCTGGAATCGCTTACAATTTGTGGTTGATGAATGAAATTGGCTATTCTGCCTTCTATACATTGAATACTAACATTGTTACTAACTATTGTAACAAAGACATTACCAGAAATATTGGATTTCACTCTCACAAACGTGACATAAATATCGGCAAAAAATCTCTTCTCATGTTTGAACCATTTTTTGCAAGTAAACTGTAACTATCTTTGGCATGAGAGGTGTTTATTGTTTTTATCTATCTTAAATGTGTCACAATAAGGTGTTTAATGACCAAATTACTCAAGGTGGCTTCCAAAATGGCAACTAAATAGGGTAAAAAGTTGATTTTCAGATATATCCGGAACATAATTATCTGCTGTTCCGAAAAGGTAGAAAAGTGTGACTAACTTTGTTATTATACACGTTAGTTAATCGACTGACAACTACATTTTATATTCTGGTTGGCACTGTACATTATGAGGCACGATCATTTAATTTTAAAATGTGCAGTGTACAATTGTGCCGAAAACGTCTTTTGGGATTCTGGCCAAGTTTTTGAAAATAAATGGGCAGAACTTTGAAACAGAACTGAGAGGGACCATCCGACCATAATATGTGGCTACTCTTGCCCATTAGCATAAAAATTTATCAACTATTGTCAGGAAAATCGTTTAACATTTCCTCCATCGCGCATACACGCCACCAAGGAGGACTCTCTGGTGTGATCTCTATATCAAGTAACATATCATTGAGTTATTGTGGAAAGCGATAGCCACCAAAGGTACACATGTACAACCCACCAGGGCCATACAGTCACTCCAAATACAAATAAACAACACACATATGACAATATAGTCGCTCGCTTTATAAACATACACCTCACCCATAACCACACAACCATACTTGTGTATATCCCTGCACACCACACATGACCATACATCTGTCAATAATAATTTAATGCATGCACACCAGGTATACCTCCTACAACTGACCAATGACCGTATCGTCACCATATGTATGCATATTCACCACATTCATGATCACACAGACACAGTCAATCGTTGTATACCTATTGACCTCACCATTGGCCATAACGTCAATCCATGTGTACCTATGTTCCACACCCATGGCCAAATAGCCACTCAAGGTATACATATACACCCCACCCATGACCATTACATCGCTCCATGTATACATATGCACCTCACCAATGGTCATATAACCCCACTTGCGTATACCCATACACCCCACACAGTCATGGGTCAACATACATGTACACCATGTAAACTGTTACACCTGACCCATGACCATATAGCCACTCCCTGTATTCACCACATTCATGATCATACATTCACTACAGGTACACATATTCACATCACCATTGGTCATACGGTCAATCCCTGCATATCTACTCGCCACGCCAATTGCGAAATAGCCACTCAAGATAAGCATATACACCCCACGCATAACCATAGAGTGACTCCATGTATACATATGCACCTCAGCAATGGTCATATAGTCACACATGCTATACATATATACCCCTCGCCCAATGACCATACAACCACTTGGCGTATACCCGTACACATAACATATGACAATGAGTCACCATACATGCACACCAGGTATACTCCTACACCTGACCCATTTCACTCCGTGTATACATATTCACCACATTGGTGATCACACGGTCACTCCTTGTACACCTATTCATTTCATTAATTGCCACACAGTCACTCCCTGTATACCTATTCACCATACCCATGGTAATATAGCCACTCGATATATACATATGCAACACAAACATGCCCATAGAGTCACTCCAGGTGTACATATACACATCACCAATGACAATAAAGTCCTTCCAGGTGTACCAATACTTCTCACACATGATCAATTATACATTCCAGACTTTTATATACACCCCACACATGACAATTCAGTCACTCGCTGTGTACCCATACACGCCATCAATGATCATACAGTTACTCCATGTATACCTATACACCCACCGATGACAATATACATCCACGACATATATAAATATACATCCCACCCATTACTACCACGGCACTCCCTATATACCTACACGCTCGCCAACGACCACCCATATATACTCAGGCATGAATATTCATGACCGTGCTGTCAGTCCATGTACACCTATACACATTACACATATTCATCCAACCACTCCGTATTTATCCATATACCCCACCCATGATCACATAGATACCAGATGTATACATGGTCACCCACATGTGGCAATACAGCCACCAAATATACACCTATGCATCCCACCCATGACCATAGTCACTCCATATATACATAAACAACACATATATGACACTATAGTACTGTAGCTACTCCCGTTATATCCGCACACAATATTATTGTCCGTACAGCCACATCGTGTTACCCGTACAGCCACACATAACCATACAACCATACAGTCACTCCATGTAAACATATTCAGCTCAAACATTACCATACGGCCACTACTTGTATACATATACATCTCACAATGGACATCCCACTCACGATCATATAGACATTCCTTCTATATCTGTTCACATCATTCATGATAATAAAATAACTCCATGTTTACCTATTCACCTCACCTATGACCATGCAGTAACTCACGGGCTACCATATTGACCTCCCTCTTGTATCGAGGTGATCAATTTTATCCTAATGAGTCAAAATAGCCAGAATAGTCACCACAGATTATGGTTCATCTTAGTTCCGTTTCAAAGATTCAAAGTGGCCAGAATCCCAAAAGAGGTTTTCGGCAAAATTCCATAAGCAACTTTAAAATGAATTTGTCATGCCCCATAATGAACCGGGACAGCCAATAATATTTAGTTGTCAGTTGATTACCTAACATGCATAATAACCAAGTAAGTTACAATTTGCTAACATTTCGGAACAGCAGACAATAATGTTCCGGATATATGTGAACAATGAACTTTTTACCCAAGTTGGTTGCCATTTTGGAAGTCATCTTGAGTAATTTGCTCTATAATGACCTTAGTGTGACACATTTACATTAGACCAAAACGATAAACACCGTTCATATCAAAGTTAGTTACAGTTTACTTTTAATAAAAATGATCAAAACATGAAAAGTGAATTTTTGCCGATATTTATGTCAAGTGTGTGAGAGTAAAATCCAATATTTCTGGTAATGTCAGTGGTTACAATACTAAAACTTAACCAAGGTGAATCAGACATGTTAGTTTTCAATGGATATAAGGCAGAATAACCAATTTACTTCATCAACCACAGATTGTAAGCGATTGCAGTGAACGCTGGGGCAATATATTTACAATATTTACAATTTTCCATATTTTGGCGGCCATTTTGGCGGCCATTTTGATCCAAAGTAACAATTTTGGTTCCAATGACTTGGAATATTCACGGGTAATGGTATGTCTCACTTACATAACACAGTTCTGCTCATTCCTTGTAGAAATGTGACTAGACTCCCAATTGTGTTTTTTTTGTGAAAAGTTTATACCGCTTCCTGTAAAGTCAAATTTTTGAGGGATCGGAAGGGCCTAGGACCCAAAGAATTTCTTATTTCATTGCCCCAATGATCAGTTAATATAAAAAATACAAAATAAAGTCACAATTCTCAATCAGTTCTAAACAGCAGAAACAGGTATAGAAGATATTAGTGAAAAAGTGTCACATTTTCCACTTCCGGTGGCCATTTTGGCGGCCATTTTAAATATATGAAATTTATTCCTACAAATAAATAAGGAGTACTCAATTATCAATAGAATGGCATATCGCTCGGTTAGATAATCAACGTTGGCGGCCATCTTGGATTCAAAGACCGATAACTCTATAAAGCCCCCATCGCCAGATGGCAAACAACCGGCAAATTGAAGGACTGATATAGTTCTACAAAGATATCATAACCACCAAAAATCCGCATAGGGGGGGGGGGGGGGTCTACATGCAGCTCAAGCTCTAATAACTGTTCTCAATGAACTGACTCAGGGAATTTTTAACTGCTGAACAAGTGTGGAGGTAGGTCAAATGGGGTTCCCTCTCTGTAATTCGGTATACCCCGTTGATTACAAGTCATGTGCTTACCTACATGCACCTGACTCTTTTTGTTATAATTGAGTTAAACCGCGTTCCGGAGAATCTGCTGACTGTTTCCCGATGTATTGCTGAACGGGATTTTGAACTGCTGAACTGGTGTTGAGGTCTGTAAAATGGAGTGCCCTCCCTGCAATTGGATATGCCACATATATTACATGTCACTTGCACAAACAACGACAGACTAGCTTTGTTATAATTTGGTTAACAACACACAATGAACTTCTGATCCGAATTTTGAACTACTGAACTGGGTTGGAGATCGGTCGAATGATGTTCCTTCTTGCGCTGGAAAATATAGTGTCGGTTACAAATCATTTGCACACCCGCGTACGACTGTCGTCATTGCAATTGAGTTAAAATTCGTTCAGGAGAATGTGCCGAACTATACCCGATTAACTATTGTACGCTATTTTGAACTATTTAACTGGGTAGAGGTTGGTCAAATTGTGTTCCCTATATCCGTATTGGGTTATACCCCGTCGATTACAAGTAATCGGCATAACCTACAGCGACGATCGGCATTATAATTAGGTCCAACTCTGCATGTTCGGGAGAATCTGACGAACGTCAATCGGGATTTGATCTACTGAATGGACATGGAGGTCGATCAAATGGGTATCTCTCACTATGTATTTGGTTATACTAAATCGGTTACATGTCACTCGCAGAACTTCAAATCTATTATCATGGTTATAGTTGAGTTATACTGTTCAAGAGAATCTGCTGAACCTTAGCCGATGAACTGCTGAACGGGAGTTTGAACTGATGAACAGGGTGGTGGCAGGTCAAGTGGTCTTCTGTGCAATATTAGGTATACCCACAAATTTCAAGTCTTTTGACTCACATATATAATATATACATAATAATTTCGTTATAATTGAATTAAACTGTTCGTGAAAATCTGTTAAATTTTACCTGATTAACTGGTGAACGGGATTTTTATCTGCTGGACTGTGGTTAGTCAAATTGTGTTCCCTCCTTATACTGGGATATAAACAATAGACCACCTTTCATTTACCCGACTTACAACCGACTCTATTCGTTACAAATGAGTTAAACTGAGATCGGGAAATGTGCTGATTTTAGTATGTGAACTGCTGACGAGCATCTGATTCAGCATTTTTGGTACTTCCGAATAAGGTTTTAGTTTGATGGCTTAATTATGTCGGAATGAAACAAAATTTAAAAAAGTATTTTTCTCTCCACTATCACGTCGTATTCCCAAAACTTGGCATGATATCAAAATCACTCTAAAATAATCTGTCACCGAGTGGTCTTCGTTCTGGTAATTAGGACCCCATATATCGCTGCTGATGGCTTTTGTTCGGAATTATGTAAAAACTTACATTTTCGTGATTTCAAGCCATCGGCTTGGCGGCCTTCTTTGAGACAATCATCACATATTCGGACGAAATAACACAATGGGATAATCAAGACATACATTATTGTGATACTGCTATAATTTTCCGGTTCGTTCCCAGTAAATATGGTCTCCTTTCGGAAATGAGTGTCCATTTTTAATTGAACCCTAATTTCTCATATTCGTCAAGGCTGCCGGTGGGTCAACCAGTGCATTATTCTGATGGATAACCTACATCCCCGCGGTATCCACAAAGAAAAAACTTTATACGCGAAAACACGCATTAGTAACAAAATACCGGCTTGGCTGCCGGACTATGTGACAAAATATATAGTGTTCATTTTTTAGAGAGACAACCCCCTAATTGTTTTGACAGCTTTTAATACCAACGTGACATTCTTTTATATAGAGATCTAGTTTATATGCCGAAATTGATTATCAGCATATTATCAGCGGAACAAGTCGAACACTGTTAAATTATATGTTTTGGTGTTATCATAACTGAAGTTCTGTAACCCTGGCTACGCCGTTACAGTGATGTGAAATACTCCCACATGGTGATCACATAGAAATGGAGAATAATCTTACAAGTTCAAGGTTGTGTTTACAGATAGTATTTCCAAATTGACAGCACACCCATCATTCCTATATATGAATTAAATGCAGTGACTCTCGATGGCCAAATCGTTTTCGTAAGTTTATCGTCGATATATGCGTCCCGAATCGAGTCGTAAATATTTACAATTGAGTGTAAATCTGACGATGTTTACTATGGCGCCAAAATTGCTCTCTCACATAACCAATCATGGTCATTCATTCGCTGTGGCAGACTTGGGAAAACAGACACAATCAATTCATCAACTACTGTGCACAAATCGTGCAGGTTGACCTCATCAGGAGAACAAATGGGAAAATTCCATCGCCAATTCGAAGATGTTATGTTGCAAAATTAGTTGCCATCACGTCACCGTACAAATAGGCTCTCATATTAGTGGTCAAGTTGAGAAGGCGAACACTTCTCCAAAGATAGGAAGATTTCTGAGAAGCTCGGATTTCGTCAGCTCTAGTTCCCCTCGGTATTTACGGAAGGGTTTGTCTGAAATCTCCAGACAGAACCAATGTGATACCACCCATAATCCTGTCGCAATCCCGAATATCTTGTAATGTCCTGTCCAGAGCTTCAAATGCATGTTTATGCGACATCGTGCACTCGTCCCAAACAATCAACAGACAGCTTCTGATAAGACGTGACAATCCCGTCCCCTTAGTGATGTTACACGTAGCCATATCATTCCCAATCAAGTTGAGAGGAAGCTTGAAGCAGAGTGGGCAGTTCTGCCCCCAGGAAGCAGTGTTGCTGCAATGCTAGATGAAGCTACAGCAATGGCAATCTTTCTCTGCTGTCGAATTTTGGCCAATATCAAAATGGTGAGACAGGTCTTTCCCGTGCCCCCAGGAGCATCGAGAAAAAATATGCCACCAGTATTGTCCGTGACAGATTTTAGGATAATGTCGTAAGCCCTCAGTTGGTCAATGAGTAACTTCGGCTCATTAACTGTAATATCATTGGTAAGATTGTCGATGTTATAACTCGTCTCTCTGATGATTTCACGGGGCTGATCAGGGGTGTCCAATCGCACAGTTTCAGGAAGACCAAACGTGTGAATTTCTGGACCGCCATGTGCAAGAATTTTGTCCTCAATAGCAATGAGAGCAGCATCGAACATTTGATCAGTGAATACTACCTCAATGTCTGGATTGAGCGCCTGCTGCCGTCGGCGAAAATCGTCAGAAAGGTCCTCTCGGAAACTGGTCCAGAGATCATTCGGGCTTGCGACGCCGCAGATGTGAAGCAATGTAGCAAATAGGCTACGAAGACATTTGGGGGATCTTGACAGAGAAGCCTCCGACAATGTATCTTCCTACTGTTGGTCATGTTCGAGAAGGCCTCTCTTTAGAGCTGACTCTCGAAACGTTGAAAATAGGTGGCCATCAACAGTCCTCAGATCTTCAAATGAGTGTGGTCCTCTGACTTCATGAAGAATAATCTCAAAAAGAAACATTCCTGTTGGGTAGGGTTCACCGTGTACACCCTGTCTAGAGCATCATCCGTGTACACGCCGACATAGCCTTCGACTGGTTTGCCACGTTTCCGACGGGCCCATTTGTTATTCTGCCAGATGTAGTATGAAGGCATCTGAGCATAGAACAGAGTGCGAGCAAAGCCGTCCTCCTGGCATATTGTGAAGAATGATGGCAGAGTTGTTTGTTTCGGAGTGATAGATACCTGGTGAGCGGTATTCTCTGTGAAATAAATTCGCTGTCCATTTTCGAGATGAACAGAGAGCCGGTTTATAGCAGGGTGGCGCTCGTGAATTGGGAAGTCAAATATTCGCCAAAGGCTTCATTGCTGCTAATATATCTACCCAGCTGATACTGGCTCACTTCGTCATTCGAGCCCTGGAGAGAAAACATAGCTGCGTCGGAGCCCTTGTTGATATATTTACAAACATATTTGATGGCTTTAACTGAGCTACAAAACTCAACATTGATATGGGCATCAAATATCTTCGACAGCAAAGGACAATATGGGACGATCCACCTGTTGTCTACTTCGACAGTTCGCGACCTTTTCTCAATTTTATATTAGCGACAAACCCTCCATCACCAGGCCTTCTCCTCCTATAAAGAGGATAGCCATCGTTTGATGTCTGCGTTTCCACTAAGAACTGTCGGGGATATCGCTTGGTGCATTTTCCGTCTTTCATGCAAGGGGAAATGTCGTTAAGTCGACCACATGGTCCGTGGACCATCTGGGACTTCACAATCTGGAATAATTGCGTATCTTCCTCGGGATTTGGTAGCTCAGCGGAAATTAAGTCATCAATTTGGTTGGCATGAATCTTATTTTCCAACCAGAGCAGAATATGGGCATGTGGTAGCCCCCTTTTCTGCCACTCGATGGTGTGCATGACGCAGACAGGTCGGCAAAAAATGTGGGACTTCTTAATGAGGTTCAAGAGCTTGATGAGCTTCAAGCGAAATACTCGAGCTGTGAGGTCGTGTCTGTGTTTGGGACTCTGACCATCGAAGAGTTCGTTTTTCAACTCGTCCCATGCTGGATTGCATGTGAAAGTAATAAAGAGGTCGGGTCGACCAAAGTTTCTGACAGAAGTCATGGCGTCTTGAGTCTTCTCCTGCATGTACCGCGGGCTCCCTGTGAAAGTCGACGGAAGTATGCAAAGCTGACCAAGGCCTTCTGTTGTGTCGTTATTTATGCTGTCGCAGAGGTGGATGTAGGAATCAGCCCGGAGCTCTCTCTGATGAGTCCTTATATAAAACAATCGCTCAGACTCGATTTTGGCATGCATATCAACAGCGAATTGATGGAACAGGTTTCGGCTCCGATGAAGATGGTTAAAATAATGCCTCCGAACCATGAAATGAAACGCATAAAAATCTTATAAAATAGCATGGCGTATACCAAGGTGATAACCATCTTCACCAAGTACGCAAATAAGTGGGTATTGCAAAGGTTCATACGATATGTGCATCTCACAAATCCTCCTGATTGTGTTGTTTATGATATCTCGCGGACCATGTTCCTGCCCAGCCATTACAACTGCAACATCGTTGCAAGTTGGCTCATTGAAATATTTCTACTTGCGAAAATATCTAAGTGACATCTGGAAACTAATAACTTAATATCGTTACGTCATTATCAAATTACAATCTGTCATAAAAGCATACATAATATTTTGGCTGTATCGGTATTGCCGACAAATAGCCACAAAATATCTGACGTGATTCACATTTGGCTGATTAACCTATTGTCTTAAACTATAGGTGGTCATAAACATCGACCGTCATAAATACAACGTCATCAAAAATATGCATTGTGCCGGAGCCCCGTGAATAATCCAGATTAGTGGATTAAATGTAACATAATTACCTTTTGCTGTTTCGTGCAGAGTGACGTAATCTTTCTTCAGATTAAAACAGCCTGTTACGAACAAATCGCTTCTACCGGCGTTTGATTATGACTGAAATAAGGTGTTACCATCTTGATCGCTTGGTTGATAGAGTTGTCGATCGGGTTTCCTTTGTACAGTCAGCGATATATTCCCACTTTCGATGTTTTCGGACTAGATCGTTCACATCACAGAATTGAAAACCCACTTGCCAAAATTGTTGCAATGAGATTTTTTTTTGCCAATTGAGAATTATTTTTGCCATTGGCAAATTTGGCAAGTGGCAGCGCGAACCCTGCCTAGGAGATGACTATATATAACTTGGATGGATATCGACGAACTGAACAATCGTATACATGCAAGTGAATCTCCCCTCGCCACCCATGACCCAAACGACCCCAAATGTGACTTAATTCATCATATCATTAGAGAAGAACGTGCATTTGGAGGAATCAGTGCTAAATATATTTGTATCAACTTTGTTGCAACTCCCCTCATGCATGACTTGAACCGCGCCACTTTTGTGAACCACGTCTATTAGACTCATGCATGCATTATATAATGGAGATGACTATATATAAGTTTGGTGGTAATCGGCAACTAAACAAATTCTTATCATAGTTATTACCCCCACCCCCATCTCTCACCAAAACGGCACCAATTTCGCATCTTTAAATCACACGTTTATATTCCTCGTATCACGGAGAAGAATAATATATCAATTTGGTCGAAATCTGCGATAAAAACAGGCCTCCCCTGACACAAACAAGGTCACTTAAGAAAATTTTAACCCGCACCATTATCTTACTCGTAAAAACTTACCCCTGTTAGACCGCCTTGGTGCCATCTCGATTGTACCCTTAAAGTTATATATAGAACATTGACAGATATTCGCAAATATTTTATTCATTGTATCATTTTAGAAGAACGTGTATGAGTTTGATGGTAATTGGCACTAAACATATATTTATAAGTTTTTGGTGACCCTCCCGTCCCTATTTCGGACTCAAGCGGCGCCACTTTTGACATCATTAAACCACACACTTAGATTCATTATAGAGATGAATATATATAAAATTAATGAAAACTGGCCAGTATACAATTTCGTATCAAATTTAGGGCCACCATTGTATATCTCTCACCCAAAAGGAACCAATTTGGCGCATTTAAACCACACGATTAGATTATTCGTATCACGGAGAAGAATATGTATCAATCAGGTGGAAATCGGCGCTAAAAATTATCGTTTATCAATGCTTGTGTCCCTCTCACCCTCTAGGCACCCCTGACTCGAATGACCCATCTCTTTAAAGCACACAATTAGACTCCTGATATCATGGAGATTATTATTTGTAAGTTTGGTGCTTATCCGCGACTAAACAAATTTTGATCATTTTATTGCCCACCCCACTCCAACCCATCACTCACCAAAGCAGCACCAATATGACGTCTTTAAAATCACACGATTAGATTCCTCATATCATGGATAAGAATGTGTATCAATTTGGTGGTAATTGGCGCTAAAAATATGTTTGTCAATTTTGGTGCCCTTTCAGTGCACCCCTGACTCGAATGACGCCACTTTTGACAGCTTTAAGCCACGCCATTAGACACCTCATACAATGGGGATGAATTTGTATAAGTTTCGTGGCAATCGGCGACTAAATCAATTCTTATTAGATTTAGTAATCAAACCCACCGCCCCCCCCCAAATCTCTCACCCCAACGACACAAATTTGGCGTCTTTAAATCATACAATAAGATTACTTATATCGTGGAGAACATATCAGAAGAATGTGCATCAATTTGGTGGAATTCGGCGCTAAAATTATTTTGATAAATTTTGGTGCCCCTCTCCCCTTCCGGCATCTCTGACGCGAACGGCGCGACTTTTGACAAATTTTAATTAGATTCCTCATATTATGGGGATAATTATATATAAGTTTGGTGGCAATCGGCGACAATTTTTTTTTCTGCCACTCCCCCCTTTCTGTCTCTGACAACAACGGCGTCACTTTAGAAAATTCTAACCCTCGCCATTATCTTTCTCGTAAAAAGTTACCCCTATTAGACCCCTTTTGTGCCATCTAGGTGGTCCTCTGTGAATTTCTATAGAACACAGACAGACAGACAGACAGACATTCGCAAATATAGATATAGATAGATATAATGCTCCAAGTACTTCTTAGAGGGGCGATGTATATTTTTCAGATTGGCATAGTTACCACTACGAATGCCTTAGTTCCTTTTAGATCTGTACTTCTAAAAATGTTTTGTATCGTTGTTCATATATTATAGGGCTATACACTGTTAACCATGGATCTTAAACTGTTTGGGCTGTTTGCAATCTTTTTGATCGCCGTGTTGCTTCCGGAGGCTGAATGCTGGCGCAGGAGGAGGTGGAGACCAATTTGCAGGTGGACATGTCCAAGAGTCTGCAAGTACTACACTGGACAGGGTATTATATGTAGCTTCGCATGCAAGAAAGTATGTGGCAGAAAGAAGCGGGGCACCGAAGATGGGGTGAGTTTTGTTTTGTGTATTTGACCGAGAGCTGCACAGCTTATCAGTGTTATATGTTACACGCAACAAAATAATTTAAATTATCCTATTTGGCATTTGATAGGGAAACTCGAAGCAGCATAACACAAATACCGGCAGCTGAATGGTGTATACTATATTCCGTGTTTAATATATGAAAGAAAACCAGTTTACTCAGCAGTGGTGGTTAGATATAGAATCGTCATCACGAGGAATATTTTACAAAGAATTGAAGTCAACCCTCCGCTTAGAAAACTATATTACCGATTTTCCCTTCAGTCTGAGAAAATATTTGATAAAAATACGTAGTACACACTCACAACCCAACACACCGTACAAACGTTAGAACGGAAGAAACGAGAAAACTGTAAAACAATGTTCAAATTCGATAATGCTGACACTTAACATTTAAACACCTCACCATAAGCAGGCTTCCTCTTTATGTGCATACATATGCAACCACCCAATCCCAAAAAATTTGCACTGTCTCAAAACTTACAATGCGACTTACCATTGATCAACGGTTCTCATCGCCAATTAACGTTCTACAAACGCAACAGTATAGCATTGCATGGGTCTACAATTTGCACAAGTGTCATGTTCGCGGTCATTAAAATTTCGAATACGTTAAGACAATACAATTATCAATATTTAGTTAAAACTTTTATATAAAAGTTTCAAGTCGCATGTTTGATTTAAGTGGGGTTCGATCATGTAATAAATACAATGTAGAATCTACAACTCGTCCCCAGTTTATAGCGGAATTGCAAAACTCGTCCAGAAAATTATGTGTGGACCTGACTAAAGGCTCGGTCGAGATCTAACTTACTGGACTCGTTATGTAAATTCCGCTATAAACTGGGGACGATCACGTGTTTAGATTTTCCAAATAACTTATAACCAATGCATGCCATAATACTATAACAATTATTTTGGCTTATCCAAATATTTCAAAGAAAAGCGATTTGATATACGAAAGTTTCACGATAATACTATAATATTGACAACCATCGTGACTAAGGTATGTTTGAAACCACAATATAGCCAATATTAAGACATTTAAGATAACATCCCTGTGTAGGTCCACTCAAACAAATATTCAATGATAGTCAAAGTATTCAATGATAGACTGTGCAATAAATATTAAGAACTAACTAAATTAATTTTAACTCCGTTTGCAGATGATGATAAACTATCACTAGATGAGTCCGAGAATGGACCATTGGTCTTTGAGACATACCCAGGAGGTAAGTATATATGATGCTGTGCTTATGGTTCGGTTATTGGTGCCGGTGATCGATGATTGGGGGAGGCCGCGGTTTAGTTTAAAACATATTGTAATGATAACTAAAATATTGTACTTCTAAAACTTTCGTCCTTATGCCTTCCTCGGTTGATATTATTCAGACTAAATCACATGATGACATTCAGATGAACATACAAATAACAATCAATTCTTATTTTTATGCTTATCTGAATGCCAGTGTGTGATTTAGTCTGAATAATATCAACTGAAGAAGACCAAATGCCGAAAGCTTTTGAAGAGCGACTTATTTTATTTGTCAGCCTAAGGATCCCTCATCTCCTGGCCCATTTATACACTATTACAATATTGTACATTGTTCACGATATGAAGGTGGAATAAATAAATATTTGTAAATTTAATTAAACATTCGAAACGTTATTGTCGAAGAAATTATAAATAGAACCATATTCCCATTCGCTTACCTGCAGGTTAAACCAAATCATACTACATTTGCTGTGGAATAGTTTGTCACTCCACTTGACTCAAGCATCTCAGAACAATTTCGAAGTTTCCATAGGGAAACCGCGTATGTAAGAGTATGCACTGGCTTGCAAGATCAATGTAAATATTGTTAAGCCAATGTATTCTTTTATATATGCGAGGCTCCATATATAAGAGAATGCATCGGCAGAGTGCTTTTACAAAATTTCAGGAAGCTCCAGTCATGGAAGGGTTATGAGTATAATTGCTAACTTTCTGTATTTCAGTATGTTTATGAATGAATTAAAATAAATTAAAAAATGTTCAAATAATCTCAATTTCAAACTATTAATTTGAAGGACAAAATCAGTATCATTGAAAGCCAATGTTTGCTATAGTATTATAACAACACCTGTTCATCCTCACAATATAAGAGATACGTTATAAATACGCAAAAAGGTGGTTTATACACAATAAGAAACGATTTTCAGGCTGGTTATTGAAGGCTGAAAACAAACCCCATGCATTATCTAGCTTATGGAACCAACTAGGGTATGCGCTCAGTTTACAATCTGAAATCATGAACGTCTGCGAGAAAATAAATAGAAAAATATCGTTGCATATTTTAGTTTTTTGCTGGCCTTTTGCAGAACTATGTTTTGGTTGTATGAAAACAACATAAAGCAACATAAATATCAGTTAACCACTTTTGCAATAATCTGGCATAAACCCTCAATACTGATTAATCTTTTCCGACATTATGTTGTTTTATGGTGACTTTTCTTCCAAAACAAAATAGTTCTGCAAAGCATGGCCGCCGAGAAACTAAAATATGCAATAAAGAAAGTTTTATTTATTTTCTCGCAGACATTCGTGGTTTCAGATAGCAAAATGAGTGTACATGTATACCATAGTTGGGTTCATAAACTAGATAACGCAGTGCGTGTGTTCCCAATATTTCCTGTCAAACTCTTCAATGACCAACCTTTGCCTATGTTGTTTTTATTTTGTTTAAATCACAGTTTCACATAATTATAATGTATCTCTCATATTGTGAGGGTGAACACTTATTGTTATATTACTATGGCATACATTGCTTATAGATAATAATAATTTTCCCCTTCAAATTGATAGTTTGAAATTTAATTTTTCTTGGGGCGCATCCTCAGTGTATAAATAAGGTAGTGTGTGTTAACAATACTGTAGAAAATATTGTAGAAAATATGAACGGCGATATCCACGTTTAGTGACAAGTATATAACAAGCTTGCAAGGACAAAGTGTCATCCGCTTTCATGGAAAAATGGCGATCTGCTCGAATGGATATGTGGTGATCTGCTCTCATGAACATATGGTGATTTGCTCGAAAGGAATAGGGTTATTTGCTCGCATGGAGATATAGGATATCTGCTGATATAGACAATTGATGATCTGCTCGCATGGACATACCTGTAGGTGCTCGAGTGTACATATGGTGATCAATTGCTTTGGGTGAGGTGGCGGTAGAACAGCTGAACCAACTGTAAATACAAATTGATCCTTCTCGGTTGACATTATGCCGAATGTCTGCGAGGACATGTACATAACACCCAGTAAGATGGAAAGCTATACACGTTGTACATTTGACCCTAAGTGTTCATGTGAACAATAGGTATCCACACAGACAATCAATGGCAAGTTCAATTAACCTTAGTTCGATTTCACTTTCAGGTCCTAACGACGATGATGACCAGGGGGAGGACGGACAGGGCGGAGACGACGGAAATCCTGGACAGGGCGGAGACAACGGAAATCCTGGACAAGGGGGGAATTCTGGGAACCAAGGAAACAACCGGGGTCAAAGGTCGATTGAATATAGTGGAATATAATTGCACGATAGTGACTTCTTAGGGGTTTCTTAATGCCATGTTTAGCAGCTCCAACTTTTTAGCGCAACTTATACAGTATGTAAAGAGGGTGCGATAAGCAACACACCCAACGCCGTGACGATTGGTTTGCTTGAGTGATTCAACGTGACCCACTCTACACATATGCTTGACTGTCTTTATGCCTGTAAATAAAATGTGCTTATATTCAATAAGGCCACACATACAGGAAACGTACTACGTTTTCTGTAGTTGCATCACCGCGCTTAACCCATCTCAATAATGTTACCCGTACCTGCATAAACAAAACCATAAATAGCATCATTGAGTGAATGGTTAACGCAGAAATAATAGGTTTAAAGATATTTCAAAACAATAAGATGTTGAAAACTAATATTGTTCATTGCAGCATATTTTCATTGTAAAGTGCCGACTGAAGTAATTTAAGCAAAATTGTTTACTAAGAAACCGGTTTGGTAGCAGCATAAAAAATGGTCTTAAATAAAATGTACAATGAATCGTCTCTTCGATCTGGTGTCATGGGGTGCTAATCTAATGAAGAGAGGAGCGTTTCTTTACAGTATAATCATCAACATTGCGACATACGTGTCTGGTTTATTATTACGGAGAGTGTTGAAAATTTCGGATCTGTAACTACTATTTACACCGCAAGGGTGTGCTCTTCATTTTCACCGTTAAATTCAATTATTAATCACAAATCCAAACGAAACTACCACACACTGTGTGGCGAAACATTACTTTTACATTGACTCGTGAATCCATCATATGGATATGTGTTAATGAAATGCGTACATTTAAACATATTTAACAACATACATGTACTTGTAAATTATCAATACGTATTTTCACTTCTAGGTGGTTATCCAATATGTTGCATTCATCGTAGCATGGCTTGGAGTTGCGGCCATTTTGACGGCCATTTCATGTACTATTTTGTGTCCTTGTCACTTTATTCGATCCCGTACTCTCATTTCACACGCACGGGTATATATCGGATGGAGGAGTAAGGCGTGCTAGTGTGGCTGATGAGGGATATATGTAGAAAACCCCACTTTACAAGGCCGGAACAAATGGCACATTTAAATCGCTGTAAAATCATTGCTCGCATATGTTATAGAGGATATATTCCTCAATAAAATGGAATAAAACCAAATTAGTCCAAAATTTTTCTAGGTCAAACCTTTTATCGACCAGACTAATAGGTTACATTATACACGAACGTTATATAAATATTGTATGAATGTGGCAGAATTTGACAGGTGGGGTGTGAACTACATGTATTCCTGCAGCAGAGCCACAGTAAAATATAATAATGTCGGACCAATGACTGTAATCGGAAAGTCAGCCGAGATATCTGTTATAACACGGTGACCGAAACAATTCCACACAACCTTGCTGTCAGCAAAGTCGTGGCTGTTTACTCAGCGGTGTGTATAGCGTTCGGTCATTATGTTAAACAGAATGCTGATGAAAAATCTTAACCTGATTTTTCTGAATTCGATCATAAAGCCTGTAAACATGTATACGTATTTAACATTTATTGACATAATTATAACGACCCTTGTAATTGAACCAGGATGTGATACACGGAGGCGAAGTCCTTATGACGATTCGTGTGTGCAGTTCTCACAATAGCAGCAGACGGAACGTAATTGCCTAACTAATATGACCCATCACTAAAAAATGTGATCCACGAACACTATTGCAACATAACTGAATTCAGCTTCAACTATATATTCAAAATAGCTGTTAACGTTGCGTCAACCCGCTTTATACTAAAGCATCATTGATCAGTAGTTATCCTATAGCGCCAGGGCCCAAGCTAGGGTTGAAAACATTGAGAAGGCCAAATAAAATTAGTATTTGAGTCGCTGACGCCGACCCATTGAACGTTCTATATTTCCATTTTCGATATTCTGACGAATGAAAAAAGTTAAAAAAACATTTGTTTTCATACAACAAAGAAATGTTTAATTACAAATAAAAACATTTAAAATATCAATAGTTGTTATCAGTGTATTTATTAAATCAATTAATCAAATATTATTATTACAAGAATCCAACATGAGATTTTCAGACAATAAGCTCAACAAGCGTTTGTGAAACTTAATATCAAAACATTCCCGCAATAAATATGGCTCCTTCTGCAGTTTTATGTATCGGTCGTGTTTGTATCACATAAACATCCCGCCAATGAAAAATATTTCATTCCAAATTTCCAATGTATATTGTTTATAACTGAGTCTGAGTATCCATTTATATATAGAAAATGTCATTTGTTTCACTCAATCCAGAATGAAAACAGAGATGCCAGAGCGAACGACAGCATATCTTTTATCTCGATCTGGTTGCTACTGGAAAAACCCAATGGCTATAAATAGATCTGACAGTACTGCATAGACCTGATCACCTCAGTACATGCGGAGCGATATGGCAATCAGCCACACAATTTGCCAGCTTCTATTCCTCACTTCACTAATTGTCAACTGAGATAGTGCCTTTGTTTGCCCTAAAGGTACGAGGATATGTGTTAAAGCACTGGAACAAAGCCCATCGATATTGAGGGAGGAACTATTTCGCCTGGCGCCAGGTCAATTGAGCAATCACACTGCAGCATACTGTCTTTCGGGTAATTCGTTCGATATTATTTAACGCAACCCACCCTCCCACCCAATGTTTCCTGCTTCCATTTTGGGAGGGGGTACATCTTGTGTTAACAGCTATGCTTAGTGTGTTTCAGGACTAGATATGTGATCGTCGACCAGGACCCCATGGTTGGCGCTTTGGTGGTACCAAATTAATAACAACCATGCGGGATAAATAATATATATATATATATCTATTATATATTTTGGAAGATCTGTTTGTGTGTGTGTGTTTGTGTGTGTGTGTGTAATCTATGAACTCGAAAACGGCCGACCCGATTTCGATGAAACTTGGTATGTGGGGGTATTTTCGGCCGGGAGTGACATAGGCCTATTGATTTTCAGATCCGAGGTAAACTTTTCACGTGCCGAGGTCAAATCTGTTTTTACGCTGTGTTACGGGACTTTCATTTGAGTTCGGTGCTTACAAATCGATTCGAAACAGCGCGAATAATAAAATGCCAGTCATAACAATGACACTGTGAGTATCTTTCGTGTTTCCTCTTTCCAACGATATATAATGCGTATGTATCCGTTTTAGTTATCTGCCTCAATTATCAAGAAGAAGTGGTACTATCTTCCACCAGGATAAAAACAATGCGTGACTTCTATGACGTCATTAAAGGTCATAACGTTAGATCACGTTAACGCTTAACCGGCCGATGCATTTGACTGTTTCAGACGTCTTGGCGATATCTCGGGCACCGATGGTAATTTATCTTTACGTTGAAACTTGATAATTAATGAGCGTGTGTATATGAGGCGCGTTTATATACTTGAGTGGAAATCAAATCGGGTTAAACTGGCGGATTTTTACGGACGAAATTTGATGCATAGGGTATCTCGGTATCCGCTGGGCCGATTTCCCGGTATCCGCTGGGCCGATTTCCACCATTTTTTGGGGTGTTGGTGTTTGACCCCACCTGACCTTGACCTTCAAAATGGTTAATTCAAGATCAAAGCCCGGACGAAGTCGGGTCACTTTCTAGTATATATATATTCAAACCTATAGATCGAGTAATTTCTCGAAGCTGAGCGTTAGTTTGCTTGATTCTCTTATGGAAAGTATCAAACATGCCAAATTTCAGCTCAATCCAGCCATAAACAATGCCACTTCCCTTCGGCACCTTAATATTGAAGGCCAAATTTTCTACGTCCAGCGTCGTGGCTAAATTTTCCAATTCCAGCAGTATCTCAGAAAAAGTGAAAAATATCACAAAAAAAAGTGGGGGGTCGAATTTCAATCTGAATTTCTAACTTCAATCCAGATCGAAATTCGCCCAGATTGAAATTCAGATTGAAATTCAAACCTATAGATCGAGTAATTTCTCGAAGCTGAGCGTTAGTTTGCTTGATTCTCTTATGGAAAGTATCAAACATACCAAATTTCAGCTCAATCCAGCCATAAACAATGCCACTTCCCTTCGGCACCTTGATATTGAAGGCGAAATTTTCTAAGTCCAGCGCCGTGGCTAAATTTTCCAAGTCCAGCAGTATCTCAGAAAAAGTGAAAAAAATAACTTTTGACCCAAAATTCGAGCAGGGGAACACGAATTGGAACACAACAATGCATTTGAGGCAAACAAAAGTGGGGGTCGAAGCTCCACCGAATTTCGAACTTCGAACTTCAATCTAACTTCACGCGAATCTCCACCGAATTTCGAACTTCGATCCAACTTCACGGACCCGCACTTTTGAGGAGCTTTCTTAATCTTCAAGTATTTTTCGCAAATTGCCCAGACCATCTGGTGTGTTAAATTCTTCCCTAAACCGAAATGAGGCCAGTCCGTCCCATTTAAATCGCGCGATGTGGCTTCGCGCGCAACGGAAACGTCTCATGCTGTGAACCATGGATGAATTTACCAGTATTACTAAACTGAATTCCAAGATAATTTTATTCATTAACAGCTTCTGACACTTGGGAGTAATGGGAGCCAAATCTGACTGGTTACACAAATCAGTACAATCATATATATAATCTTACTACCGGCTCTGGTGTACTTCCGTACACAAAACTACACAATAATTGTTTAAATACAAGCACCATCGGTCTCTATTGGCACAATTCAAGTACAATTGCATTTTAGATTGGAATTTACGAAACTATTCATACATATAAAGCTGGACATCAATATTGGAACACACACAGGATAAATTTCTATCAGGCTAATTGATAACCTTATATCGAGTTACAACAAACGAGGCCGCATCGACAAGTTCGTGGCATCTGTGCACTGGCTGATTTATTACCTCTTGCGTGATGAGGTGAAATCAAAGAGATACCGATACCGGATATGGCATTAATTTGTCCATACATTAGGAAGAAAATTCCAGGGATATACATGTACGATGGGTTCTTCTCAGAAGATAGCAGTCATTCTACTTACATATTTGGGACTGGCCACGACTGCTACAGTTACCATTCTGTAGTCGATCCCAGTCTATCTGCTATATTTTCATGGCAATTACTTTACTTAATGCGTGTTAATCGTCGATAATCGTTCTTGGCTGCGTGGTATTCTCGTGGTGATTCCTTTGTGCGATTGGCAGCATCATTTTATTTAACGGAAATTTTATCGAAATTCAACCCGTCGATTGTAAAAATTGGCCCAAAGAAAGTAAAGATACCAATATACCGCGATTACTCATAAAAATATGTTATATTGTGTGTGCTATAAAATATGCATATGTGCATATATATGAAATTACTTTGATACTAACAATTCTTGAAAATTTTATTAATTGTTGAAAATGAGCATTTTAAATTAAATTTGGAAAAACTAAATTTTATTTATATAAATTTTGATCCCAGTTTTCAAAACAAATTAATTTAAATTTAAAACTTTAGTTACGTTTTGGACATTAAATTCGATATTTTAAAGTGATCTGAAACACTCCGGTAGGGTGATGAAATAGAAATGGAGAATATCTTGCTGAAAGTAGTTATTTTTACAAATATTATATCCAAATTGACAGAACACACCGTAATTCTTATATATATACATTAAATACAGTGACCCCCCGATGGCGAAATCATTTGTGTTAATTTACCGCAGATAGTTGCGTCCCGAATCGGGAAGTAAATATTTACAATTGAGCGTATAATATAGTAGTTCAGACAGGGGGGGGGGGGGGGGTGAAATCCTGCTTGTTTTTTAGTGTTTTGGCAATGAGTTGGGCTTCAAACCCACTTTGAATGAGAGAAATAATGTAATTCTAACTGTAAACTGACTGCAGGCAGTTATCGTGTTGTATTTTGTTGCAAATTTTGAAATCCAAGATGGCCGCTGGCAGGCATTTTTTTTTTGGCCGAATGACCTCAAAATGACTCATTCCTATTTACATGTCCATGTTAACATCCATGATAAATAGTATGCACAGAAATTCATATACAGCTGTTTACAGTGAATTTCCCCCCGCAAATCTCTGTTTTAGTGTTAAAAGGGGGGGGGTGGGTGTCAAAAAATGGTCGGAAAAAACTGCCGAAATCGGAAAAAAATTTGGCGGTGGGGGTGGGTGGGTACAAAAAATTATCGAAAGGGAAAAAATGCCATACGTGCCTGAAATTTTTTTCCGACCCCCCCCCCCCCCTGGTTCAGACGATGTTTTCTATGAAGTGATACGGTCGATTTGTTTGAGATTTTCGGCAATGTTAGTAGAATTCATACATCCCCTCATGGCATAGCGCATGCATACTAACTAATCAGTTTCACGCGTCCGAACAAGTGCATAATATGTCTTTAACTTATGAATTTTTGTAATGTTATATCCAATTTTTCACCCATTTGTTAGAACACGATATCGCCGCACAAACTACCGAAACCATTTGCGTACATGTAATATGAACAAACACAAGAAAATAGTAATGCCAACTAAAATAAAATGCGACAACAAAACATGACATGGATATAAAGGCCATAGACACAGATAAACAAATATGATATATATATATATAATTCAATATATGAAATTGTTTTTTATTATAAAAGATTTTATCTGACAATTCTGTATTCATTGACGCTAAGACCACGTGCGATTTTTCCGTGTTTTTTCCGTGTTAAAATGTTGGCCACGCGTGGTTTTGAAAACACCACGGGCCTTGTATACTGTGGTTGACACATCTTGACTTCTAGAATATACCGTGGCGCATCCATTCTAACAATACCCCTCTCCCAATCATGTTGACTTGCTATAGTGAACAGTCATTGAAGTTTTAACTAATCTAGCCGAAATGTAGGCTAAGCGTTTTTTGGAATGCGTAACCGTCTATGACGTGTCATCGGTCGACCCCATTCATGACTGCTTTGATGGATACGCTCACAGTATGTAGCCCACCACGCATGTGTACCGTCATGTATCAATCACCATAACGAATGCAAATTTAGCCCTCCCCGGTTCTTGTAATTTAACAGAACCCAGCTGTTCGAAGCCAAAGTTAAACTATCTCTTAATTGCTGATTATTAGTGCCTCTTCAAAACCATTATAGGTAAACAAAACCAATCCCGTGACATTCCCTGCGTCATGTCACTATTTTGCATCAATTTCTCCACATATCTCCATGAAATAATAATAAACGCTCTTTAATGATTGTATATCAATGAAATCATCTGAGGTCAAAGACGCCTATCACGTGAAATCACCTGGTCGGGTGATTCATCTGTACCAATTTTTCTTCATATACTTTGAGCCTATAGCGAATGCCTTCATTGCTCGCATTTGCCCACTAAAGTCGTCTGAGATCAACGTCATCCGGATAGAGTTAATTTTTTTCTTTTAATTGCTAATTATTAGTGCATCTTTAAATAGTGTGAGGTCAACACACCCAATCCTTTGACACGCCCTGCGTCATTCCAGTTTTGTCACAAATTTCCCCCACTCATCTTCAGGAATGAAAATAAACGCTCTTTATTGATTATATGACCATGTAAGTCATCTGAGGTCAAAGACGCCTATCGCGTGACAACCACCTGGTCGGGTGATTCATCTGTACCAGTTTCCCTACATATACTTTGAGCCTATAACTAACGCTCTTTATTGCTCACATTTGTCCATTAAAATCGTCTGAGATCAGCGGCATCCGGATAAAGTTACATTTATCTTTTAATTTCTTATTATTAGTGCATCTTTAAATAATTTGAGGTCAACAAACCCATTCCCTTGACATGCCCTGCGTCATTCGACTTTTGTCACCAATTTTCTCACATATCTTCTGGAATGATGATAAACGCTCTTTATTGATTATATACCCATGTAAGTCATCTTGGGTCGAAGATGCCTATCGCGTGACATTCATCAAGTTGGTGGTTCATTTGTACCAATTTTCCTACAAATACTTTAAACTTATAAAGAACGCTCTTTATTGCTCAAATTTGACCCTTAAAGGCTTCTGAGGTCAACGGCATCTATACCACACTATATGGGTCATCCCCGTGTTTAAACTTACACCGACCAGATTGCAACCATTTTTGGTCTATAATCAATTAGTTAGTTAAATGCGTTGTTATTGCCCCTTTAGGACATCTAATGTCAATGGGACCTATCTAATAATATTTTCCGGGCCAAATTACCCATATATCAAACCTCATTAGTAACCGACCAATGTGGTTGTCTACTTAATGCATGGTTTATTCAGATGTAATTCTATATCTCCTGTGTCGTAGAAAATATCACCGCAAAATACGTAAATCGAAATATATCTCAGGATTTTGAATTTTAAAAGTTGATATTGAGTAAGCGGTTTTAATTATAAGATATAACCCATAATCAGTCTTCGTCATGCAAACATATTCCCAAATTAACAGTATTTATCACAATAAAACCAGGTCCCCCTAATGTCGGTCTGTAACACTGTCAGATATACACTACCGATAATTTAATTGCATATATCTATTAAAATATTCATTCCGCGCAAAAACTATCGATAGTTGGTGAATAATAGTGTCACAGAGATCACACATGACAGGAAAAATATATAAATTTGCATGTTAAATTCACTTCAAAAACACGCTAAACATTAGGGGGACACACAAAAAGTCGCCCTAATGTAAATGTCGCCCTAATGTGGGTTATTTACACACAAATGTCTCCCTAATGTGGCTTCCGCGAACATATATATATAGCTATATATATATATATATATATATATATATATATATATATATATATATATATATATATTGCTCCATCCGATGTGGGCCGTTAGGCTGAATCGAATGGCACCCATGGTTCATTTTCAACCAAAAATTGAATTGGAACACTTAAGTACTCTTGCGACGATATCATGTTGCTAGTATGAAGTGGACATGATGATACGCCAGCATTATTTTCACTTTCAATTCAAGTGACGCTGTATGAATATGTGTATCTCAAACTTGTTTTCACAATCGTTGGCAATTAAAACTTGTTTTCACAATCGTTGGCAATTATGAACGAATATACACTATAGATTTTCGAACATGTTGCTATAGACTGAAAAGGAGATATGAAAAATTAAAGTTTATATAACAAAAATACATCCAAAACTTATTTGCTACTGACATAATAATGTCAAAGACTATGACGAAACTCCAGACATGAAACCCCCATGCTCGTTAACTTTGGCCAGAGGAAGCTTAACATTTTACACAGCCGTCTAAGAAATAATTGTAGTGATTTGAATTTTGATCGATATAAGAATTGTCTGATCTTATTACCGCACTGAGGTTGTGGATATTAATGTGAAGAGGCTGAACATTTCTTTATTTATTTCCACCTTTTCAACGCCACAACGTCAGTTATAGTAGAATAATACAAAGGTTAGGTATAAGTTTTGAATCAGTTTGAGACCTTTTAATCGGTAAATTGTCCTTAACATTGAATTAAACTCCAAGTTGTTTATTATTACGCAGTCGTTTATCTCAAATTGCGAAAGATTTGTTTCTTTCTGATCTATCACAAAAGTTAAATAAACTCCCAAAGCATCACCCATTTGCATCCAGCCCGCTATACTCAACTTCCAGCCACAAGACGAGATAAATTATTTGGCGCCACTCTAACGGGGACAGACTTGGGCGAATTAATGACGACAGTTTATCAATCGATAATTGGATGTTTGATTGACTGCGTGCATGTCAACTTCAACGTCTGATAGTCCAGGAGATATTGGTCGACCTCTGCACCCCACCCAGGACTTAACTTCACCCCACTAATTTTCTTCCTTAAGGTCTCCTCTAATTTTTTTCACTTGTTAACAAGAAAAATAAGTGGCCGCAGAGACTCCAGACAAGATGGCGTCCATCATGGCGGCCATTTTTTAAAATGCACCAGGTCTCTTTGATCGCCATTATAGTAAGGTGGTAGCACATGCGGTCTTGTTTTCCGCTCGATTCGTTATGCTAATATACAACCCTTACAAATTAGCCAAAAATCCGACACCAGAATCCAATATGGCGGCCAAGATGGCCGCCGAAATGTGAAAATATGCTATTTTTCTGACATGTTACCACCTTTCGTTTGTCTCTGTGGGAAAATGTTAGAATTTTTGCGTCATGTTATACATTTATCATATAGAGGAGTCATTGGCGAACACATGGGGATCATAATATGCATTCATTGCGGGATATTTTTGTCCGATATCACGTTTTCCCAAATGCCGGTATCATAGGTCAAAGCCGAATCTCCGTTAATAAAGCGATGTTATGTTTCGAATCAATGAATGTTATTGCTATTATAACAACACCCATGCATATATATGCGCAGGCGATACTCGAGCTAGTATTCCTCTTATACCTGAGTTGAGGAACATTTACCCAAATCCAAGATGGCGGCCAAAATGGCCACCAGAAATAAAAAATCGCCGAAAATCGCCGATTTTAACATCAGTGAACATTATTGTCATGACAACTCCACACCTGCTTACTATTGTTAGTTGGGAACACTTAGGCGAAGAACTTTCCTTGTACCATATCCAAATAAAAGTCCCCCAAATCCAAAATGGCGCCCACAATGGCGGACAAATTTGAAAAATCACCGAATTTCCTCATATTCACATCATTGGGCATTATTTCGAGACAACTCCATTCATGCGTACAGTTGAGTTGGAAATAATGAGGTGAAATAATTACCTTACATCTCATGCAAGATATTGTTTTCCAAATCGAAGATGGCGGCCAAAATGGCGACCGAAATTTGAAAACACGCCTACATTCCTTTACTTTCTTAGGATGGGCGTTATTGTTTCACGATTTCTACCCACCATTACATGTTGATATGTATGAATTATTCATTAGGGTTTGGCAAGTGATACTCACAGTCAATATGGCGGCCAAAATTGAAAAGAAGCCGATATTATCACATATTAATTTAAACTTTTTGTCATAATATTGATTTGTATAAACGAAACGGTACATAATATAAGCCATCTATTAGTTCCAATGTAAGTCGTAGCCATTTGGAAGGATGAAAACCCACAATTGCGATGTGGCATTTCAAAATCCATTCTCCACTAAGGGCTCATACTGGCCGTAACCCTATATAGGTGCGCCGAATAGTCATATTATGACTTCCAAGAATCAAAACAACAGTACCTGAGCTTATTCTGAATTGCCACATTCAGCATTATCTAGACTCGTTTCCGTCTCTTCGTCAGATTAATCTATCTCACTCACAACAACAGTTCACTACTCTTGTTTGTAGAAGGGTGCCACTAATCGGAATGTTTCAAACAATACATATGCCGGTGTCCAGCTCACGTGTTTGTTTCGAAAGCTTGGAATTCTAAGCGAGCTTCATTCGTGGTATAGCTTATGGTATAATTCAGATGCTACATATGGGGTATATGCGTCATCTTGTGCGATACACTATAAAGGTATTCGGTCGATGCGTATACTAGCTTTCATAAGGACCTATCTATCTGCGCATTGTCAGCTTTGGTGACCTAATTGGGATAACAACGTGTACACCTGGTGATCTTCAAAAACAGCCACTTAAATTATCAATATATGGTTCATCAATTCACATACTCATCTAATGCACTGACGTACCCGGACAACTTCTGTATATGGCTTCGAATGTTGAAAGCCCGACATTTGACGGATGCATTTCTGCTAAGGCGTAGAAGACCATAATGCATAATATACCCAAACTCCTTGAACATGATCATAAGAACAAGCCTGTTGGCGTCCAGCAATCGTCTCACCGAACATATCCAAGCAGAAGATAACAATACACACGGTGCTAGTTTGTGGGTATGTGTCATGATAGTGGAAATGAAATTGGACCATGACTGCACCGCCCCTTGTTTTGTTATGTTTTAGATTCAGACAGGATCTCATGTGTGGCATTGCTTTCCTTGTATGCTAAGATTGTATGTTCCCATCCGTTTGGAAGCCGTTCTTAAACAACTGGACCAGAAGTATGCCATTGGCTACTGCTGTATACGCCCCACCAAGACTGGGGTGTAGTCTTACAGGCGATACCTTTGATAGTTAGTTGATATGTCATACTCACGCGGGGTGGTATGGTTCAAGAAAGTACAAATGCCATCAACAAAAGGGTGAAATGTTCAACGCGAAGAACATCCAGAGGAATGTTACGTTGATGAGCTCTTGCATTCAGTTCAACAAACGTTGGTACACCAAGTGATTTCTTGGTAACATCACCATTGCGACCATTTTCCTGCATGAGACATTAACTACTATATTCTAAAGTTATATATATAAAGCTATATGATCATAAAGGTCGCGTTCCCGAACGTCCACAGCCATTGCCATCGAGACTGTAAATTGTTCTTTAAATACATAGTGAAATAAATGCACCACAGTTCCTGACATTTTCTTGAATAATACCGCCCACCTAATGACACTAACCCCGAGAGAGGATAACAAAACATGCATACATTCATGGTATAAAGACGTTATCCTTTAGTCCATCCGACTGTTTTGAGCAAGGCTAGCATAGTATTATCCAGACACAAGTGTACGTAGTTGAATCAGAAAGGCTTCGAAACGGATGTGGAAATACAATCTTACCACACCAAATAAAACCGACACGCATGACATTCGATATCTTAAACATGCACCAGGTGTAGGGGTGGTGTATACAGTGGCCCATTTCATTCCCACTATCATGGCGTATGTCCACAAACTAGCACCGCGAGCATTGTTCTTCTCTGCTGGGAGATATTCGACGAGACAACTGCGGGGCGTCACACAGTTTGCTTCGGATAATGGTCAAGAAGTGTGGGTAGTCTGTACACTAGCGTATTCTCCTTAGCAGATAGACATCTGTCCAAGGGAATGAGACAGCTAGCAACCTTCGAAACACTGTCGAAGTTGTCCACATATGCCAATGCGTTCGCTGAGTTTGTGAGTTGACGAACCATCTATTGAGAAGTGACTAGCTAACTGGTTCACCAGGTGTACATGTCGTTATCCTATGGGGTATGAGACACATACATAGAGATGACCTTCTGTAAGCTTGTATACTCATCGGCCATATGCCTTCAAGATGACGCACAAATATCATATTTAGCAAATATTTAAAATCGTAAGCTAGACACCGGAAAATGAATTGTTTGAAACGTTATGATTAGAGGGACCCTACTCACAGGGAGTGGTGAATACTTTGTCGGTGTGAGCGACCTAGATTTATCAGACAAAGAAATGGAAGCTGGTCCAGATAATTATGGACGTGACGTGGCAAATCAGAATCTGTTATCAGGTAATTGTTCTGATATAACTATTCGGCGCACCTACGTTTACGGCCATTATCGGTGCTAAGTGGAGACTGGATTTCGAAATGCCACATTGCGATATTAATTGTGGTTTTCATCTTTCCAGAAGGATACGAGCTATGTTATGCGTTTTGATACCTTTAAGTTGAACTCGTAGATGGTGTATGTACAGTTTCGTCCATACATACCGATATTATGACAAAAAGTTGAAATTAATATGTGAAAATATCGATTTCTTTTCAATTTCTAGCCGCCAATTTAGCAGCGATCTTGGCTGTGAGTATCAATTGCCAAACCCCAATGAATACTTCATGTCACTATTCCATAGCAACATGTAATTGTGGATAGAAATCGCGAAACAATAACGCCCATCGTAAGAAAGTAAAGGAATGTAGACTTGTTTTCAAATTTCGGTCGCCATTTTGGCCGCCATCTTCGATTTTGAAAAAAATTTCTTGCATGAGATGTAGTGTAATTACTTCACCTCAGTATTTCCAACTCAATTGTAAGCATGGGTGGAGTTGTCTCGAAATAATGCCCAATGATGTGAATATGGGGAATTTCGGTGATTTTTCAAAATTTGTCCGCCATTGTGGGCGCCATTTTGGATTTGGGGGACTTTTATTTGGATATGGTACAAGGAAAGTTCTTCGCCTAAGTGTTCCCAACTCACAATAGTAAGCAGGTGTGGAGTTTTCATGACAATAATGCTCACTGATGTTAAAATCGGCGATTTTCGGAGATTTTTTATTTCTGGTGGCCATTTTGGCCGCCATCTTGGATTTGGGTAAATGTTCCTCAACTTAGGTATAAGAGGAATCCTAACTTGAGTATCTCCTGCACATATATATGCATGGGTGTTGTTATAATAGCAATAACATTCATTGATTCGAAACATTACATCGCTTTATTAACGTAGATTCGGCTTTGACCTATTATACCGGTATTTGGGAAAACGTGATATCGGACAAAAATATCCCGCAATGAATGCATATTATGGTCCCCATGTGTTCGCCAATGACTCCTCTATATGATAAATGTATAACATGACGCAAAAATTCTAACATTTTCCCCACAGAGACAAACGAAAGGTGGTAACATGTCAGAAAAATAGCATATTTTCACATTTCGGCGGCCATCTTGGCCGCCATATTGGATTATGGTGTCGGATTTTTGGCTAATTTGTAAGGGTTGTATATTAGCATAACGAATCGAGCGGAAAACAAGACCGCATGTGCTACCATCTTACTATAATGGCGATCAAAGAGACCTGGTGCATTTAAAAAAAATGGCCGCCTTGATGGACGCCATCTTGTCTGGAGTCTCTGCGGCCACTTTTTTTTCTTGTTAACAAGTGAAAAAATTTAGAGGAGAACTTAAGGAAGAAAATTAGTGGGGTGAAGTTAAGTCATGGGGGTGGGGGTGCAGAGGTCGACCAATATCTCCTGGACTATGATGAGTCTTATTCGTCGGCAATAATCTCCAAATTTTACTGTTTTATACTTATACCTTCTACTTATGTTGGTTCTCCTGTAAGATGACGGATTAAATTATTAATAAATAACACTTGTTTAGTTTAAGGTTATGAGTTATAACCGAAAAGTTTGAAGACAAATTACACTAACGGCGGCACGCGCGTTATAGAATTTGTCTTTAAACTTTTGGATATGACTGCATGACCTTAATCGGAACAAGAGTTATTTCTTAAATAACGGATACTTCATTCATGAACAAGGCTCGTTTGGGTACTACATATTTGGCGTTCAACTTGGTGTTGTTCGGCGACCTTTACTACAGCACAGATACACATGGGTCGGTCGGCAAAGAAGATTGAATATAGATAAGGTTACTAGAGTTTAATCTGACGGGCATGCTACAATTATCGATTCTCGTGTGTTAGCGTGGTATAATCATTTGGGGGTCTTCTTGGTGTTGTCGTCAGGTAGTCCACGATTACCTTGTTTGTGTTTTGGTTGTTCCCCAAAATGGTTGTGGACGGGTTAAAGGATTTTGTGTAACATTCGTAATCAAAACCAGCCAAAACCTTCCTGTTCCTGGTCGCGTTGTTATTATACATTGATCAGATCACTAAATCTACAATGCTTGTGGTTTTTATTACTTAAATTACCCTAATACGAGTCAATAAAACGTATGGTGCTATGGACAGTCGAGAAAAACAATATCAGGTAATAACACGATTTTCGCGGAATAACCCGCAGGTTATGATGTACAAACAAAGTGATATATGACTCTATGTATGAAATCCTCGTAAACATGTTGTGATCAAATTAAACAAATATCCGGAATGGTAAGTATAAATGCTGAGTGAGAACCTCCTGTCGATATTCGGTGCTGAAGCTCGAAAGATTCGTCTTGAGGAAAGGTGAGTAGAATTTAGGTTTTGTTCTTCGTCACACCTGCACGCCTGTGTGTCTGTCACTTGGGGAATGAGGTCAACATGAATGTGGTACAGTTGGGGATCTACCCTCACAGCGGGTTAGCATCAATACATGTAAATGTACCATTTGGGGGACCTCAAACCATGTTCACTCTCTGTGGACCTTATTCTGCTTAGGTCTCATTTCCTGGATAGTATCTATAGTCTCAAAATAAAAGTGATGGTATGTTATGCTATATTATGCTATGTTATGCGTTTATGTTGGTGGGTGCTATGATGAAACCACTTTGATTAATTCTATAACACTAGTATTTGTTCAAGGACCACTGTTCGATCGCAAACAAGCCGGCCTTGTAAATAGGGATTTTCGTAGGTAAACTTCGATCCATGTTACCAGTTACATGCTACATTGTACCGCTACTACGATGTGGCAAATAACACGAGTAACTGTCCACTAATACTTAATACTAAGCCTATATGAATTCTGTACCGAACTGCACGCTACGATCACTACTTTACATCCACTAGCTATACACGCTACATGCACATAGTTGATTGGAGCGAAATGAACTCAGATGAACCCACTTTAATTATCACTTCAATGACTGGAGCTTCCTGAAATTTTACGAAAACCCTGTGACAGCTAGTTCATTATCTTGTATATGCGAGACGCGCACATACAATAGAATGCACTGGCACAGGATATGTAATGATGCACCAGCACAGCCCCTGTCATGGATTCACGAAAGGGTTAAATAACTCGAAGAGAGCTCTAAGCTATTTGTTCGAGAACTCCTGTTCGACCACGGACAAGCTAGCATTGCAAACTAGGATTTTTCTTAGGTACACTTCATTCCAGATTCACAGAAAAATTGCATCGCTGTTCAAATTCAACATACGACGGCAGTTTTAGCATTCTACTTGCTAAAAAACTTGAATCGGTCCATCATAAATGCACTAACCAAATGACTCCCGTACAGGTGTTCATTTTCCAGCAACATTAGACACCTTTCCGATAATGAACTGCGACAGATAGTTATTAACAATAGCTAATTGTTGTCGTATTTTTTTCCGATTGTTCAGAAATCTTTTCGCAGAATTGATGACTACGAGTCCGTTTGTGAAAAAAATCGTACCGTTCAAACTTCGTACAACTTGCAGTAAAGTGATATGGCCGGTTCCTTTTGCCATGCATATTTGTTTGTTTGTTTAATTGGTGTTTACACCAATTTAAGCATAAGCTCACATGTTTAAGCATAGGCACATGTTCGTTGATGTTTGTTTCACTTTCAGAGGGACTTTTACCTCAGACTGTGGTTGCGTTATGTTATATTAAGACATGCCCAAATAAATAGATCCCACCATAGGGATTATTTTTGCATTTAGCGCTCAGGGATGGTGATGCCGGTGCATCTGCTAAATATTCTTTCAGAAGCACGATGTCCAGTTCTAAATTGTCTTTCTTCGTTCTGTGCTTCATTGTAGCCGGCGATAGATCTTGGCTTACCACTAACACTGTCTAACCGTCGTTCCGCTTTGTACTTTGTGTTTTACGGGCGTTTCATGTTTCACGACGATCAATGATTTGATCGCCACTACAATAAATAGAACATCTCTCCCACAAGTATTTGACTGGCACGAGCTTAAATGTGCACACTATACCAGTTATCTTTACTACATACACAAAACATGTGGCCGCATACATGTATGGCACACACAATCAACTTATTTTATCACTTTGTTATCCTAGATCATGAATGAACCTCTACTCCAACTACTCCCGCAGGTATCATATTCAAACAGTATAAAACCTGAGAACTCTTAGGTGTTCTAACCGTTCTGCCAGGGAACTTTATATCGTTGAACAAACAAGGCAGAGAATATATTTCATTGTTAATAGTTGTTCCTCAATAAACTACTTCATGGCAGGGGGTAGTCTAAGCTCGAGATTACATGCTTTTTGGCGACCTTTTTGAGTCGATATCGCAATAAACATAGAATTAATTATCTGGGATAAATTCCAAATTTGGAATTTAATTTCGTTTAAACGTCACGTATTTTTCATTAAATGTCCAGATTTACGGCATATACCGATGACGTAAATTTTCATAAATATGAAATATACGTGGGGTTTACGTGGGGTTTACGGACACGTATTTTTCCACATTTACGTGGAAAATACGTGTCCGTAAATCCCACGTATATGTCAAATTTATGGAAATTGATATGATCCGTATATGGCATAAATATAAACATTTAATGGCAAATAATTGTAAACGCTATTAAATTCAAATACACGTGCAATTTAAACACCATATATATTCGAAATAACACATTTATGGATGTTTTAAATTTAAAATATGCGTGAAATTTACGACTAATTTTTATTCAATTATTCAATTTAAACTTTTGCGGATACCTTTATAGCACATGTACGTGCCCTTTACGAGAAACTTAATATATTCGAAAGCATCTTAAAAATAATCTTGATCCATAGCACTATCCATGTCACCCAATCGATAATCTTGGTGGTTAATGTAAGATATTGATCTAAAAATAGAGGGAAATATGTGAATCTTATACGATAAAATCATAAACAATATTCAACAATAGGACAACTGTAAAGTGGATATTGCATGGAAAATAGAGATAGAAAACAAAAATTATAATCATATTAAATTACACAAAATTTTACACTTGTTTACCCTCACTTCAAATTAACTATTATGATTGGCAGTGTATAATGCATTCTGGAACAACGTTGTGGTCGGCTGTAAAATGTGAGTTAATTAAATCCTTTTTTACCTAGAATTCGAAATCTTATACAGCATGCAGGTTCACATCACTCTCTCCAATACTGTACATTGAAGACGGTTCTTCATACAAGTGTCCATTGTGGTAAAGCAATGGGAAGCTTAAGTCTAATTAATTAATCTAAGCGTGGCTGACAGCTAGATACCTGAGTTATGTAACACGCGCGCTGAGGTCAGTTATAGCGACCGACAGGCTGTTAATTATTGCAAATTGGTTTTGGTATCTGGGATGCCAGATGTCGACCTTTTCATGACATTTATGGGGAATCAAACTTCAAGTTTTAGGATTTTTTTTCATATTTTAAAATAGCCGTAAATGTCACGTATATTCGATACATGGAAAATATGTGATATCGCCATATCTGTAAACCTCACTTTTCGTTAAGTGATGATGGTAAGCCTTTCAAAGAGAAATCGCTCACAAAGTCATTTAAATCGTGTAACTTCGAGTTGGAACCTTTAGCAACGGTGGACACTGTTTTTCAATGTTATAAACACCACCACAATAAGTTCACAGGGTTTGTACTAGTGGAATGTGATTTCTACGGGCGTTGCCCTGTAGAGTAGCGATTAGTGGCACCATCTATGTGTTACCCCGATGTCACATCAATCAACATCTTCAAAGATATCGTTTTAATGGTCAACTGTTCAATTTAATACTTCGCGCTTGCGACGTTGGCATTTGTTGGCAAGTATACCACAGATATGTATTGCAATGATGAAGGTAGTGCAAACTGATGCCGTTACGAAATAGTACCGTTAGTTTTTCTAAAGTTGTCATTTTCGCGATGCATGCTTGGCTAATCCGAGCAATTTTAAAGACAACAATCCAATGTCTGCATGTATATACGAAACACTCAAAGACCACATATATTTTGGAAAACATTAAAACTGGCTGTTTGCAAAACGACATGGATAGATATTTTGATTATAGTAAATTTTCAACAACTAATACAACCAACTGTATTACATGATTTCGCAATATATACGTTTTGATGTTTTATACACATAATGCGTTTCCATGGATACGTTCAGATTATAAAAACACGCGATAATGACAACTTAAAAACAATAAACTGTACTTTTCGTAACAGCACCAGTATGGCCAACATCACCATAGCAATTCAGCTGGACCCACTGGCATCAAAGAAAATTACCAGGACCACTTGACAGGGGTGGGCACTTTCTTCATCGACACAGAATAAAGCGTCCGCTACATGCACATTAACCACTAATTACACCCGATGAGTAGCCTGCTTACTTTGATGAGTTAACCTCGCCATAACAATGTCGAAACATCCATCTCGATAAATTCTAGAGATAGCGATGTAGGGCGTAGCGGGGCGTTTTGCCATAACCAAAGAAATTAAAGCAAAAATCTCATCGAATTAGCCTACAGTTTTGGCTAGTACAAAATGATATATTCGATATGCACCAATTACTTCGTAAACATCCTGCGTTGTTATTGAAAATAATATGTCCTAAGTATAAATGGGACCTGACACCCCCCTAAGGTTGGAAAATTTTCAACTGATGGCCAGATCAGTCCAAGATTTTGACCAAAAGCAGGAAAATATATAACTGTTGGTATAAAAACTACAAATTCCCCAATAATAGTTCGATGGAAACTCAAACTACGAAAACACTTTCAACCTATTGTTGGTATGAAATTTCCAACTATACTATTGTGTCAGGTATGAAATTTCCAACTATTGAAAAATTTGACCAAAGTTAGGGGGAGATACCCCCATACCCCCTGGCGCCACGTCCCTGGATTTAGCTATTATTACATCCGCTTCAGTTTATGAGTTTATATGATTTGACACGGTGTCTTTACAATATGCATAATTATAGTGTTCCAAGAGACAACACCAATTATTTTTGACTGCTTTTTAATAGCAACGTGACATTCTTTTATACAGAGATCTAGTTAACATGTCGAAATTGATTATCAGAATATTTTCAACTGATGGCCAGATCAGTCCAAGATTTTGACCAAAAGCAGGAAAATATATAACTGTTGGTATAAAAACTACAAATTTCTAAATAATAGTTTGGTGGAATCTCAAACTACGAGAACACTTTCAACCTATTGTTGGTGTGAAATTTCCAATTACTATTGTGTCAGGAATAAAATTTCCAACTATTAACAATTTTGACCAAAGTTAGGGGGAGATACCCCCATACCCCCTGGCGCCACGTCCCTGGATTTAGCTATGACGTTGGTGAGTGCTGATGATTCAGGTATGTGTTGGTGGGTCCTGCTGATTCATTTATGATGTTGGTGGGTATAGTGCTGGTTCCGTTACGATGTCGGTGGTCCTGCTATTTCCGTTGTGATGTTGGTATACCTTGCTGATACATGTGTGATGTCCATTAACTCGTCTATTAGCTGGCCCATTAACCTGACATATCAGTGGGATCTGCCGGATATTCTATGATGTGAACTGAGCTGGTCAAGCTACATGGGTAATGGTATAATTTTGGTGGATCCTGTTGGGTTAGCTTTCATTTTGGCATTATTACATTCGCTTCAGTTTATGAGTTTATATGATTTGACACGGTGTCTTTACAATATGCATAATTATAGTGTTCCAAGAGACAACACCAATTATTTTGACTGCTTTTTAATAGCAACGTGACATTCTTTTATACAGAGATCTAGTTAACATGTCGAAATTGATTATCAGCATATTTTCAGCGGAACGTTGTACAAGTCAAACACTGTGTTAAATTACATATTTTTGGTGTTGTTATTATAACTGAAGTTCTGGTACCCTTGATACACATTTAATGGGACATGGGGCACCTATAGATGGTAAATGTGAAAGATCATACATTTTATAAAAGTCTGTAAAACAAATACCATCAACAAGTGAATGTAGAATAGATGGAGTTTGTTCTTATGTCCATTATTAATAACTCTCCGATTAGGAGATTTCGGATATCGAGACCATTATTACATGTACATGGACGTATACAAGTTACTATTACATGGATATTAATGATGCAATATATAATACCAAAGTTTTAAAAAACTGGACGGTAAAAATTGGAAACGATCAAAGCATTGAATACTATTGAAAATCATATTTATAGACTAAGATATTTGAACTACTTTGCGATTATCGATATTATTTACAAATCACTTTAACAGTTTTCTTTACATAACCAATAGTCTTAACACACGAAATAATTAATATAAGAACACAGTTTATATAATGCTCCAATGTACTTCTTAGAGGGTCGATGTTTTTACTGACTTTTATATTTTTGCATATTTACCACTACGAATGTCTTGGTTCCCTTTAAATCTATACTTCTAAGAATCATTTGTATCGCATTATTCATATGTTATAGGGCTGTACACTGTTAAAAATGGATCTTAAACTGTTTGGGCTGCTCACGATCTTTTTGATCGCCGTGTTGCTTCCGGAGGCTGAGAGCTGGGGGAGGAGGTGGAGGGTTAGAATCCGACTGAGGCGGATTTGGAAGCCAATTTGCAGGTGGACATGCCCAAGAGTTTGCACGTACTACACTGGACGGGGTATGATCTGTAGCTTCGTGTGCAGGAGCGTATGTGGCAGAAAGAAGCGAGGCATCGAAGATGAGGTGAGTTTTGTTTAGTGTATTCGGCTGAGAGATGCGCAGCTTATCACGTGTTATATGTTACAAGCAACCAAATAATTTAAATTATCCTCTTTGGCGTTTGTATTGGAAAGCTCGAACAGCATAACAAAACTACTGACAACTGAATGGTGTATAATATCTTCGGGTGTTTAAAATACTATGAAAGAAAAAAAATTCATAGACTATTTTAATGCCTCGGTCATTTGTGGTGGAATTGTTCGTCGAGCGTCTACTTTGGTCGCCAAACTGGGTAGGGGTGTGGGTACTTTTCTATATTGATTTAATTTTGAGCACAAAAACAAGGTGGTTGTAGAAATGCCATTCTCCCCCCGGGAATACAAGTATGGAAAGGCATTATTTCTTGTTTAACAACTTATGTCTGACGTGGAGTTTAATATCTCAAGTTTGGCCCAGTACCGTGACGAACCATAAAACTGTCGTCTATAGGAAATAATTTGTTGATTGTAACCAATATAATGCGGCGGAGTGTGATGTCATGGGTTTTACCTAGTTCCATGTATCTATCATGGAAGCGCGTTAACATTCGGGATAAATTAATGCCTATGCATTCAGGGGGGGGGGGGGGTCGAAAAAAAATTCCAGGCACGTATGATCATTTTTATTTTTTCCGGCCTCGGGGGACCCACCCACCCAATTTCTTCCGTTTCCGGCCTTTTTTTCCAGGCAATTTTGGACACCCACCCTTTTTTTTCCGTTTCAGGAATTTTTTTCCGGTCAGTTTTGGACACCCACCCCCCCCCCCCCTAAATTTGAGAAAATTATCAATTGACCAAATTGCTGATTATCCCTGATTATAAAGGATTATCCTGCATTATCATAGTTTATTGCGCGAGATTTTAATAGAACAGTACATAATTAAGATAACGATAGTATTTGAATTTATCATATAGGTGTCATTAATCAAGAAATGTGTCAACATAATCACATTTCTAGGGATAGGCAGAGTGCCAAAGTTTTTATTAACATTCAGTTTCATAATATATATAGTCACATGATCTAGTCACATAATCACATTTGAGTATTCTACAGACTACATGGTACAACACATTTCAGATTATTTGATATTTTTATATTTGCTATGTGATATATTGCTTGAATCAAATTGTTTATCAAAACATGTGGAAATACAACTGTTCATCCCAATTTGAAGAATAATGCTAATGCCAAACATAACCATGATATACCCGCATGACTCTTCTTGTGGCATCTCAGAAACCAGAACTGAGGAAACATGTTATAGCGTGTAATAGCAGGCTGGTATCCATGCACTACCTGAAGTAATAGGCTTCGTAATAATTGGGATAACATATGGATGGATAGCCCAATCTGACTTCTTTTTTGCTCACGATATCAGTGACGATAAAATCTTTGTTACTGTGATTAACATTGCAAGCTGATCAACATTAACTTTGAAAACAATTTGAAATTGTTCAAGCTGGCCCGGCTCGCCTTCAATTTATATGTTAAGATTTTATGTTTTACATTGTCAAAAGTCTATTTTATTCCATTATTTAATATATCTTTATTTCCATGGCACATATGGTCAAATGTGCTTTCATTTTATTGATTATTTTCAGCTGAGTTCTGCATAGTTATTCTTATTTTGTTGTATCAGTAGATGGAATCCTGATTAAATTTTATTTTTCCAATAGCGCAGTTTCTTGTTCTGTCAAGTTGAATTTGGGTTATTGTTGGCCATTGTGCAACTGATCCAACTTCTGATAACCTCTATATATATTATAGCATTGCTATTAACTATATATGACCTGTTTCTGTACAAAACACATCAAAATAAGACTCAATAGCAGAAATGGAAAAAAAATTTGGCACATGGAAAAAACTGCTTTTCGGACCAAAGAGACACACACCCACCCCATCATACGTGCCTGGAATTTTTTTCCGACCCCCCCCCGGCCACGGGGGACCCACCCACCCAATTTCTTCCGTTTCCGGCCTTTTTTTCCAGGCAATTTTGGACACCCACCCTTTTTTTTCCGTTTCAGGAAGTTTTTTCCGGTCAGTTTTGGACACCCACCCCCTTAAATTTGAGAAAAATTATCAATTGAGCAACCAAATAGCTGATTATCCTGCATTATCATAATTTATTGCGCGATATTTGAATAGAACAGTGCATAATGAGATAACTATACTATTTGAATTTATCATATAAGTGTCATTAATCAAGAAATGTGTCAACATAATCACATTTCTAGGGATATATAAGCAGAGCGCATGACAAGGTTTTTATTATCATTCATTTTCATAATATATAGTCACATGATCTAGTCACATAATCACATTTGAGTGTTCTACAGAATACATGGTATCGGTACAACAAATTTCAGATTATTTGATATTTTAATATTTGCTATGTGAAATACAGTAATGCCCTAATTAATCGACTCCATAACCACAGCAGAATAATGGGTAATTTAATTTTAATTTTCGACTAAATCCTGTAAAATTACCCATTATTCTGCTGTGGTTATGGAGTCGTTTAATTAGGGCATTACTGTATTGCTGGAATCAAATTGTTTATCAAAACATGTGGAAATACAACTGTTCATCCCAGTTCATCCCAGTTTGAAGAATAATGCTAATACCAAACATAACAATGATATACATGCGTGACTCTTCTTGGGGCATCTCAGAAACCAGAACTGAGGAAACATGTTATAGCGTGTAATGGGAGGCTGGTAGCCACTGCCTGAAGTAATAGGCTTCGTAATAATTGGGAATAATATGGATGGATAGCCCAATTTCACTTCTTTTTTGCTCACGATATCAGTGACGATAAAATCTTCGTTACTGTGATTAACATTACAAGCTGATCCACATTAACACGGAAAACAATGTGAAATTGTTCAAGCTGGCCGGCTGGCCTTCAATTTATTTGTTAAGATTTTATGTTTTACGTTGTCAAAAGTCTATTTTATTCCATTATTTATTATATCTTTATTTCCATGTCACATATGGTCAAGTGTGCTTTCATTTTATTGCTTATTTTCAGCTGGGTTCTGCATAGTTATTCTTATTTTGTTGTATCAGTAGATGGAATCCTGATTAAATTTTATTTTTCCAATAGCGCAGTGTCTAGTTCTATCAAGTTGAATTTGGGTTATTGTTGGCCATTGTGCAACTGATCCAACTTCTGATAACCTCTACATGTAGTATAGCATTAGTATTAACTATATATGACATGTTTCGGTTCAAAACACATCAAAATAAGACTCAATAGCAGCAATGGAAAAAAAAATTGGCATATGGAAAAAACTGTTTTTTGGACCCAAGAGACACCCACCCACCCCATCATACGTGCCTGGATATTTTTTTCGACCCCCCCCCTGATGCATTCTGTTTATTAGTCACGTTATATACACGCACACAATTAGATAGTTAAAAAGATACTTAATCTGGGTTCTCGATTAGATAGCGATTGATATTCAATCATTCACGCGAGGTTATGATTACATTTCGATATAAGTTACATATGTCATCGGAAGGGTGATTACTCTATATAGAACGTACTTCGACGAAAAAGCGGAGATTTGTGTGAACGAATTTACAACCCCATAAGTGATCAACTCGGGTGACATATAAGTGAAATTCTTCTATTGTGTGGGCGGGCTTGGGGGGGGGGGGGGGGGTTACGGTTAGCTTTTTAAAATCACATCTTAGAACATCTCTGTTATTTCGTCAATAATCCTAGCCCCAATCCTAACTTCACGTGGCACGTGTTATAGCGATTTAATAGCAATCGTTATCTAATCGTTAACCCAGATGAAGTATCTTTCACTATTCAATCGGGTGCGTATTCTATTTCTCATGAGAGCAGATGAGTGCATAGATAAGCGCAACAACAAGATGAATTTACGCACTATTTCAGTTTGCTACATAAGAACCATTTTGGTATTTGACGTTGAAATTTTTTGATTGGGCAACCACATTGAGTTTTCAAATATCTCTATTTGATTTTTGTTAATTTTCGTCCTCATTATGACCTGCTATCGCATGTTATGAAGCGCTCGAGATAAACGGAAACACATTGCCTAAAGGTTGTGAATTGTCTTTGAAGATTATGGGACCACTAGACAACAGACTAAGTGTTTAATTTACAAATAATGGAATTATGTTCTTGCACCTATTTTCGATTGTTCCATGCTTTCAACACAGACCAACGGTCGTCCTGGTCATGTGACTCCGATGCCCAGAAACTTCGATTTCTACGACCTGAACGACGATGAATTCATCACCATAGACGAAATCGAGACCACTCTGGGAGAGAAACAGGAAAACTGCGAGGAAATGTTCAGACTCACTGATACCAGCAGTAAGTATGTTAACCCACACAATCACTCCACATAGCTATACCATCTTACTCTTATCATTACATTGAAAGTAATCATATTAATCCACCACAATAACAACAGTACGCTCCCCATAACTACACCACCCTTCTCTTATCATTCATCGACAGTAAGCATATTACCCCACCACAATAACAATAGTACACTCCACATAGCTACACCACCCTACTATTATCATTCATCAACTGTAAGCATATTAACACACCACAATAACTATAGTACACTACACATAGCAAAACTACCCTACTCTTATCATTCATCAACTGTAAGCATATTACCCCACCACAATAACAATAGTACACTCCACATAGCTACACCACCCTACTCTTATCATTCATCAACTGTAAGCATATTAACACACCACAATAACTATAGTACACTACACATAGCTACACCACCCTACTCTTATCATTCATCAACTGTAAGAATATTAACACACCACAATAACTATAGTACACTACACATAGCAAAACTACCCTACTCTTATCATTCATCAACTGTAAGCATATTAACACACCACAATAACTATAGTACACTACACATAGCTACACCACCCTACTCTTATCATTCATCCACTGTAAGCATATTAACACACCACAATAACAATAGTACACTCCACATAGCTACACCGCCCTACTCTTATCATTCAACCACTGTAAGCATATTAACACACCACAATAACTATAGTACACTACACATAGCTACACCACCCTACTCTTATCATTCATCAACTGTAAGCATATTAACACACCACAATAACTATAGTACACTACACATAGCTACACCACCCTACTCTTATCATTCATCAACTGTAAGAATATTAACACACCACAATAACTATAGTACACTACACATAGCAAAACTACCCTACTCTTATCATTCATCAACTGTAAGCATATTACCCCACCACAATAACAATAGTACACTCCACATAGCTACACCACCCTACTCTTATCATTCATCAACTGTAAGCATATTAACACACCACAATAACAATAGTACACTTCACATAGCTACACCACCCTACTCTTATCATACACCGACAGTAAGCATATTAACACACCACAATAACTATAGTACACTACACATAGCTACACCACCCTACTCTTATCATTCATCCACTGTAAGCATATTAACACACCACAATAACAATAGTACACTTCACATAGCTACACCACCCTACTCTTATCATACACCGACAGTAAGCATATTAACACACCACAATAACTATAGTACACTACACATAGCTACACCACCCTACTCTTATCATTCATCAACTGTAAGCATATTAACACACCACAATAACTATAGTACACTACACATAGCAAAACCACCATACTCTTATCATTCATCAACTGTACGCATATTAACACACCACAATAACTATAGTACACAACACATAGCTACACCACCCTACTCTTACCATACACCGACAGTAAGCATATTAACCCACCGCAATAACAATAATACACTCCACATAGCTTCACCACCCTACTCGTATCATTCACCGACAGTAAGCATACTAACCCACCACACCAAATACATGTATAACGCCTACATATTTGTGGAATGTATGCTACATTGATTATAAGAAATTATTATCTTATATTTTATAGCCTGAATTTTTCAATAGTGTTGCTGTTTCGAGACATGTAGGTAAATATTTTACTCTTGGAATCCAAATAGTTTACGCCAAAATTTTACTATAAAATTGAACCATCGGAACTAATTCAGCCTCTGTTACAGTCTTAAATTTCGAAATAATCTTGTTTCAAGTATTACATTGACCAATAATGTGATTATTTTACTAGGACACGGGGTGTGTTTGGTGATAGACCCTAAAGCACCGCCTGCTCGGTACCACTTCCGCTTTACTGATAAACCAAATACATGTATAACGCCTACATTTTTTGTGGAATGTATGCTACATTGATTATAAGAAATTATTATAAAAAACTTATCTTATATTTTATAGCCTGAATTTTTCAATAGTGTTGCTGTTACGAGACATGGACATTTTATTTAGAATTGGGGAGTTTGATAGTCTTATTGACAAACAACTTGTCGGTTACTAGGTAACAGCACTAATATAAGATAATACTCACATCCAATCATATAGCGTGGAAAATCACGTGATGTATTGCAAGTCAAATGTAACTACGATCAACATTTATGGATCGAGACATACATAGCGGTTTTATGTCAATAATCTAACCATTATATACATGTATGTTTAATCTTATACGTGTATTACAAATTTACAAGTAACATTATCCACGACTAGCCTCACCCACATGACACACACGGATATATACGTAGTACGCAGTAACTGTTACCAAGGATACACACTCACGATCCATACACTGTACAAACGCTGGAAGCTGAATAAATGAGACAACTGTTAGGGTGGATACACACATGCATGTAATCTCTGTAATTATCGTGTATTTGGCGCTTTACATGGATCATACAGACCATGTAATATGTGTCCACTGACAACCCAATCATTGCGGCTATGTTTGACCATAGTGAGTCAAGCTCTGAACGTGCATAGAGCCGTTGACTGAAAGAAGTCGCCAGGCCGCTTAAAATAATTGTTCGCGCGATAACCCAAATGTTGGACTTTCTGTTTAAATCATTGTCTGTCTTCTCTTGATTTGTATACATGTGATGGCCCCAGGATTTCCCCAACGCAGGGGCTATAATCCCCAACATGGGGGGGGGGGGCATTATTATCAGAATTTCCTGACGCAGGAGCTATATGATCCCCGACTTGGAGCTATATATGATCCCGAAAGATACCTCGCGGGGTGGCTAACTCTGAGCTATTTAAGTAAAACATATTATATTGTACCTTCTTGCCCAGATTATTCCGACCGATACATTCAACTAAGTCCCTTAGCGATTTGAAGCTTTAGAAAACCCACGTCAAGCAAGCATCATGGCCGAAAATGTTCTATATCAAGCCTATATACGCCAGACGTGTCGCTTCTGGTGTTTGTGCATTAATAAAAAACCAGATATCACACAGACTTTCCACATCCATAAGAGAATACATGTTTTAGAGTGGCCTTAAATGTCCCGATAGCAAAGAGTTTGACTTCGCTTATGACTACTCACTTGTCTGGCCTGTTAACAGTGAACCTCTCGCGCGCAGGTGATCAATGTTGTCAATTATTGATGTGGCCATGTAAAATACATGTATTTTACATACAGAGATTACATGCATGTGTGTATCCACCCTTTATAAAGCAATGCTCAAATTCGCTAATGCTGACATTTAGCATTTAAACACCTCACAATACTATATAAGGCCCCCTTTCTCATGCATACATATGCCACTTGCAATCATGCACTGCGACTTACAATTATCAATATTTAGTTAAAACTGTTTTAAAATAAAATTGAAATGGCGTAACAATATTCTAAGTAGTTGTCGGGTTTGTTTTAACGATCCCCAACTACAGTTAAGGAGCCCCATTCGTGAATTTTCCAACAATTGACTTTGACCGGTTTGTCGTCTCGTATGCTAAGTCTCAAAATACTGTGACTTCAGATATTTTTCATACAAACACTAATGAATAAAAAGGTCGAACAGTTATTTAATTAGATATACGCCATTAAATACGTCATATAGTCCCTATTTATCTGGGACTATTTCTTTACGTGGGTAAACAACGATTAGATACGTGAAACGTAATCGCACGTATTATAGAAGCTTTTGGCGAGGTCCAGACATAATTTACTGGACGAGTTTTGTAATTCCTCTATAAACTGGGGGCGATCACGAGTTGTAGATTCTCGATATCACTTTAACCAATGTATGTCATAGTACTATAACAATTGTTTTTGGCTTAGCTTATCCGAATTATTCAAGGAAAGGCGATTTCATATTCAAAATTTTCAGTCATGATAATACTATAATATTGACATCCATCGTGACTGAGGTATGTTTGCAACCACAATGTAACCATTATTAAGACATTTAAGATAAACTCACTGTGTAGGTATCACTCAACAAAATATTACTTGTATTCAATGATAGAGTGTGCAATAAATATTAATGATCTAACTAAACCAATTTTGACTCCGTTTGCAGATGATGGTAAACTATCACTAGATGAGTTCGAGAATGGACCATTGGTCTTTGAGACATACCCAGGAGGTAAGTATCCATGATGCAATGATTATGGTTCGGTTATTGATGTAGGTGATCGATGATTTTGGGTGGGGGGGGGGGGGTCTGCCGCGGTTTAGTTTAAACATATTGTAATGATAACTAAAATATTGTACTTCAAAATCTCTCGTGCATAGGCCTTCGTCAGTTGATATTATTCAGACTAAATCACATGATGGCGTTCAGATAAACATACAAATAACAATCAATTGTTATATGTATGTTTATCTGAATGCCATCATGTGATTTAGTCTGAATAGTTTCAACTGCATGAAGAAGGCCAAAATGCCGATAGCTTTTGAAGAGCGACTTATTTTATTTGTCAGCATACAGGATCCCTACTCTCCTGGACCATGTATTCACTACTACAATAGTTACATTGTTCACGATATGGGGGTGGAATAAATGAATAGTTCTAAATTTATTTATACATTCAAAACGTTATTGTCGAAGAAATTAAATTATTAATAGAACCATATTACATTTCGCTTACATGCAGGTTACACAAAATCGTACTAGGTTTGTAGTGGAATAGTCTGTCACCCCACTTGATTCAATCATATCAGAACAATTTAGAACGTTCCATATATAATTCAATGGCTTACAAGGTCAATGTATACTCTTATACATGAGAGGCTCCATATATATCGCAAAATTTCAGGAAGTTCCAGTCATGGAAGGGCTAAGAGTATAATTCCTACACATTCTGTATTCAGTATGTTTAAGAAGGGATTCAATTAAATGTAAAATGTTAAAACAAAAATCTCAATTTCAAACTATCAATTTGAAGGAAAAATCATTATCCTTAGAAACCAATGTATGCTATAGTATTATTACAACACCTGTTCGTCCTCACAATATAAGAGCTACGTTCTAACTTCTAATTGTGTAAAAAGTGGTTTAAACAAAATAAAATACAAAGATTTTCAGGCTAGTCATCGAAGGCTGGTCAACAGATGCCCTGTATTGTCTAACCTTTGAACCCAAATAGGGTATGCGCTCAGTTTACAATCTGAAACCATGAATGTCTGCGAGAAAATAAATAAAACATTTTTCATTGCATATTTTAGTTTTTTGGTGGCCATTTGTAGAGCTGTGTTTTTGTTGTATGAAGGACCAAAACAACATAAATATCAGTCAACCATGTTTGTACTAATCTAACAAACATAAACACTCAATACTGATTCTTCTTTTCAGACATTGTTTGTTTTATGATGACTTTTCCTCCAAATCGAAATAGTTCTGCAAATGGCCGCCGAGAAAAGCAAACATGAGTGTTGTTACGCCGAGTTATGTAGTAACTGACGAGTTTTGTGGTAGCTCACGAGTTATGTAGTAACAATCGACGAGTGTTGTGGTAGCTCACGAGTTTTGTAGTAAATACTCGTAGATTTTTGTAGCAACACTTTTAGTCAGTTTCAAAGGCGGGTTTGGACTTAATAAAATCGTATATAGTAAATGCAATGTTTTTTTGTGTAAGTGTTTGTGTGGTGGACGTTAATGACGTTGTAGCTCAACTTGATGTTGGTCCCTCGTCACTGCTGCATCGTTTCTCATCAGATCTGAGCCAAACTTCGTACCTAGAAGTACTATGGCCATGTTATAAACTTGAACCTGGCCCCCATTACGTCAGACGTCGCGTCCAATTTCTTAATACCATGTTGTATTGGTGAAATAGAATAAACTATCTATCTTGGTGGAAAACCAAATGTGGTTCGTCATTTTTCTCTCAGTGCATAATGGATTCGCGGCTTGTGCACTCTAAGAAATAAACGCAACCAACAGTAGCCGTGAAACACAAGAGAGCGGCGAGTCATGCATGAGTACCATACAGTTATTGTTACTAATAATCGTTTGTTTTTGCAATATAGACAACTCTACGCCACCTCTTGGTTCTTGGTTCGTTCTTGTGGATACCCATGTGATTTGACAAAGTAACACTCTACATATTCAATTATAATACATGTAGTTGAAAACTCGTTAGCTTGTTTTTTACTACAAAACTCGTCGATATTTTATTACAAAACTCGTAACCTGAAATTACTACTTAACTCGTCGATTTTGCTACAAAACTCGTGAGCTACCACAAAACTCGTCGATTGTTACTACATAACTCGTGAGCTACCACAAAACTCGTCAGTTACTACATAACTCGTCGTAACAGCGCTGTTACGCCGAGTTATGTAGTAACTGACGCGTTTCGTGGTAGCTCACGAGTTATGTAGTAACAATCGACGAGTTTTGTGGTAGCTCACGAGTTTTGTAGTAAAATCGACGAGTTATTTAGTAATTTGGGTTACGAGTTTTGTAGTAAAATATCGACGAGTTTTGTAGTAAAAAACAAGCTAACGAGTTTTGTAGTAATACTCGTCGAGTTTTGTAGCAACAATTTTTAGTCAGTTTCAAAGGCGGGTTTGGACTTAATAAAATCGTATATAATAAGTGCAATGTATTTTGTGTAAGTGTTTGTGTGGTGGACGTTAATGACGTTGTAGCTCAACTTAATGTTGTAGCTCAAGCTAAGTGCCGAAAACAGAGCTAAATAGTTCGACCAGTGAGTTACATCTTAGCTTGTTTTTTACTACAAAACTCGTCGATATTTTACTACAAAACTTGTAACATGAAATTACTACATAACTCGTCGATTTTAGGTTACGCCGAGTTATGTAGTAACAGACGAGTTTTGTGGTAGCGCACGAGTTATGTAGTAAAATCGACGAGTTATGTAGTAATTTCAAGTTACGAGTTTTGTAGTAAAATATCGACGAGTTTTGTAGTAAAAAACAAGCTAACGAGTTTTGTTGCGTGACTCCTCCACAGTTTATCTGCAAATCGAGGCCAAACTTCGCATGTAGAAACACTATGGCCATACTATTAACTTGGAACTGGTCCCGATTGCCTCAAACGTCGCGTTCTGGCGTTAATGGCGTTTTAGCTCAACCTGATGGTGGTCCATCGTCATGCACTCATCCGCTGTTTCTCGGCAGATCGAGGCGAAACTTCGTATTAGAAGTACGATGACCATACTATTAACTTGGCGATTGCCCCAGACGCCGAGTTCTGGCGTCACTCGTTTTCTCCTCACCCCGGAACCAATCGGGACCAGCTCCAAGTTAATAGTATGGCCATAATACTTCTAGGTACGAAGTTTAGCCTCGATCTGCCGAGAAACAGCGGATGAGTGACGATGGATCACAATCAGGTTGAGTTACAATATCAAGTTGAGCTACAGCGTCATTAACGTCCACCACACAAACACTTACACAAAAAACATTGCATTTACTATATACGATTTTATTTAGTCCAAACCCGCCTTTGAAACTGACTAAAAATTGTTGCTACTAAACTCGTTAGCTTGTTTTTTACTACAAAACTCGTCGATATTTTACTACAAAACTCGTAACCCAAATTACTACATAACTCGTCGATTTTACTACAAAACTCGTGAGCTACCACAAACTCGTCGATTGTTACTACATAACTCGTGAGCTACCACAAAACTCATCAGTTACTACATAACTCGGCGTAACATATCTGCTGATATGGACGTTGGATGATCTGATCGCATGGACATACATGTAGGTGATCGCGTGTACATATGGTGATAAATTTGCTTTGGGGTGGGTAGAACAGCTGAACATGCAAATGCAAAGTGATCCTTCTCGGTTGACATTATGCCGAATGTCCGATAGTGGACATGTACATAAAATCGAGTAAGATGGAAAGCTACACATTGTACGATTCACACCAGAGTACACGTGCGTAACTAATATTCACACTACGTTTTGTGACAGACAATCACTGACAAGTTACATTAACCTTCGTTCGATTTCACTTTCAGATCCTGATGACGATGATGATCAAGGAGAGGATGGAAATCCAGGACAGGGCGGAGACGACGGAAATCCAGGACAGGGCGGAGACGACGGAAATCCAGGACAGGGCGGAGACGACGGAAATCCAGGACAGGACGGAGACGACGGAAATCCATGACAGGGCGGAGACGACGGAAATCCTGGGAACCAATGAAACAACCCGGATCAAAGGTCGATTGAATTCGATGAGGAATAAAACATGGATTGCTCTGACTGAAGTGCAACATAATTGCAATACAGTGACTTCTTAGGGGTTTCGTAATGCCACGTTTAGCTGTCCCAACTTTTATCAGAACTTATACGGTATGTACAGAAGGTGCGATAAGCAACACGCCCAACGCCGTGATGATTTTATTTGTTTGCTTGAGTGATTCAACATGACCCACATCAACATGAGAGTCGAAGATTATCGAGCGCCATGTGGTAATCAAAGTGATGTGGCAGTCTCATTCAAACTTCACTAATACGACCATGAATCACTGTGACATACATGTACATGTACCATTGCTCAGCGTTAATCATCGCCAACCTTCTATAAACGCAACGGGAATAGCATTGCATAGGTCTACAATTTCCACACATTGTCATGTTCACGATCATTAAAATTTCGAATAAGTCAATTATTAATATTTAGTTAATACTCTTATAAAATAAATCGAAATGGCGTAACACTATTTGGTTGGAGGTGATTCTTGGTGAGTAGTGATACCTTCGGGTTTGGCGATACCACGTACACGGGGGTGTGGTGAGTCTCCAGGATTATATTGATTCATATTAATCCGCTCCACGCAAGTTCACTGTGAATCATTATGGATCACCGCGAAAAGCTCACATTCAATCATGGTGATCCACAGTTAATTAATTGGATCACACCGGAGTGTTTTGCTTATCGCATATTCTTTACGTACTTTTTTGACGTTTTTTTAGTTATATGCAAATATTTCAAATAGGCCTCTGTAAAAGGCTCTGTTGAAATAAGAATATCATGAAGCAAGTTTCATTAGTTTGTGGTGTAGAACCAATTAGTCATGTGGAATCGCTAAAATATTATCACTTATTGTTCATCAATTCGGAGCAGATTTCGTTCATATACGAGTGTAACATACATTCAGTTAATTAATCAAGCAAAAAAGCTAAAATATCGACCAATTGATGTGCTTCAAATTAACCTCGCTAATTATAGGTAGCTTTGACATGAATTTTGCAACCCAATTTTGAAATTCTCATTTGTATCCAGATGTATAAACACTTATGCTCAATATAATCCTAAATGCAACCCAATGAGCTGCGTACATATTGTAATGTATGTTTAGATGTTTTTTTAGATATCAGTTTTTAGTTTTGCCTTAAGTTAGTTCGGTGTTATTCAATAATATTTATATCTAAATTATCATCAACAATCAATCTACGTGTTCTTTTCGGTCTATTCAACCAAAGTGTTTTCTATTCCTGTCATAATTCACAGTGTATAGTGATAACATCTGTGCACATCGTATACGTTATAACACGTCACTTAATTAACGCTTCAATATGTAATTTGGTTAATCAGATAAGACACTGCTTTTGGCTATTTATCAAGTGTCAAGTTTTCGGCTTCAGTATAAATATTCGGTAATTTTCAAAATTCGACGCACGGAATATTACGTTAGAACATCAACGTTGTTTCAGATCAGAATAAGTTTAGTATATTGTTCAGCTACGGTCGAAAACCCGATCTATGTTTCATTATATACGCAGCCGATTTCATAGGATCTACATTCGAGAAGCTCGATATTTATGTTCCAGAATACAGACATTTAAATTTGAACTGTTTTGTTATACTGAATGTGTCACCAAATTGATGTACATCTCTCATCCAGCTGTAATTTCTGTTTTGTGAAATAAAAGTATGTTATATTCCCCAAGGACTCAATAGTGTTATCAGCACCCAATCGTCAGTACAAACTACATGTATACTCAATTTCCAGCGAGTTTGGTCAACTCGGGATCTATACTTCAAATCCATGCTGAGTCATTATTGTTGACATAGGCCCAATCAAGCATTTGTTTTCATTTTCCACAGGCACGGTAGGTGTAAACAAATGGTTGTAATTTATCAATGAGTTATGCCGCTTGGTTTGCACACACAAAACGCCAAATTGTACCCATTTTTGGAAAAAAAATCCACCCTTTTCAACACAAAAGTAGACCTGAGAAATAGTTGAAATAGAAGATAAATTCAAAATATTTCATCCTTTTTGTGAACCGTTACAGTTTTGTAAAATAATTAAACAATCAAACCAGTAATGTCACTTTAACGCACGCTACACTGGCAGTTACCCCCCCCAGATACTTATCGTTCTATTTTAAGCCCTCCTATAACCCGTGATATCGTATACTTCTATTATTCCTTTTGGTTCAAAAGCGACATTCAGGTGACATGCAGTAGTATAAAACATCTATAATGAGTCCTTATTCATTTTGACAATGAATGTTCTTCGAAAGTCGTCAGATTATAATGTGAATCGTTTTGAAGAAGCAAAATATCGTGCCCAGGGTGGATTGAACTCAAGGTTCGTGAGATTCAAGATTCTTTGTTGTCCTGTCGGGAGTGGGGACGGGCATAAAGGGAAATATAAATTCAACTGGAGGTATCCTTCATACTGTGATTGATAATGTTCAAGCCTCGGGTGGAGGGGGGGGGGGGGTCTCAATGGGGTTTTTGGCGTATAGATGAAAGTGAGAGAGATTTATCAGAGTTTCGCTTTTTGCAGACCAATAGGGCGTTCAGTTCAGTTTCATTTCGTATTATCCATTAAGTGTCTAGATTTACGGCATATGCGAATCACGTAAGTTTCCACAAATTTCAAATATACGTGTGATTTACCGTCACACATTTTTCCACATTTACGTTGAAATCACGTGTCCGTGAATCCCAAGGATATGGCAAATCATTATCTTATATGTAACCCAATCGCATAATATTGGTGGCTAATGTAAGATGTTGATCTGGAAATAGAGGGAGATATGTGAAGATGGTACGATACAATCATAAACAATTTTCAAAATTAGGAAAACTGTAAAGTGGATATTGCCTCGAAAATAGAAATAGAAAATATTACTTATCGCATATATAAAAATTGCCTAAAATTCGAAGTCTTACATAGCATGCAGGTCCATATAGTTCTCTCCAATACAAATCTATGTGGTGCCTTTGATTCTTTCCTATCTGATACTGACCGCTTATAGTTACCTTACATTGCAGTCGGTTATTCGCGCAAGCTGCATGGTGGTAGGAGTCAAACTTCAAGTTGAACGATTTTCCATATTTTAAAATAAACGGGCCGTAAATGTCACGTATATTGTTTACATGCTAACACGCGATATCGCCATATCTGCATGTGAATTAACGACATTTCGCATATCGAAACCATTGTTATGTGAACATTTCTGTTACAGCATCATTACCTATCAAGGCCCAATTAGTCCAATAAGCTTGAATGCAACCATAATTGGAAACAAAGTCAAATCATTGTCATATTTCTGCTGAAAATAATATTTAGAATAAAATATATGAACTTACTCCGCGATTAGTAATATTTGTTGACAAATCACAGTAACAGTTTTGTTTACATAACATTAGTTTTAACACTCTAGGTTTATTTATTGGAGAGCTACATTTATCAATAGTGAATATAACAATATAACAGTTGAGCAATTTCTCCACGTTCTTCATGGTGTTGATGTTTCACATACCTGTTTAATATTTGAAGCCCCCTCAAAACGACTCACAATCTTTAAACCTCAAAATGTATAGTTCACCGAAGAATAAATATTAAAAGCTGACTTTATGGACATAATTCAGGCAGTGATGCAACAAATAATCTTATCTATAATACTGTTCATCTATACTTTGAATCTACCAAGCGGTTTAATTCAAAAATACTTAATATAATACAATTGAACCTGATTGAACAAGTACATCTATTGTTTACTGGACCAGCCCTCCACAACACCGCGCTGTTGTCCCTCATGTACATCCTTATAGTATTTGATTGCCTGATCCCCACCAGAAGTCGACCCCATTTGCTGCTGAGCAATGGATCATAATGTTGTTTCTTTCTGTTTTTCTTATATCACTGTTGCACCTGACCACGTGTGCTTAAATTTGACTGTTGTTTTTTGGGCCTGTTCTTATCTAGGTTTTCCTTTTGACCAGACCCGGTGCTCTGTTATTTATATGACACTCATGATCACTCCTGCAAAAATAAACTTTAGTTTTAAAAAAACCTCAAATCATGTCTAGCAATTTCCTGCCTTTATCACTATCCGAGTCCGATACTTACATAGCATACACGTACATACCCAGGACGACTTGGTGGAAGTAGAATGTATAAACTGTTTTCGGCAATGTGCACATAACTGCGACTCTTCAGGTCCAAGAAGAAAATAGTTGTGTTTCGGGTTCCCATAAATACCCTATTTCAACCATCTGCTCTAATGTTTTTCTTTTATGGTTTTTATAAAACATATTCTCAATTTTTTAATTTGTTTAATAAAAATAAAGTAAAAAAATATTTCGTTGTTTCAGAAAGGATTGTTTTCTTGTTTGTTATAACAGTTTAGATCAGCCGCGAATAAAACACCAAAACCCATAATAATATCTCCATTAAAAACATGAAATTTTAACCCTACCTACCGACCCTTATTTTTTCTGACATGCAACACAAACCAGACATTAAATTTTGTTCGACCTTATGTTTGAATGTGCCATGCCAGGAACATAGAACGTTAACGCTCTTTGTTGTTACAAGCACCTCATTTGGTTTCTCCGTGCATATAACGATCTTTATTCTTACATGCATCTCACTTGGTTTCCTGGGAAGATCACGCTCTTTATTCTTACATGCATCTCATTCGGTTGTCTCCGGGTAGATAACTCTCTTTATTCTTACGTGAATCTCATTTGGTTTCTCCGGGCAGAGAACGCTCTTTATTCTTATATGAATCTCATTTGGTTTCTTCGGGCAGAGAACGCTCTTTATTTTTACATGAATCTCATTCGGTTTCTCCGTCAGAGACCGCTCCTTATTCTTACATGAATCTCATTTGGTTTCTCCTATCAGAGAACGCTCTTTATTCTGATATGCATCTCATTTGGTTTCTCCGGGCAGAGAACGCTCTTATTCTTACGTGAATTTCATTTGGTTTCTCCTATCATAGAACGCTCTTTATTCTTACACGAATCTCATTTGGTTTCCCCGGGAAGAACACACTCTTTATTCTTACATGAATCTCATTTAGTTCCTCCGGGCAGAGAATGCTCCTTATTCTTACATGAATCTCATTCGTTTTCTCGAAGCAGATAACGCTCTTTATTCTTTCGTGAATCTCAGTCGGTTGTCATATAGTAGAAAACGCTCTTTATTCTGATATGCACATCATTCGGTGTCTCCGGATATAGAACGCTCTTTATTCTTACAAGCATCTCGATAAACCACTTCGATAAATGCGTAAAGGCATTTCGAATATAAATAGTTCGTGTATTCGTATATCAAGTTTAGCCGCTGATGTGTGACAAACGCAAACAATTGGTATGTTTGATATGCAGCTTAAATATTTATGAGTGGTATTACTATGGTAGTCGGGGCACACTGGGTACATGCATCCCGATAATGTATGTACAAGAAACCCAATATCAAACAAGAACACCGGGCACATTGATCACAAGAAAACTGTTATATTGACATTTGTCTGGGATTCTGGTGTTCTTGTGGGCTTCTTACAGCCACGATGTGGGATTCTTGTGTTCTTCTAGGCTTCGTGTGGACACGATCTTGGGTGTCGTTGTCGCAGTGTGTCGACATCGTGTACATCGATAGATTAATGCGGCTCGATGTACACGACTTTCCTTTTATTATGTCAGCTCTTGCGAATTAACCAATCAGCGCCGATAAATAGTGACGGTGGATGAACCCATATTAGGTCGATGGCGTCAGTGACCCCACATGAAATCAATATTAGATGCCCATCCACCATCTTGTTTTTCAGAAATAAAAATCTATGTCGCTTCGTGGATATTTTCAGTGTATTTTGGCGACAAGAAAAATGATATCTGTCGGAAATCATTTTTGTTGCTAATTTACAGACATAGTACCATGTACCAAAACATGCATGTGATATATTAGAGGAATTTTAAAGACTCATTAATTAATTACCACACTCAAGGTCTTGTCATAATTCTGGTGGTTAGCCATTGACCCAATGTGTTGACTTCCAACGCGCATGGCGCGTAACTCTGACCTTCCTCAGTTAATGTGCATAGACGACACATTTAACTTACCCAATTAATATAGATTACGGCGACGATTAATTAAAGGGGTATGCCGGGTTAAATACGTTATGGGACGCTTAGTGGTCGCAAATGGTGTCATGTGAGTCTCAGCGATATCAATTTAGGCTCGGCCTATGGCATCGCCTAATATTGATCTCAATTCGCCTCACATGATACGATATCCGATCACAAAACGTCACGTAATTTATAATATGGAGGAACAGTCTTGCATGATAATTTTATTGAAATTACAACACCAGCACACATTTCAAACGAAAAGGGACATTTCGTCACACGTGTGATCTACTTCGAGATGTCTTTACTCCTCTTTCTGTCATCCGATTTCCACCATTTAACAAGCATAAAGACGGAAAAGTAACATACAGAACCCACCATGAATTTTCAAAAGCAAGAAATCGAACATGTGCAACAGTATGCAGGAATATCATTACAGAGGTGTGCAAGCTTTTGCCGGAAAACAAAACATTCTTGCTTTCGACACTCTATGATACGTTAAATCGGAAGTCATTCTATTGAAGGTTTTTTAATGGTTCAGGAATTATTTCAATTTGTTATACATGTATGGTGTATTGTAACGACACAACAGGACAAAATCGCGCAAAAGTATAGATATATTCACTGCTTTAACCTTTCTTGAATGAACAGAGGCTACAGAAGTGCCGTTTTACCAAAAGCTGAACTTTGTATCACAATTAATTCGAAAAAAGAGCGAGTTATCGTATTATTTTCAACATATAATCATTGAATATCAAGCCGTATAAAAGTAATTCCTTTCTTTTTGGAGGCACATCGAAGGTGGGATGTTGGTTTGATGCTAACGCCATCCAAAATATCATCGAGTGAAAGGTTAACGGGTTTGTATATTTATAGATGATGCATTAATAACTCAATTGCACAACTAAGCCAACATAGAGTTGAAAAGAACATAATCAATATAGATAGGAACAGACATTTCAAAGTGAACACTAAACGGACTTAAATTATCATTCACACACAAATTAAGCGTCTTTTAGTGTTTTAATCATATCCCAATCTGAATCCTGGGGTTTCCGGTGGCGCTATAATTTCAGAGGTGTTGATCCATAAACTAATTATTGAATGTTTTCAATTTTGCATGAAATCGCCACACAAACGACTTTTTTTTTTACTTGAAACGTATTTTATTTGCATATAATACAAAAGGGATCGGGGCACAACTTATTTCAACTTATGAAGCCCCCCTCCCAATACAATCGATTTAGATACAAAATGTTTACAAGATGACAGCTGAACATATTTATATGCAAGATTTTGTGATTTTATGGTGATTGGTGTAGTGCCTTCCAGAGCATATTGCTATATATGGGTTATGGATGATTTGATAGCTATAACATTTGGTGGGGTTTATGTGATTTTTGGTTCGTCTTAACTGATGTTGGAGCAGGGTTTTGTCACAGGGGTATTTTCTTCATATATAAATAAATATATATATATATATATATATAGATACACACACACATACACACCCTCATACATATACACACACACATATATATATATATATATATATATATATATATACATATGTTAGTCAAGTGTTGGTCAGCTACTCTGGAAGAGAGTACATACGGTAGATCAAACGACTTCTGCCTTCAATTATGTTCAGTCCCACTCACGCTCGCACTGTGAGGTACGACGTTGACCATCAATATATATATAAGAATATTGAAGAAGTGTATTGTGTAAGAGCTTTTTCAACCCATTTGCCCAATATTGTATGGAGTCAAAATAAAGGAATCTGTTCAGCATGCACTGTAATTGTAACCAAGCCCATAATGCACCAGTTTGACAGTAGAAGTAATGATGGATTATCTTAGAAATACAAAATGTATTCCACATTCAGATTCCAACAACAAACATTTTTTAAACGCCGCTTCCGTTATCAGAATCGATTAATTGCCCAAAAATAATGCTAACCACAGTCAACTATAGTATAAAATTGCCCAAAACCCAGGGGTGGTAATACAAAAGCATTTTTTACAACAAGTTAAAACATATTATATAACTCAAAAAACACCTTATTTATGTTACTGGGACCTTATATATGGGCCTTATTGGAGGTGACATTAAGCTGTATTGTTGCATATGGGATGGTGAGGTGAAAACTTCCTTCCGGACACCCTTCAAAAGAAGCTTTGAGAAATGTAAAACTGAAATAAATAAACTTGTCTTCGTGTAACTAAGACCTTTAAGCCAAAATCATTGTTTGCATGGAAAAAGATCGATCAGCTATTTCAAACATTAATGTGACACTATCAATGGCTAGAAAATAATGTTTATCAGTGCATCAAGCTCATCAATGAATTATTTGCATTTCTATCCACTCAGATGTCTGTTGATCTCACAATACCTAAAGTATCCAAGTCTGGTACAGTGACTGCTTGTCATTTAGTATAAAAGAAGATGCTCCAGTAGACTAACACAAGTTGTATGGAATAATGCTAGATAATGTACTAGTTGACAGACTAATCAGGAAATAGTTAGAAATGATGGAATTGTGTGTATTCTGAACAAAGACCTAGGTTTGCAGATATCAGCAATTTATAACATGATATTTCCTATTGCAGCCTGGCAAATATCCTTTCTAGATATGTATTTATATCTCAACTCCAGTTCAATTGAAGTGTAACAACTGATATGTTATGGCTCTGTCTACATACATGTAATATCAACAGTGACTCAAACGTCACTGAGATGTTATGAGCTTAAAATGTGTCAGAGCCAAATAGCCAAAAACACATGTTCGGGTTATGTACTAGCTTGCAGGGGGAAATGATATCTCACTTGATATGCAGGGGATATGCTGGGATATGTATCATTTGTTTGTGTAAAATTGGATGCATATTCCTTAATATAATAGTGTTTTATGTGCACCTATCAGCTTCTGATGGGTTACTGTATTTGTCCACTATATCGATGCATTAGAATTTCCATTTAGCAGTATAGAATTTAACCACACAGGAAGACCTATATAGCATACTCTCATCACACACTGATCTGGAAACATTGGATGTACTGTATATGGTAGACAAATGCCTATCAGCATGAATTGAAAAAAAACCTTCATATTTACCTGTATTAACCATTTTTTTCCAATTGAAACAGCTTCTGAAACAGGTTAAACTGTCATTTGAACTAAACGAGATAATTTCCCAGTCATTTGAGTGATATCAGTAGGGGTTTTATGCGGTTTTAGACCAAAATTAGTGAAATTTTGGGGGGTGGGTGTCAAAAAATTGGGAGTAAAACATAATTTGTTTTGCATTTTTTGGGTGTTGTGGGTACGGAAAATACCAGATGCAACAAAAAAACGGCATAACTTCCAGATAATTTTTGACTACCCCCACTGCAAAACCTGTTATTTATCAACATTTTGTTCAACGAAATGTTGCCGGTTTGTCAAATATCTGACACAAAAAAGACACTTGATTTTGAGTTATCCATCTTTATCCGTCTTCTTGTCGACTGTTTACTGGGCCACTTAAAAATTGTCGTTGGTGAAAAAATAATAGATTTCAAAAATCGATATTTTATCTGAGCTTTGGTGGGTGGGTTCCTCGACTCGAATCAAAATGTTTTACCACCGAAGCCAAGGAAATAGTAATTTGCGAGCGTTAATTCGGATTATGCATCTTTAAAGTTTTTACAAACACAAAATCCATATCTAAGAAAAACATGGGAATGTGTACCGAACGCTGTGAAGAATGGTGAACAATACAAATATATTCATATTTACCAAGCGTTCTTTGAAAAATTTACGCAGAACTACTTGTTTATAAATGATAAGTTTACTTCCTCAACAGGGCCGACTTGGAACTGCATGTAGCAACATTGGGTTACCTATAGTAACAGTGGTGAGTTGATAAAATAATTTCATCAGCTTCAAGCTAGCCCACCACGGTGTAACAACTAACTAAATCACAACTCATGGAATAATCACTCATTGGCTAGTTAATGATAAGTTTATTATCTAATCCAACTTACATATTACGGTATCCGCACACTGTTTACACATGATCATAACCATCCCAGCTACATTGGACACATGGTGACCCCCTAACCCACCCATCAAGTGGAAGCTTCCATACAGCATTACTGAGCAAGTAAATATACCGATTTTGTTCAAAGAACGCTAGGTAAATATTGAATTATTTTTATTGTTCATCATTCTTTACAGTCTTAAGTTTCTGAGATATGGATTTTGTGTTTGTTGGATTTGGGTTCGAAAACAAATAATGTTTGAAACCTCTGTAAAGTTCACATTTTGCTTTTCTAAGCTACTCCATGATGAATTATACTTTTAAATTGGTTCAGCCGTGGGATTGGTTACTTACTTACTATGATTACTAATATAAGTGAACATAATCCTTTATTTTTTCTCCACCAAAGCCGACACAGACCTTAATTTTCTGATACATGTCTCACGGGCATTTATGTGATTACCATATATAATGATAACAATGTCATGGCAGAACATTTCAAACTGAAACAAATAAGACTATGCAATGTTATGGTAAATGGATAGAACATAACATTCCATTAGTAACTCTTTAAAAAGTTATTTATTTGAATTTTGATAAAAAGATGCCATGCCATTATGCAACAATAATTCATGAATAATCGTGTGCATTGACATTTTCACAATGCGCTATCTCCAGTGTTCGAATTTTCATTATTAATAACTCTCCAATTACAAGAGTTCACTTATCGAAATCAGTGTTATGTACACATTACTGTTACAGTCAGAGTGGCATTGCCGATCAATATCTAATTAGTCAAACAAGACACCAAAGTTTTGTTTAAATCTTGACATTAAATATTCGAAAATGTCAAATCAATGAGAATTATTCTAATAATATTTCGATTAAAATATTTGAACTTACTTCAAATTGCGATTAGCAATGTTTGTTCACAAATCGTTGTAACAGTTTTGTTTACATAACAATGGTTTAAATAGGCGACATGTTGTTATTGGAGAACTTTCAATTATTAATATAGCAACAATACTTATCTATTTGGACATGTGAGCCCCTAACTGTGGACTAGTTGTTAAATAAACACTCAAAGGAGTTAGGTATACCCTACAAGCACAGAGGGCATGAATATTTAATTATGGATAATTATATAAATCTTCGTAAAGCTTCTAAAAATGGTAGCTTCAGGATAAAAAGTTGCCTTTAAAAAATAACAAATATTATTCATAATTTGTCACATCCATCACTCCCAAACGAGGCTACTCTACACGTAGAAATAAACCCCGTCCCTATCGGACATATACTTCCAGAGATATTCGTCATAAAATCCAGATCAATTCCAAACATTTTCATCGAAAGACTCAACTTGTTACAAACCTAATTTCAGAAAGACGAAATTTGATGCAAGAAAACAGCCATTCCGCTATGATAAAACATCTTTTCAACACACCATTTCGTTTACTAAGATCTAACATTGGTTGAATCACGTCTGTGTTTTGACAATGACTGACACGCTCAAATTAGGTTTTTATTTATCTATAATAAAATATTTCTGCCCCTGTGCCAACAAGATAGTTGTGAAACCAACCACAGAGGGTTAAAATTACATAGATACAACCCCACAATAAGTTGATATATCCGCCCCTTAAATCGGTTAGAATTGCCCTCCCAAACTGTTAAATATCTTGCCACCTTCGAGGGGGCATGATGTACATGAGTTTAGTGTGTAGTTGACCGGCAAGTTTAACGAACGGTTTATTAATCAGAACTACACAATTGTTATAAATTCGCGGTCAGGCATTTATTCAATTATCAATTGCGACCGTTCAGCTACAAATGTCGTTGATAAAGTTTGCCATTTAAGTAATGTTTTATGTTCAAATTCTCGAGACGGTGTCTATCTCTTAGTTACTGCCGGAAGGCTAATACGCCCATAAACAATATGTGTTCACTATACAAGTATAAGACTGGATTTCCGATTATATGTAACATGCTATGTCTCAATACGCATGTTGTTTTGTGAATTTTGAGAAACTTGAATGGGTGGCAGACGTGGCCTGCACATTTCATGTCATTATTTGCCGTGTCATTCTATTGCAGACGAAATGTTAGTTAATTGATGTCGAAAGGGACGGGGGTTGATGACTGAATGTTCGTATTCGGGAAATAAAATGTTCGCCTCTTAAGTTGAGATACATAGCAACTATTGAGACAAATATCTCGTCATATGTTTCTGCACATTGTTCTGTGTATGTGTTGTTTAATTTTGTTCCAGTCGGCTCACCGTCCATTACCAGTCGAACGGGTAGCTATCCGTACCCATACCAGTTTGATATCGCATGCTCTCTACTATAAGAATTTCATCGCAACATTATATCTGCATTGGGGAAGAATAGCAACATAGAACGGTTTATATGTAATAGTTATTGCCCTTGGTGGGTGTAAAAACACGTTCAACAATCAACTATGACCCTTTATTGAACTTAATTAGTATCTCAAAGGTACGGATGACCTTCGCGGTGGGTATGCTGTTAAAATAGTCACACCTGTTAAAACTGCAATAATCAGAAAGAATATTAAAATATAAACATATTTTATTCTTATAACAATCATTAACATCGTGTAAATGGTATGTTATTGTCAAGTTTGTACGCTTTGTTATGTAAATAAAAGCCAGGTACTGTAACATTTTGGCTTTTATTTACATAACAAAGCGTACAAGCTTGACAATAACATACTATTTACACGATATTTATGACTGGTATAAGAACAAAATCTATCTATATTATAATATTCTTTCTGTTTATGGCGGTTATGACATCAGTGCCGTTCATTTCAATAATTAACCACCCTGTGACATATGTCAAGATTACCGCTTTCGTGGATATACTCGAGTCGTGTTTAACTTGCTTTACAATACAAATGTCATATATACTCGAATCGTGCAGATACTATACCACCAACTTTCTGGTGTCTGGCTTTCAACGTATAAGATATTCTCTGCATCTTTCTGGCAAGTCTTCGAAAAAGAATACATGATATTAAACCCTTGTTGGAGACACGTTTGTGTTACTGCCTATCACCCCCCCCCACACACACACACAAAGTTGCTATCAAATAAAATTCACTCGAATCTCCGTAACGTTTTGTATATATAGCATGCAATTATTCGCGCACTTTTTGTTGCATGGCGGTCTGGTTTCGGTGATCAAAATATTTCGAGGAATATATAGAGGATCTGCAACGAGCTATGTTGGGATATAAGATTTTATGAAACCAGTTTGATGATATAGATTCACAACGAGTCGTAAACGAGTTGTGAATCAACTTTATAAAAAAGAGTTTCATAAATTTTTATATCCCAACATAACGAGTTGAAGATCTTGTATATTACATGAAAGAACTACTGCTTTATGTCTTTTTTTTTACAAATCAAAATGCATAAAAGAAGCTGCAACATGCATACATTTAATGCGTTGGCTGAGACGCTTCATAACCGTATATACGACAGCATTGCGCGCTCTGAAGCTGGTGACGGAAAATATAGTCCCCCAATTTGCCTCTTTGATTTTGTGTCTATTTTCGTTAGTGCAACGATGTTGGATAATAATTTAACTTTAAATGAACAAAACAATCATTTTGCATTGTCTGTTGTTGGTGTAATTTGCGGCTTTTCGAAATAGTATTAATCCGCCTGAATCAACGAAAAGACGCGTGGTCATTTTGTTGGCGCGATGCCAAGTGATATGTAACGAGTGAGAGATAAGGATATATGTAATGTTATTTTAGGATATAATAGGGGTTTCGTGTTATATATACATACTAGAAGGTGACCCGACTTCGTCCGGGCTATTCAAAAACCAAATTTCAAGTCGATTGCTCCACCCGTTTCCTAGATCTGGTCTGCGCATGCGCGAAGCTGGTGTTGCGCGTGCTCGGCGACCCGATAAAATTCGTATCCGGGGCAAGATACATTCACATAACAAATTTAAAGTCAATATCTCAACCCGTTTCCTAGATCTGGTCTGCGCATGCGCGAAGCTGGTGTCGCACGTGCTCGGCGACCCGATAAAATTCGTATCCGGGGCAAGATACATTCACATACCAAATTTCAAGTCGATAGCTACACCCGTTTCCGAGATATATAGCCCAATGTCATTTGCGGATACCTCGGCCGGTGATGAGTTAACGCGACACAGTCAAATGCATCGGCAGGGTGAGAGTTAACGTAATCTAACTTTATGACCTCTGACGACGTCATAGAAATTACGCATTGATTTTATCCCGATAAAAGCATCGGACCACTTGTACCTAATAATTGAGGCAGATAACTAAAACGGATACATACATATTATATATCGTTGGAAAGAGGACACGCCACAGATTCTAACCGTGCAAATTATATGACTGGCAATTTATTATTCGCGCTATATCGAATCGATTTGTGAGCACCGAACTGAAATATATTAGCGCAAAAACGGCGTAAAAACAGATTTGACCTCCGCACGTGAAAAGTTGACCTCGCACGGACAAATAAATATGCCTATGTTCGTCTCCGGCCGAAAACACATCCAAATACCAAATTTCATCGAAATTGGCTTAGTCGTTTTCGAGTCCATCGATTTCAAACACACAAACAAACACACACACAAACAAACAGATCTTTCAAAATATATAATAGATATATAATACACACATATAGTAGCCGAGAGTACCACATTTTCACAACGGGTGGACTTATGGTTTTAACCACGAGCCTTTTTGCGAATGGTTAAAACTACAACTAATACCACGAGTCGTGAACATTTTGTACTTTTGGCTACTATATTTTATTCGGCCAATACGCACACGATTGGACAGCGAAATATATTTAATCGGGGTTCACAATTCAGAAAGCGATTAATATTAAATCGCAATAACACATGGTGCGTGAGGTTAGGGTGGATGCTAGGATTATATTATCGACGAAATAGTGCCGAAAACCCAGGACTGGTGACGAAAAGTTGAGAAAACGAGGTGCCGAAAGGTCCAGGTGCAAAAACGTCCTGCACACGACAGGAACCCGGTTGCGAAATCGACATTTGCACAGATTCAGCGATTGAACGAGATATTGTCGCTGCCATGGTTGTAAAACAACCTTCCAATATCTGCATATGCAAGATTGTACCATGCAGGCTCATCATTACCGACGTATGTTCTCAATGATATGCTAACATTGTTGTTATTTTTGGAGAATTCCAATGTCCAAAACAAAATGCAAGCTGGTGTGACATGAAGTCTAAAGACAATCCTCACAATTAAATCGTTCGAAGGTAGGCCTATAAAATATCCTAGTAGTAGTACATACCAGTCCGATATTTCGTAAAGCGGGGTACTCAACCGCACTGAATCGTTAAGCGACATACTCGACAGAGCGAAATATTAAGCTGGGTACTTAATAATACTCAGATGCTTTATTGATAACTCAATTGTACTATTATGCACAAAATATAGAGTCATGTAACATATTTACAGTGTATGTACATTAAGGGGGAGACGCACGTTTTGCATAAATCACAGTAAATCCAGCCAGAAATGGCAAGTGATAATCAACAAAGAATTTCTCTGGATCTATCTGGTGAAAAATCTTGAATTTTACATTTAATATTTTTCATTATATATAGAATCAGAGCAATTATAAAGAGACAATAACAATAATGGATTTTAATACATTTGAGAGGTTGAAAATATTTGTTTCGTTTCTATCCCTTTAGGTACCGAGAACTGCCAGAAAAATTTATAATTTCAAACAACATGTCAACCATCATATAGCTTATTGTCTTGACTCCATGAGAGGAGGCTTCATTTGTATCATAATGTTGATTTAGCTTTTTAATTGCATATTATAGCATCATACCCCATGTATTATAATGAAGAATAAAGCAGTCACAAATATGCCAGCCCAATGAAAACAAATGTTCAAATGTGGTGCTGTCCACTCAAGCAGTGAGCAATCAACATATATTAGGCCACAGTGTTAAGAGATATGGTGGTCAGATTTAACTTGGGTATGAACCCATGACCCAGAACTCAACTGAGCCCAATTTTTCAATGACCAACAAGCATGCCATGAAAATTCTCAATAATAAAAAATTATTTATGGTAGTTGTCTTTCTGAATGAAAAGAATCATTTAATTTCATGAATCAAGAAAAATTAAGTCACCTCTCATGATCTTCAGATATGATATCATGTATATATGAAATGCACTTTCGAAAAAAATCTGTTTTACAGTAGTTCTCGGTACTTGAACACAGTGAAATTTTAAAGATTTTTCATGCCATAAAAGTAAAGTAAATGAGATTATAATAACCAAATGTCCAATGGTTCTTATGTATGGTACCACAATAATCTCTTGTACAAAATTTCACAAAGATATTCCTGATAGATTTAGAGAAAATACATTTTGAAATACCAGGAAATTTTGGCAAAACGTGCGTCTGACCCTTAAGTGACATTTGGCCGTCGAATTCGGGGTCCTTTGTTTGTGTAATCACCATCATCATCATTATCATCATCCTCATCATCATCGTCGTCGTCATCATCACCACGGTCGTCGTCATCGTCGTCATCATCAAATGTTCACCGTCCTATACAACCACATTGTTATCGCCATCGTCATTATTGTCGCCATCAACGTCGTCGTCGTCACCTCCGTTGTCTTCATCGTCATCACCGCCCATCATAGTCGTTGTCGTCATCTTAATCGTCATCTTCGTCGCCTCATCGTCATCATCATCGTCGTCGTCATCATCATTATCACCACCACCATGCATTATCATCCTAATTTGTGTCGTCAAAATCTAAATAATCATCATCAACATCATCATCATCGTTGTTAATTGCTATATATCTGTCAGCCCAACATTTCATCTTCGTCGCCCTCATCGCCGTGATTACCAGCAAGTCCATCATCGTTGTTGTCCTCGTCGTATTTATCGTATTCGTCATCATTGAACTTATAGTATCATCTTAATCGTCGTCTCTACTATCATCATAGGTATTTCTGTAAACCTAATTTGATAAATAATTCTTCAAAATATATTAATTTCCCTCATTACGTAACGCATATAATTTGTCGTTAGTTGGGAAGTCATAATACTTCCCTGGCAAATATTTGCATCTTAAAGTTCTGAATTCTGGGCAAACTAATATGAAATGGTATTCATCACCAGTTTGCGATTTACAGAATTGACACACGTTTGAATCAGCTGTTTTGCCCTTTTTCGTTTTTGATTACTCCATCTTTCTGTTTCTATCGGTAGTCTGTGATTCGCTGTTCTTATTCTTGTTAAACATGCTAATAATCCCAATGGTATAATTGATAGATATATTTCTATGCCGATGTTCATTTTAAATTGTCCATAAAATTCGCCTCTACATGACCGTTCAATATCATTTTTCCATTGTTCAACAAAACATGTTCTACTCATTTTCTTAAATGTTCCAAGTTCTAATTTACTAAGAGGATGTTGTGATCTCCAAATTTCTCCCAACCCCACACTTGGATAATATATATTTTATCTCGCTTATCCATGCTATCGATTTGTTACCCAAGTAATAGTTTTCATCCAGTTCTCTCAAAAGATTATATAAATTTCTGGCCAATGCCGAACATTGGCCAGAAACTAAACGCGACCAAAAAGCAAGCATCCGCTTTCTTATGTGTATGTTCAGTTTTTTTTTTTATTATTATACTTTAATTTCCTCCAATATCATGAAGAGTTACAAACATATATACAGGCTAAACATATACATAAAGGTTTTGGATGTATAGATATACACATAACAATATTCTATATACACGTCAAATAACTTATACACGGTATGTGAACGAGTGAAAAATTATACTGTGACACAAAGGTATATTTCCAATTAATATGGGCACTAGTACCAAAGTGCGCATTATGTGACTTGTGCTAAAGTTACAAGTAACTAATAATAATATTGAAAGAAGGTATTTGTCATTTTGTTAAAATGTTCACAGTATGTATCGACTGGTGTGATGAGCAAACTACTAGCCTGGTTCGATGTGATAAAATTTCCAAATATTGGCAGTCACTCTGACAAAAAAGATGACAAGATCCCTCCAATCCGAGTCAACTGGAATATCGGATGGGTGATGACCAAGGAAGCAGGCCAGTAGCTCATCCTTTTCCAGTCCGTCTACATGCAGGGAGGCCTCAATCCCAAACTGGTCAAGAAAATCCTGCCACACACAGTTCCGTAATTCAGCAAGGAAGATACAATCAATAAATATGTGCATAATAAGACATTGGTATGGCATGCCACACTTTAAACAAATGCCACTATCGTGATATGCTGTATGTGCGAGCAAGCGAGCTACCAGTAAGAAAGTGAATTTTTCCTTTGGGTAGTCCCTGCATGTTACCCATAAAGGAGATATGCAAAGCGATGGATGTGCAGTGGCAAATACTGATAATTTCGGGTCAGTAGTCACAGAAGATATCCAATCATTCAATCATGTATCACAATTACTTGTGTTTTCATTTAACTTTTATAGATATTCTAGTATATTAAATGGATCTCTTAATAGTTTTTGGATAATGACTAATTTATGCTATTATCATAGTCAACATGACTAACATAGTACCAATTAGTCACTATTACTGATTTATTGACTGCGTGCATGTCAATTTCAACGTTGCACGCGTCTTTTTCGTCGGCAATAATCTCAAAGTTTTACGCTTCTATACTTTACCTTCTACTTATGGTGGTTCTCCTGTAACACGACGGATTAAATTATTAAGAAATAACTCTTGTTTCGATTAAGGTTATGAGTTATAACCTACAAGTTTGAAGACAAATCTATTATAACGGCACCACGCGCGTTACGGAATTTGTCTTCAAACTTTTGGATATAACTGCATAACATTAACCGAAACAAGGGTTATTTCTTTAATAACAGATACTGCATTCGCGAATAAGGCTGGTTGTGTACTATATATTTGGCGTTCAACTTGATATTGTTCGGCGACATTTACTACACCACAGATACACATGGGTCGGTCGGCAACGAAGATGGAATATTTGTGGTAATTCAGATTGCTACAGTTAATCTGAGGCGGGCATGCTACAATTTGCGCTTCGCGTATGTTAGCGTGATAAAACTATTTAGGGGTCTTCTTTCGGATGGATTCGAAATAATTTGAGAATGTCGCCAGGCAGTCCACAATTACCTTGTTTGTGTCTTGGTTGTTCCACAAAATGGTTGTTGACGGGATAAAGGATTTTGTGTAATATTCGTAGTCAAAACAAGCTATATACTTACTGGTCGCGTTGTCATTTCGAATCAATATACATTGATCAGATCACGAAATCAACAATGTTTACGGGTTTTGTCACAGGTCCCCTACTGCGATCCAACCACCACTAATATTGGTATATTTACTGCCAGTGGTGGTATCGAACCAGGTGACCTGTGGTTTTCATTACTTAAATTACTATAATACGAGTCAATAAAAAACATGTGGCGTTGTGGACGGCCGAGAAAAACAATATCAGGTAACAACACGATTTTCGCGGACTAGCCCACAGGTTATGAGATACGGCTATATGCATGAACTACGTCGTAAACATCATGTGACCAAATTAAAAGATATTCGGAATGGTAAGTATAAAGGCTGGTTGAGAACCTCCTGTCGATATTCGGTGCTGAAGCTCGAAATATTCGTCTTAAGGAGGGGTGAGTAGAATTTAGTGTTTGATCTTCATCACACGTGTATGCCTTGATATAGTGTGTCTGTCATCTGGGGAATAAGGTCCCCGTGAATATGGTACAGTTAGTGATCTACCCCGCACAACGGGTTAGCATCACCAAATGTACCATTCGGGGACCCCCATATCTATAGTCTCAAAATAAATGTATTTTAGTTATTTTGATCAATTTCTATATACCCTAATTTGCAGAAGATAACATGCATAATCGAGGTGACTAATAGGTGATCATCGCCAATTTAAATTGGGGGAAACTTCAATCTGATCGTATAGATCTCCCATAGCAGTTGAGGCATAAGCAGAATGAGGTCACAGAGGGTGAATTTTGTAGTAAATTCACCCTCTGGTGACATCATTCTGCAAATGACAGACACACTATTTCAAGGCTTGGATACTTGGTTTATTAATGGTCCCGCTACTATGCTATAGTGTTGGCGGTCAACTCCTCGTTGAGTGGTCATGGTATGTTATGCTATATTATGCTATATTATGCTATGTTATGCTATGTTCTGATATGTTATGCTATGTTATGCTATATTATGCAATGTTATGATATGTTATTAAGGCCGCGTTCACACAATCGAAAGTTGAGATGAAACCACTTTGATTAATTATATAACTCTATTATTTGACCAAGGACCACTGTTCGACCGCAAAGCCAGCCTATTAAATAGGGATGTTCGTAGGTAAACTTCGATCCATGTTACCAGTTACATGCTACATTGTACCACTACTACGATAACTAAGCCTATATAACATTTGTACCGAAATGCACGCTACGATCACCACTTTACATGCAATAGCTACATGTATACATACACATGCACTGCATGCACATAATTAATTTGAACTGAGATGAACCCACTTTAATTATCCCTTCATTGACCGAACTGCCTGAAATTTTACGAAAACCCTGTGCCAGTGCATTCTCTTGTATATGTGAGTCTCCCATATAGGGAGCCTAGCATACATAAGAGAATACATTGGCCTAACAATATTTTCTTTGACATTGTAAGCCGGTGATTTCTCTTATAAATATATATATGCGAGGATCCCTTTGTGAGAGAATGCACTGACACAGTAACTGTAATCCTTCACCAGCGCAGCTCCCAGCATGGACACACGAAAGGGTTAATTAACTCGAAGAGAGCTCTAAGCTATTTGTTCGAGAACTCCTGTTCGACCGCGGACAAGCTAGCATTGCAAATAGGGATTTTTCTTAGGTACACTTAATTCCAAGTTAAAAATTCACAAAAAAAATGCATCGCTGTTCAATTTTAACATACTGACGGTAGTAACTGTCTAAACTCTAAGCATGTATACTTCTACCAAACTGCACATTCCGTTTAGCATTCTACTAGCTAAAAAAAAATTGAATCGGTCCATCATAAATGTACTTAACCAAATGACTACCATACACATGTTCGTTGTCCAGCAACATTAGACAGCTTTCCGATAATGAACTACGACAGATAATTATTAACAATAGCTAATTGTGGTCGTATTTTTTTTCCGACTGTCCAGAAATCTTTTCGCAGAATTGCGACTGCGAGTCCGTTTGTGAAAAAATGACAACTTGCAGTAAAGTGATTTGGCCGGTTCTTTTTGCCATGCATGTTTGGTTGTTTAATTGGTTTGTACACCAATTTAAGCATAAGCTCACATCACGACATCACAGAGGCACATATATATTCGTTGATGTTTCTGTTCCACTTTCGGAGGGACTTTTACCTCAGACTGGTTGCGTTATGTTATGTTAACACATGCCCAAATAAATATAGACGTACTGACATCTCACTGGGAGCCCACCACAGGGATTATTTTGCACCTTATAACTCCTTATTTACATTTAGCGGTCAGGGATAGTGATGCCGGCGCATTTGCTAAATACTCTCTCAGAAGCACGATGTCCACTTCTAAATTGTCTTTCTTCGTTTTGTGCTTCATGGTAGCCGACAAAAGACCTTGGCTTGCAATGAAAGCTGTTTAACCATCGTCCCGTTTTGTACTTTGTGTTTCTTTCGCGTTTCACGACGATGAATTATTTGATATCCACTATAATAAATAGAACATCTCCCCCACAAGTATTTGACTGGCACAAATTTAAACGCGCACACGTTACCCGTTGTCTTTGACTACATACATACAATATGTGGCCACATACATGTATGGCACACATAACCAACTTATTCTATCACTTTGTTACCCTAGATCATGTCATGAACCTCTATACTCCAACTGAGGCCCGCAGAGATCATATTCCAGCAGTACAAAACATGGGAACTCTAAGGTGTTCTGACCCGTTCTCACAGGGAACTTTATAACATTGAACAAACACGGCAGAAAATATATTTCTTTGTTAATAGCTGTTCCCCAATAAACTACTTCATAGCAGGGGGTAGCCCAGCTCCAGAATGCATGCTTTTTGGCGACATTTTTTGAGTCGATATCGCAATAAACAATGAATTAATTATCCTGGAGGAATTCCATGCACGCACTGCACCAAATTTGGAATTTAATTTAATCTAAACGTCATGTATTTTCCATTAAATGTCTAGATTTACGGCGTATACGGATGACGTAAATTTCCATAAATTTGAATTCCAATGCACTTATGCCAATATACCCCTGATAGTCTGGTCGTTGAAGCATTGGACCTAGAACAAATTGTAGAAAGCTGTTGTTTGTGTAATTTTGTCGGGCAGAGTCTGGGGAACAACATATATGCAAAATCCGCTAAAATCCGCTTTGGTGAAAATTTTCTACAGCTTTTTGAAAAAAAAGGTACTATTTGTGGTTTTTATGTCTAATTTGCCGTTACTCATGTAATATACACTTGGATGGCATTTAAATTTAAACGGACATGGCTCATTTGAACCCTAAATTTGACGTATAGGTAATTCGAGAAGAGAGGTTTTATTAGTTATATTTTTGCGTAAATTTGACATCGTTTCTTTGTTCCGGTTAATTTTTTCTAATCAGCCGATCTTCCGAATTATGCCGGCAGCATTCGTGTGTTTTCGGAAATAAGTGCATTCTCGATACTGCCATGTTTGTGACGTATTTTGTTTTTCAAGGTTCCACATCATCTCTATCATTTTAGGTACGCGATAAAATGTTTCTGTTGGATCTTATATGTCGATGCGAGGATCTAAACCTGCAAAAATCCTAGCATCTAGTGGTCTATTTTCAGGCAAATTCAGTCTCGAAGAAAAAAGTTCCCTTTTACGAAAACTTGATGAATTAGATTCAAAAATTCAAAATATGAGAAAAGATAATGTTCGCGGAGCCATGATCCGGTCTCGTGCTCAATGGGTCGAACAAGGCGAGAAACCTACTAAATACTTTCTTAATTTAGAAAAAAGGAATTATGTATCTAAGACAATAACATCCCTTAACGATAACTTATCGTCCCAGACAGAAATCATCAATGAGACGAGTAGCTTTTACAAATATCTTTACTCACACCGACCGGCCAATAAACAACAAATCAACGAAATCATCCGTAACGAAAATGTCCCCAGGCTATCCCCCGAACAATCTGAAAGCTTAGAAGGCACCCTAACCCTTAATTAACTAACTTCTGCGTTGAAACGAACAAAGAACGGCAAAAGTCCTGGTCCAGATGGCTATACAGTAGAATTCCTCAAATTCTTTTGGTTAGATTTAGGTCCCATTCTCTTGGAATCCCTAAATGAATCAATTACAACCGGGGAGCTGTCCATTACACAAACACAGGGCTTGATCACTCTTATTCCAAAGAAAGACAAAGACAGGCAACTCCTAAAAAACTGGCGCCCAATCTCACTGTTGAATGTGACATATAAACTAGCATCAGCTTGCATAGCAGATAGACTGAAAAAAGTTTTACCGGTAATAATAGACCCCGATCAAACAGGCTTCCTCTCAAATAGATTTATTGGAGACAACACCAGACTCATATACGACATTCTTCAAAAAACAGAGCAAGAATCAAAACCAGGAATGCTGCTATTAATAGATTTTGAAAAGGCTTTCGACTCTGTATCATGGTCATTTACACATGATGTGCCAATACGGGTACATATAACTCTTAAGGCTATCAGAACGGTTTGATTATTTATTTACAGCAAAGTCAATAATGTTCAATCATCGGCATCTGGGTTTCTCTTCCTGTCGTCTGCTTGGTTTAGGGTCTTCTTCCGTCTTCATAGGTTGGGTGTGTCTGCTTGTCTTCTACTCGGTTGAGTTCCGGTTGAGTTTATCTTCCTGTCGTCTGCTCTTCTTCTTCCGTCGGCGCATCAGTGGGACGTTGTTAGAAATACAAGAGCATAATGTTTACCTTGTATTTTCGTCCATTGCTCCACACTGCTCTTCTACGCGTCCGAGGCTTCTTGGTGATCGCTGTGGTGGTTTGTTAGAACTGGTTATCGGTGTCGGCATTCCTCTTACTAAATACACAGAGGGCGTTAATGACGGCCCAGTGCATCTTCACGGCGCATCGGTTCCAGGTGTACCTAGGGTAATCGGGCGATCGTCATCTCCCTATGGGTCCTATAGACTCTCCTCCTTATCCATCACGCTGCGTTAGGTTTCGGTAGCTTTTCTAGGCGAGACATCTGGTCTCGCTAATCCTCAAGATCGTTCTGTTTACTCCCCAAATCATTTCCCTATGTAAGTGTCGGGGATTGATTATTTCATGGACGCTCGCTAATTCGTTTTGGTGCCCAGTATTTGCGATCTAGATGTGGTCAACAGCGGCGCTGATATGTGTGGTAATCGAGCGCCCCTCTGACTTAGAGATTGCCTGTCTTCTTCCCGGGTTGAAAGTTATGTCCCTGGGGTTGTCTTGGCACATTACTCCTTCACTTTTTCGATTTAAAGTTGATCTTGAAATCGCAAGTCCAATTCGTCGCTGCGCAGCAGGTCGATGATTCGTCGAAGTGTTTCGCAACAGCGGCATCGGCGATGGATAGCTGGTTCGATGTCGATGAGTGCATCTTCAGTTTCTCTGGGCGGGCTGTAAGGCGGGGGAGGTGACTGCATTGCGTAATATCGTCTATGCTCGGTGTAAGGCTGTACCCATGGCTGGTTGTAGGATGTGGGTGACTGCATGCGCGGCATCATGTCGAGGTAGCTTTCATGCGGCCGCCTGCTGGTGGATGGTCGTGCATCTGAATTGGGTGTCATATCGTCATCATCGGATGTCGAGGTATTTTCGTCCTCAATGTCCGAGTATGGGGGTAGGTTCTGACAACTGGTCGACCCTTGTTCCACCGCCATGGTCAGCCTGTAATACTCAAACGGATATTTGTGTGAGGTTTGAGAACAAATGACACAGTCAGTATACACAATGGTTACTTTTCCAATTTATCGGTATCGCTTGAGGGTCGTCAGATCGGCCCAATACGAAAATGGAATTTACAACTAATTATATAGATGGATTGGTTGACGAACAGTTAAACACAAGATAAGTCGGGGTGATTGATTTCAATCATCAAAACGTATGACTGAATGTCGGGATTTATAGTCCCTATTCAACGCTTGCTATAATCATTCTGATGATTATACAACTATAATACCCTGGACATCGTTATGCAACAATTAATATTTGAAATGCATAAATGTCTATATACATGCAAATGATTCTGATATCCGCGCAACAATAATTACGGAGGAAATTCGGAATACATTAATATACGATACATAATTAATACTAATCCAAATCCGCCACAGATGTGGTCAGCCTCTGACGGCTATAATTGGATATACATGTAGGCGTTCTTGAGTGTTGTCCCGAAATGGCGCAGACGGTTTTGATGCATCCGTCTCCATTGCTTCGTCGATGGGTCCTTTGAACACGGCCATCGGGATCTCCTCAGGTCGCTGGTCTAACTGCTTATTATACATAATGGCTAACCTTGGTAAATGTCGTTTAACAAATTTCCACCAGAATCGGTGGGTCAAGATAATGAAAATTACTACTGTAACTACGTTACTAGGGCAAAATACCACCCTGGCCATCTCTACCATTCATTGGGTAATACTTTTTCGTTCACTAAGTCAGTCGTGAGCATATTTTCGATCGTGTTTATTTGAGCGGGGTGCGCTCAAACGTAGTAACCCTAAGGGTGGCGGCGTGCACGTCGGCGCGGTGCTCGTTATCTCTCGGCGCGTGATTGTAAAGTTTAAGGGTTTATTTATTGAATTGCTACGCGCAAGTGTCGGGTTTCATGGGGACGCGCGACCTGTGATCGATAGGGGCACGACTACTTATTTCGACTTAGTTGGGCCACTGGGTTAAATATTACGGAGCCAGGTTAGGTTTGCCAATAAGCCAGTTAAGGGTAGGGTCGCATTTCTTCTGTAATGGACCCCATGTCACTGTTTCGAGCACTCTATTATTATCGCTGATAGCAGGGCTTGAAACGACGGTTTGCCTATTAAGTTGCTGCTCGCTCCATTCATGAGCTGCTTACACTTGCGAGGGGCCGGTACGGGCCTACATTCACGAGGTGTTTGTTCAATGGCGGCCACTTCCATTAACTCATCCTCTGAGCTGTCATCACTCGTAAACATCTTTGTTACTTTGCGCCCGTGTCGACGAGGCGCAGGAGCGCGTCGTGCCTTGGCACTCGGCTCTGGTCTCTCGTCCATGGACGAGTCAGGGTTTTGTAGCGGCTCTGAGCGCGCGAGTCGCGTTTTTCTACGCTGTAAGCGCATCTTAAGCTCGCTTAAAGGGACATCTTCGTCATCGGAGTCCGAACATTGTCTCCGATATCGAGCGATTACATCATCTGATAATGGTTCTGTTTCATCGCCAGAAGACCCACCCACAGGGTTAGGGGCAGGAACGTCGCTATCTTCGTCTTCGGGGGGGGGAACAACATACGTTTGAGCACGCTTGTTGTTGTCAGTTTTGGGGATTTCCCATTCAAGGTTGGCCTTGCGCATATGTTCAGCGTGGGATTGTGTGACTTTCCCAGTTAATTGATTCCTTAACTCGAAAGTAACGGGCGTTATTTGCTTGGTTATGCGGAAGTAGGGTTTCCATTTGCTTTCAAGTTTGCTTTTTCGTAAATGATTCTTCACATAGACGGCCTCGCCAATCTCGAATTTGGTGTCTGTGGCCTTTTTGTTAAATTTCGCTGCTTGTTGGCGTTTCGCCTGTTTCACGTGTTTGTGTACCATCATAAAGGATTTAGGCTGTTGCTGTAATGTTATTTGACAATAACCTTTCCCAGCACGATCGCGTCTTCGTCCATACGTGACTGATTTTCCAACTACACTGCCGCGCCGTAGATAAACGGTTTTATTAGTGTTGTTCACAAGTAGCAATGGGACTTGATGTCTTTTACCTAGTTCCGAAATCGACTTCCTTACCTCCAAACCGGGTTTTGATGCTAGGTAACCTTTCTCGATTTGGGCCACCTCTACTAATGCCGAATTGCGAAGAGAAGCTAAGTTTTTTGATTTTCCCATACATAAAGTTGATGTTTGGGGCTTTAAGCTAACCTTGCTGGTCAATCTCAGCAGGGAAGCTATGTGCGCGTCCGATTCCAATGGGACGTACACGTCACTGACCTTGAGGCATCCCAGGTCATAATATAGTCTGACCCCCCGAGAGGTCAACCAGTCCCTCCCTAAGATCATATTCCGGGTCATCTCATTCACCACATAAAATTTGTGGGTTAATTTTAGTTTCGCCATTCTGAAGGTTAGTTCCACGCTACCAAGTACGCCCAGTGACTTCCCATTCACGGAGCTAAGGTTAATGTGTTCCCTAGTTAGTTTTGGTCGAAACTGTAATGCGTCATAGACGCGTTTGTGAATCAATGATACTTCCGCTCCACTATCCACTAATGAGCGATATTTATTTTTACCTATTCTAACTAAACACGAGCTGGGGTTCCCCGCAAGATACGTGCCTTCGGTTTTCGGTGTTAAAGGGGCAGTCGCGAGCGAAATTGTCACCTTGACACGTCCAACATTCGACTGTTCGTGGTTTAACCACCGCTTCGACATGCACCTGTCTCGGGCGTGATCGGTGTTCTCGGGTCGTGTGGTTATCGCGTGCGCATATATCGAAGGTTGCTCTCGCGTTTTTGTTTCTGAAACTATCGATTTCCATTGCTTCCGGTTCGTTTTCGTTGTAATTTTCGCGGCCCGTTCGTAGGTTGAATACCCGTCGGATCCCCATTTCCCGCATGGCGATTTCGGCTGCCAATTTTAGTGTCTTCGGCTCATCTCTGATCAACTTCATTTTCAAACTGTCGCTTCTTAAAGCGTCAATATAAAACCCTACGAGTTGGCCTTCAACCGCGTTGATCCCACCGGTTTGATCTCGGTATGCCACCGTCGCGATCTCCAAAATTCGTTCGGCAAGCACATGTAAATTTTCGTTTTGTTTTTGCTTCATTTTTCTTAGCATCGAAAAGGCGAATTGATTGTCATTTATCTCGGCAAATCGACTAGATAATTCGGTTTTTGTGTCTTGCCACGTGGCGTTAGGATTCGTGGCCAAATATCTTTGTAAAAAATCTGAAACGGGGCCCGTGGCGCTCTGGAATGCCATATAGGGCTTCTTTGCTTCGTTAGCGCCGGTTAGGATCGCGCATTTTTCTATCGACTTGACCCACCCGTGGTATTTCGTGGGGTCCCCGTCAAATGACGTCACTACCTGTGTCACCGTAGTCATGGCCATTGCAGCAATTTGAGAATTGATAGACTCTGTTAATGGGGCGAGAACACCAATTGATTGTTGGGTAGCCATTATGATAATAAACAATTAGACTCACGTTTTGCGAATTTTCCCACACTGTTTTTGTTCACACTGTTCCTCTTCTGGTTTCACGTTGTGTCTGTGATTAGCGTTCAGATCCTGGCTCGAAGGCACCAGTTAAGAGATATGTGCCAATACGGGTACATATAACTCTTAAGGCTATCAGAACGGTTTGATTATTTATTTACAGCAAAGTCAATAATGTTCAATCATCGGCATCTGGGTTTCTCTTCCTGTCGTCTGCTTGGTTTAGGGTCTTCTTCCGTCTTGATAGGTTGGGTGTGTCTGCTTGTCTTCTACTCGGTTGAGTTCCGGTTGAGTTTATCTTCCTGTCGTCTGCTCTTCTTCTTCCGTCGGCGCATCAGTGGGACGTTGTTAGAAATACAAGAGCATAATGTTTACCTTGTATTTTCGTCCATTGCTCCACACTGCTCTTCTACGCGTCCGAGGCTTCTTGGTGATCGCTGTGGTGGTTTGTTAGAACTGGTTATCGGTGTCGGCTTTCCTCTTACTAAATACACAGAGGGTGTTAATGACGGCCCGGTGCATCTTCACGGCGCATCGGTTCCAGGTGTACCTAGGGTAATCGGGCGATCGTCATCTCCCTATGGGTCATATAGACTCTCCTCCTTATCCATCACGCTGCGTTAGGTTTCGGTAGCTTTTCTAGGCGAGACATCTGGTCTCGCTAATCCTCAAGATCGTTCTGTTTACTCCCCAAATCATTTCCGTATGTAAGTGTCGGGGATTGATTATTTCATGGACGCTCGCTAATTCGTTTTGGTGCCCAGTATTTGCGATCTAGATGTGGTCAACAGCGGCGCTGATATGTGTGGTAATCGAGCGCCCCTCTGACTTAGAGATTGCCTGTCTTCTTCCCGGGTTGAAAGTTATGTGCCTGGGGTTGTCTTGGCACAATGAGTGCCTAGATTTGTTTAATTTTGGTGAATCAATCAAGTCTTGGATATCCATTTTGTACAATAATATATCCTCTTTAATTCTCATAAACGGGCATATTTCCCAAAGTTTCAATCTATTCAGAGGCTGTCGGCAGGGTGATCCTATTTCACCTTATATTTTTTTAATTTGTGCAGATATTCTAGGTATCTTAATGAGACAAAACACTAAAATTAAAGGAATAATCCTCGGCGGTTTAGAATATAAAATAACACAGTACGCAGACGATACAACGCTGATCCTCGATGGCAGTCAGGAAAGTCTACTAGAATCTTATAGTACATTAGACAAATTCGCCTTGGTGTCAGGACTGAATATCAACCACAGTAAATGTCAGGCATCGTGGATTGGGGCTCTGAGGGGAAATACACACAACATATGCCCTGAACTACATGTACAATTCACCAAATCCTTTACTCTATTAGGGATGAAATTTAATACCAACCTTGATAAAATATTAGATAACTACGACTCAAAGCTATCCGATATTAAGACCCTGATAAAATCATGAGGACATAGGCTATTGACTCCCATGGGTAGAATCACGGTAATAAAATCTCTTATACTGCCAAAAATAACCCACCTATTTCAGTCTCTTCCCAACCCGACAGCATCATTTTTTTTTAAATTTAAAAACGATTCTGTTTAACTTTGTTTGGGGAGGAAAACGAGACAGAGTTAAAAGAACCCAACTCTGCCAAAATTTCGAAGCAGGGGGCCTGAAAATGGTTGATGTCGAAGCTTTCAATTCATCTATAAAGATAACATGGATCCGCCGAATTATACTGAAACGGCCGAAATGGCACCCCCTTGTAGATTTACCAATAGACGAAGATCCCCTCTTTCTTGCATATGGAGGCCAATACTTAAAGCTATATTCTGCCCGCATCCAGAATCCTTTCTGGAGAGATGTCCTTATCGCCTGGTCTGAGCTATTGGTAGCAGAAAAAGAGACCCCACCCTTACTGTCTTCAATTTTTTGGAATAATGAACATTTTAAAATAAATGGTTCGACACTAAATATATGGACATGGAGAGAACATGGAATCATTTTCGTTAACGATCTTTTCCAGACTGATGGCACATTTCACACTAGACATTCCCTCTTATCGACATTTAATGTCCGAACATATTCCATCACCTTGCATGCGCTTCTTCGACAAGCAGAAAAAAAGTGTCAAAACCCTTAAACAACCTAATAATCCCCTGATTGCACCAATCCTCCCAAGTAATTACATAGTATTATTACGCAATGCGAAAGGTGGGCGCGATTTTTACAACTGTCTTGTGTCGAGAAACAAGAAACTTGACGTGTGCTCGAAATGGGAATCCAAACTAGGGGAGTACAACATTCCATGGGACATTTGCTTCAAGGCCCCATTCCAGTCCACGTCTGACACTAAATTACACTGGCTGCAATTTCGTACAAGCTGTAGAATTTTAGCTACCAATAAATTTCTAAAACTGGCCAAGATTAGACAAAACGATCTTTGCAACCGATGTCAAACACAAGAAACGATATGCCACATGTTTTGGGAGTGTCCGCATGTTCAATCATTCCTAGACAAGCTTTCCAAATGGACAATATCAAACAATTTCGTCATTCCTTTAACAAAGAAGACAATGACACTTGGAAACATGAGCAATCGAACGGATATCATTACAAATTATTTAATTTTGATTATTAAAAACTATATTTACAAAACAAAATTTACAACGGACCAATTGTCTATGAATGCTTTAATTCAACTTTAAGTATAATTGCGAAAAATACAATGCATACTGCAGACTTGAACGTAATATGTTCGATACCAAGTGGCTTCTAATGAAACGAGCACTTGAAAACGAAACCCGATAAGATACAACACTTTAAAGGCCGTTCGGATATATATCTCAATATTATATTGGTAGAATAGAAAGTTGAAACATGGCCAGTCATTGACCGATTGTTCGTAAACAACGAAATAATTTGTCGACAAAGAACAAAGGGTAACAACTCTATTAATATAGCTCCCAGCATCGAGGCTGTATCTTCTGTTTTGACATATCCCGACTGTCTCGCAGCGCTGTGTCGTGTATCGTGCCCAATCTCCCATATTAGATATCAACATATTATATGTCCATGTCACATTATATGATGACACCAGGTGCGAATGAAGAGTGTGAGACTGTGCGCATGTGACAGTGAGATAGTTTCCCCCCTTGCCCTTGAAGTATCGTATGCTAATGTATGCCTGTGATATTCCGTGTATGTTTTGCTATTCAATAAAAAAAAATCTGATCCTGAAAACTACTATTGTGTCAGGTATGAAATTTCCAACTATTGAACATTTTGACCATGGTTTGGGGGGGGGTGAGACACCCCATACCCCCTGTCGCCACGTCCCTGGATTTCGCTATGACGTTGTTGGGAGCTGATGATTCAGTCATATGTTAGTGGGTCCTGTTGATTCAGTTATGATGTTGGTGGGTTCTGCTGATTCAGTTATGATGTTGGTGGATCCTGCTGATTTAGCTATGATGTTGGTGCGTTCCGGAGAATCTGCTGAAATGTACCCGATGTAGGGCTGAACGGGAATTTGAACTACTCAACTGGTGTTGTGGTCGGTCAAAAAGAGTGCCCTCCCTGTAGTGGGATATGCCACATATATTACATGTCATTTGCACAACCTAGGACAGACTAGCTTTGTTATAATTGGGTTAAACTTTCTTCTGGTGAATCTTCTGACCTACACATGATGAACTGCTGATCGACATTTTGAACTACTGAACTGGGTTGCAGATGGGTCGAATGATGTTCCTTCCTTGCATTGGAAAACACATTGTCGACTACAGATCATTTGCACACACCGCGTTCGACTACCGCCATTGCAATTGAGTTAAAATGCGTTCGGGAGAATATGCTGAACTGTTCCAATGAACTACTGTACGAGATTTTGAACTATTTAACTGGGTGGAGGTTGGTCAAATTGTGTTCCCTATCCGTATTGGGATATACCCCGCCCATTACAAGTAATCGGCATATCCTACACCGACGATCGGTATTACAACTAAGTTAAACTCTGTTCGGGAGAAACTGATGAACTACTCGCGATGAACTGTTAAACGGTATTTGAACTACTGAATGGACATGGCGGTCGGTCAAATGGATTCCTCTCCTTGTATTTGGTTATAATCCATCGGTTACATGTCATTCGCCAAACTTCTAATATAATATTATGGTTATATATATAGTTGAGTTAAACTGTTCAAGAAAATCTGCTGAACTGTAGCCGATGAACTGCTGGCCGGGATTTTCAACCATCTGAACTGTGGTGGCGGTAGGTCAATGTTCTTCCCGCTCAGTATATAGGTATACCTAATCAATTACAAGTCATTTTCCCAACAAATATACATAATGTTTTCGTTATAATTGTATTAAACTGTTCGTTACAATCAGTTGAATTGTACCTGATTAACCGCTGAACGGGATTTTGAACTGCTGAAATGTGGTTAGTCAAATGGTGTCCCGCCCCCTTATATTCATTGGGTAATAAACAATAGACAACCTTTCATTTACCTGACTTACAACCGACTCTCTTTGACAAATGAGTTAAACTGAGGTCGGTAAATCTGCTGATCAGCATTTTAGTATGTTAACTGCTGACCAGCAGCTGATTTATCATTTTAGGTACGCCCGAATAATGTTCTAATTTGATGGCTTAATTACGTCTGAATGATACAATAGTTTCAACAGTATATTTCTGTCCACTGTAACGTTGTATTCCAATATTTGGCATGATATCGAAATCACTCTAAAATAATAGGTCACCATACGATCTTCGTCCTAGTTATAAACGTCCTTAAACAATGTTCCCATTAGATGGCTATATTTTTGTTGGGCTAAACCACCAGTTGACAAATACTAATTTCTGGTCTTTAGGACTCCATATACCGCTACTGAGATGCTTTTGTTAAAATTAAGTCAAAACTAAGATTTTCGCGATTTCAAGCAATCGCCTAGCTTGGCGGCCTTCTTTGAGACAATCATCACGAATTAGGAAGAAATAACACAATGGCATCCCAGAGACATATATGATTGTGCTAGTGGTATAATTTTCCGGTTCTTTTCAATAAAAAACCGTCTGATTTCGGATATGACGGTACATTTTTAAATGAACCAGAATTTCTCAAATTCCTCAAGACTGCCGGGGCATTATTCAGACGGATACCTACACCCACAAAGAAACCTTTATACGAGAACGCACGCATTAGCAAACAATACCGATTTGGCTGTTAGATTATGTGCATAAATATAGTGTTCCTTAGAGAGACAACACTTATTATTTTGACAGTTTTTTAATACCAACGTGACATTCTTTTATATAGAGATCTTGTTTATATGTCGAAATTGATTATCAGCATATTATCAGCGGAACAAGTCAAACACTGTGTTAAATTATATATTTTTGGTGTTATTATAACTGAAGTTCTGGTACCCTTGATACGCCTTTAATGAGACATGGGGCTCCTATAGATGGTAAATGTGAAAGATCATACATTTTGTAAAAGTCTGTAAAACAAATACAATCAACAAGTGCATGTAGAATAGATGGAGTTTGTTCTTATGTCCATTATTAATAACTCAACGATTAGGAGATTTCGCATATCGAAACCATTATTACATGTACATATACACATTACTATTACATTGATATTAACGACGCAATATAATACCAAAGTTTAATTAAATAAACTGGACGATCAACATTGGAAACGATCAAAGCATTGAATACTATTGAAAATCATATTTTTAGACTAAAATATTTGAACTTACTTAGCGATTATCGATATTATTTACAAATCACTTTAACAGTTTTCTTTACATAGCAATGGTTTTAGCACACGAAATACTTAATATATGAACACAGTTTATATAATGCTCCAAGTACTTCTTAGAGGGGCGATGTTTTACAGACTTTTATATTTGTGCATATTTACCACTACGAACGCATTGGTTCCCTTTAAAGTGATGTGAAACGTATTGAGTTCCCTGCGTTATTATGTGGGAAGAGTGAATAAAATAACCCCGATACACGAAATCCCCCAACCAGAAGTCAGTTTGTACACATTATACGGCCACGTAACTAACATCTTAACATGTCATCAAGCGTCCAGAATCATGTCACCATAAACACGAAATAAATAAACCGATGGGTTGTCTTGGGCAGTCGTGGAAACACCCGAGCACTTCCGACTTGCACGGGATTGAATCGGCTTTCGTTCTCAGACATTTACAGTGAGGGTGACCGTTCGCTGGAATAACGCAACATCAGAATATTAAAGCGAAAACCAAATTGACATCGCAATCGGTAGTCAATGCGACATGGGAGGATAGAAAAATGAATTATTGCCGTGAAATCACGAACGGAAGAACATGGACCGAGTTATGGTAAAGATTATACTCAAACAGGATCGAGCGGTAATAATTCCAAAATGTTACTATTTATAGAAATTGTAACCGCATCGTTGACCGATTTTTACGATCGATTTGGCCCCAAGTAAGTATCGTGCAGAAAGAGTTGTCTTACTTGTGTAACTCAAAACTGTTTAATTACCTGTACAATAGTACATGTGGGCCATATTGGTATTCAATATTCTAGTACAGATCATTTGTTAATTCAGTGAGCATGAAATATTGTTTTTAAGGGCCAATCCTGTTTTCAAGCTTTATTCAGCATTATTCATTCTGAACTATGGATAGCCTTTTTCACATTTATTAGCTAATTGCGCTTCAAGGTAAGTGATGACTATTGTGCTTAAGCATAACCCATTAACACTTAAGCCGAATTCATTTCCGCTTAATCGCACCGATCATTCATTCTCATAGATAGATTAAGTATGCTTACTCGCAAATGAATTACGCTTAAGCAATTCTATGAGAAGACGTTTTCACATTTATTCTGATTCTGCTTAATCGAAAATAATTTACGCTTAAGTTTAAATCATTTGCGCTTAAGTGCAAATCATTTACAATTAAATAATCATATGCGGTTTAGCGGAAATATATCGTATTTGCGCTTAATGCGCGTAACTGCAAATAAAAATTCATATGCATTAAACCCCCCTGAATTTAAATGGCAAAAGCCATGAACACATTACTTAAACATACTGATTAATTTGATTGGTCAAGAATTGTGTTGTCAGTGAAGGAGCCAAAAAGTTCAGCTTTCTTCCATTTTCGAGTCTATATAGGCCCACCATGTGAGGGAACTTGGGAGGCAAGCACACAGCAACTCTTAATTCCATTGGTATGCCCATGGCAATGGTATATATCTATGTAGGACATATCCCTTTAATAAATTATACTAGTTCCTCGGGATGGAGACAACAATTCTTGGGACAGGGATGCTGATATGCATATGGAAATATGTTTTTCTTCGATTTTCGAGTCTGCATAGGCCCAAATAAATATACTATAAGATGGACTCAAGCATTGACAGTCGGAGGGAAGTAAGGAAGTGCTGGGTATTTGCTCTAAACGAAAATGATTTACACTTAAGCGCAAATATATTATTATACACATATTCATTTGCGCTTAAGCGCAATTTATTTACACGTAAATAAATAATAGATGTGAAAAGTGCCTCCCATGCGATTCACTCTAAACTCAAATTTTCTCAGACCATAAGACATCACTCAAACATAGGTGAGGACTACACCCATACTTTGAGATGGACTCAATTATTCAGACTGAGGAAATCAGTTGGAGTTAGGTATTTGCTTAAGCATAATTCATTTTAATTACGCTTAAGTGTGAATGAATTCCGCTTAAGCGTAAATGAATTACACTTATGGGTAATTCATATACACTCCAATTGAACTCCCCTCAAGCTGAAATGGATGCAACCACATTACTAATGCCAGTAACCTACATCAGATTATATCAATAAGCGTAAGAGAATTGTGCTTAATATAATTCAAATGTATTACGCTTGTGCGTAAGTGAATTACGCTTAAGCGTGAATGATTTACGTTTAGTGTAATATAAAATGTGAAAATGGCCTGCAACAAGTTAATGCCATTCAAAATGTCACAAGTGTTTATTATCCATCGAAACAGACATGTGTAATATTGCAATGAGCCTGTGCATGGAGATGTGGTGCACCACCTTATATATAGTTGAAATATAACAATAATAGTTGAATCCAGACTGTGCCAGACTTGTTCATGAAAAAAACTGTTGATCAATTTTTTTAGCTTATTTTAATGAAAACATTGCTCACCAGGTACACACAAATAAGTTTTATTTGAATGCTGGTGAGCTCCATATGATTACAAGATATGTCCCCAAAAGAATAGTCAATAATGAAACTTATCTCCATATCACGCTGGTCATACGTGAACTCACACACTGGGTGAGAAGACTCGCACAACGGGACAACATTACGATTTTTGTCAACACACCTCAGAAAGTCGTTTGGTATTAACAAATACAACTTACCTTTCATACCAGATGCGTTTGGGACATATTGGGAGATAATCATATATGGAATGCATTCTTCCATTTGCCTAAATTATGTGTCATATTTGTGAAAACATATTCGAAATACTGATTTCATAATTTCTCTCCTTTTTTTTACGATTTTCATCGTTTATGGATGGTTTTATGGCCACTCTCAGAGAGTATTTAATATATCATTGATAGATTAGCATCTTGGCTTTCTTCTCACGTGTGAAAATCAGTTTTTTTAACTAGATGACACCTGGGCAAATAATGTGTGTTTTGAAGTCGATATTCTCATATCGTAAACTCCCACAGCGGGTTTGAAGACCACGGTCTTAGGGTGATCGAATTGAGTATGCACCAAGTACACCGGGTAAATGCTGATAGAAAATACGATTAACACACATATAACAGGTATGTTGATGTCGAAATATGGGTCATTATTAAATCAATTTCAACTACAGATAAAACTGCACATAAAAATTGACACACATGAGTGCGTTAATTTCCATTATTGCACTAATTATTGCATTAAGAGAGAACACAACGAAAGTCCGATTTTCTGTCTATGCACAACGGTATGACTTATGGATGTGGACACATACAACCATTAATGAATGTGTGCTGCTATATATACTTTATCACACAACATACATATGTCGAAGTTGTTGTTATGACACATAACGTATGAAAGTTATATTGCCTCAACCATTATAACAACTCTAAATTGTTCTTCAAGTTTCAACCAATAGTTTTGAAAAAAATTAATTCTGATTTATTTTGAAACTAATGAAAGACAAGGTATAATTTTTTACTGGTAATATTAATTATAAACTTATACAAATCTTCAACCAAAAACAATTTCAATATTCCAGAAATTTCTTACAACAGTGACCACTGTATCAGGAAGACCAATCGATCTAGTTCAGCCCGTGTGGGCTATTATAATTTATAGATCGATCGGTGGTTCACTCTATTCATTTCAAATATTGCTTATAATTTCCAGTTACAGAAGTCAATAATGCCAGTGCAGATAACTTCACCTTGAATTCGGCCAAGTATGTGGACGTTAGATTAGAAGGGCAGAATTGCATGATTTGTTTTTTTTCAATCAATGACTGATGGAGAAGGATGGAGAACCTGGATAATTTTTGAGGTGTGCCAATCATCTTTTGCATGCTGAGAATACTCATTCTCGCCTAAATTTGCAAACAATCCATATATAATATATACATAGTGTGAACACCTTGTTAGTTGCCAATTAATTGTCGATATTTCACTTAGAAAACATATGAGATGTGAATGCAAAATCCAAGACATTATCTTGTTTGCTTTTTTGTTGAATCTACTTTCGGTTATCGACATGCCGGCTATTGTTTTTTGGCTGTTCTGTCAGCCGTGCGTGCCAGCCGATCGTCGTTTTTCGAGCGGTTCCGATTTCTTCCGAATATAATTCCATGACACTCCGCGCGCTGGCTGATTCGCGCCGAAAATGTGTTTGTATCTGAGAAGATTTCTTACTCTGATCGCAGTTTTCAACAATTTAATACGGGCGAATACCGCATCAATAATATGCCACCTTGGGGTTTTGTTTCTAGTTTGTATGACCATTCTTATGGTATATCGGACACAGTTCTGTCTGACATCAAATATATACCCACCAGGAGTGAAGCTAATGACTTTAAACTATATACTACTAAGAATCTGTTGTATCGCTGTTCATATATTATAGGGCTATACACTCTTAACCATGGATATTAAACTGTTTGGGCTGCTCGCAATCTTTTTGATCGCCGTGTTGCTTCCGGAGGCTGAGAGCTGGCTCGCGAGGCGGGTCCGGAGGAAGGTTTGGAAGCCAATTTGCAGGTGGACATGTCCAAGACTTTGCAGGTACTACATCGGACGGGGATTTATCTGTGGCTTCGTGTGCACGATTGTATGTGGCAGAAAGAAGCGAGGCACCGAAGATGATGTGAGTTTTGTTTAGAGTATTCGGCTGAGAGCTGTGCAGCTTATCACGTGTTATATATTACAAGCAACCAAATAATTTAAGTTATCCCCTTTGGCATTTGTATTGGGAAACTCGAAGCAGCATGACACAAATACTGGGACCTGAATGGTGTATAATATCATCGGGTGTTTAATATATGAAGGAAAACAGAAATGCATAGACTATTTTTATGGCTCAGTCATTGTGGTGGGATTGTTCGTCAAGCGTCTACGTTGGTCGCCAAATTGGGTAGGGCTGTGGGTATTTTTCTATATTGACATAATTTTGTGCACAGAAAACGAGGTGGTTGTGGAAATGCCATTTTGTTTCAGGAATATAAGTATGGCAAGGCGTCATTTCTTTTTTTGACAACTTATGTACTAAACGCCAAAATATATCGTTTGGCCCAGTACCGTGATGAATCGTGGGTATGTCTTAACCCTAACACTGTCGCTTATGGGAAATAATTAGTTGATTGTAGCCAATGTATAATGCGGCGGAGAGTGTTGCCATGTTTTTTTTACCTAGTTACATGTATCTATCATCGAAACGCGTTAACATTCGAGATAAAATAATGCCTGTACATTATATTTATTAGTCACCTTATATATATACGCACATAACTAGATAGCGAAAGATACTTAATTGTGGTTCACGATTAGATAGCGATTGATATTCAATTACCGCAGTAACAGGTGCCATGCACGCGATGTTAGAATTACATTTCGAAATAAGCATCCAGAGTTGATCGAAAGGGTTATTACTCTATATAGAACATACTTTGACGAACACACGGAGATTTAACTCTGGGGGCATATAATTAAAATTATCCTATTGTGTGGTGAGCTGGGGGGGGTGGGGTACGGTTAGCTCTTTAGAATCACTTCTTAAATCATCTCCGTTTTTTTGTCAATAATCCTAGCCCCAATCCTAACTTCGCGTGACACGTGTTATTGCGATTAATATAAATCGCTATCTAATCACGAACCACGATTGAGCATCTTTCGCGATCCAATCGTTAGATTATTTACTGTATTAGTAAACATTGTTTGTTCCTGCAGTCCTAGATATCTCGGTAATGTATGGGATTCGGTAATATTCGAAACAGATGGGATTCGGTAAAGTAATCAACGAGGCGCTTGCGCCGAGTTGATTCTTGACCGATTTCCCGACGCTGAGAATATTATCCAACTTAAAACCCACCAATCGAACTGTCATTTGTACCAACTATTCATTTGGCCTGGTCCATAGCTCTGTCTTGATTACCTGAGTATACGCCCACAGTTCAGAACGGATATTTATTGCTGTCCACGGCGAAAAGAAACACGTTTAAATTATTATTTAATTCGAATTCGGATACGCCAGTTGATGGACGTTTCCTCCGAAGTTTGCCGTTGCGCTATGAATTCGGCCAGTGTTTGTGAGCTATATATTTCTATCCAATTGTAATTATTTATTTGTTTTTCTTTCTGATTTAAAGATACCCCATGCAATTCGACATTAATTAAGTTAACGTTCCATAATACATTTATCAGGCAATAAAACATGAAAATAATGGTCGTTATATGTATCACCAATACAGCACAACAAGAAACATCCAAAATAATGTGATCAGAATGAGCATAAACAGCTTATTTTCGAAATTGCTCTTCAATTTTCAACGTTGGTTGATAATGATGTAAAACGCTCTTTATAAAATGTGATTTTTCGAATATTCTGGCGCCAAAACAACACGAAACCTGGTAAAACTGCCTCATTATTAAGAAGTCGAAAGCTCACAAGCTTGCATAAATGGGTTCACTGATTCTTTATCATTGTTGTCTTGTGTAGAATACGCAAGAATAGTATTATAGTGTCCAATCGTATGGGTTTCCTTGAATTTCCAATTATTATCAGAAAGACGCATACTAGCTAGAATTATAAGTATCATCCTATAGTTAATACACAGGGACGTGGCTAGACGTGATCGACTCGGAGCAGTATGGCAATTTAATTTCGCACACCCATCCCCTTTATGTTAGATGTTTCAAACTGAAAGGTATCATAACATTTCCAGCTATTGGACAATTCTTACATGAGATGGGCCACCCACGTTGTTGGCAAATGTCGCGTTATTTCATTTGCTTCCCACCACGTGGCTTGGAATTTCCTAACTATACCTATTGCGGGGAGGAAGCATGAAACAATGTTAAATATGAGCATGAACACTGCAAAATCCTAGCATCTATAAAAGTCTAACTCCATTTATTTTAGTTTTAAACATTTTTAAAATCCGAACCTGGCTGAAATTTGTAGTCTTAGAATATGTATGATTGTGTAGGTCTAACTACAGAAATATTCAAGCCTCCATTTTGTTTCTGTTTGATTTATTAGTAATTTGTAATTGATAAGCAGGTTTTGACTGGCCAACGATTAGTGAGGTGGGAGAACAATTAAAATTTAAATTTTACTGGTCTCAAGATTTCCAAATTGACACTAAGATTGGAAAATTCCCGTCGAAAATTTTGACCGAATGTTGGAAATTCCCCGCTAATTATTAATTACCCCCCCCCCCCATACCCACACCAACGACAGAGTCCCTGTTACGACAGACGTTTTATGTATAGTTTTATTCTATTTCCTCGACTCGCGACGGGAGTATATATAGCATCAAATAATCCCTTGCGTATTCTTAAAGAATGCCCACGGTATTCGTAAAGAATGCCCACCGGTATTCTTAAAGAATGCCCACGGGCATTCTTAAAATAATTGACATGTGCGATAAAATAACACGCATGCGTAAGCGTAAGCATTCTGCCGGATAAGAGCCGCGTGAAGACAAAGGGATAACACGCCGGTGGGATTTAATCATTAATAAATACGCATTCAAACAAAAAATATTGAAATATACACATCTTCCATGGATGTTTATCAATGTGAACTATTAAATAAAATGCGCGCGGAAAGGCGTAGACGGTTATCTCGTACGTTAATAGATAAATGAAAAACAATCTCTATAGATATTGTCAGCTACAATTCATTATGATCTGATCCAGCCAAATTCCAAATGAATATGGACTGTTCGGATTCTCAGAATAATGCACAATGAATTGTAACAATCAAGAGTTTTAAATTAAAAATATAAGCAATTTCCTCATATTTTGTGTACATGCTGATGTGAGCGTTCAGTCCGGCATAGCAGGGGACCGAACTCTACCTTGCAGTTCGGAAAAGTTCTTGTGAATCTTGGTCACTAAAAAGTGTACTCCGATGCCGACTCGATGAAATGGTGTAGCCGGATGGTATATCTTCACTGTTATTCGTAAATAATGCATGATGTCGATGAATGATGTGTCTCAAATTCATAGATAGTCTTGTTCTCCGTCCATGCTCATGTCCGCGTAGCAAGGGACCGAACTCTACCTTGCAGTTTGCGTCTCGGGACGCCAATGACGAAGAATTAGTTTATATGCAACCCCACCTGACCCACCCACTTATACAAGACAGACATGTACCGGATAATTTACAAAGGGGTCGGTAGGAACTAGGATCTAATATCCATAGTGTGTAGGTTAATCCGAGCCTCAATTCTAATCACGTATTACTGCGATTTAATATCATATTTCGTTATCCAATCATGTGCGTATTCGACGTCTCGTGAGATCAGACGAGTGCATGCATATGTGACCCGCCATATCAAATCCAGTCGGAAGTCGGGATTTGTTTACCCGGTCGCCTCGCATATATAAGAGAATGCATTGGCTTAACAATTTTTTATCATGTTTTTTAAATAAATGTTTCTTCCAATTTTTAGGACATAAAATAAAAAAACATCCATTACCCTGCATGGAGCCCCACACATATATAGAAGCACATATAAGAGTGTCGTCTGCTCATGTTTGTCTGGGGCTCTGTATGGGTGAAATTATAAAATTGTTAAAGAATACAAGAACAACTTATTAAAATTGTAATAAATTGTTAGGCAAACCATGACAATAGCTCAAACTTACAAAGTAAGTTGAGCTAAAAATTGTTAAAAATTGTTAGGCCAATGCATTCTCTTATATATGCGAGGCGACTCGCATATATAAGAGAATGCATTGGCACAGGGTAAAAAAAATCCCGACTTCCAACTGGATTTGATATGGCGGGTCACATATACGTATCAAGAAGATGGGTATACGGACTATTTCAGTTTGCTACATAAGAGCCATTTTGGGATTTAAATGTTGTACATTTTGACTGGGAAACCACATTTAGTTTTCCATTTTCTCTATTTGATTTTGGTAATTTTAGTCCTCATTATGACCTGCTATAACATGTGTTCGCATGACATGAAGTGCTTGAGATACAAGAAAACACCTTGCCTACAAGGTTGAGAACTGTCTTTGAAGTATATGGGCCACTAGACAACAAACTTAGTGTTTAATTTACGAATAATGGAATTATGTTCTTACACCTATTTTCGTTTGTTCCATGCTTTCCACACATGTCACAGACTAACGGTCGTCGTGGTCATGTGACTCCGATAACCAGAAACTTCGACTTCTACGACCTGAACGACGATGAATTCATCACAATAGACGAAATCGAGACCACGCTGGGAGAGAAAAAGGAAAATTGCGAGAAAATGTTCAAACTCGCTGATACCAACCGTAAGTATGTTAACCCACACATCACTCCAAGTATAGCTACACCACCCTACTCTTACACTACACCGACATTAAGCATATTAACCCACCACAATAACACGAGTACACTCCACACGATTGTTCCATGCTTTCCACACATGTCACAGACTAACGGTCGTCGTGGTCATGTGACTCCGGTACCCAGAAACTTCGACTTCTAAGATCTGAACGACAATGAATTCATCACAATAGACGAAATCGAGACCACTCTGGAAGAGAAAAAGGAAAATTGCGAGAAAATTTTCAAACTCGCTGATACCAACCGTAAGTATGTTAACCCACACAATCACTCCAATTATAGCTACACCACCCTACTCTTATCCTAGCTACGTCGAATTTAAGTATATTAACACACCGCAATAACAACAGTACACTCCACATAGCTTCACCGCCCTATTCTTATCCTACATCGAGAGTAAGTATATTAACCCACCACAATAACAACAGTACACACCACATAGCTACACCACCCTACTCTTAGCATACACCGACAGTAAGCATATTAACCCACCACAATAACAATACCATACACTCCACATATATACATCACGCTACTTTGGACAATGTTAGAGAGATTCAGTTTCTAGCATTTGCGAGGGTTGTAACGTCACAGGTCACGTGATTCTACTCGTTTGTTATCTTATATCGACGGACTTGTACGAGTACGACTTCTTCTACTTGTAAACATGGGGTATTATTCCATTTTTTGAGACATTTCATTCTAACTCTATGATTCTACATAGATGATCAAATCCTCATTTAATAGTTCGGCATGACAATTGCATCAGAAAATTTGTTTAATATGTAGGTAAATATTTTACTCTTTGAATCCACGTAGTTTACACCAAATTTTGACTATAAAATTTAACTATCGGAAGTGTTTCAGACTCTGTTACAGTCTGAAATTTCGAATAATCTTGTTTCAGGTATGACATTGACAAATAATGTGATCATTTTACTAGGACATGGGGTTGTGTTTGGTGATATACCCTAAAACAATGCCTACCCGGTACCACTTCCGCTTTACTGATAAACCACACACATGTACAACGACTACTTTTTCTGTGGAATTTATGCTACATTGATTATAAGAAATTATTATAAAAAACTTATCTTATATTTTATAGCCTTTTCCGAGACATGACAATTTTGCTTAGAATTGAGATTGTTGGTCTTATTGACACAAAACATTTAAGTTAATTGCTAGGTAACATCACTAATATAAGATAATACTGACATCGAAGCATATAGCGTGGACAATCAAGCGCTACATTAAAAGTCGCATGTAACTACGATCAACATATGTGGATCGAGACGTACATAGCGGTTTTATGTCAATACGCTAAACAATTATATATGTGTATGTTTTATCTTATACATGTATTACACATTACCAAGTAACACTATCCATGCACATCTAGCCTCACCACATGCCACACACGAATATATACGTAGTTCGCAGTTACCAGGGATACACAATCACAATCCATACACATCGTACAAAATCTAGAAGCGGAAGAAACGAAAAACTGTAGAGCATTGCTCAAATTCGCCAATGCTGACAGTTAGTATTTAAATACCTCACAATAAGTAGGCCCTCTCTACATGCATACATATGCGACCACCAATCACTGCGACTCACAATTATCAATATCTAGTTAAAACGTTTTAAAAATAAATCGGAATGCCGTAACAATATTCTAAGTAGTTGTCGGGGTTCTTTTACGATCCCCAACTACAGTTAAGGAGGTGGCCCATTCGTGAATTTTCCAACAATTTCAATTTCAAACTATCAATCTGAAGGGGAAAATCATTTTATTACATGAGCCTACCATTATTCCATTCAATAAAACCATTATATAAATTGTGATATGGAACGATCGTTGCATAACAAGAAATAGTGCCAAGTGACCTTTGACTGGTCTTTCCTCTGTTTACATTCCGTACGCTACGTCCCAAAATACTATGGCTTCCAATATTTTTCCAACAAACTCTAATGAATAAAACGGTTGAAAAGTTATTTACGCCATTAAATACGTCAAATAGTCACTATTTATCTGGAACTATTTCTTTACGAGGGCAAGCAACGATTTGGCTGATGTTAGTTTCACACCCCATTTGTTGATTTAAGTATGTTTTATCGAGGTTTTGGATAATGCAATAAATAGAATCTACAACTCGGCCCCAGTTTATAGCGGAATAACTCGTCCAGTAAATTATGTCTGGACTTCGCCAAAGGCTCGGTCCAGACCTAGTTTACTGTTCCCGCTTTTGTAAATTCCGCTATAAATATAAACTGAGGACGATCACGAGTTGTAGATTCTCTATATCCTTTATAACCAGTGCATGTCGTAGTAATTTAACAATTTGTTTGGCTTGTCCAAGTGTTTTAAGGAAAAGCGATTTCATATACGAAATTTTCATGATTTTTACCATAATATTGACAACCATCTTGACTGAGGTATGTTTGCAACCGCAATTCAGCCATCATTAAGACCTTTAAGGTAAACTAACTGTGTATGACCAACTCAAACAAATATTACTTGTATTGAATGGTCGAGTTGGAAATAAATATTAGTGGACTAACTAAATTAATTTGCCTCCGTTTACAGATGATCGTAAACTATCACTAGATGAGTTTGAGAATGGACCATTGGTCTTTGAGAAATACCCAGGAGGTAAGTATCCAAGATGTAATGATTATGATTCGGTTATTGATGGAGGTGGCCGATGACTGGGGGTGTCCGCCGCGGTTTAGTTTACACATATTGTAAATGATAACTAAAATATTGTATAAGCTTTCGTCCGTTGACCTTCAGTTGATATTATTCAGATTAAATCACGTGATGTCATTCAGATAAACTTACAAATAACAATCAATTGTTATTTATGTGTTTATCTGAATGCCATCATGGTTTTAATATCAACTGAAGAACGCCATATGCCGAAAGCTTTTGAAGAGCGAATTATGTTATTTGTCAGTCTACAGGATCTCTCATCTCCTGGACCATATATACACTACTACAAAATTGTACATTGTTCATGTTCACGATATAAAGGTGGAATAAATAAATAGTTGTAAATTTAATTAAACATTCAAAACGTTATTGTCGAAGAAATTATTAATAGAACCATATTCCAATTCGCTTACCAAATCATACTACATTTTCTGTGGAATTTTCTGTCACTCCACTTGACTCAAGTATCTCAGAACAATTTCGAACTTTCCATAGGGAGCCCGCATATATGAGAGAATGCACTGGCTTACAATGTCAATTTAAATATTGTTAAGCCAATGTATTCTCGTTTGTATGCGAGGCTCCATATATAGGAGAATGCATCGGCACAGGGTTTTCGCAAACAATTTAGGAAGTTCCAGTCATGGAAGGGTTAAGAGTATAATTCCTACACTTTCTGTATTCAGTATGTTTAAGAAGGAATTCAAATAAATTCAAATTTTTTCACAAAATCTCAATTTCAAACAATCAATTTGAAGAACAAAATCATTATCCGTAAAAACCAATGTATGCTATAGTAATATAACAACACCTGTTCGTCATCACAATATGAGAGATACGTTCTAATTATTTAAAAAAGTGGTTTAAACAAAATAAGAAACAACGATTTTCAGGCTAGTCATTGAAGGCTGATCAACAAACGCCCTTCATTATCTAGCTTATGAACCCAACTAGGGTATGCGCTCAGTTTACAATCTGAATGTCCGCGAGAAAATAAATAAAACCATTTTGCATTGCTAATTTTAGTTTTTTGGTGGCCATTTTCAGAATTATGTCTTTGTTGTATGAAGGACCAAAACATCATAAAGCAACATAAATATCATTTAACTACGTTTACAATAATCTGACAAACATAAACCCTCAATACTGATTCATCTTTTCAGACATTATGTTGTTTTATGGTGACTTTTCCTCCAAAACAAAATAGTTCTGCAAATAGCCGCCGAGAAACTAAAATATGCAATGAATTTTTTTTATTTATTTTCTCACAGACATTCATGGTTTCAGATAGCAAAAATGAGTGTACATGTATACCCTAGTAGGTTCATAAGCCAGAAAACGCAGCGCGTGTTGCAAATATTTCCTGTCAAACTCTTCAATGACAAGCCTTCACCATTGTCGTTTTTATTTTGTTTAAACCACATTTTTACATAATTAGAATGTATACCACTCATATTGTGAGGGTGAACACCTATTGTTATATTATTATGGCATATATTCGTTATAGTAGATAATTATTCCCCTTCAAATTTATAGTTGTAATTGAACTTTTCGTGTGGGCGCCTCCTTAATATATAAATAAGGCAGATAGTGTTAACAATAATGTAGAAAACACTGTAGAAAATATGAAAGGCGATATCCAAATTTAGTGACAGGTAACAAGCTCGCATGGATATAGGGTTATCTGCTCTCATGGATATAGGGTTATCTGCTCGCATGGATATAGGGTTATCTGCTCGCATGGATATAGGGTTATCTGCTCGCATGGATATAGGGTTATCTGCTCGCATGGATATAGGGTTATCTGCTCGCATGGATATAGGGTTATCTGCTCGCATGGATATAAGGTTATCTGCTCGCATGGATATAGGGTTATCTGCTCGCATGGATATAGGGTTATCTGCTCGCATGGATATAGGGTTATCTGCTCGCATGGATATAGGGTTATCTGCTCGCATGGATATAGGGTTATCTGCTCGCATGGATATAGGGTTATCTGCTCGCATGGATATAGGGTTATCTGCTCGCATGGATATAGGGTTATCTGCTCGCATGGATATAGGGTTATCTGCTCGCATGGATATAGGGTTATCTGCTCGCATGGATATAGGGTTATCTGCTCGCATGGATATAGGGTTATCTGCTCGCATGGATATAGGGTTATCTGCTCGCATGGATATAGGGTTATCTGCTCGCATGGATATAGGGTTATCTGCTCGCATGGATATAGGGTTATCTGCTCGCATGGATATAGGGTTATCTGCTCGCATGGATATAGGGTTATCTGCTCGCATGGATATAGGGTTATCTGCTCGCATGGATATAGGGTTATCTGCTCGCATGGATATAGGGTTATCTGCTCGCATGGATATAGGGTTATCTGCTCTCATGGATATATGTTGAACTGCTATAAAGGAAATAGGATGATTTGCTCGCATGGAGATATAGGGTATCTGCTCATATGACAATTGGATGATCTGCTCGCATGGACATACATGTATGTGCTCGAGTGTACATAGGGTGATCACTTGCTTTGGGTTGGGGTATAACAGCTGAACAGATCCAACTGTAAGTGCAAATTGATCCTTATCGGTTGACATTATGCCGAATGCCCGATAGCGGACATGTACATAAATCAAGTAAGATGGAAAGCTACACAGTGTACTATTGACCCCAGTGTACACGTGCATAACTAATATCCACACTGCGTTTTGTGACAGGCAATCAAGAACAAGTTCCATTAACATTGGTTCGATTTCACTTTCAGATCCTGACGACGATGATGACCAGGGAGAGTATGGAAATCCAAGACAGGGTGGAGGCGGCGGAAATCCTGGGAACCGAGGAAACAAACCGGGTCAAAGGTCGATTGAATTCGATGAGGAATAAAACATGGATTGCTCTGACTGAAGTGGAATACAATTGCACGATAGTGACCTCTTATGGGTTTCGTAATTCCACGTTTAGCTGATCTAACTTTTATCAGAACTTATACAGAATGTAAAAAAGGTGCGATAAGCAACACACTCAACGCCATGACGATTTGTTTGATTGAGATATTCAAAGTGACCCACATCAACACGAGAGGCGAAGATTATCGAGCGCCATGTGGTAATCAAAGTGGTGGTGGCAGTTTTATTCAAACTTCACTAATACGACCACGAATCGTTGCGACATACAAACCATTGATCAACGTTAATCATCGCCAACCTTCTATAACTGGGACGAGAATAGCATTCCATATATGTCTATAATTTCCACACGTGTCATGTTCGCGGTCATTAACATTTCGAATAAGTTAATTATTTATATTTAGTTAATCCTCTTATAAAATGAAATTATGAAATAGTTTTCGGTGTTTTTGTGACGATTCTCGGTGGTTCGAGGTGATTCGTAATGAGCTCTGATCAGTTTTCATGATTTATGTTGGTTCGATGTGATTCTTGCTGGGCTCTGGTCTGTCTTCATGATTTGTGTTGATTCTCAGTCGTTCGATGTGATATTTGGTGAGCCCTGGTCAGTCTTCGTGATTTATGTTGATTCGCGGTTATTCTTGGTGGTCCCTGGTCAGTCTTCGTGATTTATGTTGATTCTTGGTGAGCCCTGGTCAGTCTTCATGATTATGTTCGAGGTGGTTCTTGGTGAGCCCTGGTCAGTCTTCGTGACTTATGTTGGTTCGCGGTTATTCTTGGTGGTCCCTGGTCAGTTTTCGTGATTTATGTTGATTCTTGGTGGGCCCTGGTCAGTCTTCATGATTTATGTTGATTCTTGGTGAGCCCTGGTAAGTCTTCATGATTTATGTTGGTTCGCTGTTATTCTTGGTGGTCCCTGGTCAGTTTTCGTGATTTATGTTGATTCTTGGTGGGCCCTGGTCTGTCTCCATGATTTATGTTGATTCTTGGTGGCCCCTGGTCAGTCTTCATGATTTATGTTGGTTCTTAGTGAGCCCTGGTCAGTCTTCATGATTTATGTTGATTCGTAGGGAGCCCTGGTCTGTCTTCATGATTTATGTTGATTCGTAGTGATCCCGGGAACAGTCGTCATGATTTATGTTGATTCGTAGTGAGCCCGGGATCAGTCTTCATGATTTATGTTGATTCGTAGTGAGCCCTGGTCTGTCTTCATGATTTATGTTGATTCGTAGTGAGCCCTGGTCTGTCTTCATGATTTATGTTGATTCGTAGTGAGCCCGGGGTCAGTCGTCATGATTTATGTTGATTCGTAGCGAGCCCGGGGTCAGTCTTCATGATTTATGTTGATTCGTAGTGAGCCCTGGTCTGTCTTCATGATTTATGTTGATTCGTAGTGATCCCGGGAACAGTCGTCATGATTTATGTTGATTCGTAGTGAGCCCGGGATCAGTCTTCATGATTTATGTTGATTCGTAGTGAGCCCTGGTCTGTCTTCATGATTTCTGTTGATTCGTAGTGAGCCCTGGTCTGTCTTCATGATTTATGTTGATTCGTAGTGAGCCCGGGGTCAGTCGTCATGATTTATGTTGATTCGTAGCGAGCCCGGGGTCAGTCTTCATGATTTATGTTGATTCGTAGTGAGCCCTGGTCTGTCTTCATGATTTATGTTGATTCGTAGTGAGCCCTGGTCTGTCTTCATGATTTATGTTGATTCGTAGTGAGCCCGGGGTCAATCGTCATGATTTATGTTGATTCGTAGTGAGCCCGGGGTCTGTCTTCATGATTTATGTTGATTCGTAGTGAGCCCTGGTCTGTCTTCATGATTTATGTTGATTTGTAGTAAGCCCGGGGTCAGTCGTCATGATTTATGTTGATTCGTAGTGAGCCCGGGGTCAGTCTTCATGATTTATGTTGATTCGTAGTGAGCCCTGGTCTGTCTTCATGATTTATGTTGATTCGTAGTGAGCCCTGATCTGTCTTCATGATTTATGTTGATTCGTAGTGAGCCCGGGGTCAATCGTCATGATTTATGTTGATTCGTAGTGAGCCCGGGGTCAGTCTTCATGAATTATGTTGATTCGTAGTGAGCCCTGGTCAGTCGTCATGATTTATGTTGATTCGTAGTGAGCCCTGGTCAGTCGTCATGATTTATGTCGATTCTTGGTGGCCCCTGGTCAGTCTTCATGATTTATGTTGGTTCTTAGTGAGCCCTGGTCAGTCTTTATGATTTATGTTGATTCGTAGTCAGCCCGGGGTCAGTCTTCATGATTTATGTTGATTCGTCGTGAGCCGGGGGCCAGTCTTCATGATTTATGTTGATTCGTAGTGAGCCCTGGTCTGTCTTCATGATTTATGTTGATTCGTAGTGAGCACTGGTCTGTCTTCATGATTTATGTTGATTCGTAGTGAGCCCGGGGTCAGTCGTCATGATTTATGTTGATTCGTAGTGAGCCCGGGATCAGTCTTCATGATTTATGTTGATTCGTAGTGAGCCCTGGTCTGTCTTCATGATTTATGTTGATTCGTAGTGAGCCCTGGTCTGTCTTCATGATTTCTGTTGATTCGTAGTGAGCCCGGGGTCAGTCGTCATGATTTATGTTGATTCGTAGCGAGCCCGGGGTCAGTCTTCATGATTTATGTTGATTCGTAGTGAGCCCTGGTCTGTCTTCATGATTTATGTTGATTCGTAGTGAGCCCTGGTCTGTCTTCATGATTTATGTTGATTCGTAGTGAGCCCGGGGTCAATCGTCATGATTTATGTTGATTCGTAGTGAGCCCGGGGTTTGTCTTCATGATTTATGTTGAATCGTAGTGAGCCCTGGTCTGTCTTCATGATTTATGTTGATTCGTAGTGAGCCCGGGGTCAGTCGTCATGATTTATGTTGATTCGTAGTGAGCCCGGGGTCAGTCTTCATGATTTATGTTGATTCGTAGTGAGCCCTGGTCTGTCTTCATGATTTATGTTGATTCGTAGTGAGCCCTGATCTGTCTTCATGATTTATGTTCATTCGTAGTGAGCCCGGGGTCAATCGTCATGATTTATGTTGATTCGTAGTGAGCCCGGGGTCAGTCTTCATGAATTATGTTGATTCGTAGTGAGCCCTGGTCAGTCGTCATGATTTATGTTGATTCGTAGTGAGCCCTGGTCAGTCGTCATGATTTATGTTGATTCGTAGTGAGCCCTGGTCAGTCGTCATGATTTATGTTGATTCGTAGTGAGCACAGGGTCAGTCTTCATGATTTATGTTGATTCGTATTAATCCGCTCCACGTTAGTCACTGTGGATCACCGTGAAAAGCTCGCCGTCAATCATGGTGATCCGCATATGACTTAATCGGATCACCCGGGAGTGTTTTGCTTATTGCACATTCTTTAAGTACCCTTTTTTACGTATTTTGAGTTATATGCATTCATATTTTAAATCGGTCATTGTTGAAAAAAGAACACAATAAAGCAAGTTCCATTAGTATGTGCTGTAGAGCAGATTTCGCTCATATGCGAGTGTAACATATATTCAATGGATTAATCAGGTAGAAAAAGCAAAAATATGGACCAATTGAAATTCTACAAATTAATCCCGCTGATTGTAGGTAGCTTTGACGTGAATTTGGCAAAACCCCAATTTGACATTCTCAAAATCCTAAATGCAATGAGCAATGAGCTCGGTACATATTGTAATGTAGGTTTAACATTAATTTGTTTATATAATTTTTTAGTTTTGCCTTAAGTTAGTTCAGTGTTATTCAATAATATTTAGATCTAAATTATTGTTCAAAATCAATCTGCGTGTTCGTTTGGGTCTATTCAACCAAAGTGTTTCCTATTCTTGTCATAATTCAAAGTGTATAGTGATAAAATCTGTGCATATTATTGTCTAAGTTATAACACGTCACTTAATTAACGCTCCAAGGTGCAATCTGCTTAAGCCGATAAGACACTGCTTTTGGCTATTTATCAAGTTTTCGGATTCAGTATAAATATTCGGTAATTTTCTGAATTCGACGCACATAATATTACGTTAGAACTTCAGCGTTGTTTCAGTATCATAATCAGTTTAGTATACTGTACAGCTACAGTCGAGAACCCGATGTATGTCTCATTATATCAGTATCATAATCAATTTAGTATACTGTGCAGCTACAGCCGAGAACCCGATGTATGTCTCATTATATACGCAGCCGACGTCATAGGATCTATATTCGAGAAGCTCGATGCTTATGTTCCAGAATCTAGGCGTTTTAACTGTTTTGTTACATATATACTGAATGTGTCATCAAATTGATGTACATCTCTCAACCAGCTGTAATTTCTGTTTTGTGAAATAAAAGCATTTTAAACTCATCAAGGACTCAATAGTGTCATAATACCCAATATCCAGCGAGTTTGGCCAACTTGGAATCTATAGAGCTGTGCTTCAAATATTTGCTGAGTCATTATTGTTGACATAGGCCCAAATCAAGCAGTTGTTCACATTTTCCACACACACGGTAGGAATAAACAAATGTTTGTAATTTATTAATCAGTTATGCCGCTTGGTTTGCACACACAACGCCAAATTTTACCCATTTTTGGACTAAATATTCACAGAGCGAATGATACACCAATGAAATAGTTCAATTAGAAGACAAATTCCAAACATTTCATCGTTTTGTGATCTGTTACAATTTTGTAAAAATAATTAAACCACCAAACTAGTAATGTCACATTAACGTATGCTACACTGGCAGTTACCCCCAGATACTTATCTTTCTATTTGTCAGCCCTCCTGTAACCCGTTAAATCGGTGTTTGACTTCTAGAAGAAAGTAAGAGAGATTTATCAGAGTTTCGCTTTTTGCAGACCAATATGGCGTTCAGTTCAGTTTCATTTCGTATTTTCCATTAAATGTCATTTCGGCATATACGGATCACGTAAATTTCCACAAATTTCAAACACACGTGGGAATTACGGTCTCATATTATTCCACATTTACGTGGAAATCACGTGTCCGTGAATCACAAGGATATTTCAAATCATTATCCATGTCACCCAATCGCATAATATTGGTGGCTAATGTAAGATGTTGATCTGAAAATAGGGGGAAATATGTGAAGTTGGTACGATACAATCCTAAACAATTTTCAAAATTAGGAAAACTGCAAAGTGCATATTGCCTCGAAAATAGAAATAGAAAATATAACTTATCGCATATCTACAAATTGCCTAGAATTAGAAGTCTTACATTGTAAAATTGATGTAACTTGAATTTTTTCTGTCTATCCGCCAAGGTCTCACAGCCAAGATCAGAGATTATATTGCTAGTGTTAATACTTCGTGTCGCTTATGGCACTATTCTAGCAGCTTCGTGCTGTATCTTTTCAATACGATCGCTCAATGTTATACCACAATTGTCCCACACAGGTGCGACATGTTCAAATACTGGACGAATAAATGCAAAAAAATAATTCTGAAGGGTGTTTCTAGATAACATGTATTTGTATTTCCTCATTATGTTAACTCCATTCAATGCTTTATCTGTAATATCGTCAATGTGCGCTGCCCGTATTATTAAATGTGAAACCAAGATGTCTATGAGACTTAGCTTCTTCAATAGTACAATTTGCCGTTATACGAGGTTGATGATCAGGGGGCTTGTTTTCCGAGAAATAAGAAGAGATTTGGTTTTTCTTTCATTAAAGGTAACAAACCAACGATTGGACCATTCAACCAAATTTGCAATATCACTGTTAATTAAAGCTGCTGCTCGATTTGGATCTTCTATGGCTAAAACATTGATGTGTCATCAGCTAAAAGCCGAAGTAACATGTTCAGCTATATCATTGATGTAAATTGAAAAGAGAAGAGGTCCGAGTATATATCCCCGGGGGACACCAGCCCTCACGTGGTTCGATTCTGAATTAGCGATGTCTACGACTACGTTGCTAATATGTTAAATAAGACTCAAGGAGTTTTAGAAGATTACCAGTTATACCTATACGTTCCAATGTGTAAAGGAGGCCCTTCTGCCAGACCTTATCAAAAGATTTACTGACATCACAAAAACACATCTAATTTCTTTACCTTGATCCAATGAATCAGTAATGTAGTCGTAAATATCTGTTGATTGGTATACAGTAGAGTCGCCGTTAACAAAGCCAAACTGAAATATTGATATAAGTCCGCAGGAGTAAAAAAATCCCATTAAAAAAATGCACTTCTCAAAAGATTTAGACATACAACAATGATATTGGTCTGTAATTAGAAACGAGAGATTTATCGCCTTTTTATATATTGGGTCAACATTTGAACGTTTCCATTCTTGGGGGAAGTGTGATTCTAATTTGATCTGGGCCAGACGCCTTTACAGAATAAAGGGCATCCCTTACATCATCGGTGGTCAACTTAATATCTGACAAGAGATGACGCAAATGATTTCCTGAACTGATGGGCACAGTTGATCAATTTTCGTCTAGTGATGATATATTGCAGAAGTATGTATTAAATCAGTCAGCCTTTTCCATAGATAATACCAGTATGTCATTACCATACAAGATAGGGGGATTGTTCGGGTATTAGGGGAGAACATTAGCTGCTGAAAGGACTTCCAGCAGGTGGACGTTTCACTACTATTGTCATTGAGGAGGAGCTCTTGTTTCGTTTTACTTTTCTGACTTCTGATATTACTTCATTTCTTTTCTTTCGATAAGTCTGATGCAGTATTTGAACGTTTAGCTTTTTTTATGAATTTTTCTGCGTTCCCTTATTAGTCCGCGAATGTAGCAAGTAAGCCACGCTGTATTATCTCTGCGCATTAGTACTACCTTATTTCGTATAAATAATTTCGCTACGTTCATTATTTTGGTGTTTACAGTACATGTCAATGAGTTAATATTGTAGTTATTGGGAACCTCTGAGGTATTCCATTCATCAAAAGCTTGATTCATTCTAACGTAATCAGCGAGGCTATAATCCAAACAATGCGTTTTAAAGAATTTCTTGACCTGTTATTTCCGTATTTAAAAAGTGATATCGTTTCATGTATGCATGAGACGGATCTAGAATGGTGTAACTTTGAATGAAACTGGGTTTGACTCGAGAAATAGATCCAAAATAGTACTTGAATTTTCGGTAAAGTGTGTTGGAGATTTTATTATTTGTTTGAGACCGCATGCGCTACTCAAGTTATGAATGTGCCATCGAGGGGTATGGGTCTGATCTTCATTAACGTCACAGGCGTCTATCATTTCACATCCGCTGTCACGTGCACCACTAATATAGTATTCGAAGTTGTCCCAAAGTGCTGCTGTGGAGTTAGGTGGGCGACAAAAACAGCCTACACGAAGTCGTTTAGGATGAATTATCTCTACCCATACATATTCTATGTTGGGATTCATTAAATGATCACGATGTTTGAAACTAACTGACTCGCGAATATATATATGTTTAGCCGATCCTGTCGTTTCTGACCATTTCACTAAAACCAGGTATCGCCAGGTTTATACTAACAAATGAAGATTTTAGCCATGTTTCAGAAAACATACACACATCATAATCAGTCATTTCAACAGCGATTGTTTCAATCTTGTTACTTGCGCCAGTCCATGCTGGACGCAAGTAATGTTTTCGGCTCGGATGTCTGTTTATCCGTCCTTCCTTCCGTGAATATGTTACGTCATACCGGAAGTACATACTGTAAAAAATGAACACGCGCTAATATGAAATGATTGCATCAATTGTAATTTAAATCCACATATATACTTAATTTGCATTGTTATCTGGTTTTATTTTGGTAATAAATCGTTCATAAATGAACAATATTGAATTATTTCTTACTGGAAACCGATCAAGACGCCATGACGTCACGACGCACATCATGACGTCACAAGCTACATGGGAACGCAAAACACCAGACATGATTGCGTCGATGTCCAGCCAGCTGAGACTCGTATTACACGGACAGGCTAAACCATTTCATCTGCCAACAACTTCGTGTTTTATTATTATAAATATATATACTGCATGTAAAACAAACGTGGGAAACAGTACATGCCCATTAGAAGCCTATTTTATGTAACTTGAAACTCGAGGAAATGAGTTGAGATCAAGTCTAAAAGATGCGTGCGGAATCGTTTTTTTCTCAGTGACTGTGAGGTGCGAACATATTTCTGGAAAGTTCAAAACATTTTCGAAAGATCCTGGTGCATATAAATCATGTCCGGCCAAACAGTCGAGCGCGTGGTTCAGTTGAAAAAAACAATTGCACTGAAAATGTGAATGGGGAAACATGGATTATTAAAATGCCGTATTAATTAACTGGGAAAACAAGCTTTCTCATTCTCAACGCAATAGACATTTTGAAATGTTCCCGAAGTATGTAGATCAGTTGCTAAGGGCATGTTCGCATTGACACATTGTTAATCAAAGACTAACCAATGATCGCGTTTCTTTTATTTAATTGTGTCGGTATTTTATAATTTACTTTGATGGTTTTTGCCACTGGCATACACACTTGATATCATTCTAGTCAAACTAGTAAGTTAACCCAATTGGTATATAATATAGCATCATCGGCAATCAATCGTCTTCACACCCTTCATATGAACGATGTCTACATTGTTATATTAATATGTCAAACAACTCGTACGCATTACTAAGACTATCATTAGTGTAATAGATCAACTTGAGATAACAGAGATATTCTGTCCGTACATACAACTATTTCAGCGATGGATGAACAGAGATTTGATATCTAGATTTCTGTTATCGATCTCTCAAACGAGGGGCCAGCACCCGTGGTTCAAACTGTTGTTGGCAAGACACCACACAACATGCCAAATGTGTGATGGGCGCAAGTATAGGCAGCTCCAGGGAGTGCATTCTAGTTACGTATGCTTTGTGTATTAAGAAGTAAGAACGAGAAGCCATCATCGCGCGGGCTGGGGTTACATTCAACGCATCCAATTAAAAGCAGAATAAGAATTGTGGCTATATATAATTGATACACATAACACACTACAAATACATGTAATATACTTACAACATTTAAATGATTCGTAACCCACACCCGCTGCTGTAGATGGAGCCTTTCTTGAAATTACTAGTTTCGCAATATATAATTTTAAAACTTTAATATACATTCGTCGGAAATATATCTGATAAGAAATGCAACATAATAGTCCAGTGCATTTATGAGAAAATAGGGCTGAACCTCAAAATAATTGCAACACAAAAGATTTTGTTTTATTTTGTTTGGGTGCACCATAGAGTATACTCAGCTAAAAATCAACAAAAATCTGAAAATGCGAAATGGCCTTTTTGAGGCAAAAAGTGGTGAAAATGATGAAAAATTGGTGAAATTAATATTTTTTGTTAATAACTCTTGATGTAAAATTACAATTGTTATATTTTCACAATGATAAACTGTGGTACAGTTGTAATTAAGATTTTGTATCATTTTATTCTATAAATATTGATTATATTTTCGAAATTTGGGTCAAAAAGTTGAAAAATTGGCCAAAATTCAGTGAAAACTGGAAGTCTACAGTAACTCTTGATGCAGTTGTAAAATTGTCATAACTGGGCTTGGAACTATTATATAAATATTGCACGGCTTGGAGATGACTATGCCAAAATAGTGGTCCGAGGTGAGGAATAGTCCCCGAGCCGGTGGCGAGGGGACTATTCCTCCACCTCGGACCACTATTTTGGCATAGTCACCGACAAGCCGTGCAATATTTATTATATTTTATCGAACGTTTTTCATTCTGTCTCAGGACCCATAATGTCAAACAGTTCACAATCATCTATATATTCCCATGTATTCCCTTTTCATTGCAGAACGATTCAATATTTCCAGTGCAAAGTTTTGTTGTTTCTTTTTTTTTTTTGCTTGTCAAATTTTCTTCAATAAATTGCCCGGCTTCTAATTGGGCAAATCTTAAATTTTCTTCCTCGATAATTATTAACAATGGAAAGCAGACGTCGTTGTTGTTGTTAAACAATGACATCAGTTCAAAACAATACTTTTTTTTACCAAAAACAAAGTGAAGATTCGTTCAGAAAATTTAGTACCGCGAACTGAGGAAATAGACAAAAATATTGAAGCGATATTGTGATCAGCGGAGAAAGGAACATGATAAATCGCCACATCAAACATGGGTAAAACATCACAAATAACATAAAGAAATTGCTTACGATAATTTATTGTGCTCTAGTTTTCGATTACAAAGACATTTCTGATAAAAATATGTTGAACTTTCGCAGCGAGACGGAGATGACTTTCAAATTACCTCCCCGGAATAGTGGACATGCTAAAAATAGATTTCTGGATTTTCCAAGCGATAGTGGGTGTGCTAAAATTAGGAGGCCCACTATGGCTTCGTGGGCGACATTATCGATACTAGTGAATGTCAATCAACCAATCACAAGCGTGGATAAGGCTTAGATAGTCACGTGAGATAAAATATTGTTATATAGTTATATCCACAATTGTGGATTTTTTTCATGTTGTTACTACAAGCAAATAATCAAAATATTTTAGGGAGAAAAGATGTAAAAATTACAAGAAATCAGAGAAAAATGGAATTTCACATTACATGTTTATGCATTAGAAAATTGCCATATTTGGACTTGGACTGTTGTCAGTCAGTTATATATGGGATTTTCCATCAATTTTGGGCCATATTGTGGTATCAATGACATTAAGTTGTCCATATATTGTGGCAAAATATTGAAAAAAGAGAAAAAATATAGAAATTCATTAGAATTTTGAAAAAATAATAAGTCTGGATAGATCGTTCAGATTTTCAGTCTAGGCCTCCATTTCACTGTTGTCGAAAGGCTGTGTGTTCGAACAGTCAAAACCTTGGCATTCACCACAAAACATAGAACACATAATTCCATGTTTTCGGCATGTGCACCAATTGCTTTTGCAGTCCGTTTTACATTTACAACGAATGATGTTCAGTGGTTCTTTTGGAGCTGGTGGTTCCTCACATTTGATAGGATTAAGCCGCCCATCCTTAACCTGCCATCCCCAATCAGTTGGTTCCAAATTAAGCCCCTTCCAACACTGCACCTGGTGATAGTGTATGTAAATGAAATCCTTTTCTACCTAAAAGTCTGACACAGCAGGTTACATCACCTCTGGTCGGCGCCTTGGCAACAGTGATAAGCCTCTGAAACAGTTGTGGGTCTATGTGTACAACGTCATTGTCGATCTTGAGAGACGGAGCACTCATTATTATTGCTTGGGATGTTCGCTTGAATACATAACTCATAACATCTTTCCCTCCCATGTTCATACTGATATACATGCCTATTAGTTCAGTGCATTTATGAGAATAAATTGCCAAACCTCAAACTAATTGCAAGACAATGTTTCTTAGCAGGAATAAGTCTATTAACCAATTATAAACAACATACTAAAAATCTAAAAGGATCAAGAAAGGCGAATTTGATAAATTTGTGAAATAAATTTAGTAAAATTTGGTAAAATACCCATTTTATAGGTTTTCAAGGATGTTTATAAAAAACTTCATTTCACACGTCCTTCCATTTATATATCCATTTTGTTGAGTACACAATCCTGATTATAGAACAGAAAACATTTTCCAGATACGTTGAGAATCTTTCGAGTTATTTGCCTCCAAAATTGGGAGTTTGTCTAATTTCGGAGCCTCAATTTCTGAAGAATTAGCTAAAATCCATCTTTTAGAGTCTAGTATTTAAAAAAGTAGATAACAATGAAGGGATATCTTACTGTTGTATTAGTTGCCTCACTATATTGTGAACAAAAAATGATTTCTTAATGCATCTATGATCGAGAAGACAAAAATATTCTTAAACAAAATGTGTGTTCCATTGTATGGACTTAGCCAAATTTGCCTTGTGACACAGAACTGGTGTGATGAAATACCATATTTGAGGTCATACAACTCAATAAATTGATATCCATATGCCCTGTATTTCTCATAACCTCTTACGTATTCTAGGTTAAATACACTGTGCTGGAATTGCTAAACACATATGTGCCATAATCAACTTATGGCCCTATGACTCCTTTGTATTGACTCTTTTCCAAAAATGCCATTTTGCACAAATAGTAAACAACAATGAATACAATTAGTGTTTAATGTGTAAAATCATTTGAACGTTCCTCCTAAAACACTTAGTGTTGGTAAAAATATGATTACATTGGTTATGCCAATCAACAGTCACTGGATTTCACATATTTTTCAAGAAACTGACTCCAAATTTGAATGTTGATAATGGGGTAGGTGAAATCACAAAGGCTATGATCTTGTCACCATATTCTAGTCATTGGAGACAAAGGGTTGTTTTATTCCAGTTTGTGCCGATTATTCTTGCATGGTAAACAGTTTAGTATACTTTAATAATTATTAGAGCACAATCCCATTGTTGCAATCGTTCTCTGATTTTTGGTAATTAAAGTACACCAATTCCCAAGGCTGGCGAAGGAATAGTTCAATGATTATCCCATTGTTAGGCACCCGCAACTCATAACAAACAAATCGCACGGGCGCTTCAAAGTGGGAACAGTCCGTGTTGTTTCGGACATATTTATTCACATTCAGTTCATGTTAATCACGTTTTTGGGTGTGGCTAACCGGCTATTGTGTCCAATCGCGGCCAGAGCATGGAACATTTCCAGTTTATTGCATTATGTGGGACCAATTGTGCTCTAAGTCGGTCAGAGCACGCGAATTGTTCTTTACCAGAATAATCTCGTCTCCGACTCGATTGATTCTGGTAAAGAACAATTCTTGTGCTCTAACCATTACTTAGATGTTTATTTAGAACTTTATCAGCATATAATTATTATTATTATTATTATTATTATTATTATTATTATTATGTTATATGGAACCAGCCCGAAATAATGATTCGCCAATTCGCCATTGAGTTACAACAAAAAGGATCGTAGCTCTAAATATGAACATCAAAACAGGAAGCAGTGTATGAAAGAATAAGGTTTGTAGGAGCTGGTGATGTTAATGTTTTATGCATCAAGGTCCATATTTTCTAGATTTTGTCAATATGGTTTCCCCTACCCCATTTTTCGGATATTCAAATTTGGCATTAGTTTCCAGAAAAATTTGTGAAATTCAGTGACATTCATTGACATATCCAACATAAGGCATTTATTTCAACACTAAAGTGTTTCAGGAGGAAAGTTCAAATGATTTTGCACATTACACATACATTGTTTTTACAATTTATACACAAAAACCTTTAAAAATAAAAAAAAAACGCCCCAAAATGGCATTTTTAGATGAATCAATTCTAAAGATTCATAGGGCCATAATTTGATTTTCTATACCATGATTTGGGAAATTCCTTTACAATGTGTTTAACGATGTATACTTAAGTGATTATGAGAAAGACAGGGAATATGGATATATAATTATTGATATGTATGACATCAAATATGCTATTTCATCACGCCGGTTCTGGACAACAGGCAAATTTGGCTGTCCATACAATGGTGGAACACACATTTTGTTTAAGAATATTTTTGTCCTCTCAATCATAGATGCATAAAGAAATCATATTTTGTGCACAACCTAGAGAGGAAATGACTAAAACAACAAGGAATCCCTTCATTTTCTTTATTTTTAAAAATACAAGACCATAAAAAATGGATTTTAACAAATTTTGAGAAATTGAGCCTCCGAAATTAGACAAACTCCAAATATTGGAGGCACATAACTAAAAAAATACTGAACGTATCTGGGAAAGGTTTTCTGTCCTGTAATCAGGGTTGTGCACTCTACAAAATGGATATATAAATGGAAGGACATGTGAAAGGAAGTTTTTTATAAACATCCTTAAAAAGCTATAAAATGAGTATTTTACCAAATTTTGACAAATTTATTTCACAAAATTCATCAATTTCGCATTTCTTGATTCTTGTTGATTTTTAATATATTATTTGTGATGGGTTAAAGTACTTATTCCCACTGAGAAACTTTGTGTTGCAATTATTTTGAGGTGAAACCATAAATGCACTGGACTATAAGTGCTATGCGTGTACATATATTGCAGCTCAATCCCCTAAGTCTCAATATAAGATATAGTAGGACGTGTTGGGGATTAATTGTGGCGTTATTGCTTTAGGTTTCGTTTCTGAAACGAAACAGTAACAAGCTGTAAATGAGGTAAATGCTTATACTCGGCTCCTTCGGTCGAAAGGCGAAACTTTGAAGGAGCCACACAAAGGCTTCCCGGGTCGTTCCCGATGTGATTGTGTCACCAAATTAAACTTTCATACATACTTTCTTCGGAATTCCATACGATTATACTTGCATACATACTTTCTTTGGAATTCCATACAAGATGTGATTACACACTAGGTAATGTCCACTGTTTTCAGGCCCACACAGCAAATATTGTGGTAGCTGACACAGTTATATGCTATACAGTTACGTCAATTCACTACCGAGTTAAACAAATGTGTGTGAGCACTCTTTGCACGATTTCTGTCAGCAGTACCACGAAGTAGCGTCTTTGGTCTGTAGGCTATTTTTTCCTTTAAAGTTAACAATAAGATGCTGCGCCCTGATGTTATAAATGTACAATATTTATAAGCATCGCTGATAATGATCTTCCTTACAGGATTCGTATTGGATCGGATAACACACGTTTGTGTTCAGGTGAACAGGTGAAAGTGGGCTAATATAATACATATAGTCAAATATTCATGGATATTTATGATACTCGTTTTATTTAATAAGATACTACAAGTTTTTATTCACAAGAATGTGGGCTACTTTATTCCAAACGTGCATGTATATTAAATGATGGAGACTATATTCATTGAGACTGAGGTGAGTTAAATGGGGTTCAAAGATCTCACTAAGCCTCAGAAAGGGTTTGAGGCAAAACTGAATTGAGGACCATACGGTAACTAAGACAGCTCATCCTCAAGATATGTCACATGGGCCTGTATTGTGATTCTACGAGGATTACTGTCTTCGTCTATTTTCACAAACACTACACAGTCTTGGGTGCATATTTCGTGGTTTTATAACCCTTTTTTAAGGCTCTGTTCGTTTGAAGATATCAGCCCTTGCTTTTAACAATCTTCATTTATAAACACTTTGGGGTCGTTGTCTGAGAACGCATTACGGAGGCGCCAGCGTCTCATGTAGATCGACTCCCGTATCTTGTAAGAGGGGCATCTAAATATGATTGGACGCAGATCACCGTGGAATATACTTTGAATATATTTTATCACTGCTACCAAATGAATTGAGACGGTGGCTCTTCTGTCATTGTAGACAATGCCAAGTCTGCTTATTGCTTCAAATACCAAGAGATCGGTGTTCTCATACTCATCCTCTGGTAACCATGAAATCCTGAGGTTAGTGCGCCTACCATAGTTCTGGAGGTCGTCAAGTTCCTCTTTGAGGTCAGTGATGTCAGAAGTCATTTGTTGAAAGCACAGTTTTAAATTTTTAACATCAGATGCTAGTCTATTCACTTCATCATCCCTCTAGCATAATTTGACATTTAATTTTGAAATAGCTTCATTTTGAGTGTTGGCAGTTTTGCTGACAACAGCTTCAGCTATTCACGAGAAGACATGTGTTAATACTTTGAGGACCAATGGATTAGTAAAGGCGTTAACAATCCCTTGTTCTAGAGGGTTCAAACTTGATACAGGGCTACTGTGGGTTTGGTGATCACTGACCGTGTTGGAATTTGGCACACCAGAGTACTTGCATTGCCAAATAATGATGATTGGTATAACGGTTGGCGTTTAGATTATTGAGTGTCCGTTGGAGAAATAGTAGAGCCAGTAGGATCGAAGCTATCAGTATAACGAGTATTTGTTGCATCACTGTCTGAATTGTGTCCATAAAGTCAGCTTTTAATATTTATATCCACATTCATGTTCTTTGGTGAACTATACATTTTGAGGTTTAACGATTATGAGTCGTTTTGAAGGGGCTCAAGGCCTTCTCGAAGGGCGATTACTCAAATATTAAACATGTATGTAAAACATCATCACCATGAAGAACGTGGAGAAATTGATCAACTGTTATATTGTTATATTCAATAAATAATTAAACATTACTAATCGCAGATAAAGTGTATTTACTTTATTGAAACACACTACCAGTATAACAATGATCCTTATATATACCTAGTTTCGTGTATCATCTCTCCTGGGTGTTGAGACGTATTTGGCGTCTAGTTTCTATATTGGACACTACACCATTATTTAAAACCATAATTTTGATTATGACTGAGGCATTATTGTATACACCATTTATCACACATCTTTCCTAGCTACTTCATTATCTTTCCTACCTACATCGTTATCTTCTTCACATTTCTCTTCACCGCAATCGCTTAACTAACTTCCCAACAGGTATGAGAAAACACATAACTATATTCAAATTCCCGTCCTAATTACGCTGTAGCTGTATATTGACACTCGGGGAAACATTTCTATAGAGGAAAGGATTTTTATAAAAGCCATAGGCTTATGGCTTGTTATCCAATCCTCATTTGAAATATTTGTTTTTTTTTCTATATGTATATTGTCAATGTGATGTTCTTTTCTTTCGTTCAAATAAATATTGTTTACACTAAATATTTGAGTCTAAATATTAATTTCAGAAGAAAAATGTCAATGATTTGGCCTTTTCCCCAATTATGGTTGCATTCAAGCTTATTGTACTAATTGGACTTTGATAGTTAATGATGCAGAAAGATAGAAATGTTCACATAAGAATTGTTTCGATGTGTGAAATCTCGCTAATTCACATTGCACGAAATGTGAGGTTTACAGATATGGCGATATAACGTATTTCCATCTATCGATCGTTAAACTTGAAGTTTGACTCCGCGTAAATGCATGTAATCGCCGACATCTGTCATCCCAAGATAACAAAGAAAATTGCAATAACTGACATCATGTTGACCGCTATAACATACCACAGCGATGTTTACACAAGAAAACCAATGTCAGAAATGGTAACTCGCTCAAGATCATATATTATATATCCATGATTGTAATTATAGAATATAAAATATATTGGTTTTGCGAATGACCAACTCAGAATTCCGTTAAAATAACAATAACAACCAGCAATAATTAACGAACCGGCGGCCGACTCGGCCGTCTCCGACCACAACGTCAGTGGGCTGCAGAACGAAAAATGTCTATAAAACTTGAAATATAAGACTTACAAATTATCTTTTTCATTTCATTTATTTGTAATTGTCATAGCTGATCACAAACCAAAAATCAACATTATTGACATAATAAACGAAATTGACATTCCCAACTACACCTTTTACCGGACTCGGCCTCCGGTCGCAGTTCGACTTTTAAGCCTCCCAAAAATTCTCATTTTATAAATAAAACACCCATGCGCCCAGGCGAAACAGGAATCTCTACACCAGTATACACGCGGAGCGCGCGTAGTAACTCGGGTCTCCATATGTCGGCCGCGCTTAGATTAATTGATTAGACTTAAGCTTCCCACTGCTTTACCGCCATGCAACCGACTTCAATGTACATTAATTGCAAGCAGTCAGTATCAGATAGGAAAGTATCAAAGGCGCCACACAGGTTTAGAGATAATGGACATGCATGCTATGTAAGATTCCAAATCTAGGCAATTTCTATATATGCGATAATTTATATTTTCTATTTCTATTTTAGTTGCAATATCCACTTTGCAGTTTTCTTAATTTTGAAAATTGTTTATGATTGTATCGTGCCAACTTCACATATTTCCCTCTATTTTCATATCAACAACCTACATGTACATTAACCACAATAATACGCGATTGTGTGACATGGATAATGCCGGCAATTATATGGATCAAGCTGCATGATCTTGAAGATGCATAGCATTGGAATTTATTAAGTTTCTCGTAAATAGCACGTAGATGTGGATATAATGTATGTATGTAAATTTATAAAGCATCCATAAATGTGGTACAGTAATGCCCTAAGTATCGACTCTCAGTGAGAGCTTTCCGATGAATGGCAACTAGCCATATTTCCGACTAAATCCTGAAAAGTTAACCATAATTCTGCTGTGGTTAAAAAGTTGATTATTTAGGGCATTACTGTATTTCGTATTTAAATGATGCTTCAATTGCATATATATTTAAAATTTCGTTGCATTTAAACGTCCCGTATAAAATGTCTATATTTATGGAATATACAGTCATGTAAATTTTCTTAAATTTGACATATCCGAAGGCTTGGGATTTACAGACACGTGATTTCCACGTAAATGTGAAAGAACACGTGGTTGTAAATTTACGTGATCCGTATAGCCATAAATCTAGACATTTAATGGAAATACGTGACGTTTAAATGAAATTAAATTTCAGATTCGGTGCAGTGGAACAGTTAATAATAATGAAAACAAGAACTAAGTAGATATATTGTACATGTACATGTTGATGGTTGTTGTTTAACCGACTATCAATTTACGTTATTTCGCTTAGACACACTTCGACGGCCTTGATTCTCGTTAGCGATTGGTCAATAGAACAGACAGCTTGCAAATGGATGTATTTATTGAGAGCAAAATATAAGCTACGTAATTTACGTTGGAATTCTGGAAGCTCGGGTATCGGCAACGGATACAACATATACTCGTGCAAATAAGTTCACCTTGGAACTAAATATTCACATAGGGTCAAACGTGTGGATGATCCTGGATATAACAAGAAATATTATTGCGCAAGACCAAATGGTCTTAAACTGAACGCCCTATTCGTCTGAAAAAGGCGAAACTCATAATTATCTCTCACTTTCTTCTAGAAGCCAAAAACCGCATTGAGGCTTGAACATTATCAACCAAAATATGAAAGATACCCCCAGTTGAATTTATCTGTCCCTTTATGCCCGTCCCACTCCCAACAGGACGAGCTCACCCGAAACATGTGCATAATTCGAATTGATATGCTCTCTATGCCCACATATATATTGTGTTGGGAACAAAGAATCTTGAAACGAATGAACTTTGAGTTCAATCCACCCTGGGTACGATATTTTGCTGCTTCAAAACGAACTTCGAAGAATAATCATTGTCAACATTGATAAGGACTCATTGTAGACGTTTTATACTATACTGCATGTCCCCTGAATGTCGCTTTTGAACAAAAAGGAATAATACGTTATAGCGTAGAAGTATACGATACCACTGGTTATAGAAGGGCTGGAAAATAGAGATATAAGGATAAGTATCTGGGGGGGGGTAACTGCCAGTGTAGCATACGTTAATGTGACATTACTGGTTTAATTATTTTACAAATTGTAACAGTTCACAAAAAGATGTTATATTTGGAATATTTGTCTTATATGTCAACTATTTCTCAGGTGTATCATTCGCTCTGTATGATCTACTTTTGTGTTGAAAAGGGTGAACATTTTGTCCAAAAACGGGTAAAATTTGGCGTTTTGTGCGTGCGATCCAAGCGGCATAACTTATTGATAAATTACAAACATTTGATTTACACCTACAGTGTGTGTGGAAAATGAATACATCTGCTTGATTGGGCCTTTGCCAATAATAATGACTGAGCATATATTTGAAGTATAGATCCCAACTTCACAAGTTGGCCAAAATCGCTGAAAATTGGGTATTCGTATATACATGTAATTTGTACTGTCGGTTGGGTGGTGATAACACTATTGAGTCCTTGGGGAATTGAACATTCTTTTATTTCACAAAACAGAATTTCCAGCTCGAATGTACATCAATTTGGTGACAGTCAGTATAACAATTTAACAAAACAGTTCAAACGTCTAGATTCTGAAACACAAACACATCGAGCTTCTCGAATATAGAACCTATGAAGTCGGCTGCGTATATAATGAAACATACATCGGGTTCTCGATGGTAGCTGCACAATACACTAAACTGAAGATTCTGATACTGAAACAACGCTGACGTTCTAATGTAATATTGTGTGCGTCGAATTTCGAAAATTACCGAATATATATACTGAAGCCGAAAACTTTACACTTGATAAATAGCCAAAAGTAGGGCTTTATCTGATTAACCAAATTGCACATTGAAGCGTTAATTAAGTGACGTGTTATAACTTAGATGATGTGCACATATTTTATCACAATACACTGTGAATTATGACAGGAATAGAACACACTTTGGTTGGGTAGACCGAAACGCACACGTAGATTGATAGAGCGTATAGTGTATATACATCTGGGTACAAATGAGAATGTCAAATTGGGGTTGCCAAATTCATGTCAAAGCTACCAATAATTAGCGAGGTTAATTTGAAGCACATCAAATGGTCGACATTGTTGCGTTGTTTACTTGATTAATCAACTGAATGTACGTTACACTGGCACATGAGCGAAATCTGCTCCGAATTGATGAAAATTAAGTGAACATATTTTAACGATTCCACATGCCTAATTGGTTCGACAAAAATGTAAGTAAAGAATATGCGATAAGCAAAACACCCCCGGATCCGACTAAGTAACTGAGGATCATCATGATTGACGACGAGCTGTTCGTGGTGATCCACAGTGAACTTGCGTGGAGCGGATTAATATGAATCAACATAAATCATGAAGACTAACCCCGGGCGCACTACGAATCAACATAAATCATGAAGACTGAATAGGGCTCACTACGAATCAACATAAATCATGAAGACTGACCAGGGCTCACAAAGACTCACCGCGGACCACTGAGATTCACCTCGAACCACTGATAATCACCACAAACCACTGATAATCACCGTGAACCACTGATAATCGCCACAAAACATCGACAACTAATTAAAATAGTGTTACGCCATTTAGATTTATTTTATAACACTATTAAATAAATATTAATAATTAACTTATTCGAAATTTTAATGATCGCTTACATGACAATGTGTGGAAATTGTAGACCTATGCATTGCTATTCCCATTGCGTTTATATAAGGTTGGCGATGAATAACGTTGAGCAATGGTACACGTATGTCGCAATGGGTCATGGTCGTATTAGTGAAGTTTGAATAAACTGCCACCATCACGTTGATTACCGCATGGCGCTCGATAATCTTCGCGTCTCATGTTGATGTGGGTCACGTTGAATCACTAAAGCAAATAATCGCCACGGCGTTGAGTGTGTTGCTTATCGCACCCTCTTTACATACTTTAAAAGTTCTGATAAAAGTTGGAGCAGCTCTCACGTAGCATTACGAAACCCCTGAGAAGTCACTATCGCGCAATTATATTCCACATCAGTCAGAGCAATCCATGTTTTATTCCTCATCGAATTCAATCGACCTTTGACCCGGCTCGTTTCCTTGGTTTCCAGGCTTTCCGTTGTCTCCGCCCTGTCCTTGATTTCCGTCGTCTCCGCCCTGTCCTTGATTTCCGTTGTCTCCGCCCTGTCCTGTATTTCCGTCGTCTCCGCCCTGTCCTGGATTTCCATCTTTTCCCTGGTCATCATCGTCGTCAGGATCTGAAAGTGAAATCGTATCAAGGTTAATGGAACTTGTCAGTGGTTGCGTGTTGTCACAAAACGCAGTGTGGATACTAAATATGCACGTGTACACTGGGGTCAATAGTACAATGTCTATCTTTCCATCTTACTCGATTGTATGTACATGTCCTCCATCGGACATTCGGCATAATGTCAACCGAGAAGGATCAATTTGCATTTACAGTTGGTTCAGCTGTTCTACCACCATCCACCCCAAAGTAAATTGATCACCCTATGTACACGCGAGCACCTACATGTATGTCCACGCGAGCAGATAATCCAATGTCCATATCAGCAGATATCCTATATCTACATGCGAGCAAATAACCCTATTTCCTTTTAAGCAGATCACCATATACCTATGAGAGCAGATGGCCCTATGTCCATGCGAGCTTGTTACTTGTCACTAAACTTGGATATCGCCGTTCATATGTTCTACAGTATTTTCTACAGTATTGTTAACACTATCTACCTTATTTATATTTTAAGGAGGCGCCCACAAGAAAAATTCAATTTCAAACTATCAATTTTAAGGGAGAAATTATTATCCTCTATAACCAATGTATGCCATAGTGTTATACCAATGCGTGTTCACCCTCACAATATGAGAGATACATTATAATTATGTAAAACTGTGGTTTAAACAAAATTAAAACAACAATAGTCAAGGCTGGCCATTGAAGAGTTTGACAGGAAATATTGGGAACACACGCGCTGCGTTATCTAGCTTATGAGCCCAACTAGGGTATACGTGTACATTAATGTTTGCTATTTAAATCATGAATGTCTGCGAGAAAATAAACATTTATGTTGCTTTATGTTGTTTTTGTCCTTCGTACAACACAAATATAGTTCCGCAAATGGCCAATAAAAACTAAAATATGCAATGACATTTTTTTTATTTATTTTCTCGCAGCCATTAATGATTTCAGATTGTAAACTGAGCGCATACCATAGTTTGGTTCATAAGCTGGATAATGCAGGGCGTTTGTTGACCAGCCTTTAATGACTAGCCTGCAAATCGTTATTTTGTTTAAACCACTTTTTGCGTAATTAGAACGTAGCTCTTATATTGTGAGGATGATCAGGTGTTATTATAATACTATAACAAACATTGGCTTTCAAGGATAATGATTTTGTCCTTCAAATTGATAGTTTGAAATTGAGATTTTTTGAACAGTTTTTAATTTATTTGAATTCATTCATAAACATACTGAAATACAGAAAGAGGAATTATACTCTTAACCCTTCCATGACTGGAACTGACGGGTATTTCTGAAAATTATCAATTAAAAGGCCGAAAGTTGATTCTAAAGGACCCTAAATGGTTTGAGATATTAGTCTGATTGTATTGCTTCCGAACTACCAAGAAAAATTATGCAAACGGACCGCGAGAAGAGGAAAGCTAGCAACGAAATTACTTCACCTCCACCACCACCACAGGCACCAGGTGAGCGAGTAGTTATGGCGGCCGAAAACAGTGATTTTGATGGACCCATTTCACAAGTTATTTCTCAGTCCCTGGGTGTTTTGAATGAAGATAATTTCAATGACTCTATTTTCCACAAATATAACGACGATCGAAATGCGGAACTTCCAAAATCCGGGACTGAACACGACTTTGAAAAAGCAACTTCCACTTCAGCTAGTGCAAACAAGGGCCAAAATAGCGGAAATAAACCGAATTCTTTCACACAAATTTTGAATTCGTTTGGAATCTCACCTGATGATATGAATCCAGGGGGTAACCCAGATGCAAACCATAATCCACAATTCAGTGCTATTCTCATGATGCTTCACACTATGAACAGTAAACTGGATACCTTAGATGACTTGAAATGTGAATTTAGTGCCGTGAAATCTCGGTTGGAAAAGGTTGAGTCCAGTGTTGACACTATGAACAAATGTGTAAATACCGCCAAGGAAACGTACGAATCAGCTGTGCAAAAAGTTAATGAGGTGATCACAAATCAGGACGACTTCGCTAAGACGATTGACCGCATGGAGCGAAAACAAAATAGTATGGTGACCGAACTTAACGCTCTCCGTGTCGAGAATGCTAAATCCAAGGAACGAATTATAGACATGCAAACTCGGTCCATGAAATATAATCTGATTTTCTCGGGGATTGAAGAAACGGATAGCGACCAATGGCCTGCCGAAAGTGTTCTTCGAGGGTTCATTAAGGACACCCTGAAAATTAAAGACCATATGTCATTTGGAAATGTGCATCGATTGGGCGACAGTAAGAAAGCCAAACCCGGCAAGCCTCGCCAGCTAATTGCCAAATTCGTGCACCATAACCAATTAGTAGCTGTTAAAAGAGCAATCGGTGACCTTGGCAACCAAAATTACTATGTCAACGAACAATATCCAAAGGAAATAGCCGAATACAGAAAGTCAGTTCTTCTCCCATTGAGAAAGCAGGTCAAAGCTGCGGGTAAAAATGTTCGTTTAGTAGCGGACAAAATATTTGTTAACAACGAGCAGTTGACCCCAGATGAACAACCATCTTACCGATATGTTGAGGGGATGATTCCTTCCCTTAACGAGGAAGTGACGAAATAGCACCAAGGGGAGTGTGAACCTGATGTGTGTTCCAACTTACAAATATTATCGCTCAATGTAGGTGGTATTCTGATAAAACTGATTGACCCCGAATTCCATGATTTTGTATCCTCGTATGATATATTATGTTTTCGGGAAACCAAAACAGATGATGCCGGTGATATTTTCAAATATTATTCATACAGAATAGAAAAACTATTTCTAGATATAGATCAGGCGGAATTGCAGTCTTAGTTAAAAACGAACTACATGGGTTAGTTCAGAGAGTAGATGGTTTCTGTGATTATGTTGCCTGGTTCAAAATTAATGGAACTAACCCAGTTGTTGTCGGTAATGTGTATATCCCACCAGAAGGTAGTGCCTACAGCTCATCAGATTGCTTTCAGAAAATATACAGCTCCATTGTGGATGTTAAATCGAAATGGGATTCACTAATAATGATTGGAGATTTCAACTCCAGAACTGCTAAACTTATTGACCATATTCCTTCAGAAAATGAATTTGCGAAATTACTCGACCCAAGAGCCCCACAAGACAAAAAAACTAATAATTTCGGATACCAGTTAATTGATTTATGCAAATCCGCCGACCTACATGTATATATTGGAAATGGTAGACTGGGTTCAGACACAGGTATTGGCCATGTGACATGTAGAAATGTGAGTGTTGTGGATTACCTCCTATTCAACGAGAGCTCTCTAACACACATCACAGATTTTTCGGTACAAGAACATAATAATCTCCTGTCCGATGTACATGGATCGATCACATTCAGAATGTCGTTGTCCCAGAATTCTGGTGACAGCGGAAATGTCCCTGATGAAATAGCCACATCAGACCAAATAAATCTTATATCGCCTAATCAAATTAACTCATGGGAACTGGCATATCTGGTGATTTTGTAAACTCTCTTGATTACGAAGCCACAGATAGACTGGTAAGTAATCTAGATGACATTGAGGATAGACATTGTGTTGTACCATCGGACATTTCTGAAGTAAATGATAGACTTAAATGTTTATACATCGATGCCGCCTCTTCCACTCTTGGCACACGAACTGCATCAAGCAAAAAATCTAAAACTAAAGCTCGAAATAATTTACCATGGTTCTCAAAAGATTGTAACAATTCATAGCGACAGTATCGAAAAACGCGGAAACAGTTTAGAACTAACCCAACAGCCAATAATAACCATAGAATGATTGAAGCCAGAAACAATTACAAACGAATTTTGCGTCTAAATAAACGTAATTTTGATACAAGTATGACAAATAAGATAAAACAGTCAAAATCTGAAAATGTCCGCGACTACTGGAAACTGATCAATTCCGTTAATGGCAAAAATACATCAGAAAAAATGCCACCATTAACAGAGTTCTATGATTATTTTAAACATAAGAATGAGGCTGTCCCAGTCGTGAATGTAGTACAAAATCAGAACTCCCAATCACTAGACATATCCCTAGACCAATCACCACTCAACAGTGACTTCACGTTACAAGAAATAGAAAATGTGGTTAAAAGCCTAAAAAGCGGTAAGTCACCAGGTGTGGATGGTATCAGAAACGAGTATATCAAGACAACGTTCGATCACTTGGCCCCAGTTTATTTTCGACTCTTTAATTTGATACTCAGGACCGGGGCGATTCCAGAAGAATGGGGTACCGGTATTATTCACCCAATTTTCAAATCAAAGAACCCAAAACAACCCGATAATTACAGACCCATAACGCTAGTTAGTTGTATTTCAAAGCTATTCTCGGCTATCTTGAGCAAACGAATCTACTCATTCCTCCAAATAAATGACCTTTTATCGGAAAATCAAGCCGGCTTTCGAGAAAACTACTCCACTACATTTTCTGAAAGTTTGCTTGACGAAATTGCTCGTTGACAATTTCGGCCAAAACGTAATAGGGGAACTGTCTTAATACGCATGAAATTAATATAAGTGGATACACATGCATTGATATCATATCAACAAAACTTACTGCGGGCATGATATGTGAGTGAATGAGGAATTGCCACTGTCAAACACAATTCTGGACGATCGAACGTGCAATTATATATATATCGTAGAGAACACAATGTAGCAAAACGTAATGAGTAGAGCTCAAGCTCAACCTTGGTGAACACAATGGGTTATTTGGTCAAGTCTACTCATTGTGCGGAAACTCGGCGGGCAACATGGATATAGCTATGGCACCGAAATATGACGGTCAATATCTACTGAAGAAGCCATAAGGACGAAAGCTTTTGAAGTATAATATTTTAGTTATCATTAAACTAAAACGCGGCGGATACCCTCCCCCAATCATCGACCCCCTTCATCAATAACCGAACCACAAGCACAACATCATATATACTTACCTCCTGGGTATTTCTCAAAGACCAATGGTCCATTCTCGAACTCATCTAGTGATAGTTTACCATCATCTGCAAACGGAGTTAAAATTGATTTATTAGTCCACTAATATGTATTGCACGCTTTGTAATATTTATTGAGTGGGACCTACATAGTGAGTTTATCTTAGATGCCATAATAATAACTATATTGTGGTTACAAACATACCTCAATCACGATGCTGTCAATATGATAGTATTATCATGAAAATTTCGTATATGAAATCGCTTTTCCTTGAATCATTCGAATCAGCCAACAAAAAAAGTTATGGTATTATGGCATGCATTGGTTATAACGGATATAGAGAATCTACAACTCGTGATCGTTCCCAATTTATAGTGGAATTATCAAAACGAGTCCAGTAAATTAGGTAAAATACTGGACGAGTTTTATAAACTGGGGACGAGTTGTAGATGCTATTTATTACATGATCCAAACCATTGATAAAACATACTTAAATCAACAAATGGGACGTAAAGCTAACATCAGCTTCTATAAGGCATGCGATAACGTTTCGCGTATCTAACCGTTGTTTTCCCACAATAAGAAATAGTCCCAGATAGATATGGACTATTTGACGTATTTAATGGCGTATATCTAACTAAATAAGTTTTCAACCTTTCATTCATTAGAGTTTGTTGGAAAAATATTGGAAGCCATAGTATTTTGAGCGTAGCATACGGAATGTAAACAGACGACAAACCGGTCAAAATCAAAGGTCACCTGGTACGTTTTCATATTTGATATCACAATTTATAGAATGGGTTTATTGAACATGATTTTACCCTTCAGATTGATAGTTTGAAATTAAAATTGTTGGAAAATTCACGAATGGGGCTCCTTAACTGTAGTTGGGGATCGCAACAAAACCCCTACAACTACTTATAATATTGTTACGTCATTCCGATTTATTTTTAAAAAGTTTTAACTAAATATTGATAATTGTATTGTCTTGACATATTCGAAATTTTAATGACCGAGAACATGACACTTGTGCAAATTGTAGACCCATGCAATGCTATTTCCTTTGTGTTTATAGAAGGTTAATTGGCTATGAGTACCGTTGATCAATGGTAAGTCGCGGTGATTAATGGTTGCACATGTATGCATGTAGAGAGGGGGTGGGGCTACTTATTATACGATTAAACATATACATGTATATAATTGATAGATTATTAACACAAAACCGCTATGTATGTATCAATCCACAAATGTTGATCGTAGATACATCCGACTATTAATAGAGTACGTGATTTTCCACGCTATATGATTCGATATGAGTATTATTGTATATTAGTGATGTTACCTAGCAATTAATTTACAAGTGTTTTGTCAATAAGACCAACAAACTCCCCAATTATGAGCAAAATTGACATGTGGAATTTAAGCTACATTGATTATAAGAAATTATTATAAAAATCTTATCTTATATGTTATAGCCTGAATTGTTCAACAGTATTGCTGTTGAACAATTCAGGCTATAAAATATAAGATGAGTTTTTTTATAATAATTTCTAATAATCAATGTAGCTTAAATTCCACAGAAAAGTAGGCGTTGTACGTGCGTATGGTTTATGAGTAAAGCGGAAGAGGTACCCGACAGGCGGTGCTTTGGTGTCTATCACCAAACACAACCCCATGTCCTAGTAAAATAATCACATTTTTGGTCAACGTCATACCTAAAACAAGATTATTTCGAAATGTCAGACTGTAACAGACACTGAAATAGTTCCGACAGTTCAATTTTATAGTCAAATTTGGCGTAAACTACATGTATGTTGATTCCAAGAGTAAAATATTTACCTACATATTCAGCCACTTTTCTGATGCAATGGTCATGTCGAACTATTAAATGAGGTGTTGCTCATCTATGCAGAAGCATAAAGTTAGAACGAAATTTTCAAATATAGAATTATACCCCATGTTTACAAGTAGAGAAAGTCCTACTCGTACAAGTCAGTCGCAAATAGACAACAGACGAGTAGAACCACGTGACCTGTGACGTTGGAGTTACAATCCCCCGCACACGCGCAATTGCTAGATGCGGAATATCTCTAACATTGTCCAGAGTAGCGTGCTGTAGCTACGTGTAGTGTACTGTTGTTATTGTGATGGGTCAATGTGCTTACTGTCGGTGTATGGTAAGGGTAGGGTGGTGTAGTTGTGTGGGGTGACTGTGTGAGTTAACATACTTACGGTTGGTATCAGCGAGTTTGAACATTTGCTCGCAGTTTCCCTTTGTCTCTCCCAGAGTGGTCTCGATTTCGTCTATTGTGATGAATCCATCGTCGTTCAGGTCGTAGAAGTCGAAGTTTCTGGGTATCGGAGTCAAATGACCAGGACGACCGTTAGTCTGTGACATGTGTGGAAAGCGTGGAAAATCGAAAATAGGTGTAAGAACATAATTCCATTATTCATAAATTAAACACTAGGTATGTTGTCTAGTGTCCCATATACTTCAAAGACAGTTCACAACGTTGTAGACAATGTGTTTCGTTTATCTCGAGCGCTTCATAGCATGCGAACACATGTGATAGCAGGTCATAATGAGGACGAAAATTACCAAAATAAAATAGAGAGAATAGAAAACTCAATGTGGTTGCCCAGACAAAATGTTCAACTTTTAAATCCCAAAATGGCTTTTATGTAGCAAACTGAAATAGCTCGTAAATCCATCTTCTTGATGCGCATATGCATGTACTCATCTGTTCTCATGAAAAATCCAATACGCACACAATTGGATAGCGAAAGATACTTAATCGGGGTTTACGATTAGATAGCGATTGCTATTCAATCGCAATAATAAGTGCAACGTGAGGTTAGGATTGATGCTATAGGGATTAACCTACACTATCGATATTAGATCCGTGTTATACTGGGAATGTATTTAAATCTCCATTTAAACACCGATCCCTTTTGTAAATTATCCGGTACATTTCTGTCTTTTTTTATTTAAACATATTGCTGATTCTGATTCTGATGTATTCTAAATTTATGCTTGTCTATCATATATAATAGAATCTTTTTTAATTAATTCGCTTGTTGCTTATATTTATTCTACAAAATCAGTTGGATGGCTCAAACAACATTGCGAATATCGCTATCGTAATGGGAGACCAATTTCACATTTAATAGCTAATTTCGCTTAAGCGCAACTCCAATACGCTAAAGCATAATTGGTTTTTATAGTCTTACAACCGTATATATAATGATATAATCTAAGGTGAATATTCTGGGGGATGGTAAGGCTACTAGCATCAGTAATTGACTGCACCAGCTTTATGAGAGATGGAATTTGAATTATTATTAAAGTGATATGAAACACTCCGGTTGGGTAAACAAATAAAAATGGAGAATAATCTTGCTCAAGGTAGTTATTTTTACGAATATTAATCAAAATTTAGAGCACACATCGTCATTCTTTTATATTAATTAAATGCAATGACTCTTGGTGGCGAAATCATTTGCCTTAGTTTATCGCCGATTGTTGCGTCCCGAATCGAGATGTAAATATTTTCAATTAAGCGTTGTTCAGACGATGATTTCTATGGAGTGGTATTGTTGATTTTTTTTAGTTTTTCGGTGATGTCAGTATAATGCTACATTCCCACAGTTGGCATTGCGCCTATGTACTAACTTGTTGGTTCCATGCACCCGAGCAAGTTCTTAATATGTCTTTAAGCGTAATTAAAATTCCATTTTAGCGTAAATGCATTACGCTTAATCGTAACCGCATTAATGTTTTGCACTTAAGTATAATGGAAATCTAAATTACGCTTAAACGTTAAGCTTAAATTTTATGCTTAAGCGTCCTGAATTACACTTAACCCTAATTAGCAATTAAATGTGAATTTGGCCTCCCATATGCGCACCATTGTTGTTTTGTACACTTTGCACCTCACGTTTGGTTGTTTCTCACCATATATTTGGCCATTTTTCACCACATATTTCGTTGTTTCCCACATCTGTTGAATGGTCATGCGTACCATTTGAAAAAATAGTTTGAAAAAGAACATATTACGTTACGTGATGACAACCCTCCAATGAAACACATTTCTTTTTTTTTGCGAAAACAAAATTGTGACAACAAAGATCATGTTATTTAAAAAAAAATCTTCATACCAATAGAACCAGTCTAAATAAAAGTAGACCGTGTTTCATGTCAATCAACTTACGTAATGAGATGGGGTCTGGATATTTATCAAATTGCCATAGAACTTATGCACAATGGTAGGAATCATCCAAATCATACTGGTATATTTCTGCTATATACTAGTATACATATAAATAAGTTACGACATTTTATGGCTTGAGGAAACGTTCGGAGAATAGCAAGCAGGAACATTGTAAAAAATAAACAATTGTCCCAATTGATTATCGAATTATTTGAGGAAATATTTATACAAAATCAATATTAAATGATAGAAGCATTTCTGCACTGGTGTCCCTGACCAATCGACTTATCTTTATTATTTTATACCCCGGAAATTATTGAAAGCATATTTAACCATTTACCCAACAAAATGGCCAAAAACGCCAATATAAAGCTTCAACAGCCTAAAATATGTTTGGTTTGTCTCAATAACACCATACAAATATGGATATCATTGAAACCGGTTCATTGACCACATTGTGATGGTTACAGTTATGCCCTGTGCCAATGCATTCTCTTATATATGCGAGTCGACCATAGGTCGCCTCGCATATATAAGAGAATGCATTGGCCTAAAAAAAATTGATCATTTTTAATATGTGTTAAGCCAATGCATTCTCTTATATATGCGATGCGACATATGGTCGACTCGCATATATAAGAGAATGCATTGGCACAGGGCCGTTCTGTTGGGTAAAGGTTAAGAAGAGATGATCCATCTTTAAGGCCAAATCACAAACTAATAAATAGCTGTTTGTGATTCGGTATAAAGCCTTTGGGCTGTGTAATTATATTAGAATACCAAGAATATTTATATTTATAATTACATCTCAGTAAACAAAAATATCAACCTAAAAATATTTTTGACTGGGAAATATTGTTGAATACTATTTTGGGAATTTTTAGTGACTTTGATGCAACACTTCAATGTGCACTTCTTGATTTCTGTAGAACTATCATTAATGAACATAGTTTATCTATTTCTCTATGTTCTTCTAATAGGTGATGTTTTTATTGAATATATTTGCACATTTACCCACTGCGAGTGCCTCGTTCCCTTTAATAAAAGTGGTGAAAACTCTAATATCAAACGACAACAATAGATTTAATTAACACAAAATCCACTGAAATATATTCACAGTGAGGTTTCTAAGAGGAAAAACAATATGTCATGCTTCGCGGGTGGGGGGGGGGGGTTGAAAAATGCTTGGGGAAAACAATTGAAAGAAATTTAAGAAATTTGGTTACGAGTGAGTGGCTCGGAAAAATGGCCAAATGTAAAAAAGTATAACACGTGTCTAAATATATAATAACACCCACTGTATTCAAAATGCGGGATTTTTCTTTGCGAGAATCCATTATATAAATTGCTGGATTAAAAAAAACAGAATTTAGCTGATTTCGGAAGAACAATTTCTCAATGAGCCGATTCCAACACTTTCTGGTCAAGAGTTTAAAAACTAGAGCAAATTGAAATAAATTGAAATCCATATTCATTTTTTGTTGTTGAAGAAAATAACGTATGACTGAGATTAATCCTTTAGTCTTGACACTCTTTCCAAAAATGGCATTTTTGTCTATTTAACAAATTTTGGGGCATAAATAGAAAAAGACAACCAGGTATTAACCGTTTCATGGCGGGAGCTGTGCTGGTGCAGCATTAAAGACCTAGAGCCAGTGCATTCTCTTATAAATATGAATCTCACATAGGGAGCCATGCATACATACAATGTAAGAGAATGCACTGGCTTACAAAGTCAATGTAAATATTGTTATGCTTATGCATACTCTTACATGTATATATGTGAGGCGTCCTATGGGAGACTTGCATATATGAGAATGCATTGGCACAGGGTTTTCACAAAATTCCCGGAAGCTCCAATTATGAAGGATAAATAAAAAATAATGGTCTCCCATATGGCGTCTGGCACATATAAGAGAATGCACTGGCTTACGATGTCAAGGTAAATGTTGTTCGGTCAATGAATTCTCTTATATATGCGAGTCTGCTTATGGGAGACTCACATATATAAGAGAATGCATTTGCACAGGGTTTTCGCAAAATTTCAGGAAGCTCCAGTCATGAAATGGTTAATGTGCAAAATCATTTGAACTTTCCTCTTAGGGTGGATACACACATGCATGTAATCTCTGTAAATGTCGTGTATTTGGCGTTTTACATGGATCATACACACCGTGTAATATGTGTCCGCTGACAACCCAATCATTGCGACTGTGTTTGACCACAGTGAGTTAAACTCTGAACCGCTGAAGAGCCGTTGACTGGGACGAAGTCGTCAGGCCGCTTAAAATAATTATTCGCGCGATAACTCAAATGGTCGACGTTCTGTTTAAATCATTGTCAGTCTTCTATTGATGTTAATACCAGTGATGGCCTCTTCCACAACGCAGGGAGCTATGACCCCCAACATGCAGCTATTTTATCCCAGAAGCTACCGAATTCACAATTGCATATTTCCTCGACGGGGGTGTGCATGCAGCACCATGAGTCCTGACACCCTGCTTTATAAATATCGTAGTCATGTCTGTCGTGTCTGTTTTCTACGAGTGATTAATCTAATATGCAGCAATTTATGCTATTCATATAATTATGAACATATTATACAGCTTTAAATTTGAATGCACGGTGTTTCTGTTTGTCTTCATTCGGCGAAAGGGTTGCCTAGCTACGGGTTCCCAACTACGTCACCTTTCCTCTCTTGTGTTATACAGTTATACATGTATACACAAAATTTACAACTATGGAATATTTAAGTAAAACATTATATTGTAATTCTTGCCCAGATAATTCCGGCTGATACATTCAATTAACTCCCTTAGTTATTGGAAGCTTTCGAGAACCAGCCCCTCCCCCAATCATGGATTATGGTCAAAAATGTTATAATTCAAGCTTGTGACAGTTAGGAGCTTGTTCAACCTTTGGCTTGAGAAACATATATATAAATGGTGGGGGGGGGGTGTCACTCTTTTTAATTTCAACGCTGTACCTGCATTATTTTTGGCGCTATAATGAATATTTGCAATCCCAATTGAAGTATGTTATCACATGAGCTCGCTCTCAAATTATCAGAGAAATCTCAACAATTATCCTATAAAATAATTCTGCATATTTTATTTTTGTTTTGGATGACCCTGTTTCCAAGAAATGACAGAAACAAATCAAGTATAAAATCGACCGGCTCTAATCCACTTTTCGAAATGAATTATAACTCGTGAAAAACAGAAACATATATCAGACAAGAATTACTCATTTCGGCATCCATGAAAGAAGACTTGTTTATGACTGGCCTGAAATTTCTTGATGGCAGTTTGTTTGATAATGGCTTATAACTACTCACTGGTGAAATTGACCTCTCGCGCGCAGGTAATTAATTTTGTCAATTATTGGTGTGGCCATGTAAAATACATGTATTTTACATACAGACATTACATGCATGTGTGTATCCACCCTTACAACACTTTCGATTTTGAAAAGATAGCATCACCATGTGTTTGGAAATTCCTTCACAGTTTGTAAGTCTAACAAAGTTTGTTCAAAAATAGTTTTGTCTTCATCATAGATTAATAGAAATCATGTTTTGTACACAATCTAGTCAGAAAATTACTAAAACAAGCTGTTCATTTTTTTTCTAGTTTTTGAAATACCTGATCATAATATATTAAATTTGGCTCAATGTGATGCACTCTTAATTTTGAATGCACCCAACTTGAAAAAGTCTTACTCTTACAGACGGATTAATCATTATCTATTCACATAACAAGTGTTACATAGTTTCCTGGGTTTAAATATTAAATCTGAATCGAAGACCCTGTCTGGAAACACTTATACCAATTAATATAATAATATGCATAAAATCAATTTCCAAAATTTTACGGCTCGCGTTTATTTGGAACTCTTTCTAAATATAGTAACAAATATATGTCCCACTTGATTGTCACATTATATTATAAATATTTATACAAAGTAAATTTTAATTGATTGTAGGTGTCTTCAGCTCTTTTTAATTATTTTATACACAGGAAACTATAGAAAACTTGTTTTCTTGAAAATTGGAAACGTTTAAATTTCTTCCGTAAATCAGGAAAATAATATCTACAAAGTGGACATGCAATTGGGAGGACTTGGGAGAATCGCACATATAAGAGAATGTACTGGCGCATGATCAATAACCCTTTCATGATGGGAGTTACGCTGGTGCAGCACTAAATCCTGTGCCATTGTATTCCCTTATATTTGCAGGTCACATAGGCAGCCTCATATATATAAGAGAATGCAATGGTTTACGAGGACCTGAAGGTCAAGGCAAACATTGTCATGTGAATGTAATATATGCGAGAATCCCTACTCGAGACTACCGTATATAAGAGAATGCTTTGGTACAGGATTTTGCAATTTTCCCGGAAGCTCCAGTCATGGAATGGTTAATGCTGCACAAGCGCTGCTCCCATCATGAAAGGGTTAATTTAGTTGATATACTTATTCCTGAATAGATCATTGTTGTTGTAATTAGTTCCGGCCCTCCGGGTGTGGTATTTTCATAAATGCACAACATAGTTTGATTACTCTGACTACTGGGGCGGTATTCACCAACTGAGTTTATATTATAAACCAGGTAGTTTATTTGATAACGGCTGAATGCTATCGCCGACGACACACTCATTCACTGTGTCCGGCTATCAGCAATCAGTGCACAATCGTACTTGGACCCCGTTTACATGCACGCGATGAATTTATTATAAACAAGATTTCAGATATGTTCATGAAAATGCATTAATCGTTCAAATATTAACGTGGAACTGAACTCGGAATGTGTACAAGGTCCCGTCGATATAAACATGTATGTTCGCGCTGAAATTTCCGAGTTAGTACAACCATGGCAATGGCCGGATAAATGAATCGCAATCATCTGGACCAATTGTAGCGACACGGCTATAAGCGCCTATATATTCGCTATAAGTATACATGAGTTTTACCGATATACAGTTATCTTCTTAAGTGCGTTTATAATTTTCCTGTTAATTTTAATTTCGTCGAGAAGGGTGGGGGTTACGCACATGAGCCCATTTTAATCCACGAGATTAGGAGCTTCAGCACTAAACTGTTAAATCCAGTGTTGCGACAAACAGCCCCCGTTGCCACACCACATGATCCGAGGCTCGGGGCGGGGGAATTATATACATATACAGGAAAACAAAAATTACAGCAATGATAATTGATTGCGGTAATATCTGGCTATTTGTTTTTCCCCGTATTGAAACTTTAACATTTCATATTTGAGTGAATTAAATTGATGTCACTATGAGCAGTCCAACTGTGTTTAGTGTCTGCATTGTTGGTAATGTCGTGGTTCGTGGTTTAGACATTCTAATTTTAAACTATTCACAAGGATAAAACACACATGAGCTAGCCACCATAAAAACTTCATATGCCAATTTCATAAGAGACAATAATTGCTAACTAACTCTTCAAAACACGTTTCATCTCTTTCCTTGATTGGAAAGGGGGTGTCAAACTTAAATTATATTGAAGAGACGCAATTTACAGGAAAGTCATCTGTATCCCATTAGATATGTCCAATTTTGGTGCAGGAAATATACGTTATGCATTTTGTAACCTGGTTACAAAGTTACATTTGGAAGTCGTTTCAAAAATGCGACGTGTTTTCGCGGTTACGGTTACAAATGATTAGCAGAGAATAACTCCAACTAGAAAAATGAAAATATTTCACCTATCCTTGTTAAAAACAGGTTACAAAGTTACATTTGCAAGTCGTTTCAAAAATGCGACGTGTTTTCGCGGTTACGGTTACAAATGATTAGCAGAGAATAACTCCAACTAGAAAAATGAAAATATTTCACCTATCCTTGTTAAAAACAGGTTACAAAGTTACATTTGGAAGTCGTTTCAAAAATGCGACGTGTTTTCGCGGTTACGGTTACATTTGGAAGTCGTTTCAAAAATGCGACGTGTTTTCGCGGTTACGGATACAAATGATTAGCAGAGAATAACTCCAACTAGAAAAATGAAAATATTTCACCTATCCTTGTTAAAAACAGGTTACAAAGTTACATTTGGAAGTCGTTTCAAAAATGCGACGTGTTTTCGCGGTTACGGTTACATTTGACAATGATTCTCAGTGAGATATATCTTACAGTTCCAGGAGATTTCACTCCATTGTCATTATACTTATTTTCTTATCTGGTACACATAAAAATCACCTATCTGTTATTAGTATTCAGTATTGGAGTCTGGCGTATGCCAGGGGAGGGGATGAGCACCATCAATGATATCATGAAGAAATATATTTAAGAAGACTGATTAAATTGATTTATTAACATGGTACTTACTACATGTATGAATTTTCACTAATGAATCTGAATATAGTCAAGTGGTTAGTGAGTATACTTTCGAGCAACGTTTTGAGTGTTACCGTATGTAATTAAATCTATTATATTTTTTGAAACTTCTGTCTGTATGTATATATGTGTGTATGTGTCTTATAGACTCGAAAACTGCTCGACCGATCCGACTCAAATTTGGTATATAGGCCTACTTTGATCCGGGGAACAACATTTGTGGGTCCAATTTCACGTGCGATCGTGTCCTTGACTTTGATCTCGACCTCGCGCATATACGCTCATATAGGCATGTTTCGGGACCTCGACCGATACGACTCAAATTTGGTATGTAGGTCTACTTTGATCCCGGGAAAAATATAAGCCAATTTCACGTGCCACCGTGTCCTTGACCTTGACCTCGCTCATAGAAGCTCATATAGGCATTGTTTCTGGACCGATCGAACATTTGTTTTTTTTTCTTTCTAATATTCTGCCCAGACGGATGCGATCACAAAGAAATCCCTAAATAGCCCGGACGAAGTCGGGTACATCAGCTAGTATAAAATAATGACAAAGTCTGTTCATAACTGAACACCACAACAGACTGTCACTAGCTGTGATAGACTTGCAATTGAATATACTAATTGAGTAATTGGCAATCATGAATATTTTATAGCACAAACCCCGGCGTCTGGCATGATTTAGTCCTTGTTCAAATTATTGTTGAATGTTGGGTCAACAGCCTGGGGCTATCTAGTTGAAATTGAATACACTCCCTCCCCTAGATCATGCCACGAATCTCTACTCTAACGCCCGTAAAGATCATATTCCATCAGTACAAAACCTAGGAACTTTTTGATGTTCTGACCCCTTCTGACAATTGTCTTCCCTTGGTCAGTATGCACGTAATATTTGACATTCAATATTTCTATCTAATGAAGTTTAAATGAATCGGTTTAAAGAAGACACTTCGCATGCTCCGAACATCGAGTATCAGGATTCTGATTGTGCCCGGATTATTTTGAAACATTTTGCGGATTACTCTTCCTGAGGTTAGATTCCATCTTCGTAACCAATTTTCGCTGTATATTTACCGTTATATGGCTTGTTGACATTTTGTGCTCACACCTGTCCACTCGATCGTGCTGTTGTTTCGACACGCTCTGATGAGCACAACGACAATCGGATTAAAGCCACGACAACTAAATTGAGGGTCTCGATGGTGACATATATCTTGCCAACAGCCGTTATACAGGACTCGTAAATTAAAGGGGCATGACTACTCTGATGAGCGATACGGCGAAACTGGTAATGGAGTCGCATGATATTCTTTCTGCTGGTAATACGTGTGATCCTATATGTGAATCAACCCAACAACAGACCCCAAAGAATTTAGAGGACATCGCTACTATGCTAGTAAACATGAACAGCTGCCTCAATAATATGAATGATCGTTTGGTATCCATAGAGGGTTCCGTTTCAAAGCTTGGTGAAATCGAATTAAAGCTTAGTTCTATGTCGCTCCGCATGGACTCAGTTGAAGCGGAAGCAAAATCTGATAAATCGAAAGCTGAAAACGCCGAGGTTCACACGACATCTCTCGGTAAAGTTTGTGAAGAGGTGAAATCGAAAACTAACGAACATTCAGGTGACATAGCAGCGATGGCCGAATATTATGATGATGTTATCAGCACCATGCGAGCCAAACAAGCCGAAACCGACAACCTCTTTAAAACACTAGGTGCCGATAATCTGAAGCTGACAAACACACTTACAGACTTGCGTTGCCACTCTATGAAGTATAATCTAATATTTCGGGGATTACACGAGCATAGAGCTGAAAACACTGAGCAACTTTTATACGGCTTCATGCGAGATGAGCTTGGCATCGAAGATAGCGAGCAGATTCCCTTGCGCAATGTCCATCGACTAGGAAGAAAGGCACGTGATGGACATAGACCAATCATTGCACAGTTCCTGTTCTTTCCCGACAAATCAAAGGTGTTAAGGGAATCGTTCAGATTGAAATTCTCGGCATTCTCGATTAACGAACAATTCCCGGATGTTATCAACGAAGAGCGAAAGTTACTACTACCGGTAATGAAGGATGCCAAAAGGGCGGGGAAAATGGCGAAGCTAGTCCGAAACAAACTATACATCGACAATAAACTATACGAAGCTCCGAAAACGGGTGACAGTGAACATCAAAGTGAATTTGTGACCATGTCAACACCAAAATCCACGAGTTTCAGCGAGCACCATCGAGGCAAACGACAGCGTGTGAATTCTTCCCCTCACTAGGACGGGCAAGGAGAGCAACACCTAAGCACTGACGTTCCGACAGCTACAAACGATAAATCACCAAAGCCGTCGGGAGTGAAAAATAAGACTAATTTTTCTGAGTTAAATGTTTTAACCCTAAATGTGTGTGGATTACGCCGACGGTTACAGTGCCCGGAATTCATTACTATGTGCAATAATTTCGACATATTATGTTTTTCTGAGACAAAAACAGATGATTGCGATGAGATAGTTATCCCGGGGTTCACTGTATCATTAAAAAACCGCAACAAATTTAGATTACGGAAATCAGGCGGAATAGCTATCGCTTTTAAAACATCATTAGCCAATAGTTCTGAGATAATACAAACACAAAGTCGATATATTCACTGGCTTAAAATTTCAAAAGACTCGCTAGGGTTAAATTCAGATCTGGTAGTAGGGTCGATATACATTCCACCGGAAAGTTCGAAATTTGTAAGCAAGGAAGTCTTTAATGATATTGAATGTGAATACCTAGGTATGGCAATTGCTTATCCTAACATTATACTAACAGGAGATCTAAATTCAAGAACTGCTGAACTTGATGATTTTTATTCTCTAGGAGACCCCGCTGGCGACGGGGATGTTGACGAAATAAGACCAAATATTGGAATATTAGAAGATATGGGGTTATTGCTTTCAAGAAAAAGTGAAGATGATATTGTTAACACATTTGGTAGAAGATTGTTAGAGGTGTGTCGAAATAACGAGCTTTTTATCTTAAATGGACGCACCGGTGCCGATAAAAATATCGGTCAATTGACATGTAAAGATGCCTCAGTCGTAGACTATACCATTTCATCATTGAATTGCCTAAAATTTATAAAAAACTTTAATATTCTAGAATTTTCACTCTTATTTTCAGATGCACACAAGGCACTATCCCTGTCCCTTAACTTCAAATCTAAAATGATTCCAAAACGAATGGTCGAATGCAGTGATGCTTGTGGTGGACCAAAAACACTAGTGAATAAATGGGATAAAAACTTGACCTCACATTTTATAAACAATCTTGACGAAACGTGCATAAACGAAGTAAGCGAAATGTTTGATAAAATACCTAATGCCCCAAATAAAGATGACATTACACTCGTTACTACCAAGATATCTGATATTTTAATTAATTCCGCAACGAAAACATTTGGTAACAAAATAATACGTCCACGAAGCAATGAAGATTCAAGATCGAAGCGAATTGATAAACCATGGTTTAATGATATCTGTCGAGAATACCGCAAACGATTTCGTGTGGCTAAAGGCAAACATGAGCGAACACCAAATAACGAAACAAAACAAGCCCTACGAAGTTCAGAACGCGAATACAAAACGGCCCTTAATAAAGCGAGCAATGACTATGAAATCAAAATCCGGAGCGAAATGGACTTATGTATTAAAAATGACCCCCGAAAGTTCTGGCAAGACATTAGAGGTAACAAATCGAAAAAAAGGTACGACACATGTATATCAATAGACACATTAACTGAACATTTTAAAACTATGAATTGTTCAATCCCAAACTGCCCACCCATCAATACAGCAACTGAGAATGAACAACCGGATGGTGTCAACGAATTAAACCAGTTAAATTCTCAAATATCTGAAACTGAAATATATCGTTGCATTCACAAATTAAAGACATGTAAAGCCTCATCAGATGACGGAATAATAAATGAATATTTAAAAGCATCAGCGAGTAAACTAATGCCACTATATGTTTCACTATTTAATGCTGTCTTTGACAGCGGCATTATCCCTGATTCGAGGAAAACAGGCTCGATTGTGCCAATATACAAAAATAAAGGGTCCACTGGTGACCCAAATAATTACAGGGGAATAACTATCCTCAGTTGTATGGGCAAGTTATTCACGTCAATTTTAAATACGAGATTAAATCAATACTCTGATAAATGTAACATAATTCACGAAAACCAAAGTGGATTTCGACAAAACCACTCTACAGTCGACAACGTCTTCATACTACAGTCTCTAATAGAATTAACACAATTTAAAAAAAAAAAAATTATATTGCGCTTTTATAGATTTCGAAAAGGCATTCGATACTGTATGTAGAGAGGCGATGTGGCACAAACTTATTTTGAATAACATTAATGGTAAAATGCATAGAATTATTCTTGACATATACACCAGTATCAAGTCAAAAGTTGTCCACAACGGTCAATCGTCAGAGTATTTCCCTTCATATACGGGCCTAAAACAAGGAGACAATGTATCACCATTTTTATTTTGTTTATACCTTAACGACCTGCAAGATTTTCTAGGGAGTACTGACATCAAAGGTGTAGAATCAATATCTCAAGAGTGTGAAGATAGACTCGATCGATACTTGAAACTTTTCGCGCTACTATATGCTGATGACACGGTGCTATTCTCAGAATCTGAAGCAGATTTGCAATTACAAATTAATTATTTTGAAGATTACTGTACAACCTGGATGCTTAGGGTTAATATACCAAAATCTAAAATTATTTGTTTCTCAAAACAGAAATTGAAGCATGTATCGTTCAGATATAACAACAAAGAACTTGAAGTCGTAAACACATTTAACTGTTTGGGAGTAATATTAAATCGAACAGGATCTTTCGCCGAAATGAAAAAGCAAGTATCGACCAAAGCCACCAAAGCGATGTACGAAGTAATACAAATTGGGCGAACAAACAAACTTTAAATTTCGACACAGCTAAAATTATTCGATTCATTAGTTGTACCGATTCTTTTATACGGCTGTGAGGTATGGGGTACGGGTGGTAACTCTATGATTGAACGAGTACATCTTAAATTCTGCAAACTGATTCTACATCTGAAACCCTCAACGCCCAGTTATATGGTGTATGGGGAATTGGGAAGACAACCCTTACATGTGAAAATCAAATTTCGAATAGTCAAATTCTGGATGAAATTATTAGCAGGTAAATGTAACCGATTGAGTAGTCAATTATACGATTTAATGTATTCACTTTCAGATGAAAAAATACATGAATTTTCATGGCTTAAATCGCTCCGATCAATTTTAGATAATACTGGTTTATCATATGTATGGTTATACCAAAGAAACGGTTTAGACGATAAACACGTAGAATCCACATTAAAGCGAAAGCTGAGCGACCAATTTAGACAAGAATGGTACGCCTCGATGGAATCATCGTCAAAGGGTCGTGCCTATAAACTTATAAAAGATAAATTTACAATGGAAAATTATCTAGGCTCATTGAACCACAAAGATATTTATACATTAGCAAGGTTTAGAACCGCGAATCATTTCCTGCCAGTGGAAATTGGTCGTTGGAACAACACATCGTACGCTAATCGGAATTGCACTTTTTGTACGAAGAAAGTTACTGGGAATGAATACCATGTTATTTTTGAATGCGAGTGTTTTGCCCGTGAAAGACATCTTTATTTACCAAAATCATATGTCAGAAATCACAATGAAAAGAAATTCAAAATTCTGTTAGCTAATAGTAAGACACATATTATGAGAAAGTTATGTAAGTTTATCCGACTTATTAATGAAACTGCAAACTGCTCTCCTGGATAACTTAATCATTGCACTCCACGTCACTTTCTTTTCTATTTCAAAACTATTGTTGTGTACTGACCGTTATACTTATGATTATATATATTCTAATACCATTACATGTATATATCACTTATGTATGTACAATGGTGAATGAATAAAGACTTACACAGACAGGGAAATTTATAACAATGAACAAACAAGGCCGGGAATATATTTCTTTGTTTATATTTGTTCCTCGATAATCAACTTCAAAGTATGGGGTGGTTCCAGCTCGAAAATGCATGCTTTTGTGAATTTAGTGAGCCGATATCACAAAAAACACTGAATTAATTACCCTGTAGAAATTCCCCGAGTGTAAGTAGCACATAGCAAACTCGCCCATCAATGCCCTTAAATAATGTCATCTCGAGCTTGGACTTTCGCCTGCTGATGAATAATCTATTAAGCGACAGGTATAAACAAAGAAATATAATCCCCACGCTATTTTTTCGACTTTATAAAGTTTCCTGTCAAAACTTCAAAAAGTTCCCAGGTTTTGTACTGGTTGAATATGATCTCTACGGGCATTAGCCAGAGTAGCGATACATGGCATGACCCATCCTTCCCCCAACATATCTAATACTAGGCCACACATTTTGAAATTCGTCATTTTAATAACAGTTGTCACTGTTGAGACTTGTTGTGCATCCACATAAATTCCATATAATTTGAATATGTAGGGCCTGTAGTGTAGCCTACTTCAGCTAGTCCAGCCCAAAGACATACATGTAAATTGTAGTGTCAAATTCCACTTACTACTGCTTGCTGCATGTACATTTTTTCTGTGGCTATCTAACCACATGGACGATAGGCTCTCCAATCAGGCTGAGAGTTCCAGCTGTTGACAAAATTCCATTGAAATGTCAACAACATATAGCCCGATCATTCCAACTGATACTGACCAATGTTACTCTGTAATAATACAAAACTATTAGTTAAAAGGCCTCGGTGGTAAAGGGTATGTGGCATGCCACGCCAGTCGTTGAAGCATGCCACGGGCTCTTTGAAAAGCTAAAATCCTAACATTGCCAAAGGGTAATAACTCTATAGAAATAGCTCTTTAGAAATTTTTTCCTGCGGCTATCTAACCACATTTGGGTTACGCTCTTTAGAAATCAAATTCTTCTATAGGGAGAGTGGGCTTGGGGAGGTTTGGGTTAGGCTCTTTAGAAGAATTTGATTTATATTTCACCAGAGTGAAAATACGAAATAACGGCGATTAGTATGAGAAATTACAACACCACAATAGATATATTTCCCAAAGTTGATCTATTGTGGTGTTGTAATTTCTCATACAAATCGCCGTTATTTTGTAAAGGTACATTCTTTATAGAGTTATTACCCTTTGGCAATGTTAGGATTTTAGCTTTTCAAAGAGCCTGTGGTATGCTTCGACGACTGGCGTGGCATGCCACATACCCTTTACCACTGAGGCCTTTTAACTATTAGTTTTGTATTACTACAGAGTAACATTGGTCTGTATCAGGTGATCATTCGAACTTCAATTTGAACCGAGTTTTCGACCAGTTTTCCATTCAATACTCATTTAAGGAGGAACCAACATTTCCAATCAACACCACATACACTGAGTTAAAACTCCAATAATCGAACTCAAATATGTGTTCTAACTAATTGAGTTTTAATTCATTTTCGTCCTCTTGAGAATGGGAGCCATATTCTCAAGTAGTAAAAACAATCGTCTCAAATTGGTGATGAAAGATCGTCAACCAATCAGATCACGCGGATTGGAACTGTGGCTAAAAATAGATAACTGCGGTATTCGCCTTATAACTGCTTAAGTCAATCGGGTATAATGGGGAAGGTTTAAGTGTACCTTTAAGTTTTCATGATAGGTACACGTAACTAGGTAAAACCCATGAGAACACTCTCCGCCGCATTATGTAGGTTATAATCAACTAATTATTTCCAATAGGCAACATTTTTAGGGTTAAGACATGCCCATGATTCATCACGGTACTGCATGGGCCAAAACTTGAGATATTTTGGCGTTTAGAACACCATGTCAGACATAAGTTGTCAAAAAATAAATGGTGCCTTGCCATACTTATATTCCTGGGGAAAATGGCATTTCTACAACCACCTCGTTTGTGTGCACAAAATTATGTAAATATAGCAAAAAATACCCACACACCCTACCCAATTTGGCGACCAACGTAGACGATTGATAAACAGTCCCACCATAAATCACCGAGGAATTAAAATACATGTAGTCTATGAATTTATGTTTTCTTTCATATATTAAACATCCGAAGATATTCAGCTGCCATTCTTTTTGTTATGCTGCTTCGAGTTTCCCTATACAGAATTAATGCCGAAGGGGATAATTTAAATTATTTGATTGCTTGTAACATAAAACGTGATAAGCTGCGCATGGAAGCTCTCGGCCAAATACACTAAAGAAAACTCACCTTATCTTCTGTGCCTCGCTTCTTTCTGCCACATACTTTACTGCAAACGAATCTGCATACCATACCCCGCCCAGTGTAGTACGTGCAGACTCTTGGACATGCCCACCTGCAAATTGGCCTCCAAGGGATTCGAACCCGAATCCGCCTCCTCCTCCTCCACCAGCCCTCAGCCTCCGGAAGCAACACGGCGATCAAAAAGATTGCGAGCAGCCCAAACAGTTTAAGATCCATGGTTAGCAGTGTATAGCCCTATAATATATGAATAATGAGATACAAAAGATTCTTAGATGCATAGAGTTTAAGGGGAACCAAGACATTCGTAGTGGTAAATATGCAAATATATAACAGTCTGTAAAAACATCGCCCCTCTAAGAAGTACATGGAGCATTATATAAACTGTGTTCTTATGTCAATTATTTCGTTTGCTAAAACCATTGTTTTGTAAAGAAAACTGTTAAAGTGATTTGTAAACAATATCGATAATCGAAAAGTAGGTTCAAATATTTTAGACTATAAATATGATTTTTCGAATAGTATTCAATGCTTTGATCATTTCCAATGTTTATCGTCAAGTTTTTATTAAACTTGGTGTTATATTGCGTCGTTAATGTCAATGTAATAGTAATTTGTATACGTACATGTACATGCAATAATGGTCTCGATTTTCGAAATCTCCTAATCGGAGAGTTATTAATAAAAATGGACATAATAACAAACTCCATCTATTTTACATGTACTTGTTGATGATAGTTGTTTTACAGACTTTTTTTAAAATGTATTATCTTCCACATTTACCGTATATGGTGTCTCGTGGCCCATTAAAGGTGTATGGAGGGTACGGGTATCAGAACTTCAGTTATAATACACCAAAAACATAATTTAACACAGTGTTTGACTTGTTCCGCTGATAATATGCTGATAATCAATTTCGACATATAAACTAGATCTCTATATAAATTAATTTCATGTTGGTATTAAAAAACTGTCAAAATAATTAGTGTTGTCTCTCTAAAACATGAACACTATAATTATGCACATTTTAAAGACACCATGTCAAATCATACAAACTCATAAACTGAATCGGATGTAATTATACAAAAATAAAAGCTAACCCAACAGGATCCACCAAAATTATAGCATTATACATGTAGCTGGACCAGCTCAGTTAACATCATAGAATATTCGGCAGGACCCCACTAATATGTCAGGTTAATGGACGAGCTAATGGGCGAGTTAATGGACATCATACATGTATCAGCAAGGTACATTGGATTTTTGTCTTTAAAATTGCTCGGATTAGCCAAGCATCGCGAAAATGACAACTTTAGAAAAACTAACGGTACTATTTCGTAACGGGATCAGTTTGCACTAACTTCATCATTGCAATTCATATCTGTGGTCTATTTGCAAACACATTCCAACATCGCAAGCGGGAAGAATTAAAATGAATAGTTGACGATTAAAACGATATGTTTGAAGATGTAGATTGATGTGACATCGGGGTAACGCATAGATCGTGCCACGAATCTCTACTCTATAGGGCTACGCCCGTATAAATCACATTCCACTAGTACAAACCCTGTGAACTTATACGTAAAATATATTTCTTAGTTAATACCTGTTCCTTAATAATGTAGTTCACCGTTGCTAAAGGTTCCAACTCGAAGTTACACGATTTAAGTGACTTTGTGAGCGATTTTCTTTCCATCGCTTGCCATCATCACTGAACGAAAAGTGGTGTTTACATATATGGCGATATCACATCTTTTCCTTGTATCCAATATACGTGGCATTTACGGCCCATTTATTTTAAAATATGAACAAAATCCTCAAACTTGAATTTGATTCCCCATAAATGTCATGAAAAGGTCGACATCTGGCATCCCAGATATCAAAACCAATTTTCAATAATTAACAGCCTGTCGGTCGCTATAACTGACCACAGCGCGCGTGTTACATAACTCAGGTAACTAGCTGTCAGCCACGCTTAGATTAATTGAATAGACTTAAGCTTCCCACTGCATTACCACAATGTACGCTTGTATGAAAAACAGACTTAAATGTAGAGTAATTCAAATCGGTCAGTATCATATAGACGAATAGCAAAGGCGCCACACATATTTGGAGAGAGTGATATGGACCTGCATGCTGTATAATATTTCGAATTATAGATACAAGAAAGGATTTAGTTAACTCACATTTTACAACCGACCACCACATTGTTCAAGAATATTTTTTATGATTTTATCGTATAAGCTTCACATATTTCCCTCTATTATCATATCAATATCTTACATTTACCACCAAGATTATGCGATTGGGTGACATGGATAGTGCTATGGACCAAGATGATTTTAAAGATGCTTAGCATTGGAATATATTAAGTTTCTCATAAAGGGCACGTACATGTAAATGTATCCGCAAAAGTTTATTTGGAATAAAAATTAGTCGTAAAATTCACGCATATTTTAAATTTAAAGCATTCATAAATGTGTTATTTCGAATATATATGGTGTTTAAATTACAGGTATATTTGAAATTTAATTTCGTTTAAAAGTCACTTTTTTCCATTAAATGTCTACATTTATGGCCTATACGGATTATATAAATTTCCATAAATTTGACATATACGTGGGATTTACGGACACGTAATTTCCACGTATATATGGAAAAATACGTGTCCGTAAATCCCACGTATATTTAAAATTTATGGAAATTTACGTCATCCGTATATACCGTAAATCTAGACATTTAATGGAAAATACGTGACGTTTAAATGAAATTAAATTCCAAATTCGGTGCAGTGCGTGCATGGAATTTCTTCCGGGTAATTAATTCAATGTTTATTGCGATATCCACTAAAAAACAGTCGCTAACAGCATGCATTATCGAGCTTGGACTACCCCATGCTATTGAAGTAGTACGTGTATTGAGGAACAACTATTAACAATGTAATATATTCTCTGCGTTGTTATAAAACGGGTCAGAACACCTAAGAGTTCCCATGTTTTGTACTGTTGGAATATGATCTCTACGGGCGTAGTTGGAGTAAAGGTTCATGGCATGATCTAGGGTCACAAAGTGATAAAATAAGTTGCGCATGTGTGCCATACATGTATGCAATGTGGATACATGTTTTGTGTATGTAGTAAAGATAACTGGTACCATGTGCCCGTTTAACCCTTTACCCAACATAACGGCCCTTTGCCAATGCATTCTCTTATATATGCGAGTCGACCCATAGTCGACTCGCATATATAAGAGAATGCATTGGCACAGGGCATAACTGTAACCATCACAATGTGGTCAATGAGCCGGTTCCAATTATATCCATATTTGTATGGTTTTATTGAGACAGACCCAAGATAATTTAGGCTGTTGCAGCTTTATTTGGCCGGTTTGTTGGGTAAAGGGTTAAGTTCGTGCTAGTGATGCACGTCATCAAACATCATTGTGATGCCCTATCATATAAATATTGAATAGCCCCCCCCCCCCACCCCCCGCCCCTCATACCGAAAAACCCATTTCCACGGTTGCGCACCATGTATTTGTATAATTATGTATTATGTTCTCATAATATCATATAACATGATTTATTTGAGAAATAAACATTTGAACTTGAACTTGAGGTAGTCAAAACTGCTTGTGGGGGAGATGTTCTATTTATTATAGTGGCAATCAAATCATTCATCGTTTTTTAAACACAAATTACAAAGCGTAACAATGGTTAGACAGTGTTCGCGCTAAGCCACGATCTATCGCCGGCTACAATGGGGCACAGAACGAAGACGACAATTTACAATTGGACAGCATGATTGTATCAGGTGCAAAATAATCCCTGTGGTGGGCTCCCGGTGAGATGTCAGTACGTCTATATTTATTTGGGCATGTGTTAACATAACATAACGCAACCACAGTTTGAGGTAAAAGTCCCTCTGAAAGTGGAACAGAAACATCAACGAATCTGTGCCTATGAGATGTCGTTATGTGAGCTTATGCTTAAATTGGTGTAAACTCAAATTAAGGGTCAGACGCACGTTTGGCCAAAATATGGCTGAAATCATTGAAAACATCACTGTTGTATGAGCCAGAAACAACAATGGAAAAAATAAAAATGCATAGCAACCACATATCAGATAGCTCAGCATTATACATAGAATGTGTCGGTGAATTGTTATAGTATGCTGGAGGTGTGGTTTCCTTTAAAAAACACTTTGGTTTGAGCCATGTTTTGTTCGTAAAATGAGCTGCTTTGCCACCAGAGACGGATTCCAAGATGACGACAATCTGCACAATCAATGGCCGCAATTGAAAACGTAAGTCAAAATTTATTCTGTTCATTTGCTGACAAAAAAGGCAAATATCACAATATGCGTACCCGATCAGCACCCGATCTCCAATGGGTTATCTGAATAACTATCAGGAGAAGTCATTTTGACATTATTGACTTCCAGTCTAACTACATTTACAGAAAAACAGGATGAAAACATTTGATGGAAATTTAAAGTAAAAATAAAATTTCGCCCATCTATCGAAAATAAGTTTGAAATTATTGCGAAAATATTAAACCGACATAATTCATCTCTTAAAAAGTATCAAAATTGCACCTAGTTAGTAATTTTTAGGTTTAGTTTCATTAGTTTTCCCACATAATACGATAATATAGGTATTCTGTGTAAAATACGGGGAACTATATATTACAGCATACTAAAGTGAGTTATGAAACCATTTCCGGTAATTCGGAGAATTTAAAACCGAAAGTTGATTTTCACTTCAAATTTGTGAATTTAGGCATTGTATAATGTCCGATCGCTCTCAATGACGAGCCCATATTTAAGGAAGAGTAATTGGGAACGTGTCAGCACTGGTGGTACCAACGATCGCATGAATGATTTTGTGCTTGGCGTAAGTTTGATAAATTTTCGAAGACTTACAATATTTGTTTACAAAATGGCTGACCGACGACAATTTCAACCACTCTGACATTTTATAACAAGAACACTCACAACACACAACGTTTGTAACGCTAGTCTTATATATGTTATTTTTATCATTATACTCATGGTTGCCACGTATTTTTTCTTGGGCCATTTCTCATAAAAATTTTTTTATCCTGCTGCCAAGTTCTGGTCACATGCTATTTTGTAATGCTGACCAGAGTAGACACACCACAATATTTTTAGAATTTGGAGGAGTTACGTCTAGATATTTTGTGCCTTTTTTCCTATTTTGGTTGTAATCAAATTATAATAGTTAATTTTATAATCCTATCAAGTGCCTAATTTAGGCTGAAAGTGAAATTAATATTAAACTTAATAAATTATAATATTAATAGTGTCAGAATGATCTACTCAGATCACATGGCAATTTCACTCTGTCTCGATGCCAAATATTATAATACATGTGATCGTTGGGAATTTTCTCCAAATTAATAATCATGTTGACACTATTACCAGGCACCCGAATGACATGATATTATTCAACTATACTAGTTGAATTTGTATTATCATTTCATGGATCTTCAAAACAAGGGAAATAATCCAACAATAAATACCATTATGTGGTTACTAGATCATGCCATGAATCGCTATGTATGGGCACAGAGTAGAGATTCATGGCATGATCTAATTCGACACAAATGATTCACGTTGCACGAATCAAATTTTACCTAAAGCCTGTTCATTTACTGTATTATTGTTACACTTCAATGTGGCTACATGTTCAAGGGTCTCATAATTTATGCATAAAATAGGAAGAAAATTGGTTCATATCGTCATATATAACTATTTATATTTAGTCAAATTTAGGATGTGCCACACCTGGTTATCATGTTACAGGTACTTGGCTTGCATGTACATGATCAACATATTGGGAACAGGTAGTGAAAGAGCTACATTCATGGTATAATATGCATATGCATGCTGGAGTATTATATATACTCCCCCAAATATTTGGTCCAAACAGTTGGAAATAAATGTAAGTCTGACCAAACATTAATAGTTGGAAATTTCACAACAATAATATGTAGAAATTGTTCTTATGGTTTTAATTTTCCAACCAGTTATTAGTGGGATTTTTTTTGTTTTGGCCAATAATCATAGTTTCATATCTTTGACCCAAATCTTGAACTGAAATGGCCATCAGTTGGAAATTTTCAACTTACTAGTATGGGGGGGGGGGTGGAGTGTCATATTGGAAATTTCCTGAAAACTTTGAGATATCAGTTAGAAAATTATAACCAAAGGTAGAGGGGTTCAAATTGTATTTTTCAAACTTGGGACTGGGAGGGAGTTTGCTTGGTCTGGGTCAAGGGCCGTGCTTTTGGAAATTTCATAGACGGCGGACACCCCACGTCCCCACCCTCAACAGCGATCATATAGCCATGTTCCTGTGTGTACTCGATACATTGTACTAATTAATTACATCTGTGCATTATGTTAGTAATTAATATGCAGCAATCTGATTTTCCACATGTGGAATAATATTGCAGCTTAAACCTCAAACAATATTTTAACTCACTCAGTGTTATTCTAATTTTCATAAAACAAATGTTTTGTCTTTATTACAGTTGATTAAACACTAATACATTGGATTGTTATGGGGTTATCCTGTACCTGGTAGGAGAAGTACAACGAGAGGTTAATTCCTGATTACCGTACATGTACAGGTAAGTTGAGATACATAATTTCAATTCATTAAGGTGGATACCACAATTAGCTGGAAACAAATGTTTTGAACATTCCATCACATTTAATAACATTAAATCACATTTGTGATTTTGCCCCCCCCCCCTGTGTACCTATAATATATCTCTTTTATGCTTGTACCAGAGTTAAAGACGCACAGTAGTTGTCTCGTGAACTGGGGTCTTTGTTAAATTCAATACAAAATACATGTGAATTATCAAAATATTTCTGTTTTATTTTATCCTGTCGCTGCCATCCAATAGCAAAGACACATTCGGGATCTATTAAGTTGTGTCTAATGCGAATTTACCCCGAGAGAGCTTTTGTTATTTTATTTGTGTAAACGTGGTGTTGGTGGCAACCCTCCCCAAGAAAGCTAATGCTGTTATACATCGGTGGTGCGAAATTGAAAGTTAAGAAAATTTGTATTAAAATTTGGCTGTCTCTTATAGGTGATTGAAATAACTTGGAATTAAAGAAATGGAATCCTTGCCATTTGTAATCAATGACAATAACTGTGAGGTTGCCTTTGTTGATACCAGTGGTAGAAACAATGAGCAGATGAGCAGGTATGTAATTTAATTTCGCGTCAATACTGCATATTGATACAGGCTATGACCGCCAACAGTTATGTGCGATTTTCGGTATGAGCCATTACCCATGGTCCATTATATGACAAATACGTTACTCTACAGAAAGTGACACATTTGAGGTCAATATAAACTGTATTTCAACAGGCTTATCACCAATATGCAATGGTATACTGTGAGATTGATTACTTTGACCCCAGTTCTTGGATAAAACCTCAAAATTTATTATTTATTCATGTGTATTTTTATTTGGCCAATGACTCAATTCAGTTAAGTATGACATCAATGACAATCTATCATATATTGAGAGATAGTATGCATTGAAAAGCTGAATGAGAGTACTATAGTATCTTTCGAGAGTTCAGCAAAAAAGTTAAACAAAATTGAAAATTCATTAATAAATAATAAATTAATTATCAAATTAATTATTAATTAATAATAATAAATTGATACATATATAATTGTATTAATGTATTATGATTGTTGCCATTTAATATAAAAATATACAGACTGATGGCTTTTTTTACAAGTTCAATTGATTTATTATTTGTCCATCCTGTCCTCCATACATTTCTAAATAGTCCCAATTGCAAATGTCTGGCTTATTATTGCCATTTTTTAGAATAGGGTACTCATAATTTGACTTCATTTATAAGAATTGTGTTCCTTCTTCTGCAGAAAGACGGCACCTCTCACGGAAAGCAGATATGATGCTACATCTGTCACCAGAGTTTAACGATGAAAGTGGAAGTAGATAAAAGTTATCGGTACCTAAAGTGAACTGATTATAAAATGTTACAAATCTCTCTTAATTACTCTCATGATGTTCATATTTCAAAATGTTCAATACATGGTATGCATTCCTCTATATGTGTTCTACATCTCTGTGAAGTTCCATTCCGTACGGTTGTGGATTTATCAAGATTTTACCAAATTACCTGACCCACCCAAAATTGAAAATAATTTGGGCAAACGTGCGTCTCCCCCTTAAACAAACAAACATGCATGGCAAAAAAGAACCGGCCATATCACTGTTATCACAGTATTGCAAGTGGTACGAAGTTTGAAGGGTATGATTTTTTCACAAACGGACTCGTGGTCGTCAATTCTGCGAACGGAGTGGCTACAGTTACGGGACTGTAACCGGAAGTTATGAAACATAATTAGTGTTACAGTCCCGTAACTGTAGCCTCAGAGTCGCGTTCTCCGTTGTTGTTACATTGTGCTTCCGGTCACGCGCACTATGCCTGTCCTTGAAGTTTTGAAAGCGGAAAAGGTGAGTTTGTTTAATATTAGAATTGTTAGAATTAATGAGTTTTATAACAACATTTACGTGATAAGAATTTAAATGCTAAAGCGAAGAGAATAATTGCATTATATAGCCATTATATAGATGTTGTTGCAATTCATGTCTGACACTGACAGCATAATTCTGTCATCGGATATCAATTATCAAATATCATGATCAATATCATGCAATGAATGAATGATGCATTCAATTGAATCAATTTGGAAGGTCGAATGAGCTATGTCCGTTTCAAATAATTTTGACTTTTGAATTAAATAGTTTACTTTTTCATGGAATCATTATCCCTCGTGACACAAACAATCTCTTTACTAAACTGTAGTCTGTAAACAGTCTAAAATAAACTAAAGTGTATCAATGAATTATCTCACATCTGTGAGTGGTATGAATTATGTTTATATTTACAGCTATTATTCTCCAGATTGCAGTTGACCAGTGGACACTCCGAGTCAGTACAGGTTACATATCTAGAAACGAGTCAGTCAGGTATAACTGAACAGAAGGTGGAGGTGACAGAAAATCAGAATAGTGAGTTTTTATTATTTTAATTTTTATCAATCAGACTCAAATGCTAAATTTCTGAGCTTTGAATTTCTTAATGGAATATATCAGACATTTCAGATGGATATTTAGTTAGTAATTGAACTGCCAGTAGTTCCAACTTGTGGCTGAGTCTGACATGACTCAGCCCACATGCACTAGTACTAGTATCCCTCTAAATTACAATGGGGGATGTACAACTTACAGTAAGTTTAAACAAATAAAATAAAATTAACATTTGGACTCATTCTAGTAGATGATTTGAGCACACTCACACTGATTGCAAGACAAGGCAGTTTCTATTAGTACTAGTATTAGGAATATATATTTATTACAGGTGATTTTCAAACTGGAATCTACATGCGTATATGCATTATTTGTTGGGGTTAATTTTCATTTTCAATTAATAGTGATTTAATTATCAGGATCAATATTTATCCCACAGCATTGTATCTGAACCAACCTGGATATATTTCCTGATATACTTAGAAGGTGCTATTTATGGAGTAAACTGTTTGGGATGGGAGCAGCAGTGACCTGACTAGAATCACAAAATCACCATTTGATTGTAAGTAAATTATATTTATGAACCTACCCATCCCTGTCCTGTCAACTGACAAATTTAAGAAACACTAATGTTCACTTATATTTATATAGGAATCCTGGAAACAACAATACAACGAGCACTGTAACAATTAGTGATCATATGATGATTATATTCCTGACATTCATGAACATCCCATCATGTTGTTTAATTTGTTTACCTGGTACTGGTAGAAAGGAAGAACAGATCACAATATACATAAGTATAAAACTTATTCCATATTATACATGTACCCGGTATAACATTTGAAAGAGGAAGCTTATGGGAGACCAAATTCACATTTATTAATAATTGCACTTCAGTGCAATTCAATTGCGCTTCAGCTCAATCCAGCCTGATTCATATCAATTGCGCTGAAGTGCAATTATTGTTACAAGCTTACACCCCTGAACTGGCAGTTAACCTGATATGGGAAAATAATTGTGCTTCAGTGCAATTAATTTTGTATTGGATTTATTTATTAACTCGGGGTTAGCCATATATGGGGAAAATGATGTTGTTTTGGCAAGATATTGACATGTTCTGTGCTCAATTTCGATCTGGTCTGTGCTGTACTCTTACAATGTAAGTGTGAATTATGATGCAAGTCTTGGTCTGAATCTGAGAATCTCCATGGTGGACATGCACTCCTAGGCCACAAACTGTTCCCTATTCTGGTGGAATATATATTTTTTGGTTCTTAAAATTCTTCAAAATTGTATATAATATGGAATATGTTGTGTATAATCTTATCTGGGCATACGAAAATTAAGTGGACCTTAAAGGGCCCTGTAAAATTTATAAATATTTAATCTTTGGATTTTGCCTTAATGCCGGAAGCTTGACAATCTGTATTAATAAAACTCAGTTTTGTTTGTCCGAGATTTTGGCAACCAAACTGCTGGACCCTGGGAGCTAAAAATCTGTACATCTATAGGGGTAATATAGATCCGGAGAATCTTTATTGCATATGTCTCATTGACCTCAGATGTCTCAAAAATGGCACTAATAATTAATTTATATATATTTTTGCAATACATGTACGACCTCGGAGCTGAAAATCTGTACACAGATGTCAATTAACCCAGGAGTGTCGTGGGACGTTGACATCAGATGTCTTAAATGGGATTTTGGTTATATACTAAAATGCGATCAAAAGGCTGCACCCTAGGAAATAAAAATGCTTACACAGAGGTTAATTGATCTGGGGAGTGTCATGGTATAGGTGCTATTGACATCATGACACATGTCTCAAAACTTGTCAAAAGGGCACTTATAATTAATTTAACTAAATAATTAATAATACCCATACTTATTGAAATATAGTCATTGAAAATTGATTCACATGGGTATATTGACAATTGGAGTGTCATGGAATAGGTGCCGCTGACCTCAGACAACTTAATACCTGGTCACTGGAATATGGTATACAGGGGTAATTTTAGCACTACCGGTATTAATTTATTTATTTAACTAAATGATTTAATAATTATGTACCCGAAATGGTTGAAATCGAACGAACGCACATAATTGAGTTTTATTATTACATATGAGCAATAAAGCGCGTTTCTTTTCAACTGAGACGATATGTACATGCAGGAAAATTGGTACCGGGTACCCGGTACACATGAGTCAACAAGATACTATGGGCAAATTGTCACAGGAAGTGTTATGGGATACTAGTAGACCTAAGAATAGAAGAGGAACTGATAATAATTATTTAATACCAATAAAACTTGAGCATTTGTTATCAACTGAAAAGATAGAGGTAACTTTATCTGCACTCATGCTATATAACAAACTTCTGACTTCATTTTTTTTTCAGATGCAAAGGTTTTCTGTATCTGTTCGACCAATAGATGTGAGATGACAAAATAGTTGATGACAAGACAAAACTAACTTGGCCTGAACACAATGAGCAGGAAATATAAAGAAACATCTGTGTTACAAACCATTAATTTAAGTTATATCATTGCATGTTATTTTAATGCTGGAAATCAATGACGGTTCAATATAAATCAATCAACATTATTAGTGCATTTGTCATAAACCTTACCCTACTGAATAGGAGTTATACGCCCTCATTACTTATCTATATTGATCAATATTGCTACTTACTAGTAGGTAGACTGAATAACCACCCTGGTTTGATGTTGTGACTATTCTTACTAGCTTGCAATATAGATTATCCACCATAACTAGCCATATTGATCGATATTACTGCCTAAAGATTGAGTAAACTGTCATGATTAGCTATGGTAACTGGCTAGATAGACAATTGGACATACCACCCTTGTTAGATATACTGACAATACATGTGGGCTATATATAGACTAGCCAACATAGTAGTCATATTGATCAACAGTACTTCATATATAGACTGAATAACCACCATGACTAGCTGTAGTGGCTAATATAACTGGCTACTGGCTAGATAGACATAGCACCCTGGTTAGATATAGTGACACTTATTTATTTTGCTGGCTAAATAGACTAGCCACCATAGCTAGCTAGTGATCAATATTACTGCATATATAGACGGAATACCCACATTGACTAGCTATAGTGACTGATGTAATTGGCTTGATAGACTTATCATCCTGATAGTGACTACTCTTATTTACTGGTTAGATAGACTAGCCACCATAGCTAGCTACATTAATCAATACTACCTCCTAGGTAGACTGAGAAACCACCATGACTAGCTAAAGTGACTAATGCAACTGGCTGAATAGACTTGCCACCCTTGTTAGCTATAGTGACTAATGTTACTAGCTAGATAGACTTACCATGCGGGTAGCTATACTATAGTGATAACTCTTACTTACTGGTTAGATATAGTATCCACCATAGCTAGCTATATTCATTAATATTACTAACTATGTAGACTGAGAAACCACCTTGACTAGCTATAGTGACTAATGTAACTGGCTTGGTAGACATGCCACTCTGGTTAGCTATGGTGACTCCACTGTTACATACAGCTATAGTGTGACCAAGGTAACTGGCTAGATATACTAAAAGTGACTAAGGTAACTTGCTAGATAGACTTACCTCCTCATTAGCTATAGTGACTAATCTTAATTACTGGCTAAATAGACTAGCCACCATAGCTAATTATATTCAGCAAAAGGTAAACTGAGACACTAACATTAATATCTATAATGAATAATGTAACTGACTAGATAGACTTACCACCCTTGTTAGATATAGTGACTTCTCTTACTTGCTGACTAGATAAACTATCCATCATAGCTAGCTATCTTAATCAACATTACTGCCTAGATAGACTGAATAACCATAATGACCAGCTGCTGCAGTGACTAATGTATCTGGCTAGATAGGCTTAGCACCCTGGTTAGCTATAGTGACTAATATTATTTGCTGGCTAGATAACCTAGCCACCATAGCTAGCTATAGTGATCTATATTACTACCTATACCTGAATACTGAATGCCCACATTGACTAGCTATAATGACTAAATTAACTGGCAGAATGCAGCTAAATAGATTTACCACCATTGTTAGCTATAGTGTGTAATATATGACATATATTATAGATATGTGGTTTGGGGGTTCGAAAGGCCTGGGTCTTTAATGTTGATGTTTCTTTCAAATATAGACTGCCAGTTCGGACAGACTGTATCTCTTACAATTAGTTTATTTCAGTCAAGCATTCATCGTGTTTTCAAATGTCCATAGTAATAAACGATAAACTGATACTGTCTTCTTGCTATTAATAACAGACATCTGGGACAATTTGGGAATTAGAATGAGGTGTATAATTGTACTATATGTGAATACTAGCGAAAGCATTTTTAGTCACTATATCTAAACAGGGTGGTAAGTATATCTAGCTAGTTACCTTAGTCACAATAGATAGTCATGGTGGTTACTCTGTCTATCTTGGCAGTAGTATTGTTCAATACGGCTAGCTATGGTGGATAGTCTATATAGCAAGCTAGTAAGAATGGTCACTATAGCTAACCAGGCTGGTCATTCTCCATGTAGGGATGTGGTGATAGGTGGTGGGGTTTATTAATTATATACACAAAGGGTTTGGAATATGATCATTGAAAATTTATGCACAGGGTTAAATTGACCCAAATAGTATCATGGGATAGGTGCTGATGGCTTACACGTAAGACGACTTAAAATGGCACTAACAAGCAATTGTAAAAAATTAATCATATACCCAAAATGGTTGGACCCTGATCACTGGAAATTCGTATACATGGGTAAATTGACCTGGGAAGTACCATTGGATAATTGTTGTTGACCCTAAAGGGGGACATAAAAATATATTATCATATCTGATCATATATGAATGATAAAGAGCATTCCTTATCAGCTTAGAAGAGAGTTCCTTATCAGCTCAGACGATATTAAGGAAAATTGACACACATTGGTCACCTAACCAGGGAAATATCACATCTCAAATTACTTTAATGGGTGGGGGGGCTGATAAATTATATTAACATACATTTAGATTATCAAAGAAGAGTTCTTGTTATCAGCTCAGAAGATATGTGGGGATATTTGCACAGGTAATTTGACACAGAGTGTCATGGGATAGGTGTCATTGACCTCCTATGACTTAAAGAGCACTAATAATTATCAATAAAGAGCGTTTATTATCAACTTAAATGAGAAACTGTGGGAATGTGCCAAATTCCATATTTTCTGGTCAACTATTCTAAAAGCTGGAGAAAAATTAATTAAATTGAAAACTATATCCTCTACTTTTCTCATATTAACTTTAAGTCTTTAAGTATACTAGATTGAACAAATTGTAAAAGAATTAAAAAAAATTGTTGAAGAAAATTAACCGATGGCCCTATGAATTCTTTAGTCTTCAATCTTTTCCAAAAATTTTTATTTTGCACATTTTTGTCTATTTTCAAAGTTTTGGTGCACATGAAATAGAAAAAAAAACAACACTTGTTTGATGTGCATTTATAATTATTTGAACTTTCCTCTTACAACACTTTAGTTTGATAAAATATCATCACAATGTGTTTAGAAATTCCTTCAGTTCGTTTAATCTAGTATACTTAAAATGTGACAAGAAAAGCAGGGCATATGGATATCATTTCTTGAGTTACATGATCGCAAATATGGGATTTCATCACACAAGTTCTGTTTCAGGGGCAAATTGGACTAAGTTCACACACATTTTGTCTTCTTAGTCATAGACTAATAATGGAGGGGAAGGGTGGCACCACAGATGACCTCATGGAGAGATTGATTCAAGAAAACTGATTTTCAAATTTATTTATTAATATAAATGGTACTTAGGGCTACTATGAATTTGCACTATAAATGAATCAAAATATAGTCGAGTAGTTAGTACATACATTTGAGCAACTTTTTAAGTAACTGTAACATGTAATTAAACAAAATATAAATAATTGACTGTCACTAGCTGTGGCGGACTCGAAATTAAATCCTGGATTGAGACTACTACTACTAGTACCGACCGATCTAGTATGAAGGATGGAAATCATGGAAATGAGAACTGACACTGAGTTTGTAGTCAATGCCACCTATTCTCAATAGCAATTTTTATGTCAGACAATTGGAATAATTATCATGATACCGGTATATTATAATTGGCAATTAATTGCCAATTTATTAATTGCTGTGTGCCAATTTACCAAACCTCAGTTTCTGGCAGGATTTTTTGTAGGTCAATCAATATGACCGCTTTCGCAGATTGCTGTAGTGTAGAAGGGTAGGCACTACCTTCATGACAGAACTAGGATTTAGTGTAAAATATGTTTGGCTAATAACAACCTAGAACTATGTATTAATAAAATACTGGAATACACCTTCCACTTTAGGGTTACCGGTATGACGGTATGTTATTTATGCCACATAGGCCCTAAAACTTGGAAAGAAATTCAAATAATTACGCATTAGTCATTTTTAATTTACTAGTGGTAGTAAACTATTGGGTGTTGTGGCACTTGTACATAATTCCATTGAAACTGAATCTGTACTCCAGCTAGACTTAATTCCAGTTGAGTCCAAAATTATAATTGTATTGTCAAAGTCCACTGTACTGTAGTTGGTACATTTCATTCTAATGATTCTGTTGCTGTCCACACTGTTGTTGTGTTCCAATAGTCGATCAATTGCAGCTGACAACATTAGATCACTTGTGTTGTGGGTTTTTTCGTGTGAGGATGTTCCCTTGTGTATAATCAGTCTGTGTGTGTTTAATCTCTCAGGTTCCCCAATTTCTCTCGGTTCAATCAAAATGTCAACAACAATGTCACGAATGTGAATGTCAACATCACGATTCGCGGACAGTGTCATTCCAATCGAGTTTTAACCAGTTTACCAGGCAATAGTTGTTGAATTCATATGGAAGGATGTAACGTTCCCGCTCAACACCACATTCAATTTCGCTAAACTCCGATAATAGTATTCAAATACGTGTTCTATCTAATTAAGTTTGAATTCAGCACGAGAAAAAACTTTGTTCGCTTCATTTTTAACAAGTACGAAAAATTGCATACGGCGCATGCGCGAAACGTAAATTTTACTTCCGTCATATACGGCGTGTCCGTCAGTGTAGGATAAGAGGACCGGATGCACAATGTAACAATAACGCGACTCTGAGGCTACAGTTACGGGACTGTAACAATAATTATTTGTATAACTTTCGGTTACAGTCCCGTAACTGTAGCCACTCCGTTCTGCGAAAGTGTTTTTGGAAAGTCCGAATAAAATACGACAACAATTAGCTATTCTGAATAATTATCTGTTGTAGTTCAATATCCGAAAGATGTCTAATGATGCTGGACAACGAACACGTGTACGGGAGTCATTTGGTTAACCCTTTACCCAACAGAACGGCCCTGTACCAATGCATTCTCTTATATATGCGAGTCGACCATAGGTCGCTTCGCATATATAAGAGAATGCATTGGTTTAACACATATTAAAAATTATAAAATTGTTAAAGAATGTAAGAAAAAATGGTAAAAAGTGTTAAAAAATGATTTTTTTAGGCCAATGCATTCTCTTATATATGCGAGGCGACCTATGGTCGACTCGCATATATAAGGGTGCATTTACACTGATATAGAACTGTATACAGATCTGTATGAAGTCACGTGTCGCGCATTACTGTGATCACAATATGATTACTAATAGTGAACGCGCGCTGATCAGTACTCTGGTAATTGACAATTCACTACGAGTCGTTTCAGTATAGGCCAGACATAAACATGGATCAACTATCAGCAGACAACAGCGATTTGGTATGTGCCGCGTGTATTTAAAGTGTATCATTATACCACTTGATAATTATTCGAAGAAAGAATGAAAATCGCATAGGAATACACAACAAGCAACCGTGTGCACAAATAGAGAGGCTAGAGAGCACCCATATAGCTTTAGATGGCGATTCCACCAATATTTAGGATTTCGGGTGATCATCTATATATATCAATAGGTCTCCTGTTTGATACCATCTGGGCGGTGGCCATTTTGGATCTGTATGGCATGGGTATCCACTCTACAACACCCTTTATTTGACCAAATGTAGTAAAAATTCCAACTGATGACAATTCCAATGGCAATGTTGACCAAATGTAGGACAATATTTTTTCTTAAATTAACAAGCAGTTTTTGAATGGCCACGGGGAGGGACCAGGACACAATCTTTCCAAGTGTTTGAAATATCCAACCTGATACCCGCCCCCATAAGGTTGGAAAACTTCCAGCTGATGGCCATTCCAGTCCAAAATTTTGATAAAAAGTAGGAAATTATGCAAATATTGGTCCGAAAACAATACCCCCCCCCCAATATAATGTTGGAAAATCAAACTACAATATCGTTTTTAACCTATTGTTGGTTTGGAAATTACAACTAATGTTGTGTCAGGTATGAAATTTCCAACTGTTGAAAATTTTGACCAAAGTTGCCACGTCCCTGTCCGTGTTCGATATTCGAAATACACGGGTTGAAATGACAACGAATGCTAAACACATTCACCAAGCCCGAGTAACAACTAATCAAAACAGATTTGCCTGTCACAATGCTTCGGCGTTGACCGTGACGTATAGCGGACACGATTTTTGCTCACACGAACTAATACCGTTTTCTTTCTGTGTGTAAGAGAATGCATTGGCACAGGGCATAACTGTAACCATCACAATGTGGTCAATGAACCGGTTCCAATGATATCCATATGTATGGTGTTATTGAGACAAACCGAATATATTTTAGACTGTTGAAGCTTTATTTGGGCGTTTTTGGCCGTTTTGTTGGGTAAAGGGTTAAGTACATTATGATGGACCGATTCAAGTTTTTAGCTATAGTAAAATGCTAAACGGTGTGTGCAGTTTGGTACAAGTATACATTCTTAGAGTTTAGAAAGTCACTGCCGTTCGTGCCGTCGTATGTTGAAATTGAACAGCGATGCAATTTTTCTGTGAAATTTTATATGAAATGAAGTGTACCTAAGACAAATCCCTATTTGCAATGCTAGCTTGTCCGCGGTCGAGCAGGTGTCATCAAACAAATAGCTTAGAGCTCTCTTCGAGTTATTTAACCCTTTCGTGAGTCCACGACAGGAGCTGTGCTGGTGCAGCATTACATGTCATTGCATTCTCTAGTATATGCCAGTCTCGCATATACAAGAGAATGCACTGACACAGGGTTTTCGTAAAATTTCAGGAAGCTCCAGTCATTGAAGGGATAATTAAAGTAGGTTCATCTCAGTTCATTTCTCTCCAATCAATTATGTTCATGTAAAGCGTGTAAAGCTAGTGCACGTAAAGTGGTGATCGTAGCGTGCATTTCGGTACAAAAGTCATATAGGCTTAGTATTAAGGCCTACTATTATCAGTGGACAGTTACTATGGTGTTATTTACCCCATCGTAGTAGTGCTACAATGTAGCATGTAACTGGTAACATGGATCGAAGTTTACCTACGAAAATCCCTATTTACAAGGCTGGCTTGTCTGCGGTCGAATAGTGGTCCTTGGACAAATAATAGAGTTATATAATTGATAAAAGTGGTTTCATTGCAATTTGCGGTTGTGAGAACGCGGCCTAAATTAGCAGCACCCACCAACACAAACGCATAGCATAGTAACGCATAGCATAATATAGAATAACATAGCATAGAATATAACATAGCATTATATAGCATAACATACCATGGTCATGAGAGGGACCGCCAAAAATATAGCATTGTAGCGGGACCATTCATAAACCAGGTGCGCAAGCATTGAAATAGTGTGTCCTTCATTTGCAGAATGAGGTCCCCAGAGGGTGAATTTACTACCAACTTCACCCTCTGGGGACCTTACGAACAGAAGTACTGCGATTGGCTTTGATTTCGTTGGCATAAATTTTCGTCGTGTGTCATCAAAAGGCCTTTTCGTCGGTACATGAATTCGTGGATCAGATATCATTTTTATGCACATCAACAGGTCATACAATAGCAGCTGCATGACCAAAACTCTTTGTGTACTATTGGGAACTTAGACCCCAATGTATTCCAGCGCTGAAGCACATCACGCAATCATTAACATAATAGCTACCAGCTTCATTTCAAACTTTGGCCTAGGTATTTATTGTACAGTAAAACCTCTCTAAACCGAACACCCTTCGGACCGGCCCTTCCGTTCGGTTTATGGGTTTTTTGCTTATTCAACGCAAGAGTCGAATATTTCGTTGGTTGTTGATTTCGTGGTTGGGCAAAAACCACGAAATCAACGAATAACAGACCCCCACGAATTAAAAGGATTTTACAGTAACTAAAATAAATTTTATTTTGAGACTGTAGATACTTTCCAGAAAATGAGACCTAAGCGGAATAAGGTCCCCAGATGGTGAATTTGGTTTGAGATCCCCAGATGGTACATATAGTGATGCCAACCCGCTGTGCGGGGTAGACCACCAACTGTACAATATGCATTGGAACCTCATTCCCCAGATTACATAAACACTATTTCAAGGTGTGCATGTGTGATGAAGACCAAAAACTAAATTCTACTCACCCTTCCTCAAGATGAATCTTTCGAGCTTCAGCAGCGAATATCGACAGGAGGTTCTCAATCAGCATTTATACTTACCATTCCGGATATCTTTTTTTATTTGATCACATGATGTTTACGAGGTATGTCATGCATAGAGCCGTAATCACTTTGTTAGTACCTCATAGCCTGTGGGCTATTCCGCGAAATCGTGTTCTTACCTGATGTTGTTCCTCGGTCGTGCATAACACCACACGTTTTATTGTCTCCTATTATTACTAATTTAGATAACAAAAACCGCAAAATTGTAGATTTCGTGATCTGATAAATTATAATGATTCGAAATGACAACGCGACCAGGAAGTTTTTGCCTGATTTTGACTACACTGTCAAACAAGAAATTATGGCATTGAAATCCACGTAAAAAAGGACGACCATGCAGTCACGATCTGCACTACTCAGAACTCTATGTGTTGACTTATATGAACGTCAAGATTTAATTAACTGTAACTATTTCTTATAACCAAGTACGTACATGAAGTTGGTTGCTTGTGGTAGGGATGGAGTCTACCTCTGAATTTTCATATTGCACTCACATATTTCACCCTTTCATGGCTCCCCGGGGCCATTTTTTCGACTGGCCCATATGCCCATTCTCAATTTGGATGAAATATTAGTTGTACTCGCCTCCGCCAATCCTTGGCCTTGGTTGGAAATTGGGGTTCTTATGAGTAGGAACTTGGGTTTGCCCCCACTCTAATTTGGGTTGTTTGTTTGTTTCAAATCACAACCCAAATCATTAGAATATAAGTAAGGAAGAACATTCAATTTCCAAGAACATGTTTTGTTTGTACCTGTACAGATCCTACATGTATATATAGTGATTTTATAGGTTGGGATTTGATCAGTTTGATTACAATTGCATGGAGTTATATTTATACTAGCATTGAGTAATTTTGATTCCATCCACCGGAGCCATGCACTATGAAACAAAGTCAACCACACCAAACATAATGCCAACCGTGCTGACATTATGCCAAACTCCATGCAGGGTTTACCTCCCTTAGTGACTCGGTCAGAAAGGAAGTCTATGACTGGTGCGATCTGGTAGAGATTAGTGTAAACAATATTTTATTTCTCAAGAAGGCACATAAATACATAATTATATAACATACACAAACATACATAAGAGAACTTGAAAGGGATCTGGCAGTAAGCCTAGGCTTATTCGTGGCCATTTCATCGACTTAAAATTGCTTCATGATATGTTTTGGTCTCGAGTGATGAATTGTCTGCTCCACAAACACCCGCGAGCATATCCGTGGATGATCGCTGCAGGTCCGACACCCCCCCCCCCGGATTAAATAATTTAGCTGTGAGAGCACTCTTATTTATTTTCACTACTCTTTAGATGATATATATATATATATATATATCAGTTAGTGATGGTACTCAGTTAAATCGTTTGGTTCTATCTATGAACTTTTGGAGTGACATGAAAATGACTGTATTTTCACTGTACGTAGAATTAACCGACCCATGAAGTAAAGTGTTCACATTTAATGTCATAATAGAACCAACAAAACAGTTATCTCTCTCTTTTTTGTAAATCGGACAGTGAAGTAAAAAATGTTCGGCGCAGAATGGATTATTATTTAGGTGGTTACAAAACAGATCATATTTCAAGTTACTGCAGTAGGTTCTCAGACGACAGTGGTAGATTTGACTTGGTCTTGTAAACGTTGTATAACAATATGATGGTATGGTATTGTGATTTTTGGAGATATATCTCTTGAATTCTGATACGGAGTCACAACTTTTCGCTTCTGGTGGAAGGCTATTCCATAGTTTTACGGTGGCTGGCAGGAATTAATTTTCATATCTTGTCGCAAGAAAACGGGGGCACCTGAGGCCTTTTGGTCTGAAGTCGTAATTGTTTTGGCTTCCAGATACCAGAGGGACAAGCGTATATAAGTAGGGAGGCGTGTCTCGCTTAATCATTTTGCAAAATTGAATAAGTTTTGCTTTTTCTCTTCTGCTCGAAAGTGTGTCCCAGCCGGTTTCTCGTAATAAAGATTCCTTACTACAGCTTCTAGTTGCCCCTGTGACCAATCGCGCGGCTTCGTATTGGATGTCTTCGAGATGGCTTGAGTCCTCATCTGTACAATTATCCCATACAGAGGAAGCATATTCCATACAGGACGGATGTAAGATAAATATATGCGTTCGATGGTTTTCCTGTCAAAAATGAATTTATACTTCCTTAGTATATAAAGTCGACTTGCAGCTCGATTTTCAATATCAGTTATATGATCATGCCAGGTACCATCCCCATTAAAAGTTAGACCTAGGTGCTTATGTGTTTCAATTTCTTCAATATTCTGCCCAGACATCTGAAGTGGTGGGTGGTCGATAGCGTTGGTCTTCCATGATATCAGAAGTGACTCTGTTTTGATGGGATTGAATTTAACTTGCCATTTTTGCGAACACTCGAATATCAACCTGATGTCGTTGTTAATAACTTCTGCGGCCAATATGGGGTCTTCAATCGAAAGAAATAGAGACGTATCGTCAGAAAAAAGCCTTATATTACTCGTCACATTTTCTACAATGTCGTTAATGTAGACTAATAATAGAAGAGGGCCAAGTATGGATCCCTGGGGCACACCAGCTGAGACACTCTTCCAGCTTGAATTGGAATTTGAAACAAATACTCGCTGCTGTCTATTATCTAAGTACTTTTCCATAAGATCGTATGTCGCGCCGATAATTCCCATACTTTTGAGTTTAAACATAAGACCGCGGTGCCATACCTTATCAAAAGCCTTGCTAACGTCGCAGAACAGGCATCTAATTTCTTTACCGCTATCAAGTGAAGATATTATGTAATGATAGACGTCTGTTAACTGAAAGACTGTGCTGTCATTAGGGGTGAATCCTGACTGAAGATGTGTTAGGAGGTTGTTGGTCCTGAAGTATGTATTCATGTGAGAGTAGATACACTTTTCGAAAATTGATGACAAGCAACAGAGTAAAGAAACTGGGCGATAATTTGAGGGTTCACTAGGGTCGTCTTTCTTATAAATGGGACAGACATTTGCAATTTTCCATTCAGATGGGAAGAATGATTTTTCAATTAGTTTATTGAAAACAAATTCCAGTGGGCCAGCCAGCGAGGATGCACAGCGTTTCAATATTCGTGGGCTCATTTGGTGTAAACAGTATTTATTCCATATTAGTCATTATATATTACAAAAACAAGACAAATATTAACAGTGATGATATGAAAGGTATTCGACAACAAGCTTTAAGCTTTTGGAGTCGTTTCCGATTGGCTTGTGACAAGGTCCATCCTGTGAGAATGATTTTAAAACACTTCAAGTTGTTTCAAGTAAATGGGGGCTTCAGGTTTAAAATTGTTGACGTTTTATCGCGTATACTTGTCTACTCACAGGGTGGGCCGGTTCGATATGTGTTTCAAGATAAGGTAGTTTCATATGGAATTAATTGGGTTATGTGGCAGTATCTTGGAAGGGTATGGTGGTTTTCAGATGAATATAAAGTAGTTTTATATGGAAATATTTTGGTTATGTGATAATAGTTTAGGGGATTAAGGTGGATGTCGGGTATGATAAGGGTGGTGAGGAGTGAAATGGTGATATATCTAGTGAAATGGTGATATATCTTTTTGACAATATAGGGGATTTTGACGAGTGTGGATAATCTGTTGTGTCAGATTATGCACTGGTTGGGAATCTGACCTTGCTTCTGATCCAACGTCACATCACAAGGGGACGCGCTTGTTTTGTTTATTCTTCTCAACCGTATAACATACCGTGATAACGCAACAGTGTCCAATTTGTAATCCATTATCGTATGTTATAGCTGACTGATATTAATGCGTTTAATATCAATGAGTGTGTGTCTCAGCGGAGAATTGTTTGGTGCCATCATTTAAAACGTTTGGTACCAATGAATTTTTTTTGGACTTCTGTGAAAATTGTTAAGTTGTCTTCCAATGAAATTTTAGTGGATCCACAAGAGTGTATCGGGTGTAACGATACACAGATTAGAAATTGATGATAAGAGTGAGCGACGTTGGGGGCGGTATCTAACACATTCAAGTAAATAGTGTTCTGTGTCCTCAATTTCATCACAGACACACCTGGGATGATCGGAGACAAAGTTAGAATAAGTATGGTAATTTAGGTGGCTACAATGTAATCTTAGTCGGGCGTGCAATATTTGGGCTTCGCGGGTATATGCATAGTAAAACCATCTGTGGGTCTTCTTCGCATTCAAGTCGAGAGACCTCTTGAATAATGAAAGGGAATCCATGTTAATAATATTTTTGTCGAGATTATTCCATAGGGACGTCGTTGATGGAAGAAATGATCTGTGATATTCATAGTCAAAATCAAGCATTATGAAGTGATTGCTTTGTCTATTTTCACGCTTAGATATTTGTCCGTGAGTCGGGGGTACTAGTGTTGAAAGATAAGTCGGTGACTGGCCATTTACCATTTTATTAAAAACTTTTAATTTGTGTTTTTCACGATGAATTACCGACAGATCGGGTGTCACCCGTCACAATTCGGGCTGCTTCGTATTGTACGTTTTCAATCTTATCAGAGTATTGCTGGGAGCAGCCGTCCCATACAATACAGGAGTATTCGAGGCTTGATCGAACTAGCGTGAAGTAGCATTTTTCGAGTGCTGTACGGTCAAGATAGAATCGGTATTTCCTCAGTAGAGAGATGCTTTTCCATGCGGTCTTAGTCATTTCTTCAATATGAGGCCCCCAGCTTCCATCATTACTCAATATAATGCCAAGATGTCTATGTACTTTTACTTCTTTGATGGGCTGTTGGTTCATGTACAGGGTTGGGTGATTTATTGGGGTACGTTTTTGGGAACATGTTAGTGATTCTGTCTTGAGTTCATTGAATTTAACATGCCATTTAGAAGCCCAAGCTTGGAGTTTGTCGATATCATGTTGTAGCACTATCGCTCCAGTGTGAGGGTCATTGGTAGTAAATGCGATGGACATGTCGTCGGCAAAGAGGCGAACGTTACATGTAATATTTGCAACAATGTCATTTATAAAAAACGAGAAAGAGAATAGGGCCAATACCTATCCCTGGGGCACTCCTGTGATGGTCTCCCCCCCCCCCCCATTTGGATTGACCATAACGTAGGACAACACGCTGCTGTCGGTTAGACAGAAATGATCTGAACCATTGTAATAGGTTATCACGAATTCCTATACCATGAAGTTGAAATAGTAAACCGCCGTGCCATACTTTGTTAAATGCTTTACTAATGTCGAAAAATAGTAATCGAATGTCTTGCCCCTCGTTAAGTGAACTACTTATATTGTTATATATTTCACACAACTGATAAGAAGTTGAGTCAGTGGGCATGAAGCCAGACTGATGTTCGGTTAAAATATGGTTTGACTGGAGATAAGTCATGAGATGCATTTTTCAAATAATTTGCTTATACAACTCAGAAGTGAAATCGGATGATAATTTTCTGGATTGCTACGGTCGACTTTCTTGTGTATCGGTACCACGTTTGCTTGTTTCCATTCCGGGGGAAAGTATGATTCGCGGAGAAAACGGTTGAACATCTGCGAAAGAGACTTACTCAAGCTTGTACAGTTCTTCAATAATCGCGGGCTTATAAAATCAGGACCAGATGCTTTATCAGGCTGTATTGCCTTTAGTGAGTTGAAAACTTCTAGTTCGGTTATTTCTATACAATTCAATGTAGAAAGATCGGGGTCATCATCTAATAGATCTGGGGGGTTATATGACCTATCAATGGATGCGATGCTGCAGAAATAATTATTGGGCTCATTTCATCGGGTCCACTAGCTTTCGCTGATTCTACGCTTTTCAGTGATTTTCATATTTCTTCACGTGTAACAAGAAATGAGTCGAGTCTAGATTCTGTTTTACAAGCAAAGGGTGGTAAATCAAACATGTTTTCATTGGGAAGAGATGATATCGAAGCGAAATAATTATTAAATATTTCAGCTTTCGACGCGTTATCTGTTATAATGTTGTCATTGACAAAAAAAAGTATACCATCACTGAAATACAATGACTCATTGTATTTCAGTGATGGTATACTTTTTTTTTTATCTCGGGGCCCTTGAGTCGATTTCGAGTCTTCCACCAGAGCGAAGATTCAGTAAGGCAGTTTCCCAGTACAGACTGGGTTTTTTCCTATTAAGTTTTGCTTTTTCTTTCTTTTTGCATTTGAATAAAGGCGACGTCTCTGTCTAATAAGTCTTGGAATTGGCATGTCATCCAGGTCGGCTCATCGTATCGTATCGTAGCTATTTTGTTCGGTATATTTTTTGAAGCTAATTTCGATAATTTCTCAGTAAGTGTACTTGCTATTCGCGTGTAGTCTATTTTAGACAGGTCCAATTTATAATTCCATTGTTCGAGTTCGTTCTTCATTGCAGTAAAGTATGCAGCATCGTAGGTCCAGACTCTCCGTTTGATGACACGACTCGATTTCACTTTATTTAAACTTAATTTTACTAGTATGGGACAGCGAAAGCGAGTCAAATCAGCAACAAAAAAAAAGGATCTAAAACTTCCCATGATTCGACAAGATGTGGTTTATTTGTCATAAATAAGTCAAGCAGATAGACCGATTTCAAGGTCAAGGTCACATCGCACGGGCAAATTAACAGGCCCATGCCAGTCCACGGCCAAAATTTTCCCCACATACCAAGTTTCATCGAAATCGGCCGTTTTCGAGTCCATCGCGAACAGACAGACAGACACACACACACAGATATCCCAATATATATAATAGATAATCACTTGACCCGTGATGACCTATATGTCAAAAATACGAGCTGCGTGTGGTGAGATTCTGATAAAGGGTTAACATACGAATCAAATCACGCCCAAATTGTGTTGAGAAAACGCATATCCCGTGCACACTGGGACGAAAACAGAGCCCAATGTGCTAAAACTGTTATATATGATAATCACGTGACCAGCGATGACCTATATGTCAAAAATCCGAGCTGCGTGTGGTGAGATTCTCATAAAGTGTTAACATACGAATCAAATCACACCCAAATTGTGTTCAGAAAACGCATATCCCGTGCACACTGGGACGACAACCGAGCCCAATGCGCTAAAACTGATATATATGATAGTCACGTGGTCCTTGATGACCTATATGTCAAAAGTCCGAGCTGCTTGTGATGAGATTCAGATAAAGGGTTAACACAAGAATCAAATCATGCCCATATTGTGTTCATAAAACGCATATCCCGTGCACACTGGGATGAAAACCGAGCCCAATGTGCTGAAACTGATATATATGATAATCACGTGACGCGTGATGACCTATACGTCAAAAATCCGAGCTGCGCGTGGTGAGATTCTGATAAAGGGTTAACACACGAATCAAATCTTGCCCATATTGTGTTCAGAAAACGCATATCCCGTGCACACTGGGATGAAAACCGAGCCCAATGCGCTAAAACTGTTATATATGATAGTCACGTGGCCCGTGATGACCAATATGTCAAAAATCCGAGCTGCGTGTGGTGAGATTCTGATAAAGGGTTAACACACGAATCAAATCGTTCTCATATTGTGATCAGAAAACGCATATCCCGTGCACACTGGGATGAAAAGCGAGCCCAATGCGCTAAAACTGTTATATATGATAATCACTTGACCAGCGATGACCTATATGTCAAAATTCCGAGCTGCGTGTGGTGAGATTCTGATAAAGGGTTAACACACGAATCAAATCATGCCCATATTGTGTTAAGAAAACGCATCTCCAGTGCACACTGGGACGAAAACCGAGCCCAATGCGCTAAAACTGTTATATATGATAGTCAGGTGGATCGTGATGACGTATATGTAAAAATCCGAGCTGCGTGTGGTGAGATTCTGATAAAGGGTTCACACACGAATCAAACCATGCCCATATTGTGTTCAGAAAACGCATATCCCGTGCACACTGGGACGAAAACCGAGCCCTATGTGCTAAAACTGATATATATGATAAACACGTGACGCGTGATGACCTATATGTCAAAATCCGAGCTGCGTGTGGTGAGATTCTGATAAAGGGTTAACACACGAATCAAATCATGCCCATATTGTGTTAAGAAAACGCATCTCCAGTGCACACTGGGACGAAAACCGAGCCCAATGCGCTAAAACTGTTATATATGATAGTCAGGTGGATCGTGATGACGTATATGTAAAAATCCGAGCTGCGTGTGGTGAGATTCTGATAAAGGGTTCACACACGAATCAAACCATGCCCATATTGTGTTCAGAAAACGCATATCCCGTGCACACTGGGACGAAAACCGAGCCCTATGTGCTAAAACTGATATATATGATAAACACGTGACGCGTGATGACCTATATGTCAAAATCCGAGCTGCGTGTGGTGAGATTCTGATAAAGGGTTAACACACGAATCAAATCATGCCCATATTGTGTTCAGAAATCGCATATCCCGTGCACACTGGGATGAAAACCGAGGCCAATGTGCTGAAACTGATATATATGATAATCACGTGACTCGTGATTATCTATATGTCAAAAATCCGAGCTGCGCGTGGTGAGATTCTGATAAAGGGTTAACACACGAATCAAATCTTGCCCATATTGTGTTCAGAAAACGCATATCCCGTGCACACTGGGATGAAAACCGAGCCCAATGCGCTAAAACTGTTATATATGATAGTCACGTGGCCCGTGATGACCTATATGTCAAAAATCCGAGCTGCGTGTGGTGAGATTCTGATAAAGGGTTAACACACGAATCAAACCATGCCCATATTGTGTTCATAAAACGCATATCCCGTGCACACTGGGGTGAAACCCGAGCCCAACGCGATAAAACTGTTATATATGATAGTTACGTGGCCCGTGATGACCTATATGTCAAAAATCCGAGCTGCGTGTGGCGAGATTCTGATAAAGGGTTAACACACGAATCAAAGCATTCCCATATTGTGTTCAGAAAACGCATATGCCGTGCACACTGGGATGAAAACCGAATCTAATGCGCTAAAACTGTTATATATGATAGTCACGTGGCCCGTGATGACCTATATGTAAATAATCCGAGCTGCGTGTGGTGAGATTCTGATAAAGGGTTAACACACGAATCAAATCATGATCATATTGTGTTCAGAAAACGCATATTCCGTGCACACTGGGGTGAAACCCGAGCCCAATGCGCTAAAACTGTTATTTATGATAGTCACGCGGCCCGGGATGACCTATATGTCAAAAATCCGAGCTGCGTGTGGTGACATTCAGATAAAGAGTTAACATACGAATCAAATCATACTCATATTGTGATCAGAAAACGCATATCCCGTGTACACTGGGACGAAAACCGAGCCCTATGTGCTAAAACTGATATATATGATAAACACGTGACGCGTGACGAACTATATGTAAAAAATCCGAGCTGCGTGTGGTGAGATTCTGATAAAGGGTTAACACACGAATCAAATCATGCCCATATTGTGTTCAGAAAACGCATATCCCGTTCACACTGGGACGAAAACCGAGCCCAATACGCTAAAACTGATATATATGATAGTCACGTGGCCCTTGATGACCTATATGTCAAAAACCCGAGCTGCGTGTGGTGAGATTCTGATAAAGGGTTAACACATGAATCAAATCATGCCCATATTGTGTTCATAAAACGCATATCCCGTGCACACTGGGATGAAAACCGAGCCCAATGTGCTGAAACTGATATATATGATAATCACGTGACGCGCGATGACCTATATGTCAAAGGTGCGCGGGTGAGATTAACACGCTAATTAAACCGATGTCAATGCTGATTGTATGTCGAAAAATGTTGTAACGTAGGTAAAAATAATTGACGGAACCCTTATTCGACGAACTTGGCGTGTTGGCTGGTTTAGCTGGTGAACTTTGGTTCAGTTCAAATAATCCAAATCGTCGTCAGAAATCAGAAATGTTAACAAAATCAGCAGAATTATAAGTAAAAACAAGGGCCATAACTCGTGTAAAATGATTCAACGTACCCTTATTTAAATTTGTCGTGTATTTCGATCCAGGTAATGCACACGTACGTATACCAACGTTTGTTCATGTCGATAAATCCAAAGAGAGTTATCGGCCGCAAACCAAAAATGTTGACAAAATTGTTCAATTCTAAGTCAAAAATGCCCGTAACTTATGTAAAAATAAATTATACTGAACTCGCTCTCGAATTTTCCGTGTATACGGCAAACATTATAGCGGTAAAACGATACTAAATACAGAGAGTACGTTCTTGCCCGTAGATACACATACCAACTATGATTCAGATCAAGCTACCCTAACTGGAGTTATCGGTCGATTCATTACATAATAGGGTGCATTTAAAATAAAAAAAATCGCAGTTAACCTATTCTTCAGACCTGACGTGCCTGGCCACTGCCGCACTTTCCGCGCTTTTCGCGGTCGCGCCGCACCATGTGAAGTTAATAATTTCTATATATATATATATATATATATATATATATATATACGGAAGTCTCAAATTATATAGTAGACTAGCAGGTTAGCCCGCCACCGGCGGCGTTTGTCCGAAACATGACATTTTAATATTATTTTAATGTTTTTTAAATGTAATATATATTTTTTCTGAATTTTTTCCGAAACATAACAGAAACATGACATTTTTTAAATTATTTTGTTTTTTTTTAAATTTTTTTTAAATTTTAACATGACATTTTAAGATTATTTTAATGTTTTTTAAATGTAATATATTTGTTTTCTGAATTTTTTCCGAAACATAACAGAAAGATGACATTTTTTAAATTATTTTGTTTTTATTTATATATTTTTTAAATTTTAATATTAATTTAATGTTTTTAAAATTTAATTTAAGTATTTTTTCAATTTTTTAATATTTAATTCTTTTTTATAATTTAATTTTTTTTTTTATTGTTAATTTTTTTTTTTTCTGGCGGAAAAATCCGATGAATCCCCCTTCCTAGGAACGACTTTCAATGAGTTCACGCGCGATGACCTATATGTCAAAGGTGCGCGGGTGAGATTAACACGCTAATTAAACCGATGTCAATGCTGATTGTATGTCGAAAAATGTTGTAACGTAAGTAAAAATAATTGACGGAACCCTTATTCGACGAACTTGGCGAGTTGGCTGGTTTAGCTGGTGAACTTTGGTTCAGTTCAAATAATCCAAATCGTCGTCAGAAATCAGAAATGTTAACAAAATCAGCAGAATTATAAGTAAAAACAAGGGCCATAACTCGTGTAAAATGATTCAACGTACCCTTATTTAAATTTGTCGTGTATTTCGATCCAGGTAATGCACACGTACGTATACCAACGTTTGTTCATGTCGATAAATCCAAAGAGAGTTATCGGCCGCAAACCAAAAATGTTGACAAAATTGTTCAATTCTAAGTCAAAAATGCCCGTAACTTATGTAAAAATAAATTGTACTAAACTCGCTCTCGAATTTTCCGTGTATACGGCAAACATTATAGCGGTAAAACGATACTAAATACAGAGAGTACGTTCTTGCCCGTAGATACACATACCAACTATGATTCAGATCAAGCTACCCTAACTGGAGTTATCGGTCGATTCATTACATAATAGGGTGCATTTAAAATAAAAAAAATCGCAGTTAACCTATTCTTCAGACCTGACGTGCCTGGCCACTGCCGCACTTTCCGCGCTTTTCGCGGTCGCGCCGCACCATGTGAAGTTAATAATTTCTATATATATATATATATATATATATATATATATACGGAAGTCTCAAATTATATAGTAGACTAGCAGGTTAGCCCGCCACCGGCGGCGTTTGTCCGAAACATGACATTTTAATATTATTTTAATGTTTTTTAAATGTAATATATATTTTTTCTGATTTTTTTCCGAAACATGACATTTTTTTAATTATTTTGTTTTTTTTTTAATTTTTTTTAAATTTTAACATGACATTTTAAGATTATTTTAATGTTTTTTAAATGTAATATATTTGTTTTCTGAATTTTTTCCGAAACATAACAGAAAGATGACATTTTTTAAATTATTTTGTTTTTATTTATATATTTTTTAAATTTTAATATTAATTTAATGTTTTTAAAATTTAATTTAAGTATTTTTTCAATTTTTTAATATTTAATTCTTTTTTATAATTTAAATTTTTTTTTTATTGTTAATTTTTTTTTTTCTGGCGGAAAAATCCGATGAATCCCCCTTCCTAGGAACGACTTTCAATGAGTTAATTCATGGTACCCGTCCTAAACATTTTGAGCGATAACGTTTTGTTGAATCCCGTCGTGAAATCTCTCTGCATAATATTTCGAGCTATTTCGAGCGGGTCAATGAAATCCCCCTTCCTAGGAACGACTTTCAATGAGTTAATTCATGGTACCCGTCCTAAACATTTCGAGCGATAACGTTTTGTTGAATCCCGTAACGTTTTGTTGAATTGTAAACATGTCCCCCGTTCCTAGGAACGACAGGCAATCTCTCTGCATAATATTTCGAGCTATTTCGAGCGATAACGTTCACGCTTGATGTCGAATCCGGTATTGCATTGAAAAACGCTTCTCTCTCTGCATAATATTTCGAGCGATAACATTGCATTGAATTGCCCGCCATACAGATAAGTAGATAGCGAAAACGACGCTCTTTATATAGACACTGCGGAAAACTAACGCTCTTTATATATCAACGCTATTAACTCCGAAGTGCCGATTGCGATACGAAATTGTGAGTGTTGGTTTGTAACCGGGATTTCTGAGAAGCATTATGCCTATAACTACCCCCCCCCATAAGCCCTGACCTAAGTGTCATACATACTATAACAATGATGTTGTAAGAGTATGGCATCCAATAAATCTCCCCGCATAGGAAATGCACTCAATTTTCCAGTATAACTCTGCAGATGCTAATAACGTTGAATGGGAAACAGACGCTCTTTATAGCGATGCGTCAAAAACAAACGCTCTTTAACTATCAACGCGATTAACCCCCGCCGTGCGTTTGCGGTGATTTGGGAGTGGATAAAGGGTGCTCTGAGCTTCTCGAAAACGCTACCACGACTGTGTCGGTTGGCTTTTACACTTACATACGAAATTTGAGCTCAATATGTACACGCGTTTTGGATTCTATGAAGTACCCACACACACACACACACACACATATATATATACGGAGTTCTATAGCAGATTAGCCCACCACCGGCGGCGTTTGTCCGAAACATGACATTTTAATATTATTTTAATGTTTTTTAAATGTAATATATTTTTTTTCTGAATTTTTTCCGAAACATAACGGAAACAAGACATTTTTTAATTATTTGTTTTGTTTTTATTTAAATTTTTTTTTAATTTTAACATGACATTTTAAGATTAATTTAATGTTTTTTAAATTTAATTTATGTATTTTTTAAATTTTTTAATATTTAAATATTTTTTAGAATTTTTTTTTTTTTTTTTATTGTTAATTTTTTTTTTTCTGGCGAAAAATCCGATGAATCCCCCTTCCTAGGAACGACTTTCAATGAGTTAATTCACGGTACCCGTCCTAAACATTTCGAGCGATAACGTTTTGTTGAATCCCGTCGTGAAATCTCTCTGCATAATATTTCGAGCTATTTCGAGCGGGTCAATGAAATCCCCCTTCCTAGGAACGACTTTCAATGAGTTCATTCATGGTACCCGTCCTAAACATTCCGAGCGATAACGTTTTGTTGAATCCCGTAACGTTTTGTTGAATTGTAAACATGTCCCCCGTTCCTAGGAACGACAGGCAATCTCTCTGCATAATATTTCGAGCTATTTCGAGCGATAACGTTCACGCTTGATGTCGAATCCGGTATTGCATTGAAAACAAACGCTTCTCTCTCTGAATAATATTTCGAGCGATAACATTGCATTGAATTGCCCGTCATACAGATAAGTAGATAGCGAAAACGACGCTCTTTATATAGACACTGCGAAAAACTAACGCTCTTTATATATCAACGCTATTAACCCCGAAGTGCCGATTACGATACGAAATTGTGAGTGTTGGTTTGTAACCGGGATTTATGAGAAGCATTATGCCTATAACTACCCCCTAAGCCCTGACCTAAGTGTCATACATACTATAACACTGATGTTGTAAGAGTACTACATCCAATAAATCTCCCCGCATAGGAAATGCACTCAATTTTCCCGTATAACTCTGCAAATGCTAATAACGTTGAATGGGAAACAGACGCTCTTTATAGCGATGCGTCAAAAACAAACGCTCATTAAATAATCACTTGATTACCCCCCGCCGTGCCTTTGCGGTGATTTGGGAGTGGATAAAGGGTGCTCTGAGCTTCTCCAAAACGCGACCACGGCGGTGTCCATGGGATTTTACACTTACATACGAAATTTGAGCTCAATCTGTACACGCGTTTTGGATTCTATGAAGTACCCACACACATATATATATACGGAGTTCTCAAAATATATAGTATAGATAGAAGAAGATAGATAGATAGATGATAAGAAAACATCAACAAATTCGCGGTAGAAATAACAAATGTACATTTGACCCGGAAGTGGTTGCAATAGTATTTACAAAAATTGGGATTCAGGATTGGAAGTGACTGGTTATCAAGGACTGTGGTTTCTGCAAAAAATTGTTGTTGAATCTCTCTTTAGTTTATCGATTATGCCCAGTGTCTTCATTAAAGTCGTCGCTGGTGTCTGCTTGGGTCATGATATAACGCAGTACAATGTCGCAGCTATGTTTCTTTGCCGCCGGTCGCTGAAGTCGCTGCAAAAAGCCGTTCTTCGATGCTTTTAACGTCCATGTTTTTCTTTCCATCATCAGATGGATGGGGTATTTCTTGGTTCGGAACATTGTTTTCGTTTTGGGAAAGCATGACTGAATGAATTTATTCTTGTTGTGTAGTTTCCGGCCGCAGGCCGGTTAGGATGGTCGGAATGCATTGTGCAGTTCCCTTCACCCTTTCTTTAATTCTTCGATGAAAATCGATTGTTGAGGCTGTTGTATTTGGAGGCAAAGCAGTGGAAGCGTGGTGGAGGAGTCGAGGCTGTTGGATTTGGCTGTTGGTTGGCTTGGTTGACGGTTGTATGGGATCTAGATGGGTCTGTCGGTGTTGTCGATTTCTAGGATGGACTTGGTCTTTTTGGTGGAGAGCAGCTGGTTTCGTAGATGGAGTTCTTGGATGAGTGGGCTGTTGTCGATTCTGGCGAGGGTCTGGTTTCTGAGGTCGGTTAGTCGTTGTTTCATCGTAGGTATGTCTGCTGCGTCGTGGAGGGCTTGGATTGGTGTGAAGATTGGTTGATGTAGAGCGATGCGGAGAGCTTTGTTTTGGACTTTCTGCAGGGTTTCGATTGAGCTGTTGGAGGCTGCTGTTATGATGGGTGCGCCATACTCCATTACTGGGCGGACGTATAGTTTGAAGAGGTTGATGATGGTCTGGCTGTTGGTTCCCCAGTAGGTACCTCTGAGACAACTTAGCAGGTTTGTTCTTTTTCTGGCTTTGTCAGCGACTTTTTTGATGTGCGCGGCGAAGGTCATTCGTTGGCAAGGGTGATTCCTAGTAGGATGGCTTGGTTGGATGGTTGAACGGTCTCGTTGTCTATCTTGATGTTGATAGTCTGTGTTGTTTTTCTCTGGTGGAATATGATGAGTTGGGTTTTCTTGGCGTTGAGTTTTATTCTCCATCTAGAGCACCATGTTGATAAGTCGTCGAGGGTCTTTTGTAATCGTTTTTGTAGGATCCTGGGGTTTTTGTGTGTTGTCCAGAGTCCTAGGTCGTCGGCGAATTGTGAGATTTCTACGTTGTTTCTTGGGTTGGTGGGTATGTCATTGGCGTATATCAGGAAGAGGAGTGGGCTGAGTACTGATCCTTGTGGGGTTCCGGCGCGTAGGAATACTGGGCTGGATGTGTCGTTGTTGATGCGGACGCTGAGTTGACGATCTTGTAGGAAAGAGGATACTAGTCGTGTGTATTTTCGGGCGATGTTGAGCTGGCTGAACTTGTATCTTAGGCCGTCGTGCCATACGGAATCGAAGGCCTTCTCAACGTCAAGAAATACTGCAGCTGTTAATCAGTTTTTGCCAAGGGATAGTCGGGCGTCTTCAGCTAGTCGAACGATGTGTTCCATGCCTTCTTTGCCTTGTCGGTAGCCACGCTGCCACGGGTTGAAGAAGTTGGAGGATTCAAGGTGCTCTCGTAGTCGGCTGCTGATAATTCTTTCGAATAGTTTCCCGGTACATTGGAGGAGGCTGATGGGTCGATAGTTGTTGGGAATGGCGCGGTCTTTTTCTGGCTTGGGTATCATGATACCGACGGCGGTTTTCCATGCTGTTGGGAAGTATCCAATGGTCAGGCAGGCGTTGAATAGAAGGAGTAGTCTGGCGAAGAAGGCTGGAGGGGCTTGTCGTAGGATGGCGTATGTGATGCTGTCGTTGCCTGGTGCTGAGTTGCCTTTTCCCTTCTTTAGGTTAGATGCGATTTCGTCTTGTGTGATTGGAGATGCTACGGGGAAGACATCATCGTGGTCGTTGGTGGTACTTGGAAGTGGTTTGAAGAGGTCGGGGTTGTCTTTGATGTGGTTTTCTACAGTTGCTTTGAAGGCGTCGTCGTAGGCTGGGCCTTGGTGGGTGTTGTGGATTTTTTGAAGGTTGTCGGCGAAGGCTTCTGCTTTTTCTTTGTCTCCTGAGGTCAGACTGCCATCGGTTTTTTGAGGGGTTTTTCTGTGCTGTTGTTGTTTTTTCCTGTGCCGGTAAGGGATTTGAAGGTACTCCAGAAGTTTCTGTTCATTCTTTTATCGCCGAGTTCGGTTGTCGACCGCTGCCAGGATGCTTGTTTTTCTTTTTTGACTGCCGTTTTGACTTGTCTGTTCATGTTGTTGTAAAGATTTCGGTAGTACATGTCGTTTGGGTTTTTCTGCTGTAGTCTTCTTAGCTTGCGTTTAAGTCGGATCATTTTCAGAGTTTCGGGGGAGACTCGCCATGCTGTGGTGTTGACTTGTTGTTTCGGGCATGCTGTATCTAGGGCTGATTCGAGGGTTTGGGATAGGTGCTGGCATGTCGCGTCAATGTCGCTGGTTGATGTGATGGGTGAATTGTCTATGCTGTTGGTGAGTTGCTGTCGGAAACTGTCCCAGTCGGCTTTATTTAGGTTGCGGCGGAGGGTTTTCGGGTGGCGATCGGTTGAGGCATTGCTGGATCTTATGTGTACGGGTAGGTGGTCGCTGGATACGTCGTCTCCAATATAGCACATGATTCCTTTAGATGCGATGGATGGAGTGGCAATGGCTAGGTCTAGGATGTCCCATTTGTTGGTCGCCGCGTGGTGATGTGTTGGTTCGTCTATGTTGTTTAGTATGAGTAGATCAAGATTCGGTCACCGTTTCTGTTGGTATCTTTACAGCCGTAGTAGGTGTGCTTCGCGTTGTAGTCTCCGATGAAGATGCAGTGGCGGTGGGTTGATGTGAAGTGTTTGAAGGAGGCATTGCTGAGGTCTGTGTTTGGCGGGTTATATGTGGCGATGATGGCAGTCTTGGCACTGCGAATGGTGACTTCTACTGCCAGGGTTTCTTCGTCTAGGTCGTCGGTGTTGAGCATGGCGTGTTTCAGGTCTTTATGGATGAGGAGAGCGACCCCGCCACCGTGTGCGGTACGGTCACGGCGGGCGATCTTGTAGTTGGTGAAGCTAACCCTGCTGTTGTCGTTGAGTTTCGTTTCGTTGATGGCGATAAGTCTGGTTGTTGGTCGGTGATGTACTCTTGAAGAATTTGGCGTTTAGCAGATAGTCCGTTTATGTTAACGTGGAGTAGGTGAAAAGAGTGTTTTTGTGTGGGCACGTTGTGTGTGCGGCGTGTTGTTGTAGTCTGTTTGGTCGTGTCAGCCATTGTAGGTGTTACAATCGGCTTGCGTGTTTGGGCGTGTCAGCTTTGGCTGTGTTGTTTTAACGTCTGTATGTGAACTGTTGGATGGTTTCTTTTGTGAGTTGAGTTCGGTATATGGTGTTGACAGCATGTTCGACGTATTGACACACGCTGTCTTTGATATTTCGTGGATCTCTTTGTTTGTCAGACAGGGCGCTGACAATGGTCGATGTTATTACAGCTGCAAGCTTTAGGGTTTCAGTGATGTCGGCGGGTTTGCTTGTGGCGGCTGCGTATGTGAGCTTTTGTGTTTCTTTTGTTGTAACTTCAGTTTTAAAAACTGTGCATCCCTTGTATGCTGAATGGTGATCACTGTCGCAGTTCGCGCATCTTTTGATGTTACTGGTGCAGTCTTGGTGTTTGTGATTTCCCGCGCAATTTTTGCAGATTATGTCGTTGCTTTTGCAGAATTCGGCCGTGTGATTGAACTTTTGACATTTGTAGCACTGGGTTACGTGTGGTCGTTCTTTGTATTCGATGACTTTGTATTTGTTCAAGTTGGAGCCTAGTCTGACGCCGTTCATTATAAGTTGCTTTGCTTCTTTGTTCTCGCAGGTGATTTTAACTTTCCATGTTGGTTGGTTGTCATGGGAGCTCTTTAGTCTTTGTACAGTGTATTTGTCGCCAATGTCTTGTGTAATGTCGTCATCTGTGACAGATGGAGGTATGCCACATATAACGGCTTTATGAGTCATTGGTGTGCTCTGGTGACGGCTTCCATTGGTTAGTCTGAACGTAATGTTGTTGTCTTTGAAAGCTGGGATGTCTTTTGCTTTTGTCAGTAGATATTGCTTTGTTTCATCATTCTGGGGATAGATTAGCAGAGTGCCGGCTCTGGTTGTTGATGTCCGGATGGGATATTTTGTCGTGATCGTTCTATGGAGGAAATGTGGACTCTGCTTCATCTCGCTGGTAAGGTTTTCGACTATTATGATGTCTCTTCGCTTGGTTGGATTGTTGCTGGAGTGATTGGTCGCTTGTCGTTCTGGTTCTTTTGTTGGGCTAGGCTGTTTGTGCGTTCTGATCTTTTTGGCTGGCGTGCTGATAGGGCTGATAGGGTCTGGGATCATCATGCTAGCTTTTCGTCTTCTTTTGTTTTTGAATATGGTGGCGAATTGTGCGTCGGATATGTCTTCTTCAGCGGCTGTCATTACCACTTCGATGTGGTCTTCATGATTTTCTTGAGCGATGGGTACTGTGGTTGTTGGCGGTATGGAAGGTACTGTGGTTGGTGACGGTACGGATGGTGCTGAGGTTGATGACGATACGGAGGGAAATTTTTCTGCGAAATCTGGAACTGGAGCTGATGATGTGGCAGGTGTCGTGGTGTTTTTCTCAGGTTTCTTTTTATTTTTCTCGGTCCTTTTTTCTTTTTTGCTGAAAGATTTCTCTGCTGTGGGTTGCTTTTCGGGTAAGCGGTCGGCCATCTTGTCGATAGAGGCTTTGAACCCAGCAAGTTCACTTCTGCACCCAGCAAGTTCTGTTTTTAGACCCTCGATCTGTTTCTTGAGCGATTTGTTATCTTCTTTCAGGAAGGCCATAAACTCATTTGGCTCGGCGCCCTGAGAAGGGCACTGCGGAGCTGATTTTTGGTTACTGGCCATGTCTAGCTTTTAGCAATTTTGTAAAGTTTTTACTCTTTGTTAAGCAATTTTATAAAAGTTTACTCTTTAAGTAAGCGATTTTACTCTTAGAGGTAATTTCATAAGTTCTCCGTAAGGAGGAAGATTTTCCGATAAAGAGTGCTGCTGACTCGATGAGGTGTTCCTGTGAGTGCTGCTGACTCGGTGGTGATGAATTTATTCTCCATATCAGGCGATTTAAATATGATTTTCATTTCGTCTGTCAACACTTCTAATCCTGACACGGGGAAATTGATCCACGCACCTCGTCAATATGTTAAAGAAACAATGCATTGGGCCAAATAAAGACTCCAGGAAACTTCACAGCTTTTTAGGTAATTGAATAGAAGCACACTGAGTTATAATCACATGGCGATGCATCGCCGACGGCGCTTCGACTTAACCATAGCAATTAGTGTTATAAGCTGGCTGATGGGACCAAATTTCGTTTCGACTTAAGCTGAATTTCGACTTATCCACCTTCGACTTAACCGTGATTATTCTATTGGCTTTGCAAACAAGCTCAGCCGGGACCAGGCAATGGCTTCGACTTAAGTGGGGTATTCGAGTTACCGACGTTCGACTTAACGAAGTTTGACTGTATTGCTGATCATCTGTAAACCTAGGTCATTGTGCAGGATACACACAATTCCATAAGTTCTAACTATTTCCTGATTAGTCTGTCAACCAGCCCATTATCTAACATATTCCATACCACTTTTGTTAGTCTATTGGTGCAACTTCTATTATACTAAACTATCTGAAACGGGCTCCCTTCAGGTGCCTATATTCAGCGTCGGAGAGACATGTGGCCCCTTTGTGGGACTTATCTTAGACATATCCTTTATTCAGCGGCAGCCACTTTGTGCTCTTCAAGCACATTTTGATTGTTGAAACAATATGATTTATATATATTGTTTAAAAATTTTTTTTTTAGATTGAACTCTTTGCTCAGTTTAACAAAATCAATTTGTTTTATTTATTTTAATTCAAAATTTTGAAAAAACTAACACCGTTGTAACATTTGCAAGGGTACCCCGAGTCACCACACCAAATTTGGTTGAACTCGGTCTAGGGGTCTGAGAGAAAAATCTGGACAGATCCTACTCGTTTAAATATATAGATGACAAGCAGTCACAGCACTATACCAGACTTGGATACTTGAGGTCTTGTGAGACAGTTGCATGGTCTAGGCTTTAGTTACATCAGGACAAATTTATTTATTTAAGTTTTACATTTCTCGAAGCTCCTTTCTGAAGGGTGTCAGAAAGGAATTTTTTCACCCCACCATCCCATATGCAACATGCCATAGCTTAATGTCATCTCTGCTGAGGCCCATATGAGCTCCCATTAACATAATATGGTGATTTTGCAATCATAAATTCTTAGAATATGTTTTAAACTGTTACGAATATAAAATATGGGCACATAAGGTCTTTAGTAAAAATAATTGCACGAGGTTGTAAAAAACACGTTTTTTGCCCATCGGAACACATACCCACCCCGGCATACCTTCCTGCAAATTTTGTATTACCCCCCCCCCCCTGTATAATGCGGATTATTTCATTTTGAACTATAAAAGGGAGTCCAGGTAACTGATAACATGATCTCGAAGAACCTCGATCGGTGTTTTATACTTAAATCGATGTTTAAACGCCGTGGCATCATTTGGAATCTAACCTGCCACATCGTTCAATTTGCCGTCGGAGATTTTTCCTAATTTCGAGGGATTGGTACCGGTGCAGATTATCCACATAATTCCTAGATATTTGGTACTCCAGAGTAACCGGACAGGTACACCAGAGTACCTGGACAGGTTCTCCACATAGTACCTAGATATTTGGTATACGTCATAGTACCCGGACAGCTACTCCAGTGTACCTGGACATTACTCCGCATAGTACCTGGATAGTTGGTAATCCAGAGTACATGGACAGGTACTGGCGCCAGTGGATACCAACAGTCCAGTGTGCCAAAATATTTGGTACCCCCCCCCCCCGCGGGACAAGTTCAGTACATACGTAGGTACCCCAGGGTACCTACTGTTTTAAAAGAGTAGTCGGTAAAATTCATCTTAATCTCAATCACAGAAAAACTAATTATTCACAGTGGAAGTGGCCATATACGTACATGTACGACATTGAGTGTTGTTAATGACCACGTGTGTTGCATATTAATTCGAAATATGTAAGTTCACATATAGTAGTGGTTATCCACCCAATTATTCATATGCACGATGTAACTGTACATTTAGAGCCACGTGGTGATTTGCGCTCCAAAATACAACTAACAATAATCGCTTTTGAATGTTCACCGATATCAAATAGATCGATTAATACCTCAAATACCTTTCTATAATCAGTATATTATGTCCCAGAAAGACGCATTCAAGTCATTAAAAGTAACAACTCGAACACAATATTCGGGCCAGAGTACACACTTGTTACGCCATGTGCATTATTAAATTTCAAGTTCCGAAATCGGAAACGGCATAATGCGCGACTGTGTGAACGTATACATGTGTTGAGTTCTCTTACCTCGAAACTATTCTAACTGCTCTCTCTGCATTACAGTCATCAACATTATGTAGTACCAACACAATTTCACAGCGACGGCAGCTCTAGAGATTACAAGGAAATAATTATGCTGAATTATAGTTCTTTGAAAAATACAGTGACACTATTCTACGGGTTAAAAAATCCCCGACAGCTGATTGGTGTATTATCTTCAGAAAATTAAATGCCTCAAATTTTAATATATGTGTTTCCTGATCAGATCATGTAGATATTGAAATTGAACTGTTTTTATTGTTGTGAGAATTTGGGATGAGAAATGATATAGGGGCAGGTGAATTAAAAAAAAACCCATCCAAATTGAAGCATTGAAAAAAACTCCAAAAATGTATTTTGGTGACCATTTTGCCCTCCATGGCGGACATTTTATCAGCCATTTTTACCACAAGCAGTCATATTTATACTATGATAACTCAAAACATGTCCACATATTCAATATAGACTCGTTTAGTCATTATTGGCCACTAACAATTGTCACTAGATGTGGAGACAAATCATTCCACGCCCTTTCAATGCAATTTGTTGGCATTTTAGCGACCACTCTTTATCAGAGGTTACCATGGCAACCGTGGACTCACCCTAGCTTGGCATGATATCCAAATCAATAGAGTATCATGCCAGGATGTCATACACAAAGTTTGGTGATTTTACCATAACATGTACAATTCACCTATATTTTGTCACGGAGCCGCCCTACTATTGGTGGTTTGCGCTCCACCATACACCTAATCATATTCTCTTTTGAATTGTTCACGGTATTGCAATAGGTCGATAAATGCTTCAGTTACCTTTCCACGATCATGATATGTCCCACAAGAGCATTGCAGTCATATAAAATACAACTTTTAACACGATGTTTGGGAAATTGGGACCCAAACAAAAAACAGCAACATGCACACCATGGTACAGAGAAGAGCCTATTCCTGATATGGTAGAGAGAGAAAGAGAAAGAGAGAGAGAGAGAGAGAGAGAGAGAGAGAGAGAGAGAGAGAGATAAGAGAGAAGAGAGAGTGGTTTTGGGTAGATAACTCCGGGATGGCCGAATAGACCGATAGCTCTATTCCTTCACCCATCATTTTTAGCTTTTATTTTAGAATACAATGTTTATGTTTTAAAAATGATGGATAATTCTAAGATGCCCGTTGTTTCGTTAAAGGCCCACTTAATTTTCGAATGCCCAGATAACATTATTCCATATTATATACCATTTGGAAGAGGAACCAAAAAACTATATATTCCACCAGAATACGAAGCACATGTGGCCTAGTACTGTCCACCAAGTGATAGAGATTCATTCCAAGACTCCCCCTTGTCAACCCAGAATGCATCATAATTCAAACTAAGATATAGAGTTGTTCCCCTTCCATTGAGTATAATAGACTTTATAGTACAGTCCGGACCAAAATTAAATACAGGACACACCTTGGTACCTCGACAAAAACAACATGTTCCCAGTTTATTCGACCGGATCAGTTGATAAGGATAGGATAGTTTATTTACAATACACACGAATGATACAGTGGCATTAATACATAATAAAGTATAGCAGTGTATTGTCGGGGGTAGCCTAGCCCTATCGGGCTGTCTTCCTGCTACCCCCTAAAACAAGTATAACTATAAGTAATAGCATTGATGATTGTATTTCAGATCCACGCACATGTACAGACTATAGTCATATATAAAACTTTCTAGAATCTAGTACTTAGGGCATATCACAAACAAGTATTGGCGTGGTTGTGAGCCAATCCAGACGATTTATCATATCAGTTCCATGGGTATATTAGGAACAAAATATTTTGTTTTCTGTTGCTACGACGGTTTCAGGCGAGGGATACCGCCATCATTATTTAAGTAAACAAAATGAGAATCTATATTGATCGTCGGAAAGTTTCTTTGTTGAGTGAGGTTTTGGGATAATTCAAATTAATAATATTATACGTATATATAACGTTTATATGTATATCTGGCGGTATATGGTCATAGTCTCGTTAGATAAACCATAATTATGTACGGTAACATTTATGATGTATGGTAGTATATATGGGCATGTTAGGAACGAGAATGCGATGTTTGAGTAGTATATATTAGGATTATAAAACGAGTATGATAATGAATATTCGTGTTGTTTATTGAGCACAATCGGGACATCCTTTGTTTTTACAGCGTACATTTTCTGGGTAATTTTTCAGCATGGCTATCTGTAAGCGCTTCTTCAATGTGTGCCTGCTTTGGCAAGAAGTATAGTCTTTTTCCATATTGTTCCATGTTGTGGGGAAGGCGTGGTGGGGTAATTTTCCTGACCACTTGGTTCTAGGAAGTTCTAACAGTACGGGATGCGGGTGTTTTGGGGTTGATTTTGCTCGTTTGTTGTACATCGTTCCAAAAGACGCGGGCAGACGGTTATAACACCAGTCATGCATGAAAATTGAGGAATTAAGAGTATGTAAGTCATATATTTTCAAGATTTTCTCTCTTTTAAAGAGTGGATCTGTGTGACTCCTGTACTTCTTATTGCATATTATACGCAATGCTCGTTTTTGTAATAGGAATATTTTCTTGACTTCCGGAACATGACCCCATATTTGAATACCATAAACTAAGTGACTTTGAATCAGGGCATAGTACAATGTTTTCAAAGCTTTACTTGGGAAAAAATGTTTCACCTTATTGATGCAGTAGATTGCATGTGATATTTTGGAGCAGATTACTGATATGTGCTTTGTGAATGTCAAGTTCTCATCAATGTGGATGCCTAACAATTTTGTCGAGGATTCATGCCCAAGATTCCCTATTCGGTTCAATTCAATGTTATTCAGCTTTAATTTCGAAGTATTCCATTTTTTTTCATTGTTTTGTGGGTGTAAAAGGATATAGTTGCTTTTATTAATATTAATTGAAAGTTTATTACAGCTGCACCAATCGGATATATTAGATAATTCATTGTTGACATAACTGTGTACTAGTTCGCCATCTTTACCGCTTGTGAACAGTGTGGTGTCGTCGGCATACGATAAGATGTCCATTGTTGTAGAGTTTACCATATCATTCACGTATATTAAAAATTTTATCGGCCCTAAAATCGAGCCTTGGGGGACCCCACAAGATGTATTCATTGGGCTAGAGGTACTCCCACTATATTCAACGTATTGCCTCCTCTCATTCAGATAACTATGAAACCATGACATTGCTGCACCCCTGATGCCATAGTGGTCAAGTTTCGATATCAGTATGTTGTGGTCGATCGTGTCGAATGCTTTAGATAAATCAATAAATACGGCTGAGGTGGAATCCCGTGTCGGTGTATCGTTATTTTTAACGAGATGATCTAGAAGGTGCATTATCGGATGAAATGTTGAGTGATTTGGTCTAAATCCATATTGGTGTTCATTTAAGATTTCATGTTCATTTAGAAAATCTACTAGTCGTTTTTGCATTATTTTTTCAAGCAATTTAGAGAAAGATGGCAGGATACTGATTGGACGATAGTTTGTTATTTCCTTAGAGTTATTTATTTTATGAATGGGGATTACTTTGGAAATTTTCACTTTTATTGGAAATATTCCCTGTTCAAACGATAAATTAAATATATGCTTAAGTGGTGGGGCTATTATGAAGATACTCTCTTTCATAAGCGCGGTCGATATTCCGTTGTAATCTTTGCTCATTTTTCCTTTCATAGTATAACAAGTCAATATTATTTCCTGTATCGATGTAGGTTCGATTTCGAATTCTTTTGTTCGCCTATTTCGAAGGTAATCAGTGAAATTTGCACCATTTTCGGTGTGTATAGAGTCGCTGGTGTTTCGACCGATTGTTGAAAAGTATTCATTGAATTTTTCGGCTATTATGTTTGGGTCAGTTAGCTCTGTATCATTATCTTTAAAACTCTCGAGGATAGTTACATGATTTTTGAGTTTTATTTATGGCGTTCTTAAGAATTTTCCATGTGTTTTTTTTATCATTTTTATTTTTTTCTAGACTATCGCAATAATAATTATTTTTACATTTCCTTATTATTTTATTATATAGTTGACGATAATTTAAATAGGCGATTTGATTTGGTTCTGATGGTACCTTCAGTTTATTAGTGTATAACTTTTGCTTAGTAATGGATGATTTGATTAGTCCTCGTGTCATCCATGGTTCGCGCTTTATATACTTTTTGGGTACATTTCGTGTTATTAGTGGAAAAGCTAGATCATGCGCGTTCATATATATGTCTAAAAACAATTCATATGCCTTATTGGGGGAGTTACAATTGAGAACTGAGTCGAATTTACATGATTTTAACAAGTTTTTGAAAATATTTACATTATTTGGGCTGTAGTTCCTGTACGTGACTTTTTTATGAGAAGGCGGTTTTAAGGGTTTGTGTTTGTTTGATTCGGAGAGGAATATGCCGAAATGATCTGAGATGTCGCAGGTAATTACCCCTGTTTGGTGACCGTCTTGTACTTTGTTGGTATAAATGTGATCAATTAGGGTAGCAGAGTGTTCAGTCATTCTTGTTGGTTTCGTTATCATGGGCACGAATCCTCTACTGAAGACATTGTTTATGAAATCGTTAGTTTTTTTATTCGTGTCGAAATTTAAGAGGTCGATGTTGAGGTCTCCTATTATGTAAGATTTGGCATTGTTCAATTGTTCTAATATATTATCGAATTTCAACATAAATTTGTCCAAGTCGGCCTTTGGTGCGGTGTTTGGTCTATAAATACATCCTATTATATAGTTATCGTTCGTCCCTCGGTTTATTTCTATAAATAATGTTTCTATTACGTGTGGTATAAATATTGTCAAATCTGGTCTAGGTTTATATTGAAGATTCTAATGCACTTAGGCCAATATACCCCCGGAAACACCACATATTTGCGGGGGGTTATTCATTCAATAACCTGTCGCAATGTATAGTCCGGTTCACCGCTTCAATGTTAGATATTCATACGCGCCAATATTGCCGTTAGCTGAATTCCTAATCTCGGACATGCATGCCCAATCCGGCAGTGCAGCACCGCTCACTGTTCCGTTTCACTCCATGACGTCACCCTTACGCAATACACGCCGGCGACGTTACGGAGTAGATTATAGAGTTGGCGCCCTTGCTACTGACTTCCGTTACTAGCTCGTTGCTATATAAACAAACCAGCGATGCCTCTTTTGTCGAAAATTGACAGTCAGTACATTCGCCCTGTATACATGTACTTTCAGAAAATACAAAACACCACACCGTTATATTCCACCAATGTCAGTGTCTCGATATCATTTTGACCAAATTTCTTGACATGAAACCGCGAGACACGGTGTGAAATACAACGCATTGAGTAAACAATTTCCCATTGTTTCAATTCAACTTCAACTTCAAGTTCGCGATAAAATCAAAACTTCAGTTTGAAAGTGGTAAACATCTGAAAAAGACATCAGGTACATGCAGAAACTAATTGTTGTGCATATTTATTTCTATTTGAAGTGGCAATTTTTCATGTTTATCAGCATTTTTAACGATAAGAGCGATGGTAATTGAGGGACTATATTTTATCTAGCGAATTAAATTTAAAATAAAAAGTCGTGAATTGGCTGAGTGTTTTCTATGGCCGCACATTTCGTTGATAATTACGAGGCATTTGTTTGTCTAAATAACGTTTTAAAGTTCGAAGAGCATTAGAATGGGGATAACAGTGTGGTGTTTTGTGATTTCGGAAAGGTACATGGCGAATATACTGTGGCAAATACCCGTTAATGGGCTCCGGCTCCGCCGTCGCCCATTAACTAAATTTGCCACAGTATATTCGCCATGTACCTTTCCGAAATCACAAAACATCACACTGTTATCCCCTAATTCTCCTTTATATAGATACCAATACCACCTCTACCATCGTCGCCGTCAGGTCGAGATTTGAATTCTAAAGGGTGATATCCTGGAAGTGAGAAATCTGAGGAACTATGCACTTTGAATATTTCTGTTAGGGCGATAACATCAAACAAATTTTCTTCTGTTTGCAAATCACAAAGTAGGTTTTTCAGATCTCCATAATTTGCGTTAAGGCTTCTGCAATTTAGGCCGAAGATAGAGAATTTTATATTATTTGAGAGCACTTTTTTACCATGTGTAGGCGAGAAATATTGGCATGTATTTTGGTTCCATAATTGGATGCTATCCGGATCGAATTCATCTCCTTCTATTTGAGACCATTTTGCCGCAAAATCGTGTGTATGTGTATCCCTAACCTCACTCAAAGTTATGTTATTTGCAGACATAGTTGAAAATTTCTAAATTGTTGTAATGTGCGCCCTTGGGTGTCTCCATATGCTTATGTCGTTGAGCGGAAGATCGGTACTTGTGCGTGGAAACTAATACGAATATCATTTTACTATTATAAATACAAATTTTTGGTGGGATTATATCAATAAGTAGTTTATCCGTGAAATGATGATAAAAGTGTAAGTATAGCATACATGGTGTCAATCTGTTACCAATTATAGATTATATAGCTGAAATAAGTATTAACAACAAGAATGACGTAGGCTCATATACATATAGAAACCAGATTCATTAAAATGTATAGATGTATAACACACACATAAACACAGCGGTATATGCATACGGTATATATACGTGATAATCAAAACCGCGAATCTCTGCATTTGCACCCCAATCCACCCCACCCACAACTGTTCAACATGTACAAACGGAGTCATATTCACTGTAGTGAGGACAGACAGCGGATAAGGGGTGCACTTAGGCAGCCTCCGACATGAACGATAAGTCAAATCCAGTCGTTAAAAAAAAAGAGTCTCCCTTTAACCCATGTAATTAAGTCTTAATATTGTCATGCAGGTGTCATCAAAACAAGTCCAGTCACACCACTGATAAATTTGTCTAAATTTGTTGAAGAATAAATTGATATTATTGTCAATTGTACGACATGAGGTGCAGACTAGTTCTGGCGCTTACTGTACCCATCGTTCTAAAATATCATGATTGACACGGTTCGTAAATTAGCGCACGAGTTTATCCTGCATCCAAGAGCACGGGGCGACATGTTACAGACCAGTTGCGCCGTTCGACCGTCTCGATAACTTGCTGTTTGTCATCTTGGAATATATAATTCACTCGGTTATGTTCAATGATTTGTGTACATGTTGAGAGTTGAGTGAATATGTGGATTTCAGAAGATTTAAAGAAATAATGATAGTCTTGAGATACAGTGTGCATAGACTGACTTCTGGATATTGGATTCATGCGGGATAGTAAGTAGCCTTTTTGTGTGAATTAGTTGATGTCTAGTATTCAATCAGTTATTTGGGTTTATTGAGTCACAGTTACTGGACACAAAGTCCCCAAAACAAGGTCATACACGAGTTCATAAATTGGCATCCCTATACAGCTCTCTATATTGTGATACCAATTCATAAACCCGACCAAAAACCCCACTTCTGGGACCCTATGTCCAGCAACTCTGATTGAGAGTATTGAGATTGATAATGTATTATGTAGATCATGCCATGATTCTCCAGTCTGGCTACGGTAGCCATGGTAGAGATTTTGAACTAGACACAATGTGGCTATATCCCAAGTGGATTTTTACACATGGAGTGGGGTATCTTAATTTCAATCTTAAACAATAATGACATTAGTTAATATAAGTGTGGACATTTCTAGACCTTCTAAATAATGGGGGGTAACCCAACTTGATGCTGGTATGGCTAACACAGGGTGGTACACAGTGATAGGTTGATAGGAACCAATAGTTTAAAACAAAACAATAACATTATTTGTATTAGAGTATATTAGTGATAATGGTTTGCACAGTGTGAGAGACACTGAATTGTACCAAGCTGTGCAAGTTATATCTATGTCATGAATTTCCATTCTGGACTATGTCTATAAACTATGTGACTAGTTACACATGGCATGAACAGCATGAGATATATTGAATTGTACTATGTGGCTAGTTACAAATGCATTTTTACACCTGGAATGACATATTTTAATTTCCATCTCAAACAATGATGACATTTAACTGATATAAGTGTTGATACTTCAGGACTTTCTGAATAACACTACTTTATACCGGAATAGCTAGCATAGGGTGGTACACAGTGATTGGTACCAATGGTTTCAAAACAATAACATTATTTGCAATTGAGTATATTAGTGATAATGGTTTGCACTGTATGAGAGGCACTGAATTGTATCAAGCTATATAAGGTATGTGCACACCATGCATCTCCATTCTGGACTAGTCTATAAGCTATGTGATTAGTTACCCATGGCATGAACAGAATGGGAGACACTGGATTTGGACTGTGTGGCTAGTTACAAATGCATTTTTACTCATAAAAATGGCAGAGTTTAATATCTATCTTACATGGAATTGTAGTAGAAGTGTAGGAGCTTCTTTATAAATAGAGGGAGTTGACTACCCTACTAATATTTTATAGTATATTATATTATAGTATAGTACAGCACTGTCAGCAGAGTATAGTATAGTATATTATAGCATAGTACAGTACAGTACAATACAATACAGTACAATATATTATAGTATAGTACCGTGTAGTATAGCGCAAGTATGGTATAGGTATGGTGTCGCACTATAGTATAGTTTAGCAGTGTACTGCATAGTATAGCACTGCACGGTATAGCATAGTATAGCATGTTACAGTACTATAGTATAGTTTAGCAGTGTACTGCATAGTACAGCACTGACAAAATTCATAACAATTAAGACTTGTTTCAAAATAAGTTTTGTTTTGTGTTTCAATCACAAATATTGTAGCATTCTATAAATAGTAATGTTTCCTGTCCATGTTTGTGTGAGCTGAATTATTATTATTATTATTTTATTTTTTTTGGACAGAATTCATACCGAGCGGCTTGTCTCTGTTAATCAACAACTTTATTTTATAGCCCTAGTCAACTCATAGGCTCTTTAGTTAAAAAAAATCAGTGCCATCTAATCATATATGTCCCACAAAAGATTCTAGATTTCAATACTTGACATTGATGTGTCAGGAATATAGCATGACGTGGGTGTGTCTATGGACGTATGATGTACAACTTACATAAATCAGGTGTTGATATGTTTTCGGACAGTTGTGGTGAGTATTATTGAAGATGAATACTTTTAGACATATGATAGAGATGTTTTGCATACACGCCATTACAATAGGCTTATACATGTATTCAACATTATACCTGTATACCTCCTCATCGGTTGCACCAGTTGGCTTGTTATGATAAGAATTGCAGACTTCACTAACATAATTAAGTCATTTACCTGACATGTCATATCCCTAAATGTGTATTTTTCAGTAACGGCACCATATTTATATTTCTTGTATCATATTATATTGGAATCGCTATGTGAAATACTGTTTTAAATGAAAATATAAATATAAATATTAAATAAGCAAGTATATGGTGCTAGTACATCCAATATATTCCGATGCATGTGATAGGCTCCTTAACCATAATTTACCACAACAACATCAGGGATTATAGAGCTATATGCATGTATAAATCCAAATTCCTCAGATGTCATGAGTTGTATTAGGGTATTGGAGCTATAATTCAAGTTAAGGCATATAATAAAGTTGAAGAACCTTACGTTACTACAACAACATCATCAAGGGTTATAGGGTTATAGCATATAAATTCAAGCTAATCAGATGCCAAACGTTGTGTTAGGGTCCTGTGCTATATACTAGTAAGTAATTCAGAATGAGGCATGACCCTGATTTTGAGACAGTATTCCAAATATCGTTAGGTTCGACAAAATTATGTTAGTTTATAGACCATAGTTCACAACAACAACATTAAAAATATATATATATATATGTAGGCTATCTTGTTGACTTATGAATGCACTAGATAAGCATGATCATTCACGTGTATGGTGCTAATACTTCTAATATGTAGGCTGGTTTTATAAGCTGGCTTATAATTGGGTAAGACTAATCATATACTGATGCTGTTTGCTTCATTGTAATTAGGTGTGGCTATTTTTGGTAGCCTCGCTAATCAGTTTATATGACACTTTCTGGTACGAATAAGCATTGGGTACATACTATTGGCTTCAATTAATTAGGTGCGACAAAAGTATGTTCGCCTTCTGGACCATAATTCATAATAAAACCAAGTCATAAACAATAAAATATATAGGCTGTCTATTTAAGCATGGGAATACACCTCTGGACCATAATTCATAATAAAATCAAGTCATAAACAAACAAAAATATAGGCTGTCAATTTAAGCATGGGAATACACGATACCATTCATCCAATTTCGTCTGTTTTTTATGACTCGGTGTTATTATAGTTATATCCAAATTTATCACATGCCATACAGTTTATTTAGGGTCCTGGGCTATAAATTCAAATTAAGGTACATAAACTAGGTCCTGGGCTATAATTCAATTTAAGGTACATAAACTGATCTTGAACAATTAACATGGGTTAGCATGGTGATATACTGTTATCTCCAATGTAATATGTCTTTTAGTCGCATAAGTAACTCCAAAAACCAGCCTCATAACTATTGGTAATTAGACACATGTGTAATATCAGCGCGTACGTTGACATCACAAAATTATTTAATCATTTGCGATAGCTGAAGTTTATGATTGTTGCTTTTTGATGAATACTTAATGTTTATTTAATCATGTGGTAAGAGTTATCTCAGACTCGTTCCATTCCATTCGCAATCTATCAACCTTGTCCACCAAACTCCATTTGAGCCTCGGAAACCCTCGGCCCAAACTGAGTTTAGTAAACCCGGTCGACAAATTCCGCATAAACTAGAAATTCATGTGAGATTCTATATTGATGCTAAATTCTAAATGCCATTGGGTGAGCTTTAACGAGAAATCATATGTAATCCATTTCATTCAGTACGATAAGTTGTATTGGCCTCTTAGGCCACAATTCACAACAACAATAACATTTTTTACAACAAAAACAACATTAAAGAATAATAAACTGTATCTTTTGTCACTACTGTATGTGAGTGCTATTAGGTAAGTACGACACTTTCAAACGGTATAAAGCGTATACATATGATGTGTTAGTACATGTACATCTTCTTACATTCATGATTTTACTAGCAAAAAAAAAGAAGAAAAAAAAGATGATCTAAAAATGAATATTCAGATTCTCATTATATTTCCTAGTATTCAGTAATTGTGTTTACTTGTTATTTTATACGTCCATACTGTAATTGGTCATAACAAGGAACTTGGTTTCTTAATGTTTTCAATTTATTTATGGTTAATTTAGTTATGTTTAATTTGTACATCAGGCAATGGAATTGGTCAATTTTACAAACATGAGGTTGATATATCATAATTGAGATTGATCAATATGGTAAACAAGAGGTTTACTATACATGTATTTCAGAATTGTTCCGTCGATAGTAGATTTTTGACGAATTCTTTGTAGTAGTAATTTATGAGGTATATTCTCAAGGAAGTGAATGCGGTGTTAGGACCAGGGTTAGTCAACTTCATGTTTGGCATCAATTTTCACATTAGCAGTGTAGAAAATATAGACATTTTATTTATTAATTATATGGCATATTATAATGATTTTTTTTTTTTACATTGTTTGTTGTGTAAGTTTCAATTAGGGAAATATTGTTAGTGTCTATGATTGCCTTAAATACTAATTAATAAATTAATTCAAATGGAATGTATGTAAACACGGTTGGTGTTGCTGATAGACCTATCTAAAGTAAGTAATAATCAATGAATGATGTCAAACATAAAGTCAATCAACTATGGCCCCATGCGATTACTATGTGCATCAGATTTTAATTCAGTATTTAAAAAAAAATGGTGGCAATACTTTAGCAAAGTCAATAATAATGTGGAATGTACATGTAAGGCTATCAGTTCGTGTGTGGTGCTGATGAGGTTGAACTCAGTTAGTCTTACACTGCAGATAATAGGTTAACCTGCTTGATTCTATTGGATGAGTCTGTATACTTCACATATATCTTTTCCCCTACTGACCAGCTATCTTCAACTCCTGACTTTTCCTTTGCGTTTTTGATTAAGTCATTGTTATAGTCTGTTAAGTCTTCTTTTATTACAATACCAGACCCTTTCAGCAGTTTTCTTTGGCTTATGGTAGCATTTTTGGTTCTTCTCGAAACAAAGTTACATATCACACTTCTGGTGTATTTATTATCTGTCGAGTATTTGCCAATTCTGTGAGCAATGCTGATATCTTACTGTGTTACCTTCAGTGACACTATCACCAGGCAAACCATAAATTCTGATGCTTTCTTTTCGGGTTTGTTGTTCGAGCCTGTTGTTTTTCTCTTTCAGCTCAACAATTTCCTTACCAAGTGACCTGACTTTGTCATCTCTATCATCAACATCTAGTTTTAACTGTTCCATTTGGCATTCGAGTTCATCCATTCTTTTTCCCACATCGAATACTTTCCCAGTACACTCATCTTTAACATTTTCAATCTTGGAATTGAAATCTGCTTTTAGCTCTGTTATTATCTTGTTGAGACTGTCTAACTTAACTAAGGGCTCAATACTTCTGTCGTGGTATTCTTTTGTAACCATTGTATCTAATTTATTTCTGGTTGATCTGTGCTAGTGCCTTCTCGAGTGATCCACCAGGCGGTAAGGTAGTAGATTTTTCGAATTTAATTTTTGGCTGTGTCTCTTTAACGTTTTCAAGTTTTGACTTCTTTGCTTGTCCTGACATTTTCGATTTATTAGATGTGTTTTGAGGATCTATATTGATGCTGTCATCTCCACTAGATGACGAATTAGCGGGTGGACGTTTTGGTGGCATTTCACTGACCTGATTGCGCGAAATTCGGAATCACAAGTGTAAGCTTGATAAATAGCCGAATATCAGAGTCAAATCGACGTTGATGGCCGGATTTAATGCTGTCGTGTGACTCTTGTATGGATTGTATCAATTGCATGCAGAATTACCGTCGTTAAACATAGAGTAACGAAATAAAAGATTTTTTTCTTCCCACCGAAATTTGTTTAGCTTGTTTACGTCGCTATTTTAATAAAATCTTTGATAATACAATGTTTTGGAGCTTCCTCTTTCAAATGGTATATAACATGGACTATGTTGTATATAATGTGATCTGGTGATACGAAAGTTAAATGGGCCTTTAATGATCACTTGTACGAAATAACGGAAATAACGGACATGTCTGAAGATGCACACCACAAAGAGACACATTTCTGGTACAATATAGAACATATAATTGAAAGGGTGTGAGGGATTGGGTTTATAATTTACAAAGCCAGCCCAAAGTTCCATCCAAGAGGGCTAATCCCATGGCATACTAACACAGTTGGTCTATCTCTCCACCTTCGTCTAAGTGGTAATTTACATACTTTTATATATTTTTGCACATTTACCCACTGCGAGCGAGTGCATTTGGGTTCCTTTAAGGTCGAGCGGCTTCATAAAAGCATAACCACAACTGAATTGCTTCTTTCTAATCTGTTAGTAGCCATTTCGTTCTCGACGGTGTTTGGTCCATAAGAGCGATTTGCTATAATACATACAATCATACAGGTAGCCAATAACAATAATAATGCATCAATGTTCATACAAATTGTTCCATATCGGTTCAAATTACAGCGACAATACCATTCAGAAGTTGACTTTAAAAGGTACATGTGTGTCATGTAAGGTCACTTTACGGCAATAATGGAGAAAATACTGATTTCCTGTCACGGAGGTTGTCGCGAGGAGAGGAGGTTTGACCAATATAATGGGTGACAAATAGCTCCGCAGTAATCTACGAGCCTAGTTACAACGGCGTCCCCAGGTGAGTATAGATTATAAGCTCTATAGGGAACATCGATGAAATGCTAAGCTCTGGGGAACATGGATGCAGTCTATTTCTTTCCCGTGATTAGTACTCCCGTTAATGGAACAGATGAACATGTTTACATGGAATATACTACTGAACATCCGCTACTCGTAATAGTTTACCTCGTCATTCTGGTAACTCTAACTATCACAGGGACGATTGGCAATGTAATGGTGAGCATTAGTTTACATCGTCATTCACCAGAAGCAAAGGGCCAATTTTAGGGTAAGTAACAATTCTCTGTTAAAGTTTTTTTTTCAGCGGATTGTGATTCTGGATGGCATGTGCTTCAATTTCTAGGTGGGTGTGGAGTGCATTTCCTAGAATTCAAGATGGCGTCCAACATGGCCGACGTGTTACAAAATATAAGTCAGTTTAATCCATTTTGTTGGAGACAATATCTAATATAATGTATACAAATGTATACATTATTGGGATGCTATTACATTGTATTACATTTTACAGGAACAATTGGTTCTCCAATAGCAAGATGGCTGCCAAAATGGTGACCTGAATAGGAAAATAGACACATTTTCACTCATATCTTCTATATCCGTATCTACTGTTTGGAACTGACGAAAAAATGTTGTTTGTTTTCCTATTATTCATGTCCTAAGATTATTTGGGCAGTGAAATTTGTTATTAATTTGTATTCAGCTACTTTTTATGCATAAGGACGTAGTATGATATTTCATCGAAAACTCACTTTCAGTTTCTAGTCATATTTCATTATGAAATGAACAGATCTGAAGGAGTTATGCCAGTGGAATGATTACCTACAAAATTCAATCTCATTATGGTCTGAAATTGTTACTATGGTTTATGATGGCAGTCAAAATGGCGGCAAATTTATAGAAAATTCATTGTATCGTCCTTATTCGTTTATATGTTGTGGTTGATGCGTGAAGTTGACTAATCTGCATTGGAGACATTACCATTATCTTGGCATAACTTCGTGTTTGTAGCCATATTGCAATGTGAAACGAACCCGAACTGAAGGAGTTAAGTACAGGCTATTATTACCTGTACATTTAAATCTCGTTGGTGCTTGAAAATTTGAGATTGTCAATATATTCAACCATGAAGGTGAAAATGGCGGCAGTGAATCAAAAGTGTTAGATTGGTGACACACACTTGAACAAATTTGTAATAGCTAAAGTCAGTATATAGCCTTATACGGCTAATACATCAGTTATGTTTATAAGCAGTGAGGCAAATGTTGACATTTCATCATAGAAAAAATGCAGTTCGCACTTCTGCTCAGGAATTAAATCATCATCATCAAATAGCTCAAATATCACAGAAATAAAAACAAAGAATAATGGTCAAAGTTCAACATAATCTGGCTGCGGGAATGGTGTAGTATTGGTCGTGATATGTTACATTGACTGAAACAGCCAAACAAATAATCAACAGGCAATTAACTTTTTCTGCTAGGTGGCTGATTATTGCTCACATTTGAGCGTTTTCAAAAAATTGAGATAGCATCAAACATTATCACCGCATCATAGGTATCTATCAACAACCCTCGAGGTAGAACGGGCCGAACTCATGCTTCTCTTGAAGGACGTGCGATTTGAGTTTTTGTCTGGAATCTGCGCTCTAGTCTTCTAGGGTTTGATACGTCCCACCAAATGCATACATTTGTTGAGTTCTTGGGAGAGTTATTTGCATATCTATGCAGTAAGTATGCGTCTACACCATGTGTTGAGTAATTTACCATAACCATGGTATCTATATAGTGGAGACTGGGCCCAACTGTGGTAATGCCTTTTTCGATAGGCCATATAGCATTATATACACTGGCCCTCAAAACCCTGTACATGTATATTTATTTTCAAAGTTGCCAGCATTCTCCTGGTAAATTTGTCTGTTATATATACCGCGATCTTTGATAACCGGATGCAATACAATTAAATACCATCATTTAGTCAGGAACATGTATATTTCACAAAGATCATGGCCAGAGATTCAGATATGAAAACAACATAAGATGTTATAGGTATATACACTTAGAATAAACAATTAAGTTATAGAAGTGCATTCGTTCCTAAACCCAAAATCTCATTCTGGAAATTTTGTCCATCACCACCTATCGTTGAGTATTGCAATATACTGCCAGAGTGGAAGAGCTTGTCATTTGGTGCCAATCGTCATAATTATTATGCCCTGTGTTGTGACCACAATTGATTTAGCTCACCCCAGTTTGGGATGTGGCATGGGCGAACAACTGACTAAGAGAAACGGATACCCTACACTATCCCTGTGTATCTTCAAGTTTATTCCACCGCGACCCGATTTTCTCAACAAATATTGTTTACAAGCAACAATTGTTGCGGGCATATTTTGAAATTTCTCAACCGCTAGCGCCATATTGTGATTTCTATTTCACCAAATAGTCCAAATTTGCACACTTCCATGACCAGTGCTAGCCTAAATTCAACCAACAATGTGCTACGCTTCAGACAGCAGGTTGAGAATTAACCATTTGCCAATATTTTGACCATTCTCAGTTTTGGATCGGGTCAGTTTATGTGTTATATTCATTGGGAAATTTTCGTCTTCCAAATGTCGCTGAAATACCATTGTGTTCAGGCGCTTGTTCTTTATCAGTACACAATGTATAGAATATACGCATAGTGTTTCTGAATAACAAATTTAATACACGAGTGGGATTGGCGATTTACACCATGCGCTTCAGCGAGTGGTGTAAATCGCCAATCCCACTCGTGGATTAAATTTGTTAATCAGAAACACTATGCGTATATTTTGTTTATGCCACGATCTTTACAATGCGATGGATAAACATTTTTCCGTTCAAATTGTATGGAGAAAGTTTAATCCACTCTGCGAAGTTTAATCAACAATAGGCATGTTTAATCAACATGTGTTGATTAAATGTCAAATTTTAACAGATGGCTTTTTTATATAGTAAGATAGGCGATCATGGTATAAAGATTGGTACGTGTGAAACTACAATTTGTGGCATCCTCTCTAATTGTATTGCATACAGAAATTATATTGTTCTTCGTGCATGAAGAGGCTGTTGAATAAATGTTAGCTCAGGGTCATATGGTCAACGATACCCGGTATACGCTGATATATAAACTCACAAAAGCTTTGATGCTGTCATCTGAACGAGTGTGAGTGATAACACTGTTACATTGTACCAGCAGGCCAATGTATCTTCCTTTGATGATGCTGTGATAAAATTATCTCCCTGATCTACTAGGGCATGACAACATTTTATGTTGTACAGCTTTTGGAACTCTGGAAATATCCATTTCAATTTATCTGATACTTACTCATACCATTGCCTACAAGACCAGTATGACAAAAATGCCATATACACAGGATTAATATTAACCATGTCAGTATTCACCAATCATATTATCATCATACAATGAGTGTGCATGCTTCACATAGTTGAGGTCCAAACAGCACTAAATTATACAAGGTTGTATCTTGCATAAATGAAATATAGCACGAGAGTCTCTGGTCTTCTAAATTATATATTTCATACCATATGTGCATATAATTTCCCATGTTAATATTGTCTGATATTGTGTCATAATTAAAGTGTTTTTTGTAATGTATCTAATGCAGATTAGCCAACTCCATGCATCTATCAGTCACGACAAGCAAGCGCATAAGGAAAAACATCTATAATTGTCTATACATTTTATGCCATTTTGACTGCCATCATAAACAATAGTAACCGTTTGAGGCCCTAATAAGATTGCAGTTTCTAGGCAATACTCATACTCACTTATATTTCCTTCAAATCTGTTCTTTTCACATCAAATATGGCCAGGAACCAATATTGAGTTTTCAGGAAAATTCCATACCATGTTCTGTAAGATCAATTTTGTTAGGGATTGGAAGTGGCTGAGACGAAAGGAACAACATGTAATACTCAGCAAATCATCATACGATATGAATAATAAGGTGACACTCCACATTTTCAACAGGTATGGGCCCAGAAATAGGGGGCCCATAGATTCATTGAAATTTATCTGGAGTATGATCCCAAACCATATAGACAATATACATATGCCTTAAATTAGTACAGAATCGGCATTCAGAATTTGATACATAATTTCCATAATATATGGGCTATCAAGAGTTATGGCCCTTGGTCTTTTGATCGAAACTGTGATTTTTATTCAAAAAATGACCAAAATATTGCATTTTCATACCCAAGAGGCACGAATACCAGATTTTTTCAAGCATGGTCACCTATGTTGGTTTAAAGGCATCTGGCTTCCAACATCAATGTGAAAAAATTTCAAACTTTCGCCGTTAAATTTTCCAGAAAATCTATTTTTAATGCAGATGACAAATTTTTGGTGCTAAAAAATTGACCCAGTATCTAGAGCCACTGTTTCGCAGAAAACGCTACTGCTGTCTATGGGTGGGGTCAAGGTCACTTGCACTTGATTTTTTCATTAGTCTAGAACACCTTCTAAAGTTACACAAATTCATATCCCACCTTGTCTCAATATACATACCACATGAATGGTGCCAGAAACCACTAGCACTTTATATCTATAAAATCACCCCACTGATCATTCGAAACTGTGGAGTGTCACCTTAAGGGGAATGTAATTTCATTAATCTTTAATAGGGACCGCACCTCCATATTCTCTGCATTATACCGCTTAAAATGATATATTGCACCCCATGTTTTATTGCAATCACAGGCAGCAAGATTGGTGGGAATTTACATGCACCCCCATGATTTCACCTCTTTTGGGTCTTTCAGAACCCAATAACGTTATGCTTGACGTAGTGACAAAATGTATATATTCAACCATCATTTATAGCTTGAAAAAGGTCTGAAATGCTAAAATGTTGTATAAAATATATTATGAGAAGCATATTTTCCTCAGATATCAAAATAAAACATAATATTTCATGCAACTACTATCTTTAATACTCTCCCAAAACCATGGGTTAAACAATTCCAAGTCTTATTTAGCATTAAGCCAATAAGGGAAGGCTATACAAGGTTATGACATCACATGAACAATATGCTGTCAAGTGAAATATGTCCAGGGAAACCTGAATTATTATATTTCACACTTGTGAATAAGAAAGACTGAATATCTAATCTTTTAGTATATTGTGTAATGTCAATGTCAGCCTTTTCAGCTAAGATTCAAGGAGCATGATGTCACGAAGAAGTACCCATCATCTAAAAAATCATCAATAACAATACACATGAACCACCGCCACCACCCCCACTGCTCCAAGACTCCATATCCCCACCAATTTATATGTCTAAATGCCACCTGTATTGGAATATCCATGGAAGAATGGTGTATTTAACATAAAATGTTCCTTCTAACTGAGCAGATTTGCTAAAAATGATTTTCAATTTAAATATTTGTCAAGTTTGACAGATGATAATTGTGCTATTTGCTGGTCTTTAAGGGGAATGTAATTTCGTTAATCTTTAATAGGGACCACACCTCCATATTCTATGCATTATTCCGCTTAAAATGATATATTGCACCCCATGCGTTATTGCAATCACAGGCAGCAAGATTGGTGGGAATTTACATGCACCCCCATGATTTCACCTCTTTTGGGTCTTTCAGAACCCAATGACGTTATGCTTGACGTAGTGACAAAAAGTATATATTCAACCATCATTTATAGCTTGAAAAAGGTCTGAAATGCTAAAATGTTGTATAAAATATATTATGAGAAGCATATTTTCATCAGATATCAAAATAAAACATAATATTTCATGCAACTACTATCTTTAATACTCTCCCAAAACCATGGGTTAAACAATTCCAAGTCTTATTTTATAAGGGAAAGCTATACAAGGTTATGCCATCACATGAACAATATGTTGTCAAGTGAAATATGTCCAGGGAAACCTGAATTATTATATTTCACACTTGTGAATAAGAAAGACTGAATATCTAATCTTTTAGTATATTGTGTAATGTCAATGTCAGCCTTTTCAGCTAAGATTCAAGGAGCATGATGTCATGAAGAAGTACCCATCATCTAAAAAATCATCAATAAGAATACACATGAACCACCGCCACCACCCCCCACTGCTCCAAGACTCCATATCCCCACCAATGTATATGTCTAAATGCCACCTGTATTGGAATATCCATGGAAGAATGGTGTATTTAACATAAAATGTTCCTTCTAACTGAGCAGATTTGCTAAAAATGATTTTCAATGTAGATATTTGTCAAGTTGACAGATGATAATTGTGCTATTTGCTGGTCTTTAAGGGGAATGTAATTTCGTTAATCTTTAATAGGGACCACACCTCCATATTCTATGCATTATACCGCTTAAAATGATATATTGCACCCCATGCGTTATTGCAATCACAGGCAGCAAGATTGGTGGGAATTTACATGCACCCCCATGATTTCACCTCTTTTGGGTCTTTCATAACCCAATGACGTTATGCTTGACGTAGTGACAAAAAGTATATATTCAACCATCATTTATAGCTTGAAAAAGGTCTGAAATGCTAAAATGTTGTATAAAATATATTATGAGAAGCATATTTTCCTCAGATATCAAAATAAAACATAATATTTCATGCAACTACTATCTTTAATACTCTCCCAAAACCATGGGTTAAACAATTCCAAGTCTTATTTTATAAGGGAAAGCTATACAAGGTTATGCCATCACATGAACAATATGTTGTCAAGTGAAATATGTCCAGGGAAACCTGAATTATTATATTTCACACTTGTGAATAAGAAAGACTGAATATCTAATCTTTTAGTATATTGTGTAAAGTCAATGTCAGCCTTTTCAGCTAAGATTCAAGGAGCATGATGTCATGAAGAAGTACCCATCATCTAAAAAATCATCAATAACAATACACATGAACCACCGCCACCCCCCCCCCCACTGCTCCAAGACCTCCATATCTCCACCAATTTATATGTCTAAAGGCCACCTGTATTGGAATATCCATAGAAGAATGGTGTATTTAACATAAAATGTTCCTTCTAACTGAGCAGATTTGCTAAAAATGATTTTCAATGTAAATATTTGTCAAGTTGACAGATGATAATTGTGCTATTTGCTGGTCTTTAAGGTGACACTCCACATTTGCAACAGGTATGGGCCCAGAAATAGGGGGCCCATAGATTCATTGAAATTTATCTGGAGTATGATCCCAAACCATATAGACAATATACATATGCCTGAAATTAGTACAGAATAGGCATTGAGAATTTGATACATAATTTCCATAATATATGGGCTATCAAGAGTTATGGCCCTTGATCTTTTGATCGAAAATGTGATTTTTATTCAAAAAATGACCAAAATATTGCATTTTCATACCCAAGAGGCACGAATACCAGATTTTTTCAAGCATGGTCACCTATGTTGGTTTAAAGGCCTCTGGCTTCCAACATCAATGTGAAAAAAATTCAAACTTTCGCCGTTAAATTTTCCAGAAAATCAACTTTTAATGCAGATGACAAATTTTGGGTGCTAAAAAATTGACCCAGTATCTAGAGCCACTGATTCGCAGAAAACGCTACTGCTGTCTATGGGTTGGGTCAAGGTCACTTGCACTTAATTTTTTCATTAGTCTAGAACACTTTCTAAAGTTACACAAATTCATATCCCACCTTGTCTTAATATACATACCACATGAATGGTGCCAGAAACCACTAGCACTTTATATCTATAAAATCACCCCTACTGATCATTCGAAACTGTGGAGTGTCACCTAAGAAAACAAGGCACAATTTTCAGCCAGTCCAAAACAATAGGAACGGATATAGGAGATATGAGAGAATTTTTTTTGTTTTTACATTCCGGTCACCTTTCTAGTTGAGTGCCAATTTGTCCTATAGAGAGTAGTATAATGTAATAGCAACCAACTAATATATACATTTGTGTACATATAATGAGATGTAGTTTCCAACAAAACAGATTAAACTGACTTAGTTCATATTCTATACTACGGCGGCCATGTTGGACGCCATCTTGGATTATAGGAAATGCTCAAGGGTGAGAACTCCACACCCACCTAGAAATTGATGTACACACCACCCAGAATCACAATCCATAGAGAAAAAAACTTTTAACAGAGAATTTTTACTTCACCCCTATTGCTCCCGGATAAAAAAACAGCCATGAGAAGTATCATCGGACCATTCGCGAGCCCGTGCGACCACTCATTCACCCTTCAAATGCCACCGCAATGGGATTGATGGGTTAATCGCGTATTAATTAATGAGCGTTTGTATATGACGCGTCGCTATTAAAGAGCGTGTATCTACTTTAGTGAAAATATACGGCAGGTCAAAACTTCCGTCCGGAGGTAACACCAAAAAACCATATGAAGTTTGGATGAGGGATGTGACACGTATGATTTAAAGAGTAAAATCCATGCACCAAATGATTTAAAGAGTAAAATCCAAGATCGCCGCTGGCAACCATGTTTTTTAACGAAATTCGGAAAATATCGTTTGCCCCTTCTAGAAGTCACACTGAAGATACTTATGAAATTTGTTGACGATCGGACGAGGGATGTGGCCTGTAGGTTGTGCCAAAGGATTTAGTCATGCAAAGAGTAAAATCCAAGATGGCCGCTGGCAGCCATGTTTTAAAACTAAATTCTGAAAAAAATCGTTGGCTTCCTTCTGTAGGTCACCCCGAAGATCTTTATTAAGGTTGGTGATGATCGGATGAGGGATGTGCCATGTAGGCTGTGCCAAATTATTTAGTCATGCAAAGAGTTAAACCCAAGATGGCCTCTGGCAGCCATGTTTTTAACGAATTTCGGAAACATCGTTGGCGCCTATCTATAGATCACCCCGAAGATCTTTATGAAGTTTGGTTACGATCGGATGAGGGATGTGGCCTGTATTTTGTGTCGAAGGATTTAGTCATGCAAGTTGTAAAATCCAAGATGCCGCTGGCAGCCATGTTTTTCAACTAATTTCGGGGGAAATGGAAATCTCCCATCTAGAGGCCACCCTGAAGATGCATATGCAGTTTGGTGATGAGGGAAGAGGGAAGCGGTCTGTAGAGTGTGCCATAGGATTTAGTCATACCAAGAGTAAAATACAAGATGGCTGCCGGTGGCCATGTTTTTAATCGAAAATCGTTAACATGCGATAGGTCTCATCTAGAGGTGATCCTAATCATGTCTGTGAATTTCCAAATATATTTCTTAGATATATGTGGGCTGCAGGGTGTGCCGATGGATTCAAATTTGAAATCCAAGATGGCTGCTGGAGGCTTTTGTTTTTAACAAATTTCGGAAAACTTCGTTGGTTTATTTTTAGAGGTCACCAGGAAGAGTCATATGAAGTTTGATGACGATCAGATGATGGACGTGGCCGGTGGGGTGTGCCAAAGGATTATGTCATGCAAAGAGTAAAATCCAAGATGCCGCTGGTAGCCAAGTTTTTCAACTAATTTCGGAGATAATCGATGGCTCCCATCAAGAGGTCACCACGAAGATCCATATGACGATTGGTGGCGAATAGACGAGGAACGTGATCTCTAGGGTGTGCCAAAGAATTTAGTCATGCAAAGAGTAAAATTCAAGTTTGCTGCCGGCGGCAGTCGAAAATCGCTAAAATTCGATAGCTCCCATCTTGAATGTGATCATATACATGCATGTACATTTTAGAACATTTCTCCAATAAACGCGGGATGCAGGGTGTGCCAACGTTTTAAAATTGGAAATTCAAAATGGCTGCTGTCGGCCATGTTTTTTTTATCAACGAATTTCGGGGAAAAAAACGATGGCTGCCATCTAGGGGTCACCCCGAAGATCCATATGCATATTAGTGATGATTGGGAGAGGGGTGCTGCCGGCGGGGTGAGCTAAAGGACATTGTTGACGGACGGACGGGCGGACATAGTAAAGTTAAGCTAAAAGTGTCAATAAAACTCTGTCAGGTATCGTACGTGGTCTTGATATCGGAAACATTTCGGTCACCGATGTTTTTTGTTATAGAAAGGTAGAGTAATGCCCTAATTATGGAATCCTATTAGGGCCACTTGCTAATGGCGCTTTCGGCGCACTTTTTGCCGCTTTCGGCGCGATGCGCCGAAAGCGACAAAATGTGCGCCATTAGCGTTGTTTCGGCGCGCGCCGAAAGCGCCGAAAGCGCCGAAACCGCCGAAAGCGACAAAATATGCGCCGTTAGTAACGCGCCGAAAGCGCCGAAAGCGACAAAATGTGCGCCGTTAGTAACGCGCCGAAAGCGACAAAATATGCGCCATTAGCGCATTCGGCGCGGTGCGCAATTAGCGCATTCGGCGAGGTGCGCCATTAGCGCGGTGCGCCGAAAGCGACAAAATATGCGCCATTAGCGCATGTACAATTAAGTATGTGATCGCCCCAGCAGGGGTGCCGGAAGAGGGGGCAGAGGGGGCAGCTATGGAATCATATTAGGGCCACTTGCTTATGGAAAACTGTGTGTGATTTAGTTTACTGACACCCACATCTGGGATTTACTGCCCACAAGGAGATAAAAGAATGACTAGCGTGATTAACGGGCATGGTATGGGATTAGATACAATGCCCAATGTTTATGTTTTGAAGTGAGAGATAACTCGAAGATGCCCGTTATTTCGTTAAATATTACTTTTACGAAATAACCGGCATTTTAAGATTTACACCACAACTTCGCAAAACGTATAATAAATGATAAACTGAGGGTGGGTAGGCTTGGGGAAGGAGGATGGCACTGTACAAAAGACAGCACACAAAAAAAAACACGTGTCCTATTCAATCCCAGATATTGCCAATACCTGATTTAGTGAAATATCAACATATACAAATATTGCAATTAATTTCAAACAAAATTTTAAAAATAAAGACACTTATATACAGATATATAGTTCCCAATCTTACGATGGTAACTCAGCAACGGTTTCTGTGTTGTTACTAATACAGTCAAGATGCTTGCTTGCTTGTTGTGGAATTCCCTCCTTTAGGTGAGGAGCACCCATTATTGGGTATATAAAATAATGGTAGTAAAAATAAAGTCTAGTAAAATCAGGTAAATGCAGGCTGGATCTTTTTGGCGAAACAAGTGAGAACATCAATATCACACTCTCAAATATTAAAAGTACAATTTATCAGTCTCCCAATGAAATGGGGAGAACAATTTGATAAAAGTCCGGAACGGGATATGGATACCTTCTCTGTAAATTCGTCCTACGCCAGGAGAACCGTCGCCATGAAAGCTCGTGAAACAGAGTCGGAGACCACCTTGTCGGGCAGAATCAGAGACCACCTTGTCGGACAGAATCGGAGATCACCTTGGAATGTCCAAATGGACCACAATTAAACCAGGACAAAAATCGCAAATTCACGTAAAACCAATTGCCAAAATTTCTGCAGGTCGATATTTTCAGAACTGTCACTTCGGGGTACAGCCCTAATAAAATGTTTGTCAATTTCACTCCAGACAAATCCAGGCCTAGATTTAAAAATAAATGATCAGCTTTCAAATGTACTTAATCCGATCAGACGGTCCCCATACCACCAAGATACAACAATATTTCTTCAAAATACACGTAAATTATCACAATCGATGCATTTCTACAAAATAATGATAACCACTACCAACTACATGTATGGCATCAATTTTCTCAAAACTTTTTATTTGTTCAACAAAATATGTCCGTATTATTACTAAAGTACCACTATATTTTAGAGTTATCCATCTTCATCCGCAAATTGTCCAGTAACTTAGGACCGTCTGATCGGATTGCGTACCTTTAACTGCCCACAAAGGAGGGACCAGGACCACACGGCCACAATAATTTTAAATCTGAATAATGACAAATTATAGCATTTAGAGGTCTATCTACAGCAATTTTCAGCCCCTCCCTTTTAAAATTGATACATAGGCCTATACATTGTACATATGGCCATGTCCGATCTGCACTGCGGTGCAGGGGCGCCGGAAGCATCCAAGGGCAGGGGCAGAGCCTACAAAAAGGGCACTTTTCTGCAAAAAAGGGCATTTTCTCCGCAAACTCGTAAAAATAACCATAAATTCATTGTGGCAAAAATCCCTATTTTAAAGGTATTTGTCGGTTTTTATGGCCGTTTTGTGATAAAATTGACAAAAAAATAATATTCCTTGTGAAATTGGTGGTATTTGGACCAAAACAAGTCACATTTTGCTATAAAAACACGAGATTAAACACACAAAAAACATTTTCTGTCTCCAGAAAAAAGGCAAGTCCTGCCCCCGCTCGCCCCCTTGGTCAAGGGCAGGGGGTCAGCCGCGCCGAATGCATTATGGCGCACCGCGCCGAATGCACTAATGGCGCATATTTTGTCGCTTTCGGCGCTTTCTGCGCGTTACTAAAGCCCCTGTCACACTCAGGCCGGCGCTCTCATTGCGCTGCAAAAGTATCAAAGCGCCCACCTAAACGCACTAAGGTCTCCAAGAACCGATTGGTGACGCAGTGGACACTGGCTACAACGGGCGAGGATCTCCATGGTCGCCCATAGGTGCCAGAGCGCCGCACTTGTTTTATGCATGCACAAAACAAGCGCAGAGGCTCGGCGTTCTGACCAGGGCGTAGTACTGTCGCCGTGACAGCGCAAAGCAAAGCGCCAAGCGAGCGACGTGAGCGTTGTGTGGACGTAGCAAGAGCGCATATCAGCGTCTCGTGGTCGCAGCAAGAAATTAATCTTGTCTTTTGTGACTACAGTAAGCTTAATCAAATTCTCACTACGTGCCTTTCCCGTCCTTAATACGCTCAATGAGGCTCTGTCCAAAACTTATTGCGCTCTTTCTGCGCTGTCATGGGTTGTTATGGACTGGTTCCCGTCCACATTGTGCTGCCACTGCGACTGACGCTCGCTTTACGCCCAAACGTTATACGTGGCGTTCTTCCGGCGTTTACAGGTTTACGGTACGATCCCACTTTGAAATGCGGTCTGCTCATACCACTGTCACACTCCGCTGCGATCAGGCTGGCGTTTGCCTTGAGTTGAAAAAGTATCAAAATACGAGTAACGGACAGTGGAAGCGCGGAAAATGTCAGAAATTTTCAATCTGTTAAAACAAGAGAACCAATGTCAGAAATGGTAACGCTCTCAAGATCATAATTATAAACCCAAGAATGTAATTGTAGAATATAGTGGTTTTGCGAATGACCAACTCTAATTAACGAACCGGTGGCCGAATCGACTGTCTCCGACCACAACCCCCAGTGGGCTGCAGAAATTTCTTTCATTTGTAATTGACATATAGTTTATCACAAACCAAAAATCAACATTGATCAACGTTGATTATAACACAATAAACGAAATTGAATTTCCCCAACTACATGCACTTTTTACGGGACTCGGCCTCCAGCTCGCAGTTTGACTTTTAATCATCCCAAAACTTCCCATTCTATAAAACTAACAAAACACCCATTGATAATGTCAGTCCGCACGCGAAACGAGAAACTCCCCACCAGTTATACATGCGGCGCGCGTGACAAGCTATGCTTCTATCCCGCTTATCACGTTTTCATCGCCAACTTTGTACGACCCATTGCGTTCCTGCTTTGTCAAGTATCACGCTCTCACTGCGTTTCCTCCACGTCGTAAACGCTCTTAATGCGTTCAAGTCGTTGTCATTGCGTTGTTAGTACGCTTTGCGCTGTCATGGCGACGGTACTACGCCTGGTCAGAACGCCGAACCTCTGCGCTTGTTTTGTGCATGCACAAAACAAGCGCGGCGCTCTGGCGCTCTGGGGCGATCACGGAGACCCTCTCCCGTCCTAGCCAGTGTCCACTGCGTCACCAATACGTTCTTGGATACCTTACTGCGCTTTGCTTGGCGCTTTGATTATTTTTCAGCGCAATGCAAGCGCCGGCCTGATCGCAGCGGAGTGTGGCAGTAGTTTAATCGGACAGCTAATCTATTGCGGAGTGTTGGGTGTTTTCCCCACAACGTAAAAACTGACTATGACTGGAGAACGCAGGAGGCGCTATCTGTACTCTCCGCGCCCGCGCAGTGAACGTTTTGCGAACTTATTGAGAACGTACTAGCATCACAATGGCAGCAACTTGAACGCACTAAGAGCGTGAGACTTGACAAAGTAGGAACGCAATAGGAGCATACTTTGTTTTAAAAGTTTGACAATTTTCGACAGTTTTCGGCGCTCCTCCTGCGTGTTACTCATATGTTGGTACTTTTGCAGCGCAGTGAGAGCGCCGACCTGAGTGTGACAGGGGTTTAACGGCGCATATTTTGTCGCTTTCGGCGCGCGCCGAAACAACGCTAATGGCGCACATTTTGTCGCTTTGGTGTAAACAATATTTAATTTCGAACAAAACATGTAATACATTCAAACAAATTGACATAAGTAATAATATAATATTCAAAACGGGGATTGGACAACAAGCCTAAAAGGCTTTTTTTCCTCGGAGCAGGAAGTTTACCCTTATAGGGTAAATTTAGCAGACGGGGATAACATGCTAGATCCGAAAAAATATTGTTCAAGGAGGGGGTAGAGGGATAGAGTGCAGGAAGGAAGAACGTTTGTCAAGTTAATTGGTATTGCGTACCGTACATCGGCCAAAACGAAAGAGGGGAGTGAAACGAAGTACCGTATAATTATATTTTAGTTACACAACTTTTGTATTTATAACATATACTATTTAAGAATCATGAAACAATCAAAATCAAATCGAAACGCATCGCGGCCCACGTGGAGGAAATGCGAGAAAAAAACAATCAAACTACTTGAACTGTTAATTAATATTAAAATAATTGGTTAGAAGCGTACTTAAGCATTATATGATGTAATATGACGAAACAATGACTTAATTTCATGGGGAGTGGCCCAGTGACACGGAGAATGCATCGCGCCGAAAGCGACAAAAATTGCGCCATTAGCAAGTGGCCCTAATAGGATTCCATAGCTTTCCGATGAATGGCAACGAACCATATTTCCGACTAAATCCTGAAAATTTACCCATAATTCTGCTGTGGTTAGGGTGTCGATTAATTAGGGCATTACTGTATATCAGCACTATCGGCCGCTTTACATGCTTGCACTAATCTTATCCATTGTTTGAATAAGCCTTGTCACTGGTTCGCGATTTTCAAGATGGCCGATGGTTCCATATGGTCCGATTCCTAGCATTTTACCCAACCCACCGGTAAAAGGTCAAAGTTAAGAAGTATCATCCATTTGTAAACATTCGACAGCTGAGTGCGAGCATTTTTTTATCAGCATTTTATGGCTTAATTTCAATTATTCTGAGTGCAACTACGGGTTTAAGAATTGTTTTGTGGCCATGTCATCTACAGAGTTAGGATCTGGTGACGATGCGGACATTCAGACGTTTAAGCGATGGACGCCCTCTTTTGTCAACGAACTGCCCATAATTTACTGATAAATAGCGAGTATTTGCGATATAAAATAAATAATGCAAAAACATGTACGTGATACACTCAATCCATCTACTGCGTGAAACCTACATATTGTATGTATCCAGGGTGATTGCTTAATTAGTTTTATGAAGTTGTCGCACCTGCGAGTCGGTAACGAACTGTTGCCATTTTATTTTGGGAATTCCCAGACTTGAGCCATATGCTAAAAATAGATGCTACTTTTTAACTTTGACCTCCGGAGACCAAATGGCGGATTCATCGCGAGTTAGTGATCTCACTTATACAAAATATATCGAGCGGAAGTTCAGCTCTAATTATTTTTTTAGAACTGGATCCCTAACCCGTATTGTACATTAATATGTATTTATCATACATTATTTGACAATACATGTTTAAATCAAATTAGCTGCAGCCTGCGGGTCATTGTTTCCCGGGATATCGTATACAAAGAGTGGGGATGGGGTGTGCTTACATAAATTATACAGGAAATATTTGGATGGGCACATTGCCATGGATATGAAATTGAAATTAGGGATGTGGTCCGGTTAGGAAGACTAGTGTATAGGCAAGGATAAAACATTTCAGTGAGTTTACAGCTCATTAACAACAAGTCGCAAAACCTATCACATTCACCCTAATTTATCCACCAAAAAAACATACCAGGTGTTGCATATATACACACGTCCTTTATACCGAAATGTCGAACATTATTGATATGTGAGATGCCTAACACGCGTTGAACACCATTCCTTGATTCAAGACTTTTATTTTGAATGACCTGTTTTACACATGATAACTGCAACTGATTTATTTACACGGAGTAGAAAAAACAAACACTTGATTACAAAATACAGGGAAGAATCAACGTAGTGAACAAATTAACACAATCTCTTTATTACCTTTGTGGGAATTCTAATAAAACCCCATCTGTTATGGATATTTTGCGAAGCATTTTCCCACGCAAATTATCCGGTATGTACATTGATCGTACATTGATGACAGCACGACTTTTACAGTTGAACCATTTATGATTATACATTAACGCCTACACGAACTAAGAGATGTTTTCAGGCTATGCTAATTGTACCAACTACATCGACATCATAATAAATTATTGATGGATAAAAATCTTAATGGGTTGAAGTGTGGAGAACTGTTTCAAAGAACCAATCTCAAACACCATATGTATGACGTGCATGGTTAAGTGTTTCGTGTATATATCCACATACCTTCATCGACGCAACGCAGACATGCAATTATTAATTTGAGTCTTGAGGATCACGAGTCGCTTTAAATGGTTTTGCCGCCAAGTGTGGGCACAGCCAGAATATGTCCGTCGCCCCACGTGCAATGCGAGAGGAAAGAATTCTCAAAATGGTACCATGTTTCCCGTGGACCCCGTCCCGTGAGGAGCGGTCCAGAATTCCCAGTGGTACATTTGCTGTACGTGATACATCAAATACTGGTGTGATATGGACCAGCCCATTGTCCAATATTGTCCTACTTCAATGTGTGTGGTTTGGTTGACCTGGCTCAATAAATCGGCTAGTCACCGCTAGTCATGACTCTTCTCGTTTTGTCTGCATGATTAAATTAGAGATTTTCACACAAAGCATAAACAAGTGATGGTAAAACAAATTAACAAAAAGCTGCTCTGATCTTCAACCAACCTGAGTTGAAGGTCGGATTCACGAAACTGTCATTCAATGCAATTGTGCTATCTTTACGATGTGTAAAGTGTCAAATGTATGGCCACAAGAGGATTGCAAGAGCAAAGAAATGATATTTGCAATGAGATCTCAGCCGTAGAGTTTGAACAAAGTAGTCAATGTACAACTCTGAACGCAAATACAGATTGTGCTTCTGTTCCAGAACCTGTATCACATGAAATATATGCTGAGTTGAGCCAGTTGCACCAAATCAATCGACAAATAATCTGTAAATCATTTTGACTCTAAGAAACAAATGTTGATATTTGAGTTTGAGAAGTTCAACACGAATCTTGGAGGAAAACGTTTACGTTTGAAAGACATACATGTATTATGCAAGTAATTGTGGGTTGAGGCAACACTCCCTGGCATTCACACGACTATTAACATGATGCAATGACTAAAGCTCACGTCATTATTACAATATTATAGATATATTTTCATTGCCAAATCAAACAGAGATAGTTTGACTATTTTGATATTACGCCTTGGTGAATTGAATTTTATTATAAATATATTGTCAATGCCGTATAAAACATTAGAAGCCACTTGGGCTATTTTCACATGACACCTTGGTAAACTGTATTTTAATATACATATATTGCCAATGCCGCATAAAACAATAGAAGCTACATTTGATATTGATATGACGCTTTGGTAAATTTAATTTTATTATAAATATATTGTCAACGCCAAATCAAACATTAGATTGTAATTTGACCATTTTGATATGACGCTGTATGTTTATGATACGGTTGTGTGTTTTATATATTTTTATTATATGTTTGCGCGCAAGCTGTTTTTGAATATATATACCTGAATCCAAGTGGAATAATTTCCTCTTGGGTGTTTTTATTGCATATAGCTCATTGTTTCCGTGTGTTTCCGTGTTTCGCTACAATAATTTTATACGCCCGTTTAAAAACGGGACGTATGTCATTGGTATAGCTATCTTGCCGTCTGTCTGTTCTTTCGCTTCTGGTTTCCGGATGATAACTTTAGGCATGCTCCATTAAATGGAATGAAATTCGGTAGGTATGTTTACAAACAAAAAACTACAGGTAAAGATCGAATTCGGGTTGAGCCCGCCAAGTGAATTTTCACTAGAGCTATTTCCATTTTCTGTTGGAATTTGCACTCAGTTTTCCGCATGATATGATTAGTAAGTCTGAACTGAATGGAACGACATTTCGTATGTGGGTTGCACCCATAGATTTTCACCGGAGTTATAGCTCTTTGCTGGAATTACCATGGACGTGTTTTCACACACACTAGTTGGCAACCTGTTTCTGTTTTAGTTGTGATGTGGCATTCCAGTTAAACGACGCTCAAACGAAATCGTACAATCACGAGGCCTGGCCAACAAAAAGATATGTAAATTATTATAGCTTTAAATGAAACAAAAATAATAGTCAAAATGTAACACATAGATTTAACACATCAAATGTATTCTAATCTATTATGCTGATCGATCCTCTCTAAATAAATCTTCAGATTCTTTGTGTGCAATGTCGATGGTCAATAATTGTTACTTTAACATATCATTGTATATAAATGATATATATTGTGTTTCCCCGAGTAATCTAACCACACCATGGTTATAACATGCTTTATTGAAGGTTTTAACCTAAAATGACAAAATTGTAAACATCAGAAAAATATTTGAAATATCCGTTTGCATGTTGCACAACATAAGCTATTCAGACCACACACATGTGGCTAATAATCCACTCCAAACGAATGGGAAATAATATACCAAACCATGATGCTTAATTATAGGATAAAATATAGTTAAGCTTTTAAATAAATAAATATAAAACTAATTACGACCATATGCTTGTGAAATGAATGAATGTGAGATGCAGATGGATGAATTATATGAAGCAAGTTATGTGATGATGCCGAGACTAGATGAAATGACACGATGAAAGGAACAAATTAAAACGCCCATACGCATGCGACCTGGGTTCGATGATCTGTGAAGAGATATTAGTGAAACAGACAACGTGAATAAAGATGGGAGATGACATGAAAGTGGGAATAATGAATGTGCAAATGGAAGTGAACAAATAATGAGAACGAACCATGATTTAAATTAAATTGCTAATAAATAATTAAAGATACTAAATAAAAATGTCCGGGGCAACAAATTGAGCACACCTATTTAGATAATTGCAAATTCAAAGTATGAACACATAAATACCAATTGAAAATATCAAACATTAAACTTACACATTGGCGGGTATGTAAACTGCTAAATTATAACAAATGTGCAATTAGATGTGTGTAAAGCAATGTCTTTATCAAATTCAATGTTGCGAGTCTACAACGAACTCCATGTAAAGTCAAAGTCACCACAAAGTTGGGTCGCAACTATATGCACCACTATAGAACGTTCAAATTTATCACAAAGTGATACACTCTCCGTGCGATATTACATGTTCCTCTACTGTGAGAATTAACACAATCCTATGAGCAGACCTCTTGACAATGGTATCCTTACATCCCTTGTAATCAGATCCAGCACCCTGATTTTTATACCTCACAGAAACATCTCGTACGCGTCCATCTCTGCCGACGGAAGCCTCGCAAACTTCAGCCAGTTTGTATTCACCACGAAAAAGTGTAGAATCGGGAAATGATCACAATGTCACCGATTCTCAGATTCCTCTCATTAACATGCCATTTCTTACGAACAATCAGTGTATGGAAGTAATCCCTCTGCCATTTTCGCAAAAAACGTTAGTGTACCTGTTCTCTGTGGAAATGTATAAAAACTAATCCAACACGAAACGACCTTATTCTAAAATACGGATACAATCGAAATAATTTGGTAGTATTGAAATAATAAAGGTGATCGGCTTTTCTCGGGCGATCTGCTTTGCCCGGGTTCCCCTATGGTGTTGTGACTATGAGTGAAGCAAGTGTTCCTGGCAAGCGCCAAGGAAAGAAAACGCTGCGAAAATTATATCTGATGTATTTTGAGAAACACCTTTGAATAAATATCCTATCTAAAAGCTAAGTACCACATCACTCGTACTGATAGTTACGTTGTTTAGTATATGCATTATATCCACTATAGTGAAATGTCCTAGTTACATTCACAGATGTGATTCATGTAAGAAAGCAGATACTGTGGATGATGGATGAAACTGTATGGAGATTCAAAATGTTTCCCAAAATCCTTGGGTTGCCACAATTTTCTTCTTCAAGATACCAATTCAAGGTATATAATCCCATAGTTTCGCCTGCCTGTGACACTACCACAAATGTAGCTGTGTATTGGTATATATGCCGTCAGAAAACGAGTCATTTCGATGCATATGAAGTCAACAATACGACCATTAGATCCAACAGATTGGTAAAAAAATCCTTTTCTACCAAAAAGTAAAGATGAGAAGTTGTGTGAATCACTCAATTAAAAAAGACAGATGTTAGTGCTTTTTATAGAGTGATTAATAATGAGTTATAACATTTTATGGATGCGGAATGACTAGATGACGGGAACGGCATTCAATCGACATTACTTGAACATTCTGCGACATACCACACATTATGCCGCCTTGACTATGGTCGAGTACGAGTATTTTGTGGAGGAACGGCTTGTGAAATTGAACAGGAAACCTCTTGATGAAACCATCAGCAATGTGCACTGCCCCCTTTATATGCCCCACACGAAGAAGTCTATGGCTATCCTTTACATATTCTTGAACGGCACATTTTGGAACGCAGAATCAGTGTCTTCGATAGTTTTATCGCTTATTGGAGTTATGTCACGAGTTATTACACTATTGATTCTTATAATATATTAAATATATAATTAAAAGTATTTCTTCGAGTAAATGTCACTGTACTTGCACATGTTATTGTAAATAACCTAGCACACTGGAGCTCTTAATGACGAACTGTCTGCCAAATTACCAGCACGTGAACCTACCCTTAATTGAAATGCATAAGGATTGTGTCAGTTATTTATAAACTTTATCAACTTTTTAGATGTGACTATATAACGAGTGTTCTGTTCTGTGTAACTCCAATTATGGAAAATTTGCAACCAATTGTGGATTTATTGATCATAGTATCACGGTTGCATACCGAAAATAACCGATATTGCTATGCATATTTAAGCAATTCATATCATACATCGTCCCGCATAATTCGCAACTGCCCTTGTACTAGATACATTTGCTTACCTGTATTTTGAAGAATTAGGGTTACTATAATAAATATTTATACTTCGGTACCTAGTAACTATGATTAGCAGCTTGTAAAATTTTGACTAAAGTGTTATTATAGCTTCGGGTGATGCCCCGATATTTATCGGATATTCATCAGACTTAACTCACAATAACAGTAGCTATAGTATTAATGGAATTCTCAGCCATGGATTAAACTTATCCGACACAATTGTGTGTAATAAACACAGAACACAATTCGCATCTTAACCTTGAATCTTTTATCGAACTCGTTGCGAACGGCGCATTGTCCGCTCTCGCTAAATATATCATTGCGCCACCCGCAATTTATTCGATAAAATATTCTCGTTTAAGGTGTGGCGTAAGTTATAGTGACGTTCAGTACTCTGGGTTGTGCACCATTTTCAAGCTATCCCAACTGAATGAGAGGAAGAGGAATACTGGTTGTGCGTTCATATACAAATGCCCCCATGGAATCATTGATGTGCCTGAATTAGTAGCCACTGTGAACATTAACGTTCCTATTAGGTCACTGCTTCACTGTATTTCTTCATGCCCAGAAAGTCACGCATCAACCAAACTCCATGCAGCGCCCTCTACGTTATCACTGCGATATAGCACTGCCACACGGATGGTAATTTACGGACCGATACATCTATTTTTACACATCATCGGAACTATATTTAGTCACCTATTATCTTATTTTGACCACCAAAAGTTTGCAATAATGATAATTCTCTCGGTATTGATCAGAACAATATAGACTGAGCCAGACATAGACAATTTTAATCGTAAGATATTAGAACTAAGAACACGTAAGAAATCCTTACCAAATGTCCTTATGGCAGTGATATCTCAGCGAAGCGATGGGAGATAACTCTGCCTGGAGTTTGCGCATCAACATCCATATGAACTCACCTATGGTTAGAACTGCGGCAACTCTCAATTATATCATGAAAGTGCACACAGAGCTTGACTTTTTCTGGCAATCCAATTTCCTATCCATGGTGAAACATCACATTCACGGCACTTTCTGAACACATCAATGTCACTGTATCATGTTTAATTTTTATGAGTATTTATTTTATATCTACATATATATGACCTGTAAATGGGATATATACCCCGTAGTGTTTACCTATTAAAATATATATCTATATATATCTACTGTACGCCATTTTCAATAAATAACAACGATCTAGTTTCAATAATATATAGAACACTAAGTACTTTAAGTCGAAGATGTATTCTGTAAACATTCAGGTTAATAAGTTATTATCTTAAAATCAAAGTTAATAATTTATGGAGCGATAAATTAAATTACGAATTTCATTGTACAAGACGTAATCAAAATAATTCACGGATAGTGGATTAGGCAACGCGTGGCAGGCATGGTTGTTTAAAAAAATATACAATGACTTAAATGAGTATATGGGACTAGTATGCATTTAATATAACATTTATTAGATACATTTTCTTGAAAACTGTCCAAAAATTACTCGACAACCACAATTGGTATTTTCGCATTCGGGCTAATCTGCCACCCGGAATATTACTCAACAGACTTTCAAATAATGGAAATCTGGTTACCTTATTCTACAACTCAGATACTAAAGAAACCAACAACAACATTTGGGTACAGTATCCCTTTAAGATGCGCATTGTGTTCTGTCTATATATATATATTGTACGCAGTAGTGATTTGATGCCCGAATGTAATTTATTTCTATTTTGGTTCCGTTCCGATGGGTCGATCATTCGTGCCCGCCTCGCCGACCAGGAAGTATGAACAAAGTTAAAAAATACCATTATCATTTCTTTCAATATATAATATCTTGGAAAATACTTTCTATTTGGAAAAGTGCTGACGCATGCACGGGTGGGCGCATATGTGTTGTGTTCGTACTTCCTCGTACACAAGAGGTAGTAGTGGTGCAGTTATAATATACATAACGGATGCAATATCCACCAGGAACGTGACGACAGGGGATTGAGGGGGGTCTCGACCACCCCAACTTTGGAAGTTAGATATTTCATGCCCAACATACTAAAATAGGTTCAAATTGCTCTGATATAGTATCGAAGGATGTGAAGGACGCGACTCGAGAGCCGTCTCCAACTCGTTATATAGTAGACGCCTTAAAGATGGTCTATCTCTTTGTAAGCATGTGTTATATAATTACCGGGGTGTAAATATTATATTCTATCGATTAATATTGATTATATTTCTTAATATATAGTTTCGGTCTAAAAACGTGTGATTGTTTAGCTAACGAACAAAATTGGTTACTGTTAACAGAGACCAAAACTTTTATTGTTTAATTTTGTCCCAAACGAACGTTGATTGGACTCATTGTCACTTATAACCATGTAAGAAAACACAATAAAAACATCCAATCTGGGACATTTTACGTTCGGCGAATAGCCATGGGAACACCCTAATGATCTTTATAGCTATATTGCATCGCACGAATGATCTGTTCTAAAAAAAAATAGAACAATAAAATGTCCCACTTAATCGTCTCATTTTATAATAAAATATTCTAAATAAAATCAATATTAATTGATAGAAGCGTTTCCGGAATTGGGTCTTCAATTCATATTTATTAATCTATACCCACATAACAATTTCAAAAAATGTTATGTGAATGGATAATCCATATTTAAGAAAATGAACGAAGACAGATAATTATTACGAATACGTCACTATTACGTCACTAGAATTTTTGTTCTTTCTATTCGTTGTCGTTTTTCCCTATCGTTGTTACGACTTTGGTTTCGGATTTTCAACAAAACTCAAAATACATCAAATAATAACAAGTTCGCGATCGTTTCTCAGTGCGGGAGTCACACCTAAAGTTGGAAGCACCCGGAATCCCAAGCCGGTCACCCATCCAAGGACTAACCGACGTTGCTTAACATTGGTGATCACACAAAGTGTCTAACGACTGTGACCATTTCAAGAGATCCAGACCTCTCGAGCAGAGAAGTAATTGGCCTTCCATATTTATAATGCGACCGCTACACTTTCTTGCTACCTGGCTGAGCAGCATCCTCCTTGTCAACTTCTGTGGTAGTCCCTGTGGAATATCACGTTGGTGCATGTCTAATTTAATGCAACCCGTACGCCTTTTATTTTCTTAGAAAGGTTAAGAGTGGCCTTCAATCGAAACGTATCACTCTCGGGTTGCCATCTCATACCCAGTACCCTTTCCTCCTCCTTTTCCACAATATATACTCGCTCTTGGTCGTCATATGAATTGATATGTGATCCAATCCAGTGTTTTACGGCAACTCCGCCATATGAAAGTATTTGCTCGGATCACGTGCCAATTGCTCAGCTTCCGCGGGAGATTCCACTGATTGAAGAATATCGTCCACATATCTGTTCTGCTTGATCATCATCGCTGCACCAGGAAGAGATTCGATGAACGTATCCGCTCTCAGCTTCAAAGCAACCATCGCTACTATGCCACTGGGTTTGTCTCCGAATGTAACGGCTTGTAGCCCATAATGATCTGGTTCCCCATTTGCTTTTAAATCCCTCCAAAGGAACCGATGTTGCTCCCTCTCACTTTTACTATTTAAGTTTCATTTCCAAACAGGGGCGGCAGGACGAGGCTCCTGTACAATATAATCGTGTTTATTTCTGAATATTTCACTGTCAGCATTATGTTTGTAAATATTTTACAAAATAAACAATTAATCAATCAATCACTTATGGCAATAGAATTATAACGAAACAATTCTTTGTTTCGTACATAGGCTATCTGATTTTGTGTCGTCTCCAATCTTTTACATAATACGAGGAGCAATATTTTTGAGATGCAAGCACTTTTGTCGCACAGTAGAACGGTGGGCTTGCATCATTAATGTCGTAATCGGCTGTCAAGAGGCCAACCCAAAACATTCTTCTTGTTATATAACGTCATCATTTCATTTATTTGTTTTTTATTTATAAGGGAAAGTAGGTCTATAATGAATTTCTAATGGATCTACTCCGACGCTCTACTGGATCAAATTATGGGACCCCAGAAAGTTTTAATATTTTTTTTAATAAACGAAAATCACTACAACTCAACACACTCTACGTGTATCTCAAAGCTTTATTTTTCAACTGATACACATCAGTTGATCAATACTGCATTGTTCTGTAGAGACTATACCGTGCGAAAGGAAATAAGATAATATTTAATATGGATTTTATTGTTATCATAGGTCTGCATAGTACATACATGCATCTGATAATCCATATATATCCTATTTTCTGGAATAGAATGAAAACACATACCTATGAACAAAGCAGAAGATACATTCAGTTCCACGCGAATTCGGTCAATGGGGAAAGTTACACGATGACGTTGTTTGTAATTCAAATCTGGTCTTGATATCCATCCGACCAAATGCGCCACAGGATGATATATCATGTGTGTCAGGTGTGTGATACCAACACTTGAACTGTCCAATATGGTACGTGGTATTTTCTCGTGAATTCGATGACAATTGAGTGATACTTTCTGCCAACTGCTTAACTAACTTATTGTTTCGCACAATTATTCCTGCATTGCCAACATTAACTGATCGGGTTTGTCGCCAGTGGGGTGGGGGTGTTGACCGTATGCTTGCGAGATGGAACACGACGCTCGCAGGATAACATGTATTCAGAAGCTGAATTTTCTTCCAGAAGGAATTCCAGTAGGGTTATTAAATTTTACACGACCCTTTTCAGACTTCCATTTTCGTGTTTTGAGTGTCCATTCTCTCTTCTGTATAGTGGGCATAAGACGCTCAATACTGTTCATCACAGTAGCATTGTCCATCTAACATTCCAAGTCGGCCTGTTGTAAATCGAGTCAACATCTCTCCACTGTGTTCACAAGCTCGATAAATCGCTCAGGATTGCCACCGTCTACTTCCTGCAGAGCTTTAATATCATTAATTATCACATCAGTTAAAACTTCTGGTTCGCCATATTTTTCATCAAGTCTCTTTATCATCTTTTGATTATCATCGTCAACGTCTAAAACGGTAGTGAGCGCCTCCCCATTCAGGCAACTCTTTAATGGATATGGGCATTCTCCAAACGATGGCAACATGTGCCTTTTAAAGTCTCTCAAAACCCCATGACATGTTCTAATATTTCCAGCAAAATGTGGAGCATCAAGCTTCTTGATCCGAAACGCCTGACTTGCTTCAACAATATTTCGTTTATCATCAACGGGCGCAATTTCTGTCTGCCTTCTTCTCACAACACACTCAATGTCACATAATTGTTTGTACACCCTGTCCATATCGAATGTGACTTTCTGGATTTTCTCACCACATTCCTTTGGATCTAACAGATTCGTGTACACATCATTTTTCTCGTCGAAATTAGCGTATGCAGCTTTCATTTTATCAAATAGTTTCTCGGCTATACCAAGGTCTTTGTCAGAGAGAGAATCCTCCAACCAGTTGAAAATTCGAAAGAATTTTCCTTTTGTTGTTGAACGTTCTCTCTTCGATTTCTCGATTACATCAATTTCCGCCTCACTCATGTCTGTAGCTGTAGTATCCCCTGTGTTAAAATATTTCCCTGAGTAATCTGACCACACCAAGGTTCTAACATGCTTTATTGACGGTTTTAACCTAAAATGACAAAATTGTAAACATCGGAAAAATATTTGAAATATCCGTTTGCACGTTACACAAAATAAGCTATTCAGACCACACACATGTGACTAATAATCCATTCCAAATGCACGAGAAATAATATACCAAACCATGATGCTTAAGTATAGGATAAAATATAGTAAATCTTTTAAATAAATAAATATAAAACTAATTACGACCATATGCTTGTGAAATGAATGAATGTAAGATGCAGGTGGATGAATTATATGAAGCAAGTTATATGGTGATGCCGAGAGATGAAATGACACAATGAAAGGAAAAAATTTAAAACGCCCATACGCATGCGACCTGGATTCGATGATGTATGAAGACATATTAGTGAAACAGACAACGTGAATAAAGATGGGAGATGACATGAAAGTGGGAATAATGAATGTGCATATGGAAGTGAACAAATAATGAGAAGGAACCATGATTTAAATTAAATTGCTAATAAATAATTAACGATACTAAATAAAAATGTCCCGGGCAACTAATGAAGCACACATATTTAGATAATTGCAAATTCAAAGTATGAACACATAAATACCAATTGAAAATATCAACCATTAAACTTACACATTGGCGGGTATGAAAACTGCTAAATTATATCAAATGTTCAATTAGATATGTGAAAAGCAATATCTTTATCAAATATATATCTTTATTTATCCTCCATATCATGAAGAGTTGATATAATGTAATAAATACAAACGGTGAACAAAAACAAAATTACAAATACAGATAACCCAACATATATACAGGAGACCATAAAGTAAAAGATGGCGCAGACGATTAATGAATAATATTGAAGTAGAGATGGATTAGTATCGATTTCGTGCTACTGGTGCGTCACTTGTTGGACGGCGATGAATCGAGATGGGGAAATGTCCATGAGATTAAAAAAAATGTACCAAACGCAGACACCGAATCTATGCATCGCAGACAAAGAAGTGGCGTATGTGTATAGCACATACAATGTTTGGACGTACATTAGTTCAATTTCAAGTTTGTTATGATTGTGTCCACGTGTGTTTATTTACAGATTCAGCTAAGCTAATGTAGCATCAGACTGAAGTAACTAAGTTATAATATTCCAATTCAACTCTTAGTTATGTATTCTCGTGTAAAATAAGAGTCTATGGACGGTTGGCTTTTCGGAATGTAGCTTCTCTCCATAAGCGTGCACAACTTGCAGTGGAAAGGTGAATAGCTTCATATGACTCAAGATCAGTATCTTCAAGAGGTAGATCCGATAAATTTCCCAGGAAAATTTATAATTGTTTTGGACAAGTATATGCATCAAGATTTAAAAAGCAAGAAATTCCAAATATTTCAAGAATTGAACACCAGACATAATTTCTTGTCTTGTTCAGAGACGCACATTCCAAAATGTTGAATTTCATAAAAAAAGACAGACTGGCACAACTTAGAGACGTCCACCCCCGCCCCACACAAAAGGTGTAGCATAACAATTAAACAAGATGGCTCGAAGGATGTGTGTATTTAATGAAGGACATAATATGGGAATATTTGCATAAATAGAGTGCTATGACTAGCTTCCGTGCCCATTTATTGTCGCATGCCATAGCTTATGCCTTAAAAGGATGAGCGTTTAAATACTAAGGAAATGAAGGTTTCGTACGCATAACACACACACACGCATATATATGCAACACAATGTGTTATAATACTGCGTTATATGAAATTTCAATCTATTTCTACAGTACCCAGTAAGGGATTCCACAGATAAGATGCCTGAGATTTTCTACACTGAAGTTATTCGTTTCAATTGTATGGTAATATATTCTTCTCTGGTTAGAAAACAATGTACATTGAAATAAGGAATGACCATCATCCTTCCCTGGGAAACCATAATTCTGGGACTATTTGCTATTGTGCTTACTGTGAACGTCACACTTTAAGTCGCTACAATAGTTGCGGAGTTTACAACGAATCACACTAACATTCAGAGTGCCTCTTCTTATGGGGATATGGTATGTGTTTGAGCTGGGTTATTTTGTTTAGGTGGGTATCGGATGTATACTCCTAGTCTATGACAAACAAAGGGAGCTAATTCCACTCTTGAGTTGTGTTTGTGAAGAAGGATTTTCTATAGTTTGCTGTTATCCAGCGGTACGAGCAGGTACGAGTAGAAATAAATGATTTTGTCCAAAAATATAGCTGTTGCTGCTCGGGCTGGTAGAAGTAGGGTGATACATGCATATTATGGTGTTTCTTCGTTAGTTATTTTAAAATAGTGTTTGTATGTGGTATTTATCCCTGCGTTCCCTGATGTGGGACCGTTCCACTTCGAGAAAAACATTTGTATTTGGGACAGAGTGTGTTACCCGGTGTTTATTATGGCGGCGTCCACGTGTGTTCGTTCAAGTTTGTCCATCAAGCATTGTGGTGCACATTCCCAAACTACATATGCATAAGCCATTATTGGTAGAACATAACTTTGTAATCCTTTTCTTAACAAGACCTAGTGTATCGTTTCCAGGGACATTCTAATGTCTTGAAATTCTTACCTGGATTTATTCAAATCGTGCGTCTAGACCATAACTGACGCCCCAGGAGTTGGTGTACACATTATTTTATTGTATGATAACTACCCATATAAAAATGTACCTGGGTAAATCTTGGTGTTTACCTAGGTATACCCCGGTACATATAGGTTTTACCCTGGTTCCACCCAGGTCACACCCAGGTTACACCCAGGTAAATCAGGGATTTATATAGATTTACCCAGGTGTTTTCTATATATGTTAGGTATAAACCCCAGTTTACCCGGGTTTTTACGGATTTACACCCAGGTATTTACACCAGGTATTTACACCCAGGTATTTACACCAGGGTTTCGCCCAGGTATTTACTACAGTGTCACCCGGATATATACACCTGTGGTATTTTGTTAAACTGTATAATCTGCATTGAAGTCACCTTATTAACCCTTTCTATATTACAGCACCATTGGCGTGTAGTTACCTTATTAACCATTCTATATTAAATCATTAATTGACAGGTAGTTACCTTATTAACCCTTTCTATACTAAGTAACATTGGTGAGTAGTTACATTATTAACCCTTTCTATATTAAAGCACCATTGATGTGAAGTTACCTTATTAACCCTTTCTTTATTAAAGCATCATTGACGCGTAGTTACCTTATTAACCCTTTCTATATTAAAATATCATTGATGTGTAGTTACAATGTTAACCCTTTCTATAGTATAGCATCATTGACGGGTAGTTGGCTCCTTAACTCTGTATATATCAAAGTATCATTGTCGTATATAGTTACCTTATTAACCCTTTCTATACTAAGTACCGTTGGCGTGTAGTTACCTTATTAACCCTTTCTATATTAAAGCATTAATTGACAGGTAGTTACCTTATTAACCCTTTCTATACTAAGTATCATTGGTGAGTAGTTGCATTATTAACCCTTTCTATATTAAAGCGCCATTGGCGGGTAGTTACCTTATTAACCATTTATGTATTAAATCATCATTGACGTGTAGTTACCTTATTATAACCCTCTCTATATTAAAGCATCATTATTGCTGGGTAGTTATCTTATTAACCCGTTCTATACTAAGTATCATTGGTGAGTAGTTACAGTATTAACCCTTTCTATATTAAAGCATCATTGACGTGAAGTTACCTTATTAACCATTTCTGTATTAAAGCAGCATTGACATGTAGTTACCTTATTAGCCCTTTCTTTATTAAAATATCATTGACGTGTAGTTACCATGTTAACCCTTTCTATATTAAAGCATCGTTGACGGGTAGTTGCCTAATTAACCCTCTATATACTAAAGTATCATTGTCGTGTAGTTACCTTACCAACCCTTTCTATACTAAGTATCATTGGCGTGTAGTTACCTTATTAACCTTTTCTATATTAAAGCATTAATTGACAGGTAGTTACATTAAACAACCCTTTCTATACTAAGTATCATTGGTGAGTAGTTACATTATAAACCATTTCTATATTAAAGCGCCATTGACGGGTAATTACCTTATTAACCATTTTTTTATCAAAGCATCATTGACGTGCAGTTACCATATTATAACACTTTCTATATTAAAGCATCATTGACTGATAGTTACCATATTAACCCTTTCTATATTAAAGCACCATTGGCGTGTAATTACCTTATTAACCCTTTCTACGTTGAAGCAATAATTGACAGGCAGTTACCTTATTAACCCTTTTTATAATTAGTATCATTGGTGATTATTTACATTATTAACCCTTTCTACAATAAAGCATCATTGACATGTAGTTATCATAGTAGCCAGTTATATATGAAAGCATCATGGACGGTAGTTACCATATTAACCCTTTCTATATTAAAGCACCATTGGCGTGTAATTACCATATTAACCCTTTCTATATTAAAACATCATTGACGTGTAGTTACCCTATTAGCCCTTTCTATATTTAAGCATCATTGACGTGTAGAACTTTATCTTATTAACCCTTTCTTTATTAAAGCATCATTGACATGTAGTTACCTTAGTAACCATTTCTACACTAAAGCATTATTGACGGGTAGTTACCTTATTAACCCTTTCTATATTAAAGCATCATTGACAAGAAGTTAAATTATTAACCTTCTATAATAAGTATCATTGCCGTGTAGTTAGTTACCTTATAAAACCTTTCTATATTAAGACGTCGATCATTGACGGGTAGTTGTTACCTTATTAATCATTTATGTATTCAAGCATCATTGACGAGTAGTTACCTTATTACTTGAAGTTTATTATGACAGTATGACAATACACTACCCCGTACAAATGAAGCAATATCATACTTTATCTAACAGCCTAGCTATAATTAGTGAACATTAAACTGACAAACAGACAATTTTCAGGGCCATTATTTAATATTAAAGGGATACAAAATAAAGAGATTTCTAATTATCAGTAAGAATTATTCTCTAAGTGATACTTATTATTTCAAATAAATGATGGCATATACTATAGTAGACCATATACCAACAGGAAAATATTAGTGAATACAATTATTGTGTTTCAAAATTCGTTTCGTTTCGTTTCTGCAGCCAAATTACAATCTTAACTTTTAGTTATCGTTCTTCAAAATGAAGCGGGGATAATTCCTTGTGGTATTTTGAGTTAATTTTGTCGCGAATCAACGCGGATTGACAGAAGGAAATGGTGTATTGGCTACAAACGGATAAACTGTGGACTTATATATAAGATTCGCCGATTTCTCCCCATGGATGTGCGCAAATATCGAAAAAGACTGAATTTCATGTGACAAAAAATATTTCAATTCCCGGAACAGTAAGAATTAAGCTACGATAACGAAACGGATCAACTATAGTATTGAACAGTACCTCAGCTACCTGGCCATAACCAGAATATTTTCTCAAAATTGAATTTGTGGTACCGGTACAATCATGATGTAGTGCCAGTGGCCTGCTCATAATGCACCTGTCCAGAAGAAGAAGAATTGAGAAGTTTGAAGATCATGGACTACGCAGACACCATCTGGGACCCCTACCAACAAAATCACATCGACAAGCTGGAAAGAATCCAGCGTAGAGCAGCCCGTTTCATTAAAAGAGACTATAAGAGCAAAGAAGATGGATATATGACCAAGATCCTCTACGAGCTAGATTTACCAACATTGCAGAAACGGCGGAAAATAAATCGGCTGGGATTCATGAGTAAGGTGGTGGGTGGATTGGTCCCGGCTATACCACCTAATCAATACTTTACACCCGAAACAAGGCGTCTTAGATCGCAGAGCAAAGTTCTGACAGGCTACGTCACCAGCCAAATTCCTCGGCACCTAATTTAAAGGAACAACAGTCAGTGCTACGAGGCTATACCATACGTGTCAGCTCAGTTCGCTAATTCCACATTTGTTCGAACTATATGCGACTGGAATCAGCTGGAGGAATCCTTAATCCTACAACAACAGCCTGTGGATTCCTTCAAGAGTGCGCTGAAGGAAAAGATCTGAGACTCTCTCGCCCGCTGCGAAATTACCATAATTGGGATCTGCAGCGTAACCATTCAGATTCAGATTGATCCACGATAGTAAGGGGTCAGTACATGTAGTAAGTACTGATAGTGATAAGCCTGCTGTACAATAATACTACTTTTGCTGTTTTACTGGTCTTAACTGAGTACTGTGTCAATGTGACATTGTTAATTCAGTTCCACTCTAATGTACATTAACTGGCAATGATGCATCTGACGCTATTAAAGGCACCGGTAATCCCTAAATACCAGGAGGACGCGGCGTAGAAACTTGGTACAACAGTTGTTACACGACAAAGAAAATTATCAACAAGCTTAGTGAGCGTCATCATCAAAATTGCAAATTAAAACACGGCAATGGTAAATTGGTAATCCCTACATACCAGGAGGACAAGGCATTGAAACTTGGGACAACAGTTGTTACACGGCAAAGAAATTTAAAACACACTGTGCACAGATGAATGTTTATACATGTACTGTGCAGTCGAGATCACCTGGACTACAAATATTTAAGGATTATACTATTTGATGAGTAGATGCGTGACTGATAAAAGAATTAGAGACTCCATATTTACTCGGAAGATAACAGTATACGATGCCATACAGTTGTTCCATAACACCTCAACCTTTGGTGGATATTAACAGTAAAACTAATGAAAATGATGAAAGCCAGACTCAACATCAAGACAACATGTGCATGCATAAGTGACGGTTCAATGATTTTGACTCCATCAGATGATATTTAAGCGACACCAATTTTTAAGTCTGGTTTACGATGTGGGGAGAGAAAAAGTAGATGCAGGAGGGAAATAAATAAAAATAAAAAAGATTGTCCCCCCAATTTATATCAAGTAAATCGTGGAATTTTACATAAATTTTACAAAAATTGTGAAAAAATGTTTTTGAATGAAATTCTGTTCAAACCAAACAAGACATATCTTGTCATGAAATACATGAAAATATGGATCTGTAAATGATCATAAGCAGAACCGGATGCGACAGCACATGAAAATCAGTACGCGTGTAAAATATTTTGGGACAAAAAAAGTTAATTTTTTTCTTCATGAAATGGAAACAAAGTTGTAGGAGGTGTTCGTAAACCAGACTTAAAAATTGGTGTCGCCTTAGGCTCATGTTAACACAGGATTACATATTCTCAAAATAATTGTCTCCCTCAAGTTGGCCTCAACCATACTAGTATTTATATTTGATAGAACCTCAGTGAGACCATGTTGAAAATTACCATCAATGCAGTTCCAGTGTTGACGCAACGCGGTCATGTTACTTCAAACCAGTTGCAATGTTCCTTAGGCCAAAGAAAAAAGATACTATGTTTCCGTACATCGACCGACCCTAAAAATAACCCGCCGACCCTAAACTTTTTATTGATATTTTGAGAAAAAGTCAAAATTTTCGCAATTTTAATTTCCTGAGAGTGGATCTCCTGCCTGCTTTATGTCTTGTTTGGGACTTATGGAACACTATCAACAGACATGGTGGGTGTGTATCTGTATATATACATGTAAAGAGGTTATCACTGCATATATTAGGGGTATACATGTACTAGTAGCTACTGTTTCCAAAAACCAGGCATGCTCGGTGGGTGTACTGGCTACCCCCAGACAATGGGATGTAATCGTCACAATACATGTACGGTATAATGGCGGTATTATTGGTAAAATTCTTATAAAAAGTTAGTGACATCAATTTTGTACCAAGTTTATAGCCAAATTTATGAAAATGTTGTATTAGATATAATAAAAAACATAGTAAGCATGAAGTAAGTTTGATTTTTTATCAATCTTAATGTATATTTCCACTGTGTTGATCAAGTAATACTTTCCCCATGGCACGGGTTGGCATTTTATGTCACTTTGGTCGAGGTAGTTCAATATTTCTGCAGCTGGATAAAAAATATCAAAATAAAATAAAAAAATAAAATTTCCCTACCTACCTACCCTAAATTTGTTTACCGGAAGCATACAATCTTTTTTCACTGGCCTTTAGCATGGTAATTCGTGAAAATAAATGTCAATGCAACTTACTCTCAGGCTCCAAATAAAAGTGCAGGCCCAAATAATAGTGTGGGGGGGGGAAATTCCATTGAAAGTTAATAAAAGTACAGACCCAAATAATAGTGCAGGGGGAACTCTGAGCAAAACATCAACTGTGGTTAACCAAATAATTTTTATAGCAGGTTCAGGTATACGAGTCAACATGTAGTACAGGTACATGTATGTATCATGTGGTGTTTTTTTGGTTTGCCACATACTTGAATATGTACTCTTGAGTGCCTAATGTACGATTATTAAAATCGAGGTAAAATTCCCACCTGTACGATCGTTATTTGGTCCTGTACGTTTATTAAATTAACCAAAAGAAATAATTCACCAATTTTAAATTGTGTTATTCATATAAGAAATGAACGGCGGTTTCAATGCGGTCATGGGGTTTTGACCGCGAGAAAAAATCAGCAAACTTCGGGATTCATGCAGAGTTTGCTAATTTTTTTAACGCGGTCAAAACCCATGACCACGTTGAATCCGCCGTTTATTATTTATATTTATATAGTTAAATTCATTATGAACTAGGATTGTATGTCTTTCCCATTATTTATTCATCTATTTAAACAAACGCATGGAGTTCAGTTCAGACAGTTCGAATCCTTGTTTTTTGGAAAACCAAACATTTTGAGAATCCGTTCATGGAGAACGGAAGAAACGCAATTTCACAGTAAAGTATAAACATATGACAAAATGTCTTGTTTAGCTAGTAACTAATGTAGACGTGTTGATCATTTTTACATCTGAATCATATAGAAATCTTGAATTTGTGCTGATTTAAATTTTCATAGCTTCAAAATATTAATAAACGTGCAGACCCAAATAAGCACTGTGCAGAGGGGGGGGGGGGGATTTCCCAAGAAAAATAATAAACGTGGATGCAGCTGGTGCATGCATATTTATTTGGAGCCCAAGAGTAAAGAGGTGGAGGTGAATGTTACATGTAAGTTGTTATTAACGAAATGGAACGATGCCTTTAATAGGTTCCACCAGCAATAAGTCGTGACTTCTTTATATTGGCCTGACAGATTGGTTTTTGTTGGCGTCATGCCTGTCGACCATTATGATGGCCACATATATTGTCATATAACAGCGATTTACGATCTGTCTTGTTGGTTCATAATATAAATTAAGAAAGTGGCCTTGTGTTCGTTCCTTGCGTAAAAAAATATTTTTTAGTACAAACGTCCTCATTGATTGTGTCCCTCGACTCCTTGTGTAATTGGTCAAGTATCTTACATGTATGTACATGTACAGACCACTCACAAATTTCTTAGAAAAGCGACCACATGTTCGAATCTACTTTGCGATTTTGGAGCAACGCATTTGTAAATGCGTTCATATTTTAACACATTTACCTTGATTTATTCACAAACAAATGTCTTGATGCAGGCCTTAAAATCCATCAGATTTTTGGCAATAATCAAAATGTTAGTGTTTCACTTTCTACAGGGAATCAAGACTTTTTACTAGAATCAAAATGAGAATCATGATTCTCAGATTCTGATTATAAAACAATTAATGTCAACAGTGTTTATTTATGTTTATTCCATTTTGAATGGAAAACTACATCATGAATGTCCGATTCCGAACATATACATGTACACCAGGAGTGGGAAAATAACACAGAATTATTCAGATGTGAATTTAAATTAAACAAAATTATAACTAAAATTGCAAAATACACTATCGTATCGTTATTTGGGTGTTCATACTAGTATACTTTTTCGGCGCAATGATCGGTAATTTCAATGCGACTGCGATTATTCCCAATGCAGTGCATTTAATTTAAATGCTGTCATTAAGGCATTTACAAAGTGGCGTGACACAATGCACCCTCAATGCATTTTAAATGCAACAACCGCATTTCATTGATCCACGTTGTAAAGGACATTTATTTTTAGAATACATGTATGTACGTGTATATAACCACAAGAATAAAGAACAAATCAACTGTTTTTATTACTTTGTAAACCTCTGATGTTTCCCATACAGTATACATTTGTATATTATAAACCATGTTACAGTAATTCTAGAGCTAATTAATCGACTCCTTAACTACAGCAGAATTATGGGTAACTTTTCAGGATTTAGTCCGAAATATGGCTTGTTGCCATTCATCGGAAAGCTCTCACCGAGAGCTTTCCGATGAATGGCATCAACCCATATTTCCGACTAAATCCTGAAAAGTTACCCATAATTCTGCTGTAGTTAAGGAGTCGATTAATTAGAGCATTACTGTATATCCTCTATAACTGTTTATTCAACATCACGTGCTGCAATTCATAAATGCGGTTCAGATTTCGATGTCCGGTTCAACATTATTATCATATGGTTTGATAGCAGAAATACTCAGTTTGGAATGTTATACCATACAAGTTTTACGAGTTGCTCTTGCTCAAGAATGGATAAATTTATAAACCTGATTTTTGGCGCATTAGTTAGAATTATATTTTTGCACAAGAACACACCACAAATATCGAACTGGACATCAAAAGCAGAACCGGATTGTATCGATTGCATAAACATAAGAAGTTGGTCACTGACCGACAATTGCTATTCTCTGGTGTGGTTTATAGGACTACCGTATGCAATGCCGACTTAAAAATAAAAATTCACATAAACATCGCATGAAGCGGTCTATCCACAAACTCAGGTATTCGGTAATTCCAAATGTATGAACTATCACCATGATATCCCGGTATATCATTGTCAGGACTGTTTGTACAAAAGGTTGTTATTCTACTATGCATAATTTTGCTATATCATTGTACTCGGACTGTATTGCAATGTAATATATCAGTACATGTACCGGTATACTGGGTGCACATTATATACATGTAGGCCTACTTTCACTTTAGTACATGTATGTGTCATAAAAGACTCATGTTGTTAAATTGAAAAAAAACATGTGTGAAAACAGAGAGAATACATGTACATGTGCCGGTACTATATACCTCTTTGTGTGCTGTACTACCGGTACTATTCATGTACATGTACTACACTACAATAAGAGAAATTTTAATTGATTCTGCTGCCCTTGTGCCACAGGCCTCAAACACGCCAAACAAGTATCTGTAGCCAGGCCCACCAGTACCAGGCTACTAGTAAATGAAGTACTGAAAGTGTCACATCATTAATCGAGCCCAATCTTAGTTATACTAGTCTCTTGTGTAGTTTGGGTTACTATTAATAAGATATTTAATGAATGTTTGGAATGTATGGTAGCATTCTTACCTGGATCAACATATGCCATGCACAACGCTGGTCATCATATCATCACCGCTGTTGGCAGTAAACCGCTCATCGGGCTATAACAGTTAGAGTTTTCCATACCATGGCTAATCTAATCAGTTAAAATTAGTCATTTTAGAGGGAATACCAACCAGTGGAAGACGTACAAAAAGTCATGTATATTCAGATATCAGTTTTCGAGAAAAAACCCATCTTAGTCGAGCGGACTTAGAATATCGGGGTAAACTTAAATTTCATTCAGCAACACTTTCACAGCAGAATATAAAAATAGTACATTATAATCACTTACAGTACATGTACATGTAGCCCAAGTGCAGTGCTAGCCTATATTATATACTACCAAAACTTTTGGTCAGTTTCTCGATGACTGACACTTGTAAATGCTTGAACGGGTATATAGTACATGTACATGTACATGTGTACCGTATGTGAATTAAAGATCTTATTAGTGACACAACAGGAGGCTAGACATACATTTGTAACTACAGTAATGCTCTAATTAATCGACTCCTTAACCACAGCAGAATTACGGGTATTAAACTCGGGGAGAGCTTTCCGATGAATGGCAACAAGCCATATATCCGATTAAATCCTGAAAGTTACACATAATTCTGCTGTGGTTAAGGGGTCGATTTCTTAGGGCACTACTGTATCTGTTTTAGTGCACATCAAATGTATTTGTTGTCTTTCCTCTTGTAATTTGTCTTTGGTTGTGTTCGCCATTTCGATGGACAACTACATGTACTGACATCAAATGACTGAAATGAGTCAAAATTTAGCAGTGCAGCCAATTATATAGATAAACAGAATTAAATAGCATCCAAATTCCAAATGAGCATAAATGATAAAACAAACTTTATTGAGCACTCTTTTAATACTAGTAATTACAGCTACAATGAAAGCACCTAATAAAAATTCTAAGTTTGGTAAAACTGTCTGTATACAAAGTTTATCTGGCCGTGATGAATAAAACCTATAAATGGGATCATATACATGTATGTTAGATATCATTACATGATTATTTGAAAACACATATCCGTATGGAAAACAAACTATTTTCCCACTGGCCAAGTGGTCCTGCTAATATGCTATGATGCTGGTGGTCCTGCTGAATTGCTATGATGCGGGTAGTGCAATTCATAGCAATTAAGCAGGACCCAACCGCATCATAGCACATTGGCAGGAACACTTGAACAGGGTATATTTACAGTGTCAAATCGAATGGGCATCTTTTAACAATATTTTTGAACAATTTCCTAGAAGTGTTCGAAAATTGAGAACTGAATTTATATTTTTTTTTATGAGGTTTCGATTGAAAAATTTCTAACTTAGCTCATCAGGATTAACATTGTCGCACAGCTATATTCTCTTTCCCAACAAAGTCTATAGAACATACATGTAAAATTACAGCTATGCTTTAATTAATCAACTCGCCTTATATTACTCGGGTATTACTGCAGTATTCAGGCGTGTTCATGCGATCAACCGCAGTCAGTTATACCGCCGCAGAATGTGGTCCACCTCACATTTGCAGTTAGGCTGTATTTTTCATGCGATGTTTATATGAATTTTGTTTTAAAGTTGACATTGTAATCACACCAGAATTTTTTTTTATTGTTTCAAAATGTCTAGATAGAATTCAGAATTTTTGTGGTAAAAACAATTAACTTGGTTATCACAGTTAACACATATTACTGTGGTAAGATTACCAGCGGATACCGTATGTCAACAGGGACTGCATGCTCTAATTAATTATCAGGTTTAACATGTTTATACTGGATACAGTTAATTTTAAAGGTACTCAATCCGGTTCGATGATACCCATATAATCAGATTCCAACATCATACATTTGTATTTAGAAAGGCTGCTTCAGTTACGTTATCAGAATTGATTAATTGCCCTAAAATAATGCTAACCACTGTCAACTAAAGTATACAATTGCCGGACATATGTTATTTATCAACATGTTGTTCTACAAAATTTGGCCTTATTTTCAACAGAAAGCCTCTTGATTTTAGATTTATCCATCTTCATCTGAAATTTGGTCCGAGACCGTGGGCCACTATTAATTCTTGATCGTGAAAAATAGTATATTTCTAATATATATCTAATAACTCTGAGCTTTGATAGGTGGTGGGTTCCTCGACTCGTACCAAATATCTTTTACCCCCCAAGTCCAAATAAAGAGTAATGTGCGAGCATTAATTCAGGGGGCCCTTAATCAGATTATGCATCTTTAAATTCAAATACATTTTAAAGATGCATAATCCGATTAAGTGCCCCTCATTTGCTATTTACATATACATGTATATGGAATCGGGGGGGGGGGGGTAAAAATATTTTAATCAAGTCGAGGGACCCACCTACATGTATCAAAGCTCAGAGTTATTAGATATCAATTTTTGAAATTTTAATATTTATCACCATCGATACTTAATAGTGGCCCAGAAAAATTTGACGAGCGACGGTCTCAGACCAAATTGCGGATGAAGATGGATAACTCTAAAATGAAGAGGCTTTGTGTTGATAATAAGGTCAAACTTCGTCGAACAGCATGTTGATAAATATAACGTATCAGGCGATTTTATACTATACATGTAGTTGACAGTGGTTAGCATTATTTTTGGGCAATTAATCGATTCTGATATTACTGAAGCAGCATTTCTAAAAAAAATGTTGTTGTTGGAATCTAATTATATGGGGACCATCGAATCTGATTGAGCACCTTTAATAGTTAGCTATATGAGTTATATACACATAAGGCGACACCAATTTTTAAGTCCGGTTTACGAACACCTCCTACAACTTTTTTTCCATTTCATGAATTTTTTTTTTACTTTTTTGTCCCAATTTTTTTTTACACGCGTACTGATTTTCATGTGCTGTCGCATCCGGTTCTGCTTATGATCATTTGCAGATCCATATTTTCATGTATTTCATGACAAGAAATGTCTTGTTTGGTTCAGAATTTCATTCGAAAAGTTTTTTTTCACAATTTTTGTAAAATTTATGTAAAATTTCAAGATTTACTTGATATTAATTGGGGGGGGGGGGGGGGACAATTTTTTTTATTTTTATTTTTTTCCCCTCCTGCATCTACTTTTTTTCTCCCCACATCAGCCCACATGTTCGTAAACCAGTCTTAAAGATTGGTGTCGCCTAATAGACATTTAAACTTTGAAAATTGTAGGTTTCCGGATGATAACTTCAGTTTGTGTGATCATATCTGAACCAAATGTGGTATGTAAGTTTATCAGACCAAAATACAGGTCAAGTTCGAATATAGGTGTGCTCCGCTCATTTTTGCGAGAGTTATGGCCCTTTTTCGACTTAGAATCGTGTTAATTTCTGGTTTCCGCATCATAATTTTAGTTTGTGTGATCAAATCTGAATCAAATTTGGTATGATAGTTTATTATCCACCATTTCATGGGACACTGGTTGGATTGTTCTGAAATGTAGTATCGGATTTAGGGGACCTTGATATATTTTTCAGACAAGCTGATGCCCCAAAGAAGCCACCTTTTCTCACATTTGCTGAAATAGTATCCAAAACATCAACATATCAAGAGCCATTAGACTGAATTAGATAAAAATATATCACTTGGGTCTGTTTAAGCTGGAAAATACTCAAAATTTGTATAATTTTCTGCTATTATATCTGCATACTAGCCTTTTTGCTGAATCGTGAATGCCGGTTATATTGCCGTGTGAAATCCTAGTACCAGATAACATTGGGTATGTACATGTATATAGCATACCACCTGAAAATGGCTTGAATATCACATACCAAAGTGGGGTGGGGGTGTGTGTGACACCCTCCTTGATCATAGTCTGTATTCTACAGGGTATGTTAACTGTTTCGAGTTGGTGCAATTAATGTGATTGTTTAATCTCTACCATCTGAAATCTATTTATAGCATATTTTGCTATCTGATCAATATTGCTACTTAGTACTGATATAAAACAGGATAAAGATGGTGTGTCTCTTTCCCGAATGTTCTGTTAACATGTACATTTGGGGGTTTATGAGTCAAATAATATCAGACAACATGTCCTTCTAACACTAAGAAATAATATGTTCTTATGAACCAGGACAAAATATGACTATTTCTGGAGCATTACAGCACATTATTACAAATCTATATTTGTAAGCAGTAAGATAATGACAGGAAACATGTCCTCAGACTAAGAAATAATTTTTTGGTGTGTATTTCACACCACAGCTCATGTGTATACTCACATTAGTTTATGTCATTCAAAGGGAGAAACCCATTTAGAAAGTTTAAATGAGACAAAACTACCTCACTGTAGATGTAGTTGCAAGGTACAACATGTACATGTATTCTGGAAAATGACATTGGAACTAAAATAATGATTTTTGTGTCCACCGGTATGTCATGTACCGGTACTAGTATACATTGCAACTACATGTACATGTAACTTGCCTAACATACCATATACATGTATGAAGAGGGACTTTGCAAGTGTTTTTTAATCAAAATTTTAACCCAACTCTTGTTGTCAGTAAGTTTTAACCCATGCAGTTTAATGAGTTTATATATTTATATATTACATGTGTTTCTATACATGTATTTTATCTTTAGTTAGTTTGTTGTCCTTGAATAAACTTGTATTGCTGCACAATCAGTTTCCTTAATGTTCTATTATACTAAAACAACTCCATTGATAACAATACCCCTGCATCCCATCAAAATCTACTTCATTGCCATCCTCATCATTTCACTTTGGTATCCCCACCCAGGTGTACCTTGGTGTTATTCACCCAGGTGTTCCTTGGTGTTTCCTACCCATGTGTACCTTGGTGTTTTCTTACCCAGGTGTACCTTGGTGTTTTCTTACCCAGGTGTACCTTGGTGTTTTCTTACCCAGGTGTACCTTGGTGTTTTCCTGCCCAGGTGTACCTTGGTGTTTCCTTACCTGGGTGTACCTTGGGGTTTTCTAACCCAGGTGCATCTCAATGGGAAATCCACCTGGGTAAGAAAACACCAAGATACACCGGCGTAAAAAAAACACCAAGGTATACCTGGGTTGGAAACATCAAGGTACACCTGGGTGGGGAACACCCAGGTAGGAAACACCAGGGTACACCTGGGTGAATAACACCAAGGTACACCTGGGTGGGAAACACCCAGGTAGGAAACACCAGGGTACACCTGGGTGAATAACACCAAGGTACACCTGGGTGGGAAACACCCAGGTAGGAAACACCAGGGTACACCTGGGTGAATAACACCAAGGTAACCTGGATGGGAAACACCCAGGTAGGAAACACCAGGGTACACCTGGGTAAATAACACCATGGTACACCTGGGTGGGGAAACACCCAGGTAGGAAACACCAGGGTAGACCTGGGTGGGAAACACCCAGGTAGGGTACACCTGGGTGTGGTCACCTGGGTAATTACACCCAGGTTTACCCATACCATGGTTTTTATCCAGTTTCAGGTGGGTAAATCATGGTAAAACCCAGGTTTCGCGGGGTCTTAATGGTTGGTGGATGTCTTGGTAGATAGATTTTTACCTGGGTTTCGGCCCAAAAAACCTGGGTGGATTTACCCAGGTACATTTTTATATGGGTATAGCAAAGGAATTGAGACTCAAGGTATTTGTCTGGCAGTACGTCTCTCTCCACAACTTGACACTCACATTTAACATAGAATAAGTATCACACACAACTATAATGACAATTTATGTGTAAAATATCATAAAATATATATAAATTAATCATTTATTTCGGGATGTGGTTTATATTCTGGATATTGTGTGTATTGGTGTTGTGGTGATTTGTCAATTCATACAAGGTGTTAGGTCATAACAGCACAAGCGCCGATTGAGCTGCGTAGATTCATTTCATGTAAATGTATAACATTAGATGAATCCAGTTTAATATTTTATTTCCAGGTTATTGCGACTGTTGTGACTTCACGGGAGCTCCGAACAACGGGCAACATGTTCATTATCAACCTGGCACTTGCAGATCTGATCGTTTCGGCGTTCATAAACCCCTTCGGCATTACAGGTAATGTTGTATAAGACAAATTAAGGCGACTTGTATAATCCCCAGGGCACACACTATACCATATGAATAACTTAATTATCAGTGTGTCATATTCTCGCAATGGTTCAGCTGCATTCTTTCGACGCATAGGTTATCCCAACATTCTTTATCCTTATCAAAAACTAAAACAAAACTCTTTTTCTAATATAAACTGACGACATGAAGATATATTCGATGTTCTGTGCATTTCATAAAAAGCGTGTGATATTGATATATTGGCAAGTGTGTCCATATGCTTGCAACATACACGATGGCAAACGTCTGCTAATTCGATAATGGTACTAAGTTCAACCATGGCTAGTTCTTAGTTTCAAAATGCGTTACAGAGGTGGGACATCTTTAACTTTTCTAAGTTGTTAACTACACCTCCATATATTATTAGTTTTTTTATAATGCTTTATATCAGTGGATGTCGTCGCAACAGCTGTGTCAATCTTGACTACCAATCTGCATCGAACCACCAGTTAATTTACTGTATTGAGATGAATTTTCAATTGTAGGTGTCGTCAGAGGTCCCCGATATTTCGAAGACAAGGCAGTACTATGCATATCAATCGGCATGCTTTGCAAAGTAGGATGTGGTTGTTCGTTGTTCAACATCACTGCAGTCGCACTGAATAGGTGAGTAGATGGTGGTAGGTGAGCAGATGGTGGTAGGTGAGCAGATGGTGGTAGGTGAGTATATGGTTGTAGGTAACAAAGGATATTTGACCGATTGCCATCTTGATAAGAAAATATTGTGCTTCAGTAACCGAGATGAAACAACTTCTTATTAACCATTTATATTATAATTACTCGTTGACGAGTAGTTATACAGTAGGAGATATTAAGTCATTTGTTGAACTTATTATCTGAACATTTCTCACCATCACATATAATTCCGCCTGTACTTACATTATCTGTCGTCTGTTAATATTACCTCCACATCCAAACCAATACCAGACATGATGTCAGATTTGAGGATAGTGGTTAGGGCGCGAAGCGCCGGGATGGTAGAAAAGATCGAGTGATCTCCTTCACCCCACGGTTTGTTGTTTAGAGGATATTGAACATATAAAATCGTCATATCTGAACACGGCAAAAGTGAATTGAATTGTATTGAATGTTGTATGGGGAAGAGCCGACGAGCTTTAATACGGGGTATGGGGGAGTCCAGATGTGTCCCTTTAATGATTATGTAGTTGCTGGGCGAGTCATGTGGTGCGCTGAAATGAGGAACGGGGCCCGTGTTATAATGATGAAATTGTATTAGTTTTGTTAGTTAAGCATTGTGAATATGACAATTCCAGACAATTCCAATGTTTACTTTTATAACTGAACGGGAGAATCCATTCTGTAAAGAAATAGTTAACACATTGTTCTCATCAACCCGCATATATATCTGACCATACAAGAGACTTGATTGTCCAACTTACGAGTAGAAAAGCGATACTTGGTTCACCAAGCTACATGCATACACAAATACATACATGCCACGTGTTCGTGTTTATAATAGTGGTTAGTTAACTATTTGTTATACTGAATAACATATAAAAAAAAGGTATTTGGTATACGGATATATCCCACATTATCCGTGCATGCAAGTGTTATCGGATCCTGCGCTAAGTGGTTCAAAAGATACTCACAAGTATTCACTATACCCGCCACCTGTTCGGGAGGGATATGAATTAAAAATGAAGTACGAAGCAGAACTTTGTAATAAATAAATACTTTATTGGTGGAACGAATTAACCGTGGTAAACAAAATTACAATAACTCCGACAAGGTGCGCCATGCACTACGAATGACTTTGTGGTGCCATTTGGATAGACAATTGATGATAACACGTGTAACATTTTGAGAAAGAGTATCCTCTATTCCCACATATATATACAGCAGAGGGTTTCACATTACTTAGCCTGGGCAACACCGGGTAACCCTGCTAGTTACCTATATTTACACTGAACCCGAGTAAACTAGCAGATTAAAAGAGCATTTAGACCCCATGTCCAACGTTACTCGTGACGTAATTTCGACTAAATAACGTCCTACGTTCATTTTCCAAAGCGCGAATGCATGTGTGAGTGTAAATCTTTCATAGTGGTGTCAATTTGTTTCACAATATCTACATACCTTTATGACAAAGTTGGTGTTTTTTCCAGATATATATTCCTTTGCCACAACAAGATGTACAACACAATATTCACATGGAAAAAGACTATATTGCAATGTGTCGGCGCCTGGGTCGTGTTCGTCATATTGGACATCCCAATCCGTTACGGATGGGCTGGATATACTTTCGATATCAAGGCGATGGCATGCTTATGGGATAGGACGGCAGATCTCTCTTACACGTACTTCACGTCGATCGTTTTGGTTTTCATACCAGTTTCCATTGTTTTTATCTGTTACGTTAGAATATTCACCCACGTGAAAAACTCAAGGAAAGATCTCACCAGGATATCGGAACAATCATCGCATGTGATGAATCATATGAAAGATAGAGAAATTAGACTGGCAAAAACTTTATTCACTGTATTTATCACCTTCGTCGTATGCTGGTCACCATTTGCGCTTGTGGTTGTGACCGACGTTGATGACAGTTGGTCGATAACTACCTACACCCTCGTACTGATGCTCGCCCATGCTAACAGCTCTATGAATAGCATCGCATACGGGGCAACGAACAGAAGCTTCCGAGATGGATACAAGCGCATCCTTGTGGATGTTTTCTGCAAATCTAAAAAATGTTCCAAATGTAGGTCCGATTCAGTTTCGATAGGAACGAACTCCATAACGGAAATGACATGATATTCATTCCAAAGTAGTTGCTTTTCTGTCCTTTCTGCAGTAGAGACAATGCATGATCCAGAAGAGGGGCATATGTAAAAGTATATATGTAAGGTAACCAATGACAAATGACGCGAGAGCTGATGACGTTAATAGTTCCAAGTTGCTCGAAGAATAACGACATTCGTAACTGAAAAAACGGTACTTATGTTATTTAGAGGTAAGCGGATGGTAAACAGATCCAAACGGAAAGGGTAATGTCATATCGCTAAATCCAACTGACCAATAGCGGCTATTATGTTTAAATTGATAAACCTGTCGTGTTCGTATATTCATCAACTCGATTTTTGTACAAACCTGGTAGTACATTTCTTAGCAATAGCTGAAAGGTATTTTCGCTATATCGTTTACAACATGCACACAATATCGCTAGTAGTATTGATTCAATCTATCAGATATGCCATTCGCCAACAGACACTGCCTCGTGACTAAATCGTCGGATACAATTCGCGAGATTCTTACACGTATATGGCTGTGTGACGACGGACAGACTTTTGAATATGTAATTAATTTTGTAAGTGGTGTGTTTAGCTCCACGACCTATATATCATCACGGTTGCTAATGATTGGTTGGACAGTACAATACAGCAATTAGAGCGGCGATGTCTCTCCGATCCGCCACCGATACAGTAATTCCGTAAATAATCGACTCATTAACCGCAGCATAATTATGGGTAACTCTTCAGGATTTAGTCGGAAGTATGGCTTGTTGCCATTCATCGAAAATCTCTCACTGTGAGCATATATAATATAATATAATAAGAGTTACATTGTCCATATAAGCCAGTGCATTCTCTTATATATGCGAGGCCCACTATGTGAGACTCGCATATATAAGGAAATGCACTGACACATAATATTTAATGCTTCTCCAGCGCAGCTCCCGTCATGAAAGAGTTACGGATCATGGGACCCTATTTTGGCTAGGAATTCACCCATGCAGTAATCATCAAATGTTGAAGTTATGCATATATTGATGTAAATAAGGGCCAATAAGTAGATCGTTCGCAACACGAAGTAACCGCGACATACGTGAAAAAAAATACATATGGTTCAAACAAGTTACCCAACTTCATGGTAAATATTGGGACCCCCTGATCCCTGGCAGATACCACGTGCCTTCTCTGAGGGCGCAAATATCAATGTGTGAATCGCGAATGAAGTATATAAAAATGATAACTATATTCTCTTGGATATCTCGTTAGAGGAAATTCGCGTTAACCCTTTACCCAACAAATCGGCCAAAACCGGCCAAATAAAGCTTCAACAGCCTAAAATATGTTCGGTCTGTCTCAATAGAACCATACAAATATCGATATCATTGGAACCGGCTCCTTGACCACATTGTGATAGTTACAGGTATGCCATGTGCCAATGCATTTTCTTATATATGCGAGTCGACCATAGGTCGCCTCGCATATATAAGAGAATGCATTGGCCTAAATAAAATCTTTTTTTTAACACTTTTTACCATTTTTTCTTACATTCTTTAACAATTTTATAATTTTTAATTTGTTAAGCCAATGCATTCTCTTATATATTCGAGGCGACCTATGGTCGACTCGCACATATAAGAGAATGCATTGTCACAGGGCCCTTCTGTTGGGTAAAGGGTTAAACTAGCAGTTATTTACGGACCCAAAGATGACGATCGGAGATTCTATAAAGCTACTCACGATAAAATTGGCTCCATTGGGAACACTGATGGACTATTATGCGGTGATCAGAATCTCCATACAATATTACTCAAAGCAAAAACGGAGGTAGATGCAATGTCACATGCCCATGGTTTAATCTACCCATGGCGTCCAATGAATCCAACAACTAAATGTTACGCGTGGCGCAAAACAACTCCATTAAACATGACCAGGCTTGTCTTTTTCTGATCTCATTAGACCTCCCTAATTCTGATGCATTAGACATACTTCCGGGCTATTGTACCGATCACTCGATAATTATAATAGCACTTAAATATAAATAACATTCAACAATTCCTTGCTTTTAGAGAAGGATATAAAAATATCGTCAGATACCATAAATGATAATATTCAAAGATATGAAAAATAAACTCTATTGGCGGACTGGCACAGAATAATTGTTCCATATCAGATTCTTTATTCCTAGACGCACTCTTACTTGCCATCAGAGGGGAAAAATACAATATTCTTCTGATTTGAAAAGAAAGAAAGCTAGCGACGAAGATAAATTAAAACAAAGAAAATTTGAAATATAGCTTGCATCGGATGATCAATCTACGAACATAACGATAGACGATCTGAAAGACATTGAAATTAAACTGCAGGCTATAAGAAAATATAAAATAGAAGGTATTACGACACAAACGAAAAGCTAAGTGTATTGAAGAAGGCGAAAGACCGACGACATTCTTCTCAAATCTCCAAAAACGACAACACTTATCCAAATCTATAAATGCGATAAGAGACAGTAACAATAAGAAAATCACGGTCAAAATTATCAAAGATACCAAAGCATTCTATGAAAGACTTTACACACAAAATACGAACATTAACCCAACTTCGACATTATCTGATATTAGAGTTCCTGTCCTTACTCCAATACAATCTCGCTCAATTGAAGGCGAAATTACTTTATCCGAATTTTCATCGGTTAAGTTTTCCCGCCCGCGGTGATCTTCTCCTTGAAACGGGTACCCACAAACGTACCTCTTTTAGGGACGGGTACCATCACGGGACGGGTACCATCATTTCTCTTGATTAAAAAGGCAGAATTAACTCAAATTAAATAAAAAAATTAACGGATTTCGACGAAAGTTTATACCTAGGGATACTTTTGTCGGGGGAGTGTTTTCGACGGGTCAAATCCTGACCGAGAACTGACCTTGGCCTTCTAAATGGTCAATTCAAGGTCTACGGATTTCGACGAAATTTTATACACAGGGCTACTTTTGTCCGGGGAGTGTTTTGGACGGGTCAAATCGTTACCCCGACCTGACCTAGACCTTCAAAATGGTCAATTCAAAGTCAAATCCCGGACGGAGTCGGGTCACCTGCTAGTATGTTATAAATTGGCATCATCGTGTATCGCTAACAGTATCTAATCAGTTCTACCTACCACAATTAACGAAGTTAAATAGGTTTTCTAGCAGGGAGATTAATCGGAGACAACACACGTTTAATATACAACACCATACACGAGACTGACGTACAAAATATACCCGGCATTTTGCTATTGATAAACTTTGAGAAAGCGTTCGACACTTGTTTCGTGGCCATTTATCGATGATTGCCTATTGAAATTTAACTTCGGAAAATCGATTAGAAGGTGGATAAAAACGTTTTATGTAGACATTCAAAAGGCAGTCCTCGTTAAAGGCACACTATCTATTTTTTCCAGCCATCGAGAGGCTGTAGACAAGGAGACCGGTATCTCCGAATATTGTTCTCCACTGTGTGCAAATAATTGCAATTATGGTGAGGGAAAATACAAAGATAAAAGGCATCACACTCGGTAGTACAGAACATCAAATGAATCAGTACGCTGGGACACTACACTCATATTGGACAGTAACGAAGAATCTCTTAAAGAAAGCTTGAATGTTCTCGACACATTCGCAAATATGTCAGGATTGAATGCCAACTTGGAAAATTGTCAGATAGGTTGGTTAGGCGCAAGCAAAGCTAACCACGGTGTACCCATTGTAAATTGCGACATTAATATAACAAAGCATTTCAAATTGCTGGGAATAGCGTATAGCACAGATTTATCGCAACTGAATAACCTCAATTTTGGAAACTTATCGAACTGACAACCTGACTTGAAAAATGGAAACACAGGTCCTTGACTCCACTAGGTCGCATTGTAATAAACAAATCTGTCACAATCCCAAAGTTAGTCAATCTATTCCAATATCTTCCAAACCCCGCCCAAAATGTTATTGATGAACTAACAACCATGTTATTCAGGTTCTCGAACGGAAAAAGCGACCGAATTAAACATTCACAAATGTGTACAAATTATCAACAAGACGGCCTAAAGATGAAAACAATGAAGAATTTATCGAAGCCCTAAAATGACCTCGCTCAGGAGGTTTACCACAAAACACGCCAAGTGGATATTGCCCACGAAATATTATCTGATCCACTATTCCTCACATATGGTACAAAATACATCAAATCGATCAAGGGTACAGTCATAAACCCATTTGGTTTGATGTCATAAAGTCTTTGACACATTTACCCAAGAAGTTACCCAGTTCATACTCATATCTAAACACAAATACTATATGGAATAACGATAATATTAAAGTAAACCGGCCTTCAATGGAAATACAGGAATAGTAGCGAAAAGGCATGATATTTGTGAATGATCTTATTGCAGACGACAATCAACTGTAGCTAGGATCAAAGAAATTTATGATATATCGACAAACTTCATTACAATCCATAGTATTAACAAACAGTTGATCAAGCTGTCACAAATGATCGACCAATTACACTATCAAAAAAACCAAGCACCCTGATTCCCTGGCAGTTGTCATTGCTTCTACTAAAAAGTATTCGGGGTTGCAAGGATTTTTATGACATTCTCGTATCGGATAAAACGATAAAACCTTCCTCAATACAGAAATAAGGACAAGACACATCCATTCACCGTGACGTACAAACCACGATCCGACACCAGGTTGCGATGGTTCCATGCATAAATACCAGAATTTTAGCGACAAAACAATTACTCTAGAAGATGAAAATTACAAACGATAGTGATTGTACTAGATGTCAAAAGATAGAATCAATATCTTCTTTGATTGTCCAATAGTATCACATACAGTTCAATACTGGATGAACATCAACAGACTAGATATTCCAACTTACAAAATGTAATATATTATTCGGCGTTTCATCGGAAAAGAGCGCCAATATAAAAAGACATGATTTTAATTATTTTCTATAATTATAAAGCAAAATTCGACCCCTTTGAATTATCTTTGAAAGCGTTTCTGAACAAATTAGTAAGCCTCTCTCATATATAAAAGATCAATGGTTTGAGTGGCGATAGGCTGTTGAAATTGCAAGATGAATGGGGAACTTTGACAAGAGTTTTAAACCCATAACTCAATAAGTCAATCAAATAATAATGATACAAAATCATATACCATCAATACAATTGGAACCGGCTACCAATCCAACACATGTTTGTTTTAATTATATATGTATACACAGACTGAAATGTTACTATATATGTTTTTGACAGTCGAAGATATTTTTGTTTGTATATTATGTTATTTATAAATACTGATCGATATACTCTTTGGTGTGCAAGGAGAGTGAATGGTGAGTGTACAAGGACCCCGCCCGGTCCACCTGTGGTGTCACTACAATTATTAAAATTATTTGTTTGATTGCATAAATATTTGTATGACATCACCGTATATAGTGTAATTTACTTATATAAATAAAAATAAAAACATGAAAACGGTTTAATTTATTTTGAGTAAGTTTTGTTTATTTATTTTACTGTTTTATAAGTCATAATATAATTCTGTTCACAAAATAACAGAATGGTATTCATTAGACATGTTGCCACATAACAGGCATTTCGTGTCTTTACATGTACTTTTATTCCATCTGCGTTGCCCCTCCGGTAGTCTGTTCTAAATTTCAATAAATAAGTAGCTAGATGAGAGGGCATAATTATATACTAAGTATGGGCTCAATCTTATGTAATCCCTAATGTTTCGATAAAATATGGCAAAGCTTGAGGAAGACATTTAAATGGCCGAAGAGGCAACTTGCGCGTTCTATTAATTTCGCTTCCATGCGTTTCATGTCTGCCGTGCTTAGTGGTGACTGATTCTGCCACAGTTTCCATATTTACTTCACGCAGCGTTTCTTTGATAAACAAACCTATTTAATCTTGTTCTGTGTGGCGTGACTACCATTAAGATACTTGAGTAGAAGGAATACATTCTTAGCTAATTCTGATCCTTCGTGTGGTACTAATTTTGACTCTGCACTTACTTTCGACCGTTACGGAATATCTCCCTAACTATACATGTATCATGTAGTTTGGTGTGCTAGACTTCATTGTTGTGATAATTTTGAAGAAGATGAATGGCCACCAAAATTTGAGTTTTCTCGAAACACACAAATTCATCATCATACAGCATAATCGGCACGATCACAGAATCATACAATTTAAACATAATATCTAGAGGCAACTGCAGCTTTCTTGTTCTATTTAAAAGGCCACGCATGACCCTCGTGGCTTTTTTCTAGGTCTGCTTAATCGACTGACAAAATCTACCGTTGTAAAAGAATTTAATACCAAGGTATTTAAACACTTTTAGAATTTAGAAGCTACCAAGATATTTAAGCACTATTAGAATTTGTATTTCTTGGCACCGATATGTGAATATTGGTAAGTTCTTTGACAATTTGTTAGTAAAAATTAAATTTTTCGTTTTCTGTGTATTATCTTGGAGATTCCATGCCTCGGCATAATCTGCGAATGTTAAAAATGAACGATGCATATTATCATCCTGTTTCGTCTGCGTACAAAAAGCACAATATATTTATAAAACAGCCAATATGTTCAAAATATTTCTCATCAAAATAGTTCAAGTTTGAGATTGCACAGTCACTTAGAAAACTTTGTATATCATTCGCAAACAAAGAAAAGAAAAGAGGTGACATTGGTTCACTATTAAATAGTCCTATATGGCTGATCAAGAAGTCTGATTGCGAATTATTATTTTTCACTCACAATTTGATATTCTCGTACATGCTTCGTGTTACTGTAGAATTTTACTGTTTATATCTGCTTGCATATGTTTCAACCAAAGAGCATCTCACAATATAGTATGAACTGGTTTGCGGAAGTCATTGCAAGTGCAATATATTTTTGTCCGCTCTGCAGGTATACGTTTATGAGAGCATGTTGAATATATATATATTATCTATTGTTAAGTGACCCTTACGAAAACCTGTTTGAATTTTATTTATCAAGTCATTCTCTTCTGTAAATGACGACATTCGATTATTAACAACTGATGTAAAAGGTTTTGCAAAACAACTTAGAAAGGTGATTCATCTTTTTGATTCAGGTAAATTAGGTTCCCCGGATCTTGAAAATGGGCTATATCATCCCAACATACCATTGTTTCCAAAAATACCCGTTACTCAAAATGGGATTAAAAAAGCGAACATATATGCTCATCATTTCATCTAACGATTCTTTGATATATTCGTTAAATATTTGATCCGCCCCTACTGTCTTACCGTTCTCGAACTTGCTTATAGCAATAACGTTCTCTTCTTGTGTAATATGTCTGTTTAGATGTGACTCATAATTTTCGTTGAAGTCCATATCGACAGTAAGGAACATCCGATTCATCATTTACAGCCGTTTAGGTTTAAAACCTTAAAGTACTCATCGAATTGTTCTATTGTGCCGTTTCCTCTGCATTGTTTTGGCTGGTTGTAGGAAAACATTTTGTCAAGTCTGTCCCAGGATGAATACTTAGATGCATCTCGAAGTTCTGAAACCTGCTTACTCGCATTTGTTTTCTTTTTTCTATCCATAACCCCTCTATACTTCGCGCAGGATTGTTTCATTATATCTTTATCTATAATATATTTTGTTATATTGTACTCGCGCTTTGAACTGGACAGGCTGTCCTTGGCGATAGTATAAGTGCTAATCAAACCGACCTGAGAGTTTGTTGTTACAATGATTAAATGTATTACAGCTCTTGTGCCTAGCTTACATACATATTATATCATACGTATATCGTATGATGATTATTATAGAGGACGCTTTGAAAGTTAATTGTAAATATGCATTTTATTGGCTTCATAGTTCGCCATAGATATCTATTATGTGTAATATCTTACATAAAAGTTGAAGTCCTAACCACACTGTGTCTTGTCCAATTTTATCACTGGTTGGTGGAACAAAAACGTTTGACACGACCACATTCTTATTTCTATACTAGCAACGGATATGGGCATGCTTCAGTTTTTTGTCACTGGAGACGCATGGGAGCCCTTTTTTTTAACTAAAAGTGTATTGTGTACCCCACCATACCTCACATATCTGCATGCACATATGGAACTCAACAAAATCAAAATATTACTTTATTACTATATTTACTAACTGAAACAGACTCCATTCCATTTATTCAGAAAGTTGTGCAATTTGTATATAGGATTTCATTCGCACACGTTTCAGAGCCAACCACCACGAGGCACGAATGCACTATAATCTGCCAATAGTTAATTTGAAGCGAGGGTGAACAAATGTAGAAATATGTATGTGTATAATTTATATTTTTTTCTTAATATTTTCCAGCGAGTAACCACTTTGCAGTGTTGCCATATGTTTGGACATTGTTTATCATTTTATCGCGCCAACGTTACATATTTTCAGATAAAATACCGTAGATGTGTAAATGACTCCATCCATAATTATGTTATTTCGAATATGTAAATTGCTGCGTCAATTTGCTGCCTTTCGGTTAATTATACTCTGATGAATAGCTGCTGCTTTGGGGGTCATATTCCAAGATGGCCGCCGATATGTCAAAGGTCATAAAGGTCAAAGGCCATAAGCCGAAGGTAAAAGGTCAAGGTTGTTAAGGGGAAGGTCAAAGGTTTTGGTCCCAGATTCCAAGATGGCCGCTATCTAACCCTAACTCTAACCCTAATGCTAACCCTAACCTATATAGCTGCTATCTAACACTAGCCGATATAGCTGCCACTAACCGTAGGTCCAAACGGAGCATTTTAACAAATCCGAGATGGCTGCTATTTTTCTCAAATTGAAGCCCAGATTTGAGTATTATTCCCATGTATAGTTGGCACGTATTTACCGAGGGCCCGCTAGCTCCCATACCGTTTACGTGTCATCTAATCCTAATGCTAAACTAACCCTATCCTATATAGCTGCTATCTAACCCTAACCCATATAGCTGCCACTAACCGTAGCTCCCACCCGAGCATTAAAAAACATCCGAGATGGCTGCCATTTTATTTAGACCCCCCTAGCTCCTATATCGTTTTCGTATATGTTCAGGTTTTATTCATTTGTTCTAAAATGTGGTTTCTGCTACAAGATTACCGTCGATCGAGGTAATCGTGAATAGTTGCATCCTGGATTTTTGAAATTATTATATGGTATGTATGAATCCGAATTTAATAATGAAAAATTAGTTTTTCTGAGGTTTTTGTGATGGACATTTTTTTTTTTGAGGTTTTTGTTCAATTTTGTGATGAAAAATTATTTTGTTTAGTTTTGCGTTCAATCTACGTTCCAGAAGTGTATATCTGAATATATAAAACAAATTGGGGGAAAAAAACTGATTTTTTGGGAGTTTTTTTTTTTGGTTAAAAAAAAACATTTTTTTTTGGCCAGCGTGATATATCAAAAGACTCGGAACGATAGGACGAGTTCAATTCCGTAAAAAATTCTATATCACAGATACAGTTTTCCCAAAAATGCTAGCAGAACCTGCCAGAACCCCAAAAAAACATATTTTTTTAATCCGATATAGGTCGTGTGACCTATTAAAATACTCGGATTGATAAGACGAATTCAATTCCGTGAAAAAAAAAATTATATCACACATACGGTTTTCCCCAAAATGTTAGCAGAATCTGACAGAACCCCAAAAAAACATTCACAAATGATAGGGAGCGTTAGTTATTGTACGTGTACAAACTTTTAAGAAAACCATATTCTGCGGTGATGTAATTCTGATAGGTCTCAATGTGGCTCCACCGCTGTATTATGTAAGTTTGCACCACACAAATAAAATTAATATTGAGGGAGAATCCCATATGTTACTTTTCAGTCGCAAAGGTCAGTGGGTATATATCAGATGTCATGACGTAGTGGATCAATGGGCAGAGGCCATAGGACAGAGGTAACATGTTATGGCTCAAAGGGCAATTCTATCTAATTTCTATTTTTAAATTGTTACTATATTTACCATCAGAACATTTGTGCCCTGTATATTTTCACTCATATCTCGGCGCCCTGCCAACTTATATTTTTTATCCCTGCGTATTAATCAGTTTGCCACCACAGGGATTTTGGAGCAAGTAAAATGAACCAATTTTAAACATACATATTATTTATTAAATAAGTGCAACAACACCAAAAAAATCCGTGTGTCTATCCACATCCATCCTGGTAAAACTGGAATGCCATTGGATTGCACTCACGGCACATCAACGTGTCAATTTGGTTCATATGTTGCATGAAGCACGGTTCCAAGCACTTCATTCATGGCAGATATACTTTCAATCAACGCAGACTAAATTTATGGTATGTTATATTTCCCGGCCTTATAAAGCAACGGACAGTAGATGTGTTCAGTAATTTTAAAGTGCAGGTTTGCTGATTGCAGCCGCCGCGGATCGCCGCCGCCGCCGCAAAATTCCGCAAAACGCGCCGCCACAAAATACCGCAAAACGCCGCCGCCGCCACAAAACGCCGCCGCCGCAATGACGTCAATGCAGGACAGATTTTAGGTTATAAGGAACATTTGTATAAAGGAAAGCCATATACCCGAGATATTTTAGTCAAGTATAAATGAAGCACCAGTGTTCAATCTGCTCTAGTGAGTATGGGCGGAACCATGATTTGAAAAGACATGTACAATCTAAGCACACTGAGTTTGTCAACCGACAACCACAGCAGCAGCACCAATCAGCAGCAACAAGCAGCAGTATCAGCCACAACAACAACGACAGCAACAGCCATTACAACAGCACCAGTTACTACAACACCATCAGGGAAAACAGCAACAAAGCGACATAACATCCTGCTTTGATGATCGAATGACCAATATCCAGGAAGATTTTGTCTTCAAGCATCCATTCACGGCATGCGTAAGTGGACCGACATCTAGTGGGAAGATGTACTTCGTGAAAACCTTGCTACAAAAGTCTGCCTAAAAAATATCACTGGCACCGGACAGAATGGTTTTATAAATATTGGCAGCTCCTATATGACGAAATAAAGTATACCGTCACCCCTCAGGTCAACTTTACACGAGGAATACCAGCAAACTTGTATTCTCTTATCAACCCCCGGTATAAAAATCTAGTTATACTCGATGACTTGATGCAAACTTCATCAAAAGACCAGAGAGTTAATGATTTGCATTCCGAAGGAAGTCACCATTTGAACTTATCTTTGATAAGTTTGAACCAGAATTTCTACTACAACAAGGATCCGACGCAACGACGAAATTGTCAATATTTGGTATTGTTCAATAACCTAATCGACGAGGGATTAATTTCAACATTATCAAGGCAGATGTATCCCTGAATGCCCTCAGCGTATGATGCGAGAGTTTTCGGAAGCGGCGAGTGAACCGTACGGTTACCTACTGGTGGATTTAAAAGCCGCAACCCCGGACACAATACGTCTGCGACAGAATGTGCTAAAAGAGGACACGAACCAACATATGGGTGAATGGAATAGCATGAAATATAATCTCCATAAGTACAGCGAGCACCCAGATGAACAGAATGGGGTGAAATATTATGCCAACAATAGTCCGGGCCAATGGAATGGGATGAAATACGATGACAGAGAACCCCTGGGTAAACTGTGGATGGAAAACATACAAAAGACACTGAGACCCAGTGTCAACAGAATGGGATGAAATACGATGACAGAGAACTCCCTGGTCAACAGAAGGGCATGGCATATAATTATATTGTGCCCCATGGTCAACATAATGGCTATACTAAGGACATAAAGCCACCTGGTGAGCTCGATGAAATTAATAAGGAAAACCGTCAAAACATATACATTCGAGAAGACATGCCGTACCCATGTAATGACTGCGGGCTTTTGTTCGAAGATCAGCATGATGTTCAGAGACACATAAAAAACTGATGTCAAGAAAATAAGTTAAAACGAAAATTAACTGAGGACACGGATGATGTGTGTGATGATGTGTGTGATGAGAGTAGAGATAAAACACAAGAAGAATGGAGTGATAAAGTGGACACGTATACGGAAAATGGCTCCACAGAAAAAGAAGCAAAAGTACAAGCTGACAAGGACCTTAAAAGTAAAGACATGAGGCAATTTATGAATGGTTATGCTAGGACAATATTAGCGTATCTGAAGCTGCGCGATGGGACTCTGCACAAAAGTCATGGATAAAGTCGACACATATTTGAATAATGGTTATGAAGATCGTGACGCAGTGAAAATGTCAATATTAAAGTACAAACCGTTGCTAGAAAAATTCATGGACGAAACAAATGACACTTCTGACGAAAGTGATGACAATTCGGACGAAAGTGACAGTGATGACAAATCCGGTGAAAGTGATCACAAAGTGGATGAAAGTGACAGTGACTAGTTAATGTAAAAAAAAATGTAGTATGTACCACATGTCATGTTATTTTGCTCCAAAAAACAAAAGTAGAGGTTCCCTCGCCATTGGTAGTGACGTCATTGCGGTGGCGGCGGCGTTTTGCGGTATTTTGTGGCGGCGGCGTTTTGCGGTATTTTATGGCGGCGGCGTTTTGCGGAATTTTGCGGCGGCGGCGGCGGCGATTCGCGGCGGTGGCTGCAATCAGCAAACCTGCACGTTTAACTCGTAAATTTACTGAACACATCTATTTAAAAATAGAAATTAGATAGAATTGCCCTTTGAGCCATAACTATTTACCTCCGTCCTATGGCCTCTGCCCATTGATCCACTACGTCATGACATCTGATATATACCCACTGACCTTTGCGACTGAAAAGTAACATATGGGATTCTCCCTCAATATTAATTTTATTTGTGTGGTGCAAACTTACATAATACAGCGGTGGAGCCACATTGAGACCTAGCAGAATTACATCACCGCAGAATATGGTTTTCTTAAAAGTTTGTACACGTACAATAACTAAAGCTCCCTATCATTTGTGAATGGTTTTTTGGGGTTCTGTCATATTCTGCTAACATTTTTGGGGAAAACCGTATGTGCAATATAGACATTTTTTTTACGGAATTGAATTCGTCTTATCGTTCAAGTATTTTGATAGGTCACACGACCTATATCGGATTTTTTTTAAATATGGTTTTTGGGGGTTCTGGCAGGTTCTGCTAGCATTTTTGGGAAAACTGTATCTGTGATATATAATCTTTTTACGGAATTGAAATCGTCTTATCGTTCCGAGTCTTTTGATATATCACGCGGGCCAAAACAAAATTAATTTTGTTTTTAACCAAAAACAAAAATTCCCAAAAAATCAGTTTTTTTCCCCCCATTTTTTTTTATATATTCAGATATACACTTCTGGAACATAGATTGAACGCAAAACTAAAATTTTTTATATTTTTCATCACAAAATTGAACAAAAACCTCCAAAAAAATATTTTTCCATCACAAAAACCTCAGAAAAACTAATATTTCATTATAAAATTCGGATTCATACATACCATATAATAATTTCCAAAATCCAGGATGCAACTATTCACGATTACCTCGATCGACGGTAATCTTGTAGCAGAAACCACATTTTAGAACAAATGAATAAAACCTGAACATATACGAAAACGATATAGGAGCTAGGGGGTCTAAATAAAATGGCAGCCATCTCGGATGTTTTTTAATGCTCGGGTGGGAGCTACGGTTAGTGGCAGCTATATGGGTTAGGGTTAGATAGGGTTAGTTTAGCATTAGGGTTAGATGACACGTAAACGGTATGGGAGCTAGCAGGCCCTCGGTAAATACGTGCCAACTATACATGGGAATTATACTCAAATCTGGGCTTCAATTTGAGAAAAATAGCAGCCATCTCGGATTTGTTAAAATGCTCCGTTGGGACCTACGGTTAGTGGCAGCTATATCGGCTAGGGTTAGATAGCAGCTATATATGTTAGGGTTAGCATTAGGGTTATAGTTAGGGTTAGATAGCGGCCATCTTGGAATCTGGGACCAAAAGCTTTGACCTTCCCCTTAACAACCTTGACCTTTTACCTTCGGCTTATGGCCCTTGACCTTTATGACCTTTGACATATCGGCGGCCATCTTGGAATATGACCCCAAAGCAGCCGGTAAACTGGTGGCCATTTGAGACCACGATTTTTACAAAAAATGTAGAAAAATATACATTTCCCACTAAGTGCTGAATGGAGCATCAAACATTAAGAACAATTTCAAATTATATGTGGTGTTGAGTTGGGGGAGGGTTGTGGCTGTCTATCTGGTGATACTGATTGATATTCAATATAAATATAAATATATACGACGCGTTTTATATGTTTTATATATAGGTCGCAGCAAAGTTGTGGATGCACTTCGTGACTATATGGTCTTTGTGTGTTGGGGTGTCTATCTTGAAATTTCCACCCCCCTGAACAAGACCGAAGTCCCAGTTTCACAGAATCCCATTAGCACCCAATTGAGTAGGAACTGTCAAACTGTTGAAAATTTCTAACCTGACAATTTCCAACTGGTGGCCATTTGAGACCACGATTTTTACTAAATGCGCAAATAGGTGGTCATGGAAGGGTGATATCGCCTTTTGCCAGATCGCTTCAAATTTTCCTATATATTTTTGTGTGCAGAATCCTAAACGCGCGAATAGGTGGACATGGAAGGGTGATATTGCCCTTTGCCAGATCGCTTCAAATTTTCCTATATATTTTTGTGTGCAGAATCCTAAATGCGCGAATAGGTGGTCATGGAAGGGTGATGTCACCCTGTACCAGATCGCTTCAAATTTCATATATATTTTTGTGTGCAGAATCCTAAATGCGCAAATAGGTGGTCATGGAAGGGTGATATCGCCCTTTGCCAGATCGCTTCAAATTTTCCCATATAGTTTTTTTTAGCAGAACGGTGAACGCGCGAGTAAAATGTAGGTGGTCATGGAATGGTGATATCGCCCTTTGCCAGATCGCTTCAAATTTTCCTATATATTTGTGTGTGCAGAATCCTAAACGTGCAAATAAGCAGCTACTTATATCATGACCTGAAATTGTTCACATTTATAAAGTTGGTGGTTGCATGTTAAAGGTTGACAATCCGATTATACCCCCCTAAATTAATATTTATTTGGCTTCAGGGATAAAAAAAATTTGATTAGAGTCAAGGAACCCACCCATTAAATCTCATTTAGTCATTAGATATCGATTTTATAAATCTATTAATTTTCACCACATGGATTAAATGCCGCCTGGGAATAAATACATCGATCGTCTATCAGATACACTCTCGGTATGCACGCACATCGTAAATCGAGAATACTGGAGAAATAACTTTGCGTAATGGTGCGCGCGCATACGGGGTCTGTGTCTGATAGACGGTCGATGTATCTATTGCCAGGCGGCATTTAATCGATGTGGTGAAAATTAGCAGGTTTCAAAAATGGATATCTAATAACTCTGAGCTTTAAAGGGTGGGTTCCTCGACTTGATTCAAATATGTTTGACCCCCCGAAGCCAAAGAAATATTAATTTAGGGGTGTTTAATCGGATTGTGCATCTTTAATGCACATATTATTGTTTTCATTTATTGATCATTTTGATTATCACTTTACATAAGAGTTAGAGCACAAGAACTGAATAGTTCTTTACCAGATTCAATCACATCGTTGATAAGATTTATTCTGGCGAAGAACTATTTGCATGCTCTGTAGGCTGCAACGATTCATCGCGATACGCTGTCACACAACATGTGTATCGTATTGACCATGCACTATGGGATTAGCTAGACATATTGGTCTAGTTTCACACGCAGTGTAAACTTGATGTTTTTCTTATAGCCTTTTCGATTATGGCAAGGAACTTGACCCAGTTCATGGGGGAGAACTGCGACATGAGGATCGGTGGCATTCCGATAAAGAGACGGTGGAAATCCGATAAACGAGACGGTTCGCTTTCGGCGACAAACGAGATTTTCTTCGTGTTTGGGCATTCAAACGGAATTGCCGTGACAAATCAGGTTGCATATCATCATATCGTTATTTTAGTTACTAATATCCATCAAAATCTAGACGCTACAGTGAGTAAAACCAATAGATTCGCCTTTTAAAAGTCACGCGACGGTTCGTTTTCGCAATGGGATTGTGCTCTAAACATGTTTATCTCTTACAATGTATATACAAATATTATTTCTTTATGTACTAGTAACTTGTCTCTAGTTATACATGTAGGTATTCCTAGCTTTTCCCAGGAGATCCGCCTGGTTTTGCATGCTGGAATATCTACTGGTTGCTTCTTTTGGTTTCATTGGAAATTGTTTTAATTTTTAAATTTAGATTATATTAGTTGGTTTACAAACAGACGTCCGTTCATTTGTCCGAACATGTCGCCTAATCCTTGTATCTTGGGTGTTCACCCTTTCATGAGTGGAGCTGAAATTCGGTGAAAACCCTGTGCCAATAATTAATGCATTATCTTATATAGGGTGCCTGGCAAATATACAAGACAATGCTTTGTCCTTATGATAGTTACCTTAACCGCGTAGGCTAGCACATTCTCTTATTATGTGAGCCTTCCTATGGGGGACTCGCATATATATGAGAATGCGCTGCACAGGGCCTTTAATGTTGCACCCCTGCAGCTCCCGTCATGAAAGGGTTAATTATCGTGGTTTATTGTCTTTTGGTTTGGTGATAGCAAGGGTTGCAGGAAAGGATACCGACATATTACAGGTGTCATCTATAAGTTTTAACCAGAGTTACCTGGAGTTATGGCCCTTAATTGACTTGGAAATTATGTCCATCCAAACATATCACCTTGTATTTTGGGTGTTATTTATCAGAGTTTTGCCCTTTGGCATGGTGATAGCATAGCTTGGAGAAAAGGATACCCACAAACTATAGGTTTTGTCCACAAAAAAGCAGATTTATGGCCCTTATTTGATTTGTACGCAAAAAAGCAGATTTATGGCCCTTATTTGATTTGTACGCACCTATTCTACCTCGGGTGTCATCAGATGTTATTCTCCATTCGTATGGTGATGTCACATACTACAGGTTTCATCAAATTATATTTATACCAGAGTTACGGCCCTTGTTTGAGTTTGTAATTTACTATCGCCCATGGATGGGTTAACACCTGCCGATCGTGATCGGCCTCTCGTTAATATGATTGATGCTCCAAGGTTATTTAAGCCCTTTTCATTTAAATTTTTTTAAATTCATATAATCTGTAAGGAAGTTGCATAGAGGTGAACTGTTAGTCTAAAAAATGTTTGTAAACCAACTAATTATAATTGTACAATTAATTTAGTTTTGATATTGAACTTTCAATTTCCACATATGACAATTTCTCATGTGATTTTTTATGATTCATTCACATGTGTCAACCAGAGGCAACAAATAAAACATTAACCGGATCAGAATATTGTGTCATTGTCTAATTTACTCCCAATGTATGGATATATTTTAGGATTCAAACCAGAGTCGATACATTACATGGATGTCATTTCAGTCATTTCATTCTTATCCATTGATAAATACATTCCATAGCTGCAATGGTATATTTAATGGTAGTTAACACACAATGTTTAGTTAATGTTCGCTAAAAGGCATCATTTCCAACTGCTTGACATTTAAGATTTGCAATTGATATCATATAGTTAATAAGGGAACTTTTGAACAACTTAAACATTCAAATAACATGCACAGATGATGTGGCTCTTAATTATTTGGAGGCTGGTCAGCTCGGCATGTGATGCGACTTGTCTATTTATTCAATAATCTTTTATTAATAATTCTTTTTTGTTATTATCAGCAATATTGTTAATCAAGATGCTGGCTAACCAAAATGATAAATTTTCTCAATAATCCAATACATTTAGTATATATTCCACACCATTGTACCACAGAGTTGTACATTTATGTAATTTAAAGGTAACATTGAAATTTAATCTATTTTTCCTAGCCCATGATGTGTCCATGTCCAATCTAGCTACCAAACTTGGTATGTGTCTTTATCAGCCAAATATACAGGCCCAGTTCAAGTACGGTTCAGTCCAATAATGTTGACATGATATTGTGTTATTGCCCTTTTTCGACTTGTACAATTTCATAACATTTTGGTTTATGACCGACAACCCCAATTTGGATTAAAAATAAAGCAACACATATTTGTCTCAACCAAAAGGCTGGACTAGAAAAGGTATAAACTTTATCACTGCAACTAATTATAACCCCACTTGGTGAAGACTAAATCACACTGGAAGTGAATACATGTTCCCCAATGTATTTCACAGTAGATGAAGGTGGGTCTCATATCAAGATAGCATGATTTATATGACTTTCAATTGTAATGATTCATAGTGAATTGGCTCACTAAATCACTAATCTTGAGCTGGACATTCCTGTTATGTGAAATACATTAACATGGTTAGCGAACACAGCAGGTGAAGGCCAGCCTCCGATCAAATTGGCATGATTTATGTGGCGTTCGATAGGCCATTTCGTGAACAAATTTAATTACATGACTGAAATTTTGCGAGAACCCTTTCCAAAGTATTATCTTAATGTTATGTGTCGCCCATAGGACCCTAACTTATATGAGAGAATGCATTGACCGAACAATATTCACCATGACCTTGTAAGTCAGTGCATTCTCTTATATATGCGAGGATCCCTGAGAGACCGCATATATGAGGCCCCCACCCCCTTTTTCGTACGCCGTATTCCATGCCCTGTTATGAGGTACGCCGTATTCCAGCCCCTTTGTTAGGAGGTATTCAAAAAATACCGGTATTCGTACGCCGGCCTTCCAAAAAATGAAGTTTTCATATATTTTTATGTATTCCATATGGCTGTTAACTGGTATTCCGTATGTCCGTGTTAAGTGGTAATCCGTATTCCATCGGAGGTGGTGCGGGGGCCTCATATATGAGAGCACTCACTGGCGTAGGCGGAAGATGTCTCTATTCCGAAGGTTCGCTATTCCGAAGGTTCACTATTCCCAAGGTTCACTATTCCCAAGGTTCTCTATTCCGAAGATTATTTTTATTATAAAAGTTAATTCTATATTCTAAAGTATTGAGAGGGTTCTTTATCACGAAGACTCTTTTTATGAAGGAAATAACTTAAAACATTGAAACAATAAATGTGACTCTTTTTTCGCGGGTTTCCCACTGGGTTTCCTTGACATTATTAAAGTATGCTGTTATTTCACAAAACATATTCACGTCAGGCAGCCCACACAATTGCTATGTTTGCATACAATTTAATGTCTTCACGTATGACGTTATATCTCAATAATCTTAGAGGCAAGAATACGCCAGCTAAATGCGGATTAAAACAGTGGGGCTATAACTCTTAATGAATACTGCGTAGCAGAATGTCGTTGAATAGACGGGTATGAGATTAACTTAACTGCAATTGTGCATTTGTATTGAATTTTAAGGCCCACTTAATTTTCGAGTCACCGACTATTTTTTTATAACAATCTGTACCATAAAATATGATTCATCACCAGTTGAAACGTCTGTATCCGAAGATGCCCATAGACAAATAGAAAACAGCTTAAATCATAAAATGATTCCCCCCGTTATGGCTCCCAGAATGCAACAGAATTCAACCTAATGTATTTTGAATTGAAGGGGAATAACACTATCTTTAAAATATAGAGTTATTCCCCTCCAATGAAAATAATACACTTTGCGCAACAAAACCAGATGAACGTTAAGCACAAAAATACGTCGTTAACTCAACAAAAACAACATGTTCACAGTTTATTACACCGGATAAGCTGATAATACAGTGTTAGATAGCTTCCTGTTTCGAATGGTATATATACTGGCATATATTTTATATATGTGATCTGGGGGTTCGATAATTAAGTGGGCCTTTAATGTTGATGTTTCTTTCAAATACAGATTGCCAGTTCGGAAAAAACTATATCTCTTACCTGTAGTTTATTTCAGTCATCGTGTTTTCAACTTTCCATAATAAACGATAAACTGATACTGTCTTTTTGCTATTAATAACCGACGTCTGAGACAATTTGGGAATTAGACGTGGGTGTATACATGTACAATAAGTGAATACTAGCGTAATAGTAGTTTTCATTCCTCGTGTGGTTTTTGTGGTGGGGTGCAAATTCTGATTCATTTCTGGTTAAATACGCCCAGAACAGAAAACCTTCAGAATAGCGAACCTTCGGAATAGCGAACCTTCGGAATAATGAACCTTCGGAATAATGAACCTTCAGAATAGCGAACCTTCGGAACAATGACCCTTCGGAATAGAGAACCCTACCCGGCGTAGGATATGTAATGCATCACCAGCGCATCTCCCGTCATTAAAGGGTTAAACCCGCTGGATATTGTAATGATAACAGGTGAAATAGGCTCAATAAATCATGTAATCTTGAGGTAGACATTCATATGATGTGAAATTCATGGTTACCGAACAGGTACAAGTCTGCTTGTACCCACACCAGCTAGGATATTTGAATAACGAGCATGTCCACATCCAAATATCCTAGCTGGTTTATGTACAGGTAGACTTGGACTAGTACTGGCTAAGAAATTTGTAACATGTATTTTTTTATCTTCAAATCTTTTATCTTCAAACAGTTCCTAGGTTTTGAGCCAATGGTATTCTCTTTTGGTATAAAGTAAGCAGTGGTCATATGGCTTCCACCTCAAAATTCTTCTGATTTTTAGCACAGAAAAATGGTTCTTATTTATCCATCTATACATGGAACTTTGAAACAAAATTAAGAGTGTTCCAAAAAGAATGACACTACATAAGTGCTGAAATTTGGCGCCTTATGTTTCAATGTTAATTTGCACAGTGCATAATCATGCATGTTGCCACATCTGAGTTATAAAATTAGGATAATTTTAAAACCATTATAAATTAGGTGAATGGAATTTAGACACAATTTATTCTAAATTTATGCCATGACTAAATTTAGAAAAATGAGGATAAATTTCGAAATTTATTAAGATAAATATCGAAATTTATCCATATTTAAAAAAACATTTCATGATATAAATGTAGTTGAAATTTACTAACATTGATGTCAGATCAATTTGGATGGTCAGTTAAATGTAGATAAATGGAAGTTTATCCACATAAATTTTGAAATTTATCCACATAAATTTTGAAATTTATCCACATAAATTTTGGAATTTATTCAAATAAACTTTGAAATTTATCCCCATTTGCTTAATTTATGTCATAAAGAGCGTTTATATCTCGAATTCGCAGAATTCTTAAACATATGTAAGACGATCCCAAAGTTATGACACTATGAAAGTGTTGAAATGTTGTCCCTTGGATTTCAACATTCATGTAAAATTTATGCAGTGCATAAATTGTGTTAAACTCCAGAATCATGCCAGATCTATTTTGTTCGAAATCTGGAATTTCAAATTTAGGGAGAATTTATTCGCATTTATTCACTTTGTGAGGAAGAATAAATGTGAAATTTATGCATATGCCTAAATTTCAAATTTAGGATAAATTTATGCCGTTGTAAATTGTGTACATGGAATTTAGGCATAATTTATTTTTTTGTAAATTCCACTTTTCATGCAGTGATCGCGGTGGATTTACATCATGTTGACAGTAAACTAGTAACTACATACATCATAATTTTGTGGCGACCTGGAAGATTAGTATTTCTTATACAAGCATTTCAACAATGTCTATGTTACCATGATGTGTCGCTTGGCATTGCGAGCAATGATCTTGATAGCGGTTGGCCGAATGTAAATATATGCATACATGTACATGTGTAATTGTCTATTCAACCGTTCATATTATGTAAATTCAGCAACATGGCTCTCTTGTATTTCCTATGGGCTGTGGTTTAGATTAAACTTGGCAGTCGTTCTATTTTTCGCTCAGTTTTAAATTCGCGCACTGATGGGTGCGCGAAAAATAGTACTGCGCAAATTTAAATACGAGTAAGGTATACAGATAATTGTATATACTAATATGAATGAGTTAAGAATAAATAATCATAGTCACGTATTTCGAAAACCCAAATACGCCCACACCGGCGTTATTTGAATCTGAATAACACTATTGTTGAATGTATATGGGGTACGAAAACAGTCGTATATGAGCGTATTCATGTTACAAATACGTCCGTGTCGGGCGTATTTGATGCACCCCATACGAAACACGCCCATATTGACATTATTTATCCTAACGTTTTTCATCGACACGACTTACCCGATTCATGCTCTTTATATGCGGGTTCACTCTGGCCCACGCCATTCAGCGGAGTATCAGCTATACGCTCATTATGGACTTATTTCCGAATCTACTGTTTTCGTGCCCCATTTACGTTAATATAGAACGTAATACAGATTCAAATAACGCCAATATGGACGTATTTGGGTTTTTGAAAATACGTTATATATGAACATATTATCATGAGGATATGTCGAATAAACATCACATTATTTCGTGAGCGGAATGCCAACACTCAAAGGGTCTATTTCCATCTGCGGTTGCGCGTGAATCCAGTCGAGGTTACGTTTAAAGGGAATAAAGGCGTAAAGTCCTTCAAGTCTGTAAAATTACAGTCAATAACAAGTACAACTGTCATGTCAAATAGATCGACTTTGTTCTTATTTTCATTATTGAAAACTCTCCAATATCGTGATTTCGCACATTGAAACCAGTGTTATATAAACATTGCTGTTATAGTAACATTACCAATCGATGTCCAATAAGATTAAATATGAAAATTTTACGGTAAATATTGGAAAAGGTCAAAATCATTTAAAATTATTCTGAATATCAAATTCAGTCTATAATATTTGAACATACTTCGCGATTAGCAGTTTTTTTGACAAGACACTGACGCAGATTTGTTTAAGAATGGCTTCAGCAAGTGAAATTTCGTTATTGTAGAGATATCATGCAATACTTAACATCATAACAGGCATAGTATGACAATAGATCTTTAATAGAACAATGTTTATGTTTTCAAAATGAGAGATAACTCTAAGATGTGCGTTATTTCGTTAAATATCACTTTTACGAAATAACGGTTATGTTTAAAGATGCACACCACAAAGAGACAAATTTCTGGAACAATATAGAAACAACATTTGAATGTGTGGGTGGGTTTCAATTTTACAAAGCCAGCCCAATGTTTCCCACAAAAGGGTTAACCACATACACGGATTATTAACATAGTTTATCTACTTCTCCGCCTTCTTCTAAGTGATGTTTTTTTCAGACTTTTAAAATGTTTTGCTCATCTAATTAATACATTTACAGATACAAACGCATTGGGTCCCTTTAAGGTCGAGCGGCTTTATAACCACGACGCAATTGCTTCTCTCTCATCTGTTGACAGCAATATATTTCTTGATGGTGGTTGGTCCATTAACACGGATTTACTATATAATACATATAAGCATGTAGCCAATGACAATACTAATGCATGAATGTTCATACAAATGGTTCGATATTGGTTCAGATTACAGTAAGCAATATGATTCAGAAGTTGACTATAATGTACAGATGTGCCATTTAAGGTCCCTATACAGCGATATAGTGGGGAATACACTGATTGTCGTTGATTGAATGGAATGACACTCTAATGGCCAGTCACCGATGTTATGCGTGCACCTATTTGGCTGATACAATGATGGCAAATAGCTCCGCAGCACTGTAAGACCACATTAAAAGTAGCCGTGTCTTTTCACACGAGAGTCGCCGATGGGTATGGATTCTGAGCTCTGGTGATCACGGATGCAGCTCTTAGCTCTGGGGAACATGGATGCAGTGTATTTCTTTCCCGTGATTAGTACTCCGGTTAATGGGACAGATGAACATGTTTACATGGAATATACTACTGAGCACCCACTACTCGCAATTGGTTACCTCGTCATTCTGGTAACTCTAACTATCACAGGAACGATTGGCAATATAATGGTGAGTATTAATAGTTTACATCGTCAATCTCGTAACGATAGCTATCACAGGAACGATTGGGATATATAGTGGTGTGTTTTTAATAGTTTGCGTCGTCATGCAATCTCGTTACGCTAACTATCACAGGAACTATTAACACTACAATTAGTGAGTGTCTAAATGTTCATGTCGTCATTTTCTTAACGCCAACTGTCACATGAACGATCGACAATATGGTGGTGAGTTTCTAATAGTTTACCGCATCCTTCTCGTAACGATAACCACCACATGAACGATTGGTAATATAATGTGAGTTTCTAATAGTTTAACTAGTCATTCTGATAACGCTATCTATCAAATGAACGACTGGAAATTTAACGATGAGTTTATAATAGTATAACTTGCCATTCCGATAACGCTAATGACCAAAGGAACGACTGGGAATATAACGACGAGTTTCTAATAGTTTGCCTCGTCATTCTCGTAACGCTACATATCTCAGAAACTATTGGCAAAATAATGATGTGTTTCTAACAGTTTAAAGGTTGTGTGCATCGTACTTCTTTTAAAGTGTCATTTGAAATAATTGACTGTGCGAACACCTCGACACATTATCTTTATTACCTATGTGGGAATTAAATAAAAGAACATTTTGCTATATGGTAATTGGTGAATGATTTTTCCGACGCAACTTATCCGGTATATGCGTTGATCGTGTATTAATGCCTACACGGCTTTTATGGATGAACCATTTACGTTGATGCATCAACGCACACCAACATTAACCCTTTCACGAAGAGATGCCTCTGTGCATCATTAATGATCCTGTGCCAGCGCATTATATTATATATGCGAGTCTCCATTGGGAGCGTCGCATGTTCTAACATGGATTTATGCAAATGGTGCGTCGAGATCCTCTCATGGTGGGAGTTGCGCTGGTGCAGCATTACATACACTGTGCCGGTGCTTTCTCCTATATATGTGAGCCCCTCATACATAACACAATACACTGCCTTACAAGGTAAAGATATATATATTGTTATACATTCTCGTATACATATATGCGAGGCTCCCTGTGGGCTCCTTATGGGAGACTCGCATATTTGAAATAAACCATTAGCACAGGGATATCAAAATGTTCCAGAAAACTCGTCATGAAAGGGTTAACTGGCGCCCAAGATTTATGTCATAATAGCACGTGCGCCGATTGTGCTGTGTAATTTCAGTTCAGGTAAATGAATAACATTAGATGAATCCACTTAAAGTTTATTTTCAGGTTATTGCGACTGTTGCTACATCGCGGGAGCTCCGAACAACGGGCAACATGTTCATTATTAACCTGGCACTGGCAGACCTGATCGTTACGGCATTCGCAAATCCATTCGGCATCGCAGGTAGTCTCATATATATCTTGAAGACCTCTGTCTGTCTGTCTGTCTGTATGTTTGTTTGTCTGTCATTTATACAAATCTACGATTCTCGACCGATCGGGACGAAACTTGGTACGTGTGTGTAGTTTGACCAGGCGGCCGTCGTTGTCGTATTGGCGAGCCCGTGCGGCGCCCGTGCAGCGCATGCGCAGACGAGATCTCGGAAACTGATGGAGCTATCGACTTGAAATTTGCTATGTGAATGTATCTTGACCCGGTTACGCATTTTATCGGGTCGCAGAGCCCGTGCGACGCCAGCTTCGCGCATGCGCAGACGAGATCTCGGAAACGGTGAAGCTATCGACTTGAAATTTGCTATGTGAATGTAACTTGCCCCGAATACGAATTTTATCGGGTCGCCGAGCCCGTGCGACGCCAGCTTCGCGCATGCGCAGACGAGATCTCGGAAACGGGTGGAGCTATCGACTTGAAATTTGGTATGTGAATGTATCTTGCCCCGGATTTGGTTTTTGAATAGCCCGGACAACGTCGGGCTCATCGGCTAGTCTCATCTATATTTTGAAGACCTCTGTTTGTCTGTCTGTATGTGCTTTATAGAATCGAAAACGGGTTGACCGATCGAGACCAAACTTCCTATCCAAAGGTAAAACCGTCGGCGTCGCGTTTTGGAGAAGCTCAGACCACCCGTTCTCCAATCTCAGTCACAAAAAACGCACTGCGGTGGTTAATCAAGTGATAATTTAATGAGCGTTTGTTTTTTATGCATCGCTATAAAGAGCGTTTGTTTACCATTCAACGATATTAGCATCTGCAGAGAGATATACGGGAACATATAATATATAGAAACGGGTGGACTTGAAATTTGGTATGTGAATGTATCTTGCCCCGGATACGAATTTTATCGGGTCGCCGAGCCCATGCGATGCCAGCTTCGCGCATGCGCAGACCAGATCTCGGAAACGGGTAGAGCTATCGACTTGAAATTTGGTTTTTGAATAGCCCGGACAACGTCGGGCTCATCGGCTAGTATAATATAAAGCCAATTGAAGGGAACTGTAATTTGCAGGCCGCAAACAATCATACCAAGAACATCGGTTCCGTCTCGTTATCGTGATCAAAATGGTCGATATATACACGAAATAGTAATAAACAAACTCTGCATGGTCCCAAAAGACTTCCGACGTCATAATTTATAATAATGTGTCAGCTGTGTTATTTTGTCAACAATAAGTCATCTCAACTCTGTATCTTCATCAGAAAACTAAAACAGAACGTTTTCAATGTTCAACGCCCAACTTGCGAGATGCAACTACATATCATCGTACATTCCTTATTTGGCGTGTGATGTAATTAAAACTTGGGAGAAGATACTCACTGGATATACACAATTTTATTTCTTTGCTAAAATCATTCTATTCGGTACACGTGTACTGACTGATCATTACCCAATCATGCATAAACATCCATCAGCTGTATTTTGCACTGACAGCGGGTAGTATAGGCCGATTAAATGAGACTTGTTGTGATCTGAATGAGATTGCTGCGAAGTGAAAGTGGAAGACTACGACAGTATTTGTTTATATACAAATTTCTGCAATTTTTTTTGGCATTTATTTACTTAAAATATTGTACTAATTTAACAATACCATACCATTTGACATGGTATAAGTATGTGTCTATATTTTAGTATTGTTTCTGTTTATGGCGAAATTAACGGATGTGACTATTTTAACAGCAATATCCACCACACACGCCGCCCATATCTTTACAATTAAGATATTTTTTAATTTATATTTTACTCGTTGTAATAACACACCCTTGGGCACCATTGATTTAAATGTTATACTGCAAAATTTACAAACAGACTCTATTGCCCTATACCACAGTATATCATCAAGTTACCAGTTATACTGCAAAAGTGATGTTCGACCTAACACCTAATATGAGTGCTCTCTCAGATATTTAACCACATTTTCTTAGCTGTACAATCATTCATCCGTGAGACAAAACTAGATTCTATTGACTAACTCTTGCAAACATATATACAAGCCAGCAAATGACTCAAACATACACAACTTTCAACCAATACATATATAAACTCAAGACTGACTCGTGGGTGGGGAACGACCGGTGAAATGTACATGTATATATGTTCAAGTTGCTTTTGGTAGTCATGTTGGAATGCCATTATTCTTGAGTCAGCACTTGTCCTCCAATCCCATTGTATTTATACAAATCTATGTGTTATTTCCTATGTATTATTGAATGTAGACAAATATATATGTTTAAACTAATTTAACCACATTTCCATAAATAAAATGATGGGTGTATGCCACATTGTTTTAAGAACCAATGACCAGTGTAGTAAAATTCGGCTCCTAATTTTATGAACTACCAGTAAGGTTCCACTGTTTTCAGAATCAAGGCTTGGTCGAATTCCCAAATGATGGATAATAACATTTTTGAAATAACACATGCAACTGTACATTGGTCAAATTGAGGTTACACATATAAAAAAGCTCAATAAAATTTGACAATTATTCAGGTTGGTAATTGCTACACGTAGTTAATTGATCTTTCTTGAATACTGCTTGATTCATTAAATAGTTCCTTTGCTACTTTTAAAATAGTCACATACATTAAACCACCATAAGCAGAAAGAAAAAAATCCCAGAGATGTTATATAGCTTGTTGTACAGTATGTAAATAGTGTGCGATAAGCAAAATACTCCACACTGGAAAGACCCCGATAATGAACATTGGTTAAAAATGAAACCAAGTTGTTTGCAACATACCGTTATAACGCTTGCCAATTAGCGCCACTCAAGATTTCGGTATTGAATGGGTCACCGTGAATCACTTTCCCAAAATAATTGCCGCATTGAGTGCTTTGCTTGCCATACACTCTTTACGTGCTTACCAGTTTATAAACAAATGCTCAGCCCACACCAAGAGCGTTTTGTGGATAATATCGATCATATATTCATTATACTATACTGTTATTTCAAGCGAGCTTTTCAATTACGAGTAATACTAATATCGACCAATTTAATTCATACGAGTTAGGCTTCTCATTTCAAGACATAAAGGAACAAAGCTATCATAATTATGAATGAATTTAATATGTAAAAGTAAAACATTTGAATTGGCATACTTGTTTTGTATGAAATTGTTCAGCCACAGGCTTGAAATTGTCCAATCACTCGCATGTGCACTTCGTACACTGATGCATACCAGAGTCCAGTGGTTGCATATCGCATGCGTATAAATAGACAAAATATCACACCACTATCAGTAATAGTCACATATACCATCGTTGGGTGTAAACATGCAAGGCAATTATAGCAATTTCCAGGATAACTGCCAGTTGAGTTGGCAACAACGTTCTCATAGTCACACCATTCTTAAAAACTCGGTAACTTTCTTTTTTCTAGGAAATAACCTCTTCCACAAATAGACACCATATATGCCGGACTGGTACAATCACGTAATTGATCGTGTGCATACTAGCGGGAAATACGTCTGTTGAGAGAAGACTCGCCTGTTAAACTAATTCGTTCTATTTATTACTACATGTATGTATCACTATATATTGTATGAACACGTTTCGTACAGCCATAGTGAATAAATTATGCTTCATTCTCATATATGCGTCAATGAGTCAATGCCAACGACTGATCACCAGAAGCATTGCGCAAATATGGTTTCTATTTATGAAAAGATTATTTCCTAGCGAAGCGGAAATGGCCGAGTCATTGCGAATGATAGTCACACATGTTTCGATAACGACATGGTGCATCCATTGCATCGGTCCGTGTACATGTGTACAGCTATCCTCTAATTAATCAACCATCCTTAACGACGTTATTACTGCGTTACTTGACGGCGTTCATGTGATAAATCATACCGCTGCCAATCTTGGTACCACCTCGCGTTCGCGGTCAGACTACATTTTCCACACAATAATAATATTGGTAGAAAAGACAATGCACATACAGAATCTGGCGGTAGTGTGACATAATGGCCGTCTTCGCAACATCGCCAGGGCAAAAAAAAAATTAACAGCATGTTTTATCTTTGTTCAGCAGCTCTCATCGATACATATGTGTTAGCATAAAAGAGTGGTCATGCATTTGCTTGTATACTTTTATTACATTTTTATTGTAACACTGGGACAATAGATCTAATTAACCAAACAAAGCAGGTCTGATGTAATTTATTATATTCAGGGAGATTGAACTGCATTTAATCTTTATCAGGATTTCAATGGATGATCATCAAATAAACCTTATTGTTATTTTCATTATGTTGGGTATTCAATCTCCGCAAAGAATTTATAACTGTTTCCAATGATTTTGTTCATAAATAGTATGCACTAGTTGCATTGTATGTGAGAAAATAAAAAGATATATATACTGAAATAAATACGCACAAGACATGGTCTATTCCCAATAGTTCGATGCAATTAACTAATTGGTCAAGATCGTCCAGGGTTGACCAGTATGTTTCCACACATTTGACACAATCATTGCTATCAACAATTGGGTTCTGAGAGCAACACCAGGTCATGTCAATCACGGGACCCAGTTGAAGATAAACAGTAATTTTATCATTTGTATTGGTCGACCAGTGTCAAATAACAAGTTGGGGCACCAATCACGCACATTTGCTTTCCGGAGGAGAAAGAGTGACCTATATAGATTAAGTTTATGGAAAAATAACCTTAATCATGATGGATAATTAAGCGTCAATAAATTGTTTTACAGTATTTCGCGAATTGACAGCTAAATATGATTAAATTGCAAGGAGATAGCTTCTACTCGAGGTAAGTTTAGTTTTAGAACATGTTTGATATGAGTGGATCATGTTGCCGTAACTGTTGTATGGATCTCGACTACCAATCTTCATCAACTCACCAATTAATTATAGTATATTCAGATGCATTCTATATTGTAGGTGTTGTCAGAGGCCCCAGATACTTCGAAGACAAGGCCATACTATGTATGTCAATCGGTACGCTTTGCAAAGTAGCATGTGCTTGCTCATTGTTCAACATCACTGCGGTCGCACTGAATAGGTGAGTTAGATGGTGGTAAGAGACATAGGAAGTTCGACCGAATATCATCGTGATCATAATACGTTGGGCGTCAGTAACCGAGATGGACCAACTTCTTATTAACCGGTGGGTATCACAATCTGGCATTTATATATCCACATACCATAGACTGGTCCAGTTCGCCTGATTTTCCAATTTACGAGAAGAAAAGCGATACAAAGTTGCATCACGCTACATACATGCCTGCCACTTTTCGGGTTGATTAATGATTACACAACTTGCTTCTGGTTCATATATTTATGTTGTAGGTCGTTTCGCTCAAGCAAACATACATTTAAAAAAAATAATACGTATACTACTACGAATACACATGTATAGCATGAAATGTCAATAGTTTAAATGCGCAATATACAGCAACGGTATACTATATAGCGTCACGGAATACAAATTGCAACAACTACATGTATATGATATAATAAACGATCATTTGTGACTACCAGTACCTTACTAATTTGTAAATTATAGCCACAGCAACTTCCTGGTATTTATTACTGATAATTATTACTGTAAACAAACGTGTATGTTTGGAAATACTACATATCATTATAAAATAAATCTTTCTTTGTTATTAGGCGGGTAGGGGCAGTACACTTCCGAGTGGTTTTGAAACTGAATATAGAGTGACCAAAACTCTGCCAATCATGTATCAAAGCAGTTCCGATTACCTGCGATTTGCCTGACCTAAATCACGTGATTGCCTTCTCCCGCTATGCATTGTAGTACACCAATTCAACCTTTTTTCGTACCCTCAATTAACTATCTACTTAATCATACTGGTTTATTATCGGAAAATAGTATAGCAGTGTGCAGTTAATAAGAACATGGGTGAGTCATGTGATATATATTTATTTATAACGTATGTCACATGCAACGTTCACTGAAGGTATTAAAGGATTTTGCATCACATGTGTTGACAATGTATGGTTTACGGTTGGATTCGTCTGTATAATTCGATTAAGGTGCAATTGTGTCAAGTTGTGCATTTAAACGTACGCGCATCCTCGGATACATGTATGAATATACTCTTAGATAATATACCACATAAGTGAATATCTTGATTTCCTTAAATTGCATAGGCCACACCTTTGATAACTACATACCTTTATGATACATTTTGTGTTTTTTTAGGTATATATTCCTTTGCCGCAACAAGAGGTACAGTAACATGTTCACCTGGAAAAAGACTATATTGATATGTGTCGGTGTCTGGGTCTTGGGCTTCTTATTGGAAATCCCAACCCATTACGGTTGGGGCGGATATGCGTTCGATATCAAGTCGATGTCATGCTTATGGGATAGGACGGCTGATATCTCTTTCACATATTTCTTTACGATCATTCTGGTTTTCATTCCAGTTTCCATAGTATTTATCTGTTACATCGCATTATTCATCCACGTTAAAAACTCGAGAAAAGAGCTCACGAGGATAACGGAACAATCATCGTATGTGATGAATCATATGAAAGATAGAGAAATTAGACTAGCAAAAACTTTATTCACTGTATTTATCTCATTCGTCATATGCTGGTCACCAATCGCTCTTGTAGTTATGATCGATGTTAATGACAGCTGGTCGATAACAACCTACGCCATCACGGTGATGCTGGCCCATGCTAACAGCTCTATGAATAGCATCACATACGGCGCAACGAACAAAAGCTTCAGAGATGGATATAAGCGCCTCCTGGTGGATGTTTTCTGTAAATCTCCATTTTCCCAATGTAGGTCCGATTCGGTTTCTATAGGAAGGAGTTCCACGACATCAATTTCACGCCAAAGCAGTTGTTTTTCTCTCCGGTCAGGAGCAACAACCACGAACCCGGAACACAGTACTTAAAGAGTGTGCGATAAGCAAAACACTCAACTCCGTCGTGATTTAGCTGGGAGAGTGATTCACGGTGACCCACTCAACATCGAAACATTTAGTGACGAGGATTAGTGAGCGCTTTGGTGTAATCAGCGCGGTGGTTGAAGTCTTGTCCAGACATCAAAATGTTAATCACCGTGACACAATGGATCATCAATATCTCCGCGAACCATTTATATACAGGTGTATCCTACGGGTGTATCCTACGGGAATCGCATTGCATATAAATGTCAACAATTGCCACACATTTTCGCGGTCATTAAACTTTTGAGCAAGGTAATATATTACAATTATTAATATCTGGTAAATAGAAATGACATAGACACATTCTAAGTAGATGTCTGTGTTTTGCAGCGATTCTCAGTGGTTCGCGGTGATTCTTGTTGAGCCCTGGTCAGTCTCCATGCAGCTCTCTGTTTACTCATAGTAATCCGCGTCTCTCAAGTTCACAGTGACTCGTGGTGATCCTCAGCGTGCTTAATGTGGTATCCACGGTGCTGAGTGTTTTCCTTATCACTCATTCTTAACATATTGTAAGGTGGAGACATGCACAGAAAGAGAGTTGAGGAATTCGACTCTTATAGACATATTGTGGACTTATTTCAGTGATTCAAACCGACATGCTGGTATCGTCCTCCGCTGGAAGAATATAGCAATCAACTAAGATTGTCGAAAATTTCAACCACGTCGACTGTTCAGAGAAATATTTATTACTTTATTCTGAACGAATTATTGCTTAATGTACATACGAAAATGATTCCGCAGACATTTCGTTTATTAAAGATACGGACGGTCTTCACTGTGGGTATAGCTGTGGTCATATCCCCTAAAATCGACATAACAGAATATAATATATGATGATTACTTCGTGATTTGGGAACGATCAAACTGAAAACGTGTACATAATATAATTGCTCTTGCAAACAGATGAATCTTTTTCAATCATGTTAGTATATTCTCCTAACCTATATATGGTAATACATACCAAATAAGGAATTTACTGTATGATAGTATTGTGAGTTGTAAGTTATAGACTCAGCAACTTAGGGGTTTTACAACCGACGTATAATGCGCGCGAATCTAAATAAGGAAATGCACCAATATCATGACTCTTCTTATAAACAATTTACTGCGCTTCTTGCGAATAACTAAACAACACTCGACCTGTTATTTCTAAATTATAACCTACAACGAAGACCTCCCGTCCCTTTAAAATGAGCCCGTTTTCAGCATATTGGATATAACATTTTATGAAAATAACATATTTTGGCATGATTATTTGCTATTCCACTCTGAACACCTCAGTGGAGTTGTACATTACTTGGAAGAGAAAATTTGCTGCAATCCATATCTATGCAATCGTTTTTTTCCCACGAGATTGAGGCCAGCATTTTATATTAGAACTATTACCCGCTATATAGTAACTAAATTCAAACAAACATTAGGTATTATTACTTTAGCCAACCCAGCTCCCCATGGAAACAAATATTTATTGAATTTTTTTTATGATTTGGTATGTACACAACATATCAAATTTTAGTAGGAGGTCACACGTGGCATCTCATTATCTTGTAATTGTTTACCATGGTTAATAATTAATCCAGGATAGATAACTCTATTATTGCTTGTGACAGTTTTTTTCTAAATCTAGCTATTTTAAACTGATTTTTCAATTTTACATTATGAGAGGATGAGCTAGTTAGACCTTTCTACTAGTCTACCAAAAATAATCACAGACTAAATCATAAATAATAATAGTAATTACCATAATTCAAACAGCATCTGACAAAAAATTCAGCTGGACTGATTGTGATGACAAACTGCACTGAAGAAAAACACATACATTTAGATACGATGCAATTCAGATATCATTATAGTATGCAGGGAAATACATTCAGTGTTTTTTCTCTCTCGTAAACCCTTGTTTTCGTACTACAGGGGTGGGTGTCAAACATGGCTGGAACAGATATTCAAAAAAAGGAAACAAATAAGAGTCAAGGGATGTGTGATTTCCAAAAATTGTCAAAATAAAAACAATATTGTCACTACGTGCCTGCATTTTTTCCTGAAACCCCCTGTTTGAGTAGGACATCGCATGCTTCAGAAAAGCTGTATTGTTTTTTGTATCTTTGTAAGTCGGCGGTACGTTTTGATTGCTGCGACTTCGTTTTATGAAACTATGCCATCAGACACGAGTGGCCTGTGCCATGACATGGCTGAAGCCGTAAACTAAATATGTAAGTTACGAATGTCCATGTACATGACGTAATCAAATACAATGACGGAAAGTGGATTGGGTAAAAAGTGGCACATCGTGTAAAATATATGCTGATACGAGGCCACTCACTGACTATAAAAAAGTTGATGATTATCTGGGATTATTATGCATATAACATAACATTAATTTGTTGACACATTTTCCTGACAACCGTATACACATAGCTAGATGATGAGAGCTATATTTTCGCATTAAAACTATATGCCATCTGTAACATTACTTCCCAATCAAAAGACAGTCGAATAAGTGAAATCTGGTTACATTATTCGATGAACCATTGTATGTAGTCTCCATTTAAGGAACGTCCATAAATGATATTTCATAGCACAGTCCATGTGAAATATGTCAGTGTATGTGTAAACCAGTAAGTTGTTATCTTATATATACATATTATGTGTAAATAAGATACACTGTCAGAACATCCCGTAAATCGTGCGGGGAAAGCACCCGTGAAATAGGTATAAATTCTCAGACGAAACCATTACGGTGGCATTTACCATCATCTAATCACCACAGACTCGATTCCACAGACGATCGCTTGTGCTAAGAAGTTGCTGTTAGTTGTATATTAGATGTTCTTTTGTTTTCTGGCGCTGATACAGCATTATAACATAAGGTGATGAGTACAGTTACACTTGTTGCGTGTCCACGGAGGGACCTATTTAATATGCCAAATAGGCCGAGCGGAAAACCTGTCATACTATATCACCCAATGCCAATGCCACACGTGAAACTAAATGTTTCCAAATTTACAAGCGGTAGCGTTATTCTATTAAAGGAAGTGCCACACAGTGGACCACTGGTCAACTCACTACAAAATTACCGTATGATTAATACCCATAACGCCAGTTGATATGTATACCTGAATATATATGTTGGATTGGTAGCGGTAGCTGATACTGTGACATTTCCCCTCGCGAACGACCTGACCTGTCTGCATATAAGCTAGCTGGTAAGTATACCCGCATGTATGTTAGTAGCTGGACTGACAGTGGAGCCGGTGTGGCACGGTAGCGAGACATTTAATAAGTATAAAAAAGGACATCACAACGACCAGGTCTGACATCACTGTGTGGCTGAGTATCATGTCGACCAAGATAGCTGACGTGCAGTGGATAGGACAACACAATGACAAGATCTGACATAACTGAATGACTGAGTAACTTGTCAACCAAGACATCTGACGAGCAGTGAATAGGGCAGTACAGCGACCGGATCGTCAACACTGCAATTCATTTCATAGAGTTTTAATACTTTGATCACTGAAATCCGATAATAAATAGTGAAGTAATAAATATTTAGGCTTATTTTTCCCCATTTTTAAATTCTATGTTACTGGTTTACCGACATTTATAAATCTGTTGACATAAGACCGGAATAACACCACAATACGTTCTCTTTAAGAATATGCCAGGCCAGGGGTTGTGAACTAATATCAACATGTATACACTCCATTTCAGTAATTATCATGAATAATAACATCGGCCGTGGACGCGTCAACGAGTCAATATTTGGAAGTCACACTCAGGTGGTATTGCACTACCACGCATCACCAAAATATACTGTCCGAAAACACACGAAGACACCCGGGCTCTCTTAGCCAATATCGGCATTTGCAGGGTTAATAACACCGACCGGAGACGAGCGAGCTTGTAAAATTTACTAGGTTGACCTCGTGGGGTATGTCTCTACGTTATAACGTCGATATATAGTGTCCACGGGCCCATGGGGGCGCCCAGGCGGTCCCGGGCTATTTTTGTATATATGATATTCTACCGGATTTTGAGGGGTTAATAACATCGGCCGTGGACGCGTCAACGAGTCAATATTTGGAAGTCACACTCAGGTAGTATTGAACCAACACGCATCACCAAAATATACTGTCCGGAAATACACGAAGACATCCGTGTTGACCCGAGCTCTCTTAGCCAATATCGGCATTTTCTGGGTTAATAACACCGGCCGGAGACGAGCGAGTTAGTAATATCCTCTAGATTGCCCTCAGGTGGCAAGTCGCTACCTTGTAACGTCAAGATATAGTGTCTACGGGACCGTGGGGGCGCCCGGGCGGTAATTAGTCACACACACATCAGCAATGCAGCGGTGACGATCATTTACTGAATGTCATGATTGTCACCCTTGGCTTTTTATCTCAGCAACAGAGACCGATCCATATTGATTGATTGCTTAGTTGATTGATTGATTGATTGATTGATTGGGGTTGGATGTCGCTTTCAGAAACTAAGGCCATATCAGCTTAGAATATATGTAGGAAATTAGTACAAATTGGTCGCATGGCCAAGGGAATGTCATGTGATAGGCGTCTTTGACCTCAGGTGACTTAAATGGAACTGATGAATTGTACAATTAATATATTAAAGAGCGTTTATTATCAGCTCAGAAAATATGTGGGAAAATTGGGACAGAGAGGTAACATGACTTATCATGTTTACCACCCGTGAGTTTTGATTGGAAATCCCTAAAATACTGTATTTAATACATACGCATGTAGCTGATGACAATATTAATGCATACATGTTCATAAAAATGGTTCGATATCGATTAAAACTACACTAAGCAATACGATTCAGACGTCGACATTAAAATGTACATGTGTGCCATTTAAGATCCCTGTACGGCGATAATGGGGAAAACGCCGATTACCTGTTGATTGACTGGAATGCCACCATAACGGCCAGTCGCCGAGAGATGCCTGTACCTGTTTGGCTGATGCAATGGTGACAAATAGCTCCGCAGCACTATAACGCCCACACTAAAAGTCGCCGCGTCTTGTCTAAGCTCGGGGACCACAAATGCAGATGTAATCTATGTGTAACATGGATGCAGTGTATTTCTAAGGTCTGAGGAACATGGATGCAGTATATTTTTTCCCGGTGATTAGTACTCCGGTTAATGGGACAGATGAACATGTTTACATGGAATATACTACTGAACACCCACTGCTCGCAATAGTTTATCTCGTCATCCTGGTAACGCTAACTATCACTGGAACGATTGGCAATATAATGGTGAGTTTCTAATAGTTTGCGTCGTCATTCCCGTAAAGTTAACTATCACATGTACAATTGGAATGTTGAGTTTATAATAGTTGGCCTCGTCATTCAGATGGATGAACGATCTGCATATAATATCGAGTTTCTAATAGTTTAAAAGAAATATGATGCGCGGAACATCTAAAGAGTCTTGTGTGGGTACGTCTGCTCTCCCTGTGATGTATTTGTGAGGTGCGATCAGTTTATATCAAAATTATTGAAATCTGTATTATTTCGGAATATCCCCATTATTTAGTCAATGTAATAATCATTCTAAAAGGAAGTAATATTTCTGAAGTACGTAGTATTGTCTAGTTGGCTCCGGTTATCCCGCTTCTGATTAGATTATATCTCTAAGCTAATTTTAATATTCAATCGAACATCGCGCGACACATGTTAATCAGATTGAATATGACGATATACCTAATCATGAATCCAGATAAGGTATTGTTTCATATATAATCCATGGAGTACTGCTGATTACAAAGAATTCCAAACTCACACAAGAGAATATATATATCATTCCCACAATGAATTTCTCAAGTTAAATTATATTGCATGTGTATATATGTCTTCATGTAACTTTTGTATATATATATATATTGTACCATAATGGTCTCCATATTTGGAGGAATAAACATATCTCTCTATTGCATGCCAATTATTAATTACACACAAGGATTTCGTGTCTATATATGCGAAATACCTTGTTGGGACATTCTACCCTGTGTTGATTAAGTCGTTCGCGCAGTATGATAGTGTGAGTTCGCACATTTCGTTTTTTTAATATTCCGGATTAAAGAAGAACTTTTTGTTTCCGGGTAGTTGATTGGCGCTGCGTTTATTTGTTATTATTGTTTTCTCGATTTTATAATGAGTTTAACATGTCGATTAATTGTCTTCTGTTTTTGTTCCCATCCCGTGGAATGTTATTATATCTCGAAATGTTCAGGTATAATCTCCTTCATGACACGTTCTAGTTTCCTTCCGTCTCCTTCCGGGTTTTCACGGCCACTACTGTGCGAGTTTTCTGGAATGTTTGTTTTAAACGGTGTTCTTTCTGACCAGCCTATCCGTGTGTATCAGTACCGATATATTATTTCTCATTAAGCCCAACCTGACCATTTAACTTCTTATATATGTTCTATGTCTCTGTTTTAAACTGTTCTACCATATTCCGTTCTTTCGCGTCATATTCGTTGGATCTGTTTTAAATCTGTTTGTTATTTTATCAATGTTCATATGTGTTTGTCCATTATCAAACTCCTGTTTTTGCTCTCATGTTTCTATGGAATTTTCGACATTTCTCGTGGAATCTTTAATTTTGTGTAACCGCTTTTCTGTTTAATTTGTTCGCCTCTTAGCAGATTATGTTATTTTGTTTTTCAATCCTTCCAAACGTTTGTCAACTGTTTACAAACTTTTTCTCAATATGTTCATGTATTCTATCAACATCTGCATCATAATATCCATATTTTCTAAGCTATTCAGTCGCAGTGAACAGTTGTCCGTAAATACGCTGTTTTGACAAATTGTTGTTTCAGTTGCGCAGTTACGTTCTTGTTTTCTTATTGCTTAGGTCATTGTATGTATTTGCATTTCAAATCATCCGATGTACTGCTAGTTTTCAACATAAATTCCAGTCGTCGAATATCGCAAAGCCAGCGTTACTAAACATATTCCATTGTTTCTGTGAAGAATCAGCATAACAAACACATTCCGGGTAATGCTTAATGTTTTCGTCACCTTATTTATGAAAATTTAACATCCATAGACTCCTGTTCACATTATTCCTCCGTTTTGGCACATTTTACTGAATCCCAACGTGATGGTTTTTGTTTTTACGTCATATTTTCCCCTGAATTTGTTTGTGATGCCGTGTTGAGGTTGTTGCGTAATGATCACATTCTCGGATCGTGGTAAGACAGTTTTGACATGATGAAGTTAGTCGTATATATTTTGTCTTAATAATTATATTCTCTGCCAGTCAGTTCGGGTTTCGTTTTCTCCCATTCCCCTCGAATATTATCGACAGCAGATTCTGAACGCATGACTGATCGGAGCGAAATCACAGCGTTTGTGCGGCACCGACTTGTACATTCTGTTATCTGACCGATATTACAGAGAAAATACAAAACAAGTACGCACATACCCCATACTCCATCACCTCATACGACAGGGCCAACTACGCTTCAATATACACCATAAGATGGCGTCAAGAGGAACTGACGCAATCTATAACATTTTGACTGCTGCGAGCATATGCTAGTTTATTTTAAAAACATGTTGATACCTTATTTGTTTGAAATACTCAGTAGTTTTCTATGTCATTCTGACCGAAGTTGCCAGTCGGAGGTTCGTGAAACACACCAGTCCATACATCTTGGAGAATCCTTCGAGTAATGCTGCTTACACTGGAGTGCACAATTTCCAACTATAATGTTCCACTATCCGATTACCTTCCAAGCGGAAATTCCTAGAAGGGTAAACGTTCTGTTTCCTGTTCAGTTCTATGCGGAGTTCATAGAGCTGTTCCATTTGCGTTTTCGTGAGATCTATATTAAAGTATATTAAAGTATTAAAGTATATGTTTTCACTGCCTGTTGTTTGACTTTCCTTTTTATTGTATCTGATAGCATCACGAATCATTTTGTCTCGAGTTTGTTTATTATTCAGAACTATCTTGACTGGTCGATTTTTGTTCAAAGACCTGTCGCCAAGTCTGTAAAAGGACAAGACATCGCTGTCTTAAAATTTTGACCTTTCTTGTAAGTCATTGCTTATAATGTGCCAGTCCTGTTCTCTTGAATAGTCTTCTGTTTGTGGCAATTCAGGTATAAGGTATAAGGTCGGGAAAGAGACGCAGTGAGCGTAATAAGGACAGGAAAGGCACGTATTGAGAGTATGATTAAGCTTACTGCAGTCGCAGAGGACAATATTTATTTTATTTGCTGCGAGGGACATAGACAAATCTAAAACCCGTTGCATGTCACCCTTAAGGACAAAGACAGTAAAATAGTCATCACGACAAAGATGCCCAAATAATTTATAAGGTAATATTCTGCAATTGAGAATTTAGACTTGTCTAGAAAGAAATGAAATAATATAAGAAAACAATAGAATGACAGAACAGTCGTAATGCTGTATGTACCATGCACAGATAACGAATGTGGAAGTCACCCCATGAAACAAATCGGAAACCGACCAGACAAAGTGATCAAATACAACAACTCTGTCAGATATCGTACGTGTTCGTGACATCAGAATAATTTCGATCTCTCTGGTTACCGATTTTGTTGTTGGAAAATGGATATCACCGCCATCGGTCGCTGTACGTGTACGGCATTGACGCACTGATATCCTTTGTTTGAATATTACATTTGTTATACATTTGCGGAGGTTCCTCTCAGTTTATTTTTCTGAACTGGAAATCCAATCCCTTATGTACATTAATATGTATTTGCCAGGTATACCTTATTTGGCAATTCATATATTTAAATCAAATCAGTTGTCGGCTTCGTACTGGTCAATGCATGCACCGCCGGTCACATTGCGGGTAAGGTAAGGTAATATGAGATGAGATCAAACAAGGTTAACTTTGTTTTAAATATAGTACGATATAGTTCAATAGTACGAAAGTACATTACCTGTGTGCACGCGCGTTCGAAATAAGATTAAACATAAATAGGACCGTATCTTTTTATTATCAGGCATGATATTCGTTTTAATTTGTAATCAAATTTGATTAATTTACCCAGAATACTTCGTTCGTTTGTAACTAACTGTTGTAATTGACGCTGATCGAGGTCACACACATGTCAACTCAAAAGCGGAAACGTTCACATCATTGCCTTTTAAAATAATTGATTGCGTTCGGTCTCTTCCATCGCTTTCAGCGGTCGGATTTTGGAGGTAAACATTAGTGTATTTGTTCACATATGGACTAATAAAGCTGTTCGGTATTCGGAGTACAGAGGTTTCTGATTACAGAGGTAATCATTAGTGATAATGCACTTTTGTAAATTCGGGACCGAACAATTCGTTCGGAATGGAGAGGGGTTCGGACTGTAGACGGTTCGGATTGGAGAGGTTTCACTGTACAATATGAGATAAGATAAGATAATATTTGTTTGATTTGTAATGTATAATAGTTCTGAAAAAACTATATATTCAAACACAGAATAACAACGGAACGTACTAATATACTTTCGTACGATGGGTATGGGATGTAAACTATGTAATAATTTGACATTCTGCTTGGTCATAGAATCCTTGCATATCATGTACGAAGAGTGAGAATGTGATGTGTGTATATATACTGGGAATATCTGGATAGGTACATTGGCATAGCGGTGGTATGTGATTTAGATTAGGGATGAGGACAGATTAGGAAGACTAATATATGCTGTAGTTAAGGGCTCAATCGAATGGGCGTACAATGTGATAAACAATATTGGACGGCGTGTTCATGGGGTTATGACAAGGGTGCCAATTTTAAGTGAGTTCAAAGCTCATTCGCATCAAGTCTGAAACCAACACACGCACTATAATCTGTCCACCATTACCATTCGTTGAATAAACACACACGCCTTAATGTCGAATACCAAAGCCACTCCTTGAATCAATTTTTAATTACCTGTTGCACGTGTTTATTATGAGTGCAATAAAGATTAGTCGGAAACTGATACATTCGCATGGCGTAGATAACTAAGCAATTTATTTCGTACTACAGGACAGGACATAATCGACACAGTGAACAAAGTAACACATTCTCTTTGTTACCCTTGAGGGAATTCTTAAAAAAGAACATGTGTTATGGGTAATCTGTGAAGCATTTTCCAGACGCAAATTATCCGGTATATGGGTTGATCGCGCATTGATGCCTACACGGCTTTTACCGACGAACAATGTATGATGATGCATCAACGCTCCCATACATTAACTAAGTGATGTTTCATAGCTCTGCTAATTGTACAGACGACACAGGTAGCATAATACAGTCTTTAATGGATAAAACTGTTAATGGGTTGCAGTATATAGAACTCTTCCAAAGGAGCCCACTGAAACTCCCTTTGTATGTCGTGTTCAATTGTTTCTTGTATATATCCAGATACTTTGATAACCACAACCGACGAGTCTAGATGATCACGGATCGCTTTAAAGAAGCGTTCCTGCCCCATGTGGACCCGGGGTACAATATGTCAACCGGCCAACTGCGACTACCCGCGGACTACCCTTCGAATTTTAGTCGGATCCAAGACTGTTACATAGATCCGTTTAGCCCTTGCATGTAACAGCCTCCCTATACCTCCCCAAACTGTACTGGAATCAATATTCAACAATCAGCACGGCGAAAACTAAAGAGACAGGAGAGAACAGAAACATCATACGTGAAAAACAGTACTTTAAACATCAGGCGAATTAACAGTACAACAGATAACACAAATTGAAACTGAAAAACTGGAGAGGCGTGACTAGCCGATTGATTAACGGGTGCACTAAACCACCAGTTTTGAAGAGATGTAGGACGAAAGTGACCCATGAGCTAAGCCGTACCAGCAGGTTGATGCCTCACATGGTATGGCCATCCTTGCAGCACCATGACTCATACACCACACCTCACGGGATGATCCCACGCCAAACAGGGTGCCAAATTAGGGGTTTCTTACCACTCGTAGTGGAGTGGTAGGCATATTCTACCCCGGACCCACACGCGGTGGTTGTGGTGACCCGGCTCAATAAAAAGTACCGCTATTCAAGCATCTTCACATTTTTTCAGATTGATTTTCTGATAGTTGCCGTGATTTGTTTTCTTCCATTTGCTGTTTCTGTTCTCTTTTTGTAAATTTCGTCTTGATGGTTGTACTGCTCACGCCTATTTCAAAATAGGGAGGCACCCACAGGCTGTAATATGCAGTGGCTAAAGGGTCACCGCTTCAGCTACGTATCAGTGAGTCACAAATGTTCATACAATGTCAACAGCAGTGATTTAAAAAGTACTCTTAAACAGATGTTCTGATCTTCCACCGATTTCAACACCCTCCGAAGTTGAAGGTTGTGAACACGAAACTTCCGTTCACTACAATTGTACTATCCCCTTTGTGATAGCTCAAGTATCAAAGGTATGACCATCATGGTCAAGATGATTTCAAGAGCAAAGCAATTGTATTTGCATAGTGTTTTGCCCCACGCCATGAACACACATTGAGCACAGCCAAATAAGTGCTCAAACTGTCTCGAAGCATACTCGGCAACGGTTGATTCCTCTCTCATTGGAGACTATAAATTAAAATTTCAGAAAATTAAAGCTGAGAACTAACTTTCATATCGGTTGCTAAGGAAATTGCTGGACCTTGGTTATCAACTGGAAATCGCACATTTTCTGTTATTGTGTCCGCAAGAGAATGTGCTGATGCCAGCTGGGACTCAGACGTATGACGGAGAGTCAGAACAGTGTAGTCAGTGTATCGTTCGCAACGCATGTTAACGAGGCATATCTTACTTGTTTCAGAATTTGTAGGCTATGGACACGTTTACAGAGTTGTGCTGGAAGCACCAGAACAATTGCCAAAATATTTTGTCTCCTAGAAAAAGAGGTTCATATTTGAGTTTAAAGGTACGGGAGGCCTTGGCGGTGGGTATGCTGTGAAAATATTCTCCCCGGCAAAATCCGTCACAAACAGAAAGAATATTAAAATGTAGACAGACTTTGTCCGTATACAAATAAGAAATATCGCATAAACAGTATGTTATTGTCATATGTTTGACCATTGTTATGTAAATAAAAGCATAAAAAGTTACTTTCCTGGTGTTTGTTTATATTATGACGGTAAACATAAAGAGCGTTCTTTGTTGCTGAATTCCTGATATGTAACTAATAAAGAGCGTTTATATGATTTGTGTGTGATTAGCCAGTAACACTGTGCTGTGTTCTGTAACACAGTCAGGCTCTTGCTTAGGTAAAATATAGTAGGTCTTTATGATAGCATGCTGTTTACGCGATGGTCATGGTATATATGAACGAAACTGTATGCGTTTTAATGTTTTTCTGTTTACGGTGATTGGAACAAATATGAATATTTTCGACAACTAAGGCCCCCTGTGCCTTTAAGAAGTTCAACACGATGCTTGGGGGACAACGTTTGAGGGTTCCAGTTGGGTGAGAGACGACATATGTTGTCACGTGTCTTATTGTGAACCGGATGCAATGATTAAAGCTGACGCCATTACTAAGATATTATAAATATCCTATCAATGCCAAATCAAACAGCTATTTTGACATGACGCCTTGGTAAATTTGATTGTATTATAAATATATTGTCTATGTCAAATCGAACATTAGAAAGTATTTTGATTATTTTGAAATGACACTTTGGTAAATTTAATTTGATTATAAATATATTGTCAATGCCAAATCAAACATTAGAAGCTACTTAGACTATTCTGATATGGTGCCCTGGTAAATAGAATGTTATTATAATGATAATGTCAATGCCAAATCAAATATTGGAAGGTATTTTTGACTATTTTTACATGACACCTTGGTAAAGTTAATGTTATATTAACCATATTGCCAATGCCAAATCAAACATAAGTTATTCTGACTATTATGAGATGACGCTTTGGTAAATTTTATTTTATTATAAATATATTGTCAAATGCCAAATTAAACATAGAAGGTGGTATTGTTGGCTAGTTTCATGTAACGCCTTGGTAAATTTTATTATAAATATATTGCCATTGCCAGATCAAGCATTGGACGGTATTTTGACTATTTTGATATAACGCCTTGGTAAATTGAATGTTATCGGACATTTGTATTATTCCGCATGTATTTTATGCTAATGCTAGGTGTTTTATAATATATGTTGCATACTAGTCAGAATATATACCAAACTTCAAGTGGAAACATTTCATTTTGGGCGTTTTAATGTGCATAGCTTATTGTTTCACTGTGTGCTTTACACAGTTGCTTCACTGTAATAGCTTTTGCAACATGTTACTGTATGCGTTAAGTGTGATGTGGCCTTGAGGCTAGAAAGACGCTAAAACATAATGACCCAATCATGATGCCCACAAAACAGTATGTAAATAGAGGATCGAGGTCTAGACCTAACTTACTGGACTCATTTTGAAATTCCGCTATAGGGTGGATACACACATGCATGTAATCTCTGTAAATATCGTGTATTTGGCGTTTTACATGGATCATACAGACCATGTAATATGTGTCTGCTGATAACCCAATCATTGCGGCTATGTTTGACCACAGTGAGTAACGCTCTGAACGTGTAGAGTGTCGTTGACTGGACGAAGTCGTCAGGCCGCTTAAAATAATTGTTCGCGCGATAACCCAAATATTGGACGTTCTGTTTAAATCATTGTCAGTCTTCTTTTGGTTGTATACCAGTGATGGTCCCAGGATTTCCACAATGCAGGGGCTATATTATACCGGAAGCTACCGGACTGACCATTACATATTTCATCGACCGGAGGGGGGGGGGGGGCATGCAGCAACATGAGGCCTACCCCCCTGAAGCCACGAAGCCACTCCTGATTTGTAAATATTGTAGTTGACAGTCATATCTGCCCAGTCTGAGTAAACTCATACCTAAATATTCATTACAACATTGAATATTAGGTCTGACGGATAACATCGCTATCTCATTTCCAAGTCCTCGGGATTCCGTAATCTGATTGATTGCGTAAATTATTTTCCGTCCAATGAAACCGCATGGGTTAATAAACAAGTGTTAGTGGGCGGAGACTCCCATAATGTCACCTCTAAATATAGTAACAGAGTCGTTATTTCTCCGATCGAAAGCGATGCTTGCAAATACAACAGAGACAGAAAAAATGGCTTCGAAATTATATATTCGGTACGATTCGGATTAATTTGAAGGATGTGCTAGACCTGATAGATATGCCTGCGCATGGTATCAACTTGGCCTCCCATAAATATAAATAGAACTCACTCGTGTCCGTGTATTTGATTTACTTTATTGTAACATGGTTTGCAAATCAAATTATTTGTCGTAAAAAAGTCATCTGAAAGTTAAACACCGAGGAAATGACTTAATTTTATGCTTTTAAGTAGTTCTAAAGCATCATTTTTGATGACGACCTTATTTTTTGCTCTCGGATGCAGCTTTCCGGTTGATGCAGCGAGTTCATCTCCCGAAAAAGAATAGTCGCACACACGACAAATATTATCTTCTGTAAGTTTATGTCGCGACACGGGCCATTGCTATTGCGAAGCACAACAGATAACACGTGGGGACACCTGTCAATCATCGATGTATTTTTTAAAATCCGTGACGTCATTTTGGGGAAGCTCTTCGCTGAATAGAAATGGTTTTGGCGACATTAGCTCCAGACTCTAGATTTCAAATATAGAGTCGACGTTCACCCAGACTGATATCTGCCGTGCCTGTTTGCTACGAGTGATTAATCTCATATGCAGCAATTGATGCTATTCATATAATTATGAACATATTATTACAGCTTTAAATTTGAAGGTATACAGAAGGTGGTGTTGCTGCATGTGTGTCTTCATTCGGGAAAAGGGTTGTCCAGCTACGAGTCCACAACTACGTCACCTTTCCTCTCTTGTGTTATATACACACAATTTACAGCTATGGAATATTTAAGTAAAACATTATGTTGTACATTCTTGCCCAGATAATCCCGGCCGATACATTCAACTAAATCCCTTAGTTATTCGAAACTTTCGAGAACCAGCCCCCTCCCCAATCATGGATTATAGTCCAAAATGTGATAATTCAAGCCTGTACAGGCTAAAATGGTGACAGTTAGGAACTTGTTCATCCTTTGGCCTGAGAAACATATACTGCTCTGTAAATTCTGGGTTAAAATGGGGGGGGGGGGGGTGACTCTTTTTTCTTTCAACGTTGTACCCGCATTAATGTTTTTGGCGCTGTAATGGATATATGCAAAGAAATCCCAATTGAAAGTTATAACATGAGCTCGCCCTCAAATTATCCGAGCAATCTCAACAAACTGGTATTGTCTGTCTTAATGATCCAATGCCTGTATTCAAGGCATGAGAGCACCATATCGGATTGTTAAAATTTGAACTGAGGCCATGCATAGTCGAGGAACAAATATCCTTATCCTGACTCGATTCGGCGTTGTCCGATTAGACTAAATCACTTTATAACATGGAATTCACCATGTATGAGTTAGTTGATTGCCATGTGTATTAATATAGCACTTCCAAAATGTGGAGCAAGAAAGCCGTTCGGGTTCTGCAGGACGAGATCAAATTGGGAGTCAGTGTGTGGGGCATTGAACACTCATGTATCACAATCGTCCTAAAATAGCTTCAAAAGTCTACACATTTATTTTTATTTTGGATGACCCTGTTTCCAAGAAATGACGAGAAACAAATCAAGTATAAAATCGACAGACTCAAATCCACTTTTCGAAATGAACTAAAACTCGTGAAAAACAGCAACATATATCAGACAGGATTTATTCATTTCGGCACCCATGAAAAAAGACATGTTTATGACTGGCCTGAAATCTCTTGATAACAGTTAGTTTGATTTTGGCTTATAACTACTCACCGGTCTCGCCTGTTGAAATGGAACGATCGCGCGCAGGCGATTAATGCTATCAATGATTGGTGTGACCATGTAAAATACATGTATTTTACATACAGACATTACATGCATGTGTGTATCCACCCTATAGGGTGGATACACACATGCATGTAATCTCTGTAAATATCGTGTATTTGGCGTTTTACATGGATCATGCACACCGTGTAATATGTGTCCGCTGACAACCCAATCATTGCGACTGTGTTTGACCACAGTGAGTTAAACTCTGAACCTCTGAAGAGCCGTTGACTGAAACAAATTCGTCAGGCCGCTTAAAACAATTATTCGCGCGATAACTCAAATGGTCGACATTCTGTTTAAATCATTGTTAGTCTTCTATTGATTTTGATACCAGTGATGGCCTTTTCACCAACGCAGGGGGCTATGGCCCCCAACATGCACGGGGAGCTATATTATCCCAGAAGCTACCGAATTCACCATTGCATATTTCTTCGACGGGGTATGCATGCAGCACCATGAGTCCTGACACCCTGCTTTATAAATATCGTAGTCATGTATGTCGTGTCTGTTTTCTGCGAGTGATTAATCTAATATGGAGCAATTTATGCTGTTCATATAATTATGAACATATTATACAGCTTTAAATTTGAATGCATGGTGTTGCTGTTTGTCTTCATACGGCGAAAGGGTTGCCTAGCTACGAGTTCCCAACTACGTCACATTTCCTCTCTTGTGTTATACAGTTATACATGTATACGCAAAATTTACAACTATGGAATATTTAAGTAAAACATTATATTGTAATTTTTGCCCAGATAATCCCGGCTGATACATTAAATTAACTCCCTTAGTTATTTTGGAAGCATTCGAGAACCAGCCCCTCCCCCAATCATGGATTATGGTCGAAAATGTTATAATTCAAGCTTGTTCAACTTTGGCTTGAGAAACATATATATAAATAGGGGGGTGTCACTCTTTTTAATTTCAACGCTGTACCTGCATTATTTGTTGGCGCTATAATGAATATTTGCAATCCCAATTGAATTAATGTTATCACATGAGCTCGCTCTCAAATTATCAGAGAAATCTTAAAGGCACGTGAGGCCTTAGTTGTCGAAAATATTCATATTTGTTCCAATCACCGTAAACAGAAAAACATTAAAACGCATACAGTTTCGTTCATATCTACCATGACCATCGCGTAAACAGCATGTTATCATAAAGATTTACTATATTTTACCTAAGCAAGAGCCTGATTGTGTTACAGAAGACAACACAATGCTGCTGGCTAATCACACACAAATGGCATAAACGCTCTTTATTCGTTCCATATCAGGAATTCACCCACAAAGAACGCTCTTTATGTTTACCATCATAATATAAACAAACACCAGAAAAGTTACTTTTTATGCTTTTGTTTACATAACAATGGTCAAAAATATGACAATAACATACTGTTTATGTGATATTTCTTATTTGTACACGGACAAAGTCTGTCTACATTTTGTTGTTCTTTCTGTTTGTGGCGGTTTTTGACGGGTGGAAATATTTTCACAGGACACCCACCGCCAAGGCCAACCGTACCTTTAACAAGCCGGTATCATCCTATATATAAAAGAATTCTGCATATTTTATTTTTGTTTTGGATGACCCTGTTTCCAAGAAATGACAGAAACAAATAAATCGACCGGCTCCAATCCACTTTTCGAAATGAAAATGAAGACATGTTTATGACTGGCCTGAAATTTCTTGATGGCAGTTTGTTTGATACTGGCTTATAACTACTCACTGGTGAAATTGACCTCTCGCGCGCAGGTGATTAATTTTGTCAATTATTGGTGTGGCCATGTAAAATACATGTATTTTACATACAGACATTACATGCATGTGTGTATCCACCCATAAACTGGGGACTCGTTGTAGATTTAATTTATTACATGATCCAAAATCTCGATAAAACATACATACACAGTTTCAAGATGGCGGTACCTGGGTTATCTAGGAAATTCATATATCTTGCTTCCTGCGGTAATATTTACATTTAGAAAAAGTTACCCTTTTGGCCGAAATAGATAACGATATCATAATATAACACATAATTTGCTTCTAGTTTACGATATTGTCTTTTTCCTCATAGAAATTTCATTTTTTTTTGCGAGATATATTTCGCACAACAAATCGATGTCATTTCATAACCGGAAGTCCTACAGGATATACATATGGATTTTTACAAATTCTTCTGGTCAGACATAGGACCCTTATTAGTTGAATCCCTAAATACTACGTTTTCTTCTGGAGAACTTTCTATTACACAGAAACAGCGAATCCTCACACTGATTTCATTAAAAAGGATAAAAGTAGACAACTATTGAACAATTGGAGGTCAATACCCTTCTTGAATACATCTTACAAACTTGCTTCGGTGTGTGTAGCAGAACGAATGAAAAGATTACTGTCCCACTCATCATTGAAAATTATCAGACCGGATTCTTAACTGGGTGTTGCATCGGAGATAATACCAGACTAATTTACGATCCTATTCTCAAACTAATGAATCCAAAATACCGGGACTCCTGACCCTCATAGACATTGAAAAGTCATTTGATTCTGTATCATGACGATTTTCAGATAGATGTTTAGACGTTTTCAATTTTGGAGTGGACATGAATAAATTTGATTTCAATCCTCTATAGAAACTCGAACTCTTCTGTAAATGGATACATATCACACAACTCTCCAGAGGCTGTCGGCAAGGTGACCCAGTATCGTCGTATATTTTTCTTCTGTGTGCAGAAATACTAGCATCAATTGTCAGACAGAATGTGAATATATATGGTATACATCTCGGCAGCTCAGAATATATGATCACACAATACGCGGACGACACAACGCTTATTCTCGCCTGTTCAGAAAGGAGTGCACGCGGAACATATCCTACACTTTATGTTTTTATTAGAGAAGAGTCAGGCGGCCTGGGTAGCGCACCACATAAATAACAGGCAAGACTTTATGAGCGACTTAAGTATCACAGTAACTGAATAATTTACCTTTTTAGGGATCCGTTTTAATATTGATTTGTCAAAAAATACAAATTAGTTTTGGCGACAAAATGGACGAAATAAGAAAGACGATCGCGTCGTGGAAACACCGGTTGCTCACACCAGCTGGTAGATTATTAGTTACCAGGACAATAATTATATCTGCCGAATCCGCACCACTAACACGTTGCTCTATAACTTCCTATGGAATTCGAAAAGAGATCGAATCAGTCGACAAAAGTTGTTCAGTAATATATCAGATGGTGACTTGAAAATGATTAAGGGTGGAGATATTAAATTCATCACTAAAATCACTTGAACGCGACGCGACGCCTCATTATAAAAAAATGCATCTCGGATCTTCCTATTTCAGATCATCCCCTGTACCTTTTATTGTGAGATAACATATATATCACAACACTTAAGCTTACTGTCAACTCCATTTTGGAAATATGTATTTTCATCTTGGTGTCAGTATTTAATATCGAACACTTGAAATCAAATGTCTTGTCGAAAACGATATGGAATAATCCAGCAAATGCTCTCTATGGGCGATCAAAGTGAGTTATATTCATCAACGATTTGATCCAGAACGATGGAAGGACTCACACGCCACAGTCAATGTTAAGCACATACATATATAGTATAAGACCTGAATTATTTTAACCAGCATCACTCGACAGATATTGATCAAACGGGGAACTGAAAATGCATAGACTTAAATGCCCGATTCGTCATCTCCGGTTTAAACCTCCGAGTTTAAACCTGGGTTAAACCCCCATTGGCGGTCCAACCAAACCGGGTCTATGTGGGCGTTTTTGTCGTTTAGTGGCCAGCTGATTGACAACTCCAGTCGGTGATATGACATGTAGTCAAACTACCCTATTACCAAGCGGAACAAAAGGCAGGCTGATGTAATGCTTACTGACAAGTCCTCAATTATCACGTGCGAATTAATGAATCAACTGTTACATGCTAACACCAGTCTGCAGTCGCCACTTAGATACGCCCTCACTCTAGATTATTTACAGCTCCACCCTTTGACTGATTGTTTGACAATTCTAAACCGCGATGAAGAAAAGACGGATTCGTCATCTCAGGTTTAGCCTCGGTAAAGATGGTTTAGCTGGACCGCCGAATTGGATGGTTTAGTTGCCGGTTTAAGCTTATAAAACATAAAAACAATATCGAAGTTGACAAAAACTTCTCGCTTATCAATTTCCAATCAAAATATGGTCGCTGTCGTAATTATTGATTTTCACAGTCAATAAAACGAGGCGGTCCGCATTAGGAAAGTACGATTAATTATCTCGCATACAGAGACACTACTGCTAAACCATTGGTCTGGCTGGACCAGGTTTAAACCAGAGATGACGAATGCGTCACTAAGACCTGCGGCCGCGGGTTTAAACCACGGATTTTGCTGACTCACGGCGGTTTAAACCTAGAGGTTTACGTAAACCAGGTTTAAACCTGAGATGACGAATCGGGCCAAAATGTTTCGAAAAAAGACAATGTTACTTGGAGCGGTCCCATTGAAACCAAACAAGGTTTTACTTATTTTGAAACAATACCTTTATAAAGCAAAGTTTTCCGCAAAATCACTCAGATTGAACTATTTTTTAATGAACTGAGATTTCGTTATGACTGATAAGTTACTGGCACGATGCAACATGGAAATAACAGCATTTCAACACAAGTGGTTAATTCTGGAGAAAGCAATAGCCTTCCCACAATAATGACCATTTATCCGAGCAAACCGAAAACCATTTGTAAGATAACTACATTTATTATATGCTTCCCTATTAAATAGTGGAACATTTCCGTGGCGTTATAGCCATCGACTGGACCGAGGCGATGGATACAACTGACCTAGACGATGGATAACACAATAGTATTACCTTCTCGGAGATTAATTCCGGTTTATATGCTCGATATTTTGCCATTCAGTGGTGAGCAAATCAATTGATGTAATGTATTAAACAAAATGCAGATGTCGAAGGTTTCTAACAATTTGAAGTGAACTGTAGGACAAACTAACAGGTTATTTTGGGGGGGGGGGGGGGGGGGAGGGTTATAACGTATCGCATATAAAAAAAAAAAATTCCTTGTAGCCACTCATGAGATAATCCAGGTAATCAACCAAAACCAGTAGGTATTCTCTATTTATTATATGCTTCCTCATTAAATAGTGGAAAATTGCCGTGGCGTAGAGCGTTATATCCATCGACTGGACCTACATGTAGGCGATGAATAACACTGACCGAGACGATGGATAACACAATGCTATTACCTTCTCGGAGATTACGTCCGGTTTATATGCTCGATATTTGTCATTCAGTGGTGAGCAAATCAATTGATGGAATGGAAACAAAATGCAGATGTCGAAGATTTCTAACAATTTGAAGTGAACTGTAGGACAAAATTAGCAGTTTTTTGGGGGGATTTATAACGTAGCGAATGCATTGGCACATGCATGGTGTTCGCAAAATTTAAGGACGATCAAGTCATGGAAGGATTAATTGGTGCTTCAGCAGTTATGCCATATTAGAACGAGCGCCGATTGGGCTGCGTGGTTTCATTTCGTGTAATGTATAACATTAGATGAAGTTAGTTTAACGTTTTATTTCCAGGTTATTGCGGCCGTTGTATCTTCGCGGGAGCTCCGAACAACGGGCAACATGTTCATTATTAACCTGGCACTGGCAGACCTGATCGTTACGGCATTCGCAAATCCATTCGGCATCGCAGGTAGTGTTGTATATAACAAATTAACCGTTCTATGACTCGAGCTTCCTGGAATCATAAAAAGTTTACCTCCGTTTTGACTCCAAGAATGCAACAGAATGCAAAAGTTATTCCCCCCTCCATTGAAAATAATACTCTTTGCACAACAAAACCAGACGAAACTTAAGCTCACAACACGTCGGTAACTCAACAAAAACAACATGTTCACGGTGTATAACACCAGATAAGTTAATAATATAATATTCTGGAGCTTCCTCTGGTATATAATATGGCATATATTTTGTGTATGTGATCTAGGGGTTCGAAAATTAAACGGGAATTTAACACTTACACCTCGAGTATTCTGTTCGACCGACACATGGAGCAAACATTTCCATAAGTAATATGACGGGTGTATGGTGTAGTAAGATTAGACATCATAATTCTACGAACTAATGTTCCGTTGTCGACCGACACATGGAGCAAACATTTCCATAAGTAATATGACGGGTGTATGGTGTAGTAAGATTAGACATCATAATTCTACGAACTAATGTTCCGTTGTTTTAGGTAACAAGGCTTGGTCGAATTCCCAATCGATGGACAATAAAATTATACTTACACATGATGATGTATGCAATTGTACAATGGTCAAAATGAGGCTACACATCATTAAAACAACATATTCTCGCGCAAATACGCACATAATCGACCTATAAAGTGAAAGAGGTACATAATGTGATTATTTGATTCGGAAATAAGCAGCTAATGGATTCATGTCCGTTATTTCGTTTTATGGCGCGAGCCACGGCGAAAATACATGTTAAAGAGCGTATACCTGAAACTGAAAAGTCGTGAGTTGGCTTATATGTGTCACTGTGCGCACGTAATCTGCTTAGAACGGTTTATATTTGTCACTGTGCGCACGTAATCTGCTTAGAATAGACTCATTATGAGTCGATAATGTGACTAAAATTCTCTCATTTTCAGCACATTATCGACTCAAAATGAGGCTATTCTCGGCAGATTATCAACCTAAAATACGTTCTATTGTAAGCACATAAAATCTCTCAAAATATTATTCAGGTTGGTAATTCTAGGTATTTGATCGTTGTTGAATGTTGCTTGATTCATCACATCTTCAAACAATCTCTCTCGGTCGAGTCTGTTCTCTCCCAATGTAATCGGTTCTATTCGAGAAATACGATGACTATTAATTGGAAGAATACCTGAAAATAACCAAGTAAACACATCAAAATATGCATTAAGTTGATGTTATACTACTTACGATAAATTTCTGTGAGTTACATTGCATTCCTATATATAATTATGTGTCAACAGGAGTTACATAATCGTTCACGTTGTGACGCAAAGCATGCAATGTGACATGAATGGTCAATGTGAACTCCGAAGACTGATTTTTCCCCAACAAACCAAGCATAATGATTGACTGATTAAAAATGGCCGCCACTTTTAAAAAAAGCCGCCTTTTCAGCCTGTACTCAACGAATACGACGAAAGTAACTTCCATTCCTTGTTCGAAAATGGCCGCCACCCAGAGGGGTTCAAATAGTAGGTGACACATGCCATTTCTCCGAGCAGTATAATTTTGTCCCAGAAAGACACATTGGAGTCATGAAAAATACAATATTGAACCCGATGTTTGGGTTCCAAACAAACACAGGTATTTGCTCGGCGTTCCGTGTTAGTCTATTTTTGACATATAATATTATTCTTGTATTTTGCAACCAAGCTCACACATCCCTCGAAATTACTTAGACAAAATTTGGAAGCTCGAATGAGCCATGTCCGTTTAACCAATTATATGGGCGAGCATAATTATAGATGATCCTATACCCCGCATGACTTTCAGTATGTTGTCTCTGCCACTCGAAGTGAAGGTAATATCACTTAGTATTATGTTATGCTAAATAGCTATACCCGTATTCCTTACTATACCTCATGGATTTTATAGATAACATACGCTACAGTCACTATCGAGTTTAAAACCTTTGATATACCTATATTTGACTCAAACGCAGAAATCGTTCTAATAAATATCATGTAAAGAACCGTAACAGCCGTGATTGCATCGAAATAGAACCGCTGTGGATAGGAGGCTAATGCTTCAAATTATCAACACACATCGGGATATTTCCTTAGCTATTTCACAGAATAATAAAAGTGTATATACTTTTTACTCAATGTTCGTCTCCGGAATGCGTTTCATAGTCGACATTCCACTGAAATCAAAGGAATTACGTTTATATGGCTTGATTTCCATTGATTACATGTTGATAATTACACGTTAACTGACTATTTCCGAGTTAATTGTGATCAAGTTTCTGTAAAACGGAACTTATACAGCACCTGTTCGTTCAGGAATGTTAATGTATGTAATATATCTATAATTATGCGTGATGTTTTCCCGAAAATGATTATTTTTAAATAATAAGGAACCGCAACAAATCAGTCAAGAACCATCATAATGACTTCCGATGTAACAGTTCCTACAGTGGGTTACATCAAAGCTTGTGAATTATTCTGATGCATGTATCATCTTGTGCTTTTTGTGTGTTGTCATGAAAAAGTCACAAACATCGTCAACAGCACAACGAGTCAAGTCTGGAGACGCAGCCGTCTGTGTGAATACGGCCACACAATGCAACCACGTTTCAGTGAACATATCGAGGATTATACGAATTTATAGCCTTCGGCCGGTGAAATATGTTAAATCAGGTCCGCTTCACAAAAAAATCGAAGTTAGACAGCCTCGACATATTCCAGCACCGTAGAAATAGCTTTAAATTACCTCAAACATTTGTTGCAATTTTGAGAAAATAAATGTGAGATTTGCCAATCGGTCGGTACTCTAATTCGGACGAAGGGAGAACAGCAAATTACTGGATGACAAGCAATTTTAAGCTGGAACGAAGAATAACCCAACCGGAATTCATTTTGCGCTGCACAAATACAAGCATAACTTGTCATAAGTAATATAATAGGTAAATATCCGCGGAGACTATTCTTATCGGTTATATCCATTGTTTCACTTACGTGATCATATATCCAGGAACACTCGCTGCATGGCTGCATTTGATTGGTCAACGTTTCCCCAAGCGGGAATCTCTAGCAGATTTTATTGCCCCGAGATGTAAAATTACGACAATTTGATGTATGTATATATTACGTAGCGTCCTTCACAAAAATGATAACACATTGTGACATAGGAGTATGTTTTTTTTTTCAGAGTGTGGCCAAGCAATATCTGCATTGACCTTGTAAGCCAGTGCATTATCTTATATATGCGAGGCTTCCTATGGGAGATTTGCAGATATAAGAGAATTCACCTGTACATGGTATTTAATGCTCCAACAGCGCAGCGCCCGTACGCGTCATGAAATGGTTAAAGGGAATCGTAATCTTCGGGCCACAAACAATCATACAAATAACATCAGGTCCGGATCCGTCACGTTCTCGAGAACAAAATGTCGATATCTACACGAAATAGTAACAAGTGAACGCTTCATAGTTCCAAAAGGCTTGCCGACGACATAATTTATCGTAATGTGTCAGCTGTGCTATTCTGTCGATCAATAAGTCGTCTCAACACTCTGTATCTCCATTAGAAGACTAGAAGACTAAAACGGAAAGTTTTCAATGTTCAACGCAAAACAAAACATATTATATTAATAACTTTTCTTCAAGAAATAACTCTTATTTCGATTAAGGCTACATGACAGTATGCAATTATAACCGAAACCTTTGGCGATAAATTATATAATACGTATAGCGCGTTATGGTACATGTAAGGTTTAATTTTTTTCGGTTATAACTCAGAACCGTTATATTCTAAACAAAAGTTATTTCTTATAATTTACTCCCAGTATTGGTCAAAAACTTCTAGAATTTACATATATGGTTAGATGTGTACAACTGATACAATCCTTGCTATCAACAATTAAATTTTGGAGAAAACACCTGGTCCTGTCAATCATGCACACAGTTGACGAGAAACAGTAATTTTATCACGTGCTTTGGTCGCCCAATAACCCAATTGAAAAGAGTGAGCATTTTTATTAAAATTGGCGTTTAAAAAGTTACCATGACGCTAATATTATATTATACTATATATAAAATAAATACTATATGACTTATATACCATTCAAGAAACATATTCCTGAATATATTAGCTTCATTTGCCTTTATTATTAATAGCATACAATATGATGGAAGAATTTATTGATGTACATACATGTTATGCAATGTTTGTTTTGTATATATGTGTATACGTTGTAGCAAGTTGTAACTTCGACGTTGACTTCGAAAATAAACAATTCAATTTTGGCATCGTGCCAGTCAGGCACCTGTGCTTTCAGGAAGAGTGATCGAAAAAGATTAAGTCTATGGACAAATAACCTTAATCATGATGGATAATTAAGTGACAACCAATTGTTTCAGAGTATTTCGTAAATGGTGTATCGATCTTGACTATCCGTCTTCATCAACTCAATAATTCGTACTACATTCAATGCATTTTCTATTGTAGGTGTCGTCAGTGGACCCCGATACTTCGAAGACAAAGCCATACTATGTATGTCAATCGGTACACTTTGCAAAATAGGATGTTCTTGTTCATTGTTCAACATCACTGCGGTCGCACTGAATAGGTGAGTAAGATGGTGGTAGGTGACATGCAGTTCGACCGAATGTCATATTGATCATAAAACGTTGGCCTTTAGAAATCATACGGCTTATATAACTCACCATACCAGAGACTGGTCCAGTTGGCTTGATTTTCCAATTTACGAGACGAAAAGCGATACAAAGTTGCATCACGCTACATACATGCCTGCCACTTTTTAGGGTAGATTAACGTTTACAAAACTTTGCCTTCTGGTTCATATATTTATGTTGTAGGTCGTAGGACGTAAATTATTTATAGAATACGTATACAGATACGAATTTAATTGTATAACATGTAATGTCAATATGTTTAATGCACATCATACAGTTAAATTACTATATAGCGTAGCGGATGCAAATTATAGCACAACCTGTTCTCCCAAAAACCAGCACATTATCTGCTTATAATAGAAATTGTGTTAGGTAGACAATCTGCTTAGAATCGTCCCATTTCGAGTCGATAATATGCTCAAAAAGGAGAACATTTTAGTCACATTACCTACTCACAATAAGGCGATTATAAGCAGATTGTATGCGGAAAATTACACAAAAAAGCGAACTCACGACGTTTTCACGATGTGTTTTCACTGTAGCCCGCGCTATCAAACGAAGTAACGGGTAAGAGTCAATTATCTGCTGATTTCAGAATAAAATAATCACATTATGTAGCTATTCCAAATTATTTATATGTCGATTATGTGCGTATTTCCGCGAAGATCTGCCAATCATGTATCAAAACATTTCCGATATCATCCTATTTGCATGCCAATCTACCTGAGTAAAATCACTTGATTGCCGTCTCACACGAATTCCACTCTGCATTACAGTTCACAAATTTAACCTGTTTCAGGACACTCAATTAACTCTCGACGTGCCAATATAAATGCTTCATTTTATTTCAACAAATAAATATCTACTCTATTATATAAATAATGCATGGCTGTGCCAATATAGTGGTCCGAGAGGAGGAAGAGTCCACGAACCACAATTTTAAGTTTTGCCCGAATTTTGGAACTCTGACTCAGATTATACTATTATTTACAGCAATACATTGATGATGGCAGATGAGTTTAACTATGTCAGTAGTTACAACTAATATCATATCTTCGTGGTTCGTGCATTTATTTCTATAAATCTGTCGTCAACAAAGACATGTTGGAGCAATATCAGAAATTAAATTGTTTATCTTCGATGAGAACGGAAACGGAAGTCATAAATACTGTTCACTCATGGAACTATCATGACTGTCCGCTTCCCAAACTAAACCAATACACCTAAATTAATTGGATAGCTATGGTCGGACACCTGCAAGCTCATTAAAACTCATAAATAAGTCTAATGGTATAGCGATATTGCGACAAGGTACAGTTTCAGGTGGCAATCCGATTGCGCGAAAAACGTATGTTATTATAAATAGAAAACCAATCGTAAGCGAGTAGGAATCATACTGGTGTACTATCGGAACTAGTATACCAGTGAACAGCCAATCAGAACACGAGAGTGTCACATGATGTTTATTATTTTATGACGCATACCGCATGCAACTTTCACTGGAATGCATTATATGATTTTGCGACAAATGTGTTGAAAATGTATGGTTTACATGTACGCTTGAATTCGTCCATGTAATTCATTCACGGTGGCGTCAAGTTGTGCATCTAGACGCACCTGTGAGTTTCTTGATTTGCATAGGCCGCACATTTGATAACTACATATCTTTATGATCAATTTTGTGTTTTTCAGGTATATATTCCTTTGCTACAACAAGAGGTACAATACCATATTCACATGGAAAAAGACTATATTGATTTGTGTCGGTGTCTGGGTCGTAGGGTTCCTGTTAGAAATCCCAACCTATTACGGATGGGGCGGATATGCCTTCGATATCAAGTCGATGTCATGCTTGTGGGATAGGACGGCAGATCTCTCTTTCACATATTTTGTGTCGATCGTTCTGGTCTTCATACCAGTTTCCATAGTATTTATCTGTTACATTGGGATATTCATTCACGTTAAAAACTCAAGAAAAAATCTCACCAGGATAACGGAACAACCATCGCATGTGATGAATCATTTGAAAGATAGAGAAATTAGACTAGCAAAAACTTTGTTCACTGTATTTATCTCCTTCGTCATATGCTGGTCACCATTCGCTCTTATAATTATGATCGACGTTGATGATAGCTGGTCGATAACAACCTACGCAATGACGGTGATGCTGGCACATGCTAACAGCTCTATGAATAGCATAACATACGGCGCAACTAACAAAAGCTTCAGAGATGGATATAAGCGCATCCTGGTGAATGTTTTCTGCAAATATCCATGTTCCCAATGTAGGTCCGATTCAGTTTCTACAGGAAGGAATTCCATACCGGAAATGAAATCAATTTCACGCCAAAGCAGTTGTTGTTCTGTCCGGTCACGAGTAGCAACCATGAACCAGGAGTAAAGTACGTAAAGAGTGTGCGATAAGCCAAACACTCAACACCGTGGCGATTTTTTGGTAGAGTTATTCACGGTGACCCACTCAACACCAACATCTTGAGTGGCGAGGCTTAGGGAGCGCTGTAGTGTAATCAACGCGGTGGTGGAAGTGTTATACAAACCTCAAAATTTGAATCACCGTGACACACAATGGATGATCGATATCGCCGCTAAACTTATATATACATATGTTTGCATTGGGAATCGCACTTTAAATGTTTAATTATACAAATATCACACGATTTAAGATAAACAGTACATATAAAACTGCGTGATTTTTCAGTTTCTGGGCGCCCAAAAATCAAAATTTAACATTGGTATGAAACCCTGCTTTCAGTTGCTCTCTTATGAGATACGTTAGAGATTATTCGTATATCTCTGATCAAAGTTTATCTTATACTCTGCAATCATTCGTCCATGCATAAATCGAACGTTTGTTATATTACTAGCTATTCAATTTTGCACAAAATGTAAATTTCATTCGATTTTGGTCATGTTGGCGGCCATTTGGGAACATACATTCTACAACCAAGCATTGTTTCTGTATATTTCAATTTATTACGAATTTTGCATTAATTGTTGTACATATCGCAGACATTTAGCTTTTTTTCCTATACGAACTGCCAATTTGGAGGCCATGTTGAATTGGGAATTTTCCCTAAGGCCGATCTTAGCAAGTTTTGCATATATTGTAACGCAAACCAGTCCGCACATTTTGAGACCAAAACGGTATATGCATCTATTCCATTTTTCTTCACGCAAATCACATGTGTACATAATTTTCTTATGTTTTCGGCTATTTAAGTTGGACTTAGTGTAATGGAATAAAAATATATACGCATTCACTGTATATACCTTAATCATACGGTCGCTATATGCTCACGCAAAGTTCCTGTCAAAATAGCTACAATTCGAGAGTGTTAAGTTTTTGGACGCCGTTCTAGTATTATGTTACACATCATCTTCATTGTTGAATCATTTGATTGGATATTGGCTGTAGTTTCTGATACCAAGTATGTGGCCATATCGTGTACACATTAAATTATGTGGATGTTGAAAAGGGACCATTTGACTGGATCGATGAATAAGTTCTTGATACGTCGCAATTCTTGCCGTCGTGACGTCACAAATTTATCGAATATAGAGACAAATTAATGTTGCTATGATAGATTGACCATCGGCCAAACGGAAGAACACCAATTTTGCCTTGTTTGTGCCTAGACTAAGAACAAAGCTTGACACGTCACGGATAAAAACAACTATCGTCCAATTGCTATCGCGAGTGCCATTGCAAATGTTCTGGAGCTGGCATTGCTGTCGAAATTATATCATAGTCCGAATACTTCGGAAATAAATCCGGGTTCAACGGAACCATTCGACAGATTGGTTTATATTCACATGGAAAGAAACCATTCGGCATTATGTCTCTAAGGACACCCGCTTTTGTGTGTTTCTTGGACGAAAGCATGGTATTCGGTCGGTACGTTTCGCCTTATATTGTACGTTTGTTAAAAGACTGGTTAAAATATCTAACTTTCAACATTCGCTGGGATCATCCTATTCATTAAACTTCCAACCACTCAGTTGAGTTCGACAGGGAAGTATATTGAGGAATCATTTGTTTAACTATTACATTTATGGAATAAGCAGACGTCTGAATGAACCCAATATAGGTTGTGTAATTGGGGTCAAGTTATCAACCACCTTTGTTTTGCAGACGATTTGTGCATTATTGTTCCTTCGTTGTTAGGACTTCAGCGCCTCTTGAGTGTATGCGAATCCGAAGCTGCTAAAATTCATTTGACATTTAATAATACCAAAACTGTTGGTATGGCCCTCATCCCTTCTTCGTTGCCTATTAGAGCCTTTCCAAATATATTGCTGAATGGTAACGAAATGAAATTTGTTTCATCTTTTAAATATCTGGGGTATATTCTCAATGAAGACATATGCAACGGCAACGACATTATGCGACAATATCCATTTGTCCACGTTCTTATGAGGAACTTTAAGATGCTCTTCGCATGTAAAAAAAATATTATTTCAGATCTCTCCGCTATACTGCTCACATCTTTGGGTAAATTTCACCAAAAAATGTTTCACAAAATTAATTGTATGTTTTAATAATGCTTACAGGAAAAATGATAAGAATATTTGTATCTGGTTTTCAAGAGAGATTGTTCCAATCCGAAAACTGTATTTTAAAGGCAATATGTGCTCCAGATATCAAGCATTTTGGGCATATTTATTGCCAACAAACATAATAACTTCATAATGACTTATTTAACAATAAACTGGTGCACAAACATGATTGCACAAATACATGTACATCTATACAAACATGCTAATAAATATGTAGCTCAACTATCAATATATGTAATATATCCGGGCAAAGTGGATGTATACCGCCAAAATGGATTTATACCGCCACACTGTAAGTGAAATATACTCATGCACGCAAACTATACTCTGAGATCAACTATGAGAATAAACAACCTTTCATCGGCCGTGAAAACCGCTCAGGAAAAAACCGGATGCATCTTTTGGTGGCCATATATTTCAATATGACTTATTTTGGTGGCTCCCGGAAACCTGCATCCGATACTCTACTACATGTACATAATACTCTGTAGCAGTGCTTTCAGCCGGCCTCATGATCAAGAACGTCGGAGTCGTTCAACGATTATCCCCATGAATACCGTTTGCTGTGATAAATCAACCATTGTTTACATTGTTCTTTTGAAAATATTATGTTCCATATACAAAATATGAACTTGTGTTTTGGAAGATTAATAATTGGGCGGGTGGGTGGGAAAATTAAAATATTTCAATAAACTGTCTGACTGACGCTTCAGGCTTAAGACAAAGGAACTGAATATTGGAGTCTAAAAGACGCTATTGGCATTGACATCGACGATCCGCGGTATCTGATTGGCTGGCAGCCTACTCCTTTTCGGCGAGAATTGATACGCGGTATTTGATTGGCTGACGACCGTCTCCACTTTCCGAAGCGTAATTTTGATTGGCTGACACTCGAAACGTAAATAATTTTCCCCAACTGACCGTCTACTATTGAAAAATACGGTTCCAGTTATATTTTACCGGCATGAAAGAACATGACTATATATAACTCCGGATATACTATAAATGGAATCTGAAGTACCCAGTGCCATTATATCACCCTTATCCATCCACAACGTAAAAGCTTTTACAAGTAAAATTACCTTTGTGTATAAACCGATTTGTTATAATGCCATATATATAACTATACTAGCAGGGTTACCCGGCGTTGCCCAGGTTAATGCGATGAGAAACCCTCTGTATGCTGTGGATATTTGTTGGGGATAGAGAATGCTCTTGATTAAAAGTGTTATACGTTTTCTCAAAATTTGTATATTCAAATAGCATCATAAAACATGATTATTACAGTCAGAGGATATAAGTAATGGCTCGCCTTGTCAATTGTCATTCTGTTTGTCGCGATTAATCTGTTCCAACAATAATGAATTATGTATTTATTTACAACTGCGTATACATTAGACGTTATAATATGATACATGAACATCACAAACACATTAGTTCGATAAAAGATGATAATTGGGTTTTCAATATTGAAATGTATCAATCAATTTAGTGGGTTGGACTAAGTTCTCGAGGACACTTGGCTAACTCCATGAAGATACAGATGTTTCAAAGAAATTTCCAGGTGCTCCTCTGTTCATGGTGCTATATATTGGCTAAATATTCTCTGTTTAAACGAATGGTGATGCGCATAAATATTAGCTACATGTCCCAGGCACAGAGCGAGATTTTGAGTTGTTTATGTCAGTCGAGGAGTTTGTTATAAAACCCTTGTCAGATGCATGTGCAGTATTGGGAGGGTCCTGCAAAGTCTTATGCTACTAACTGCATTTTCTTGTATATCAGAAGAATCTATATTTGACTGCACACTGTGGCCACTATTTTTGAACAGGCCTTCCATATCTCTTGACAAATTGTAACTTTTTTTTGTGGAAACTGTATTGAATGAAACGGACTCAATTTTGTTATAATATATATGCAATCCTCTGATGGTTCGGGGTATCTCAGTTTGCACGAATATATGTATCTCTTCAATAGAATGATAAATATACGCTTAATGCTTCTTCTATGCATCTCTTTTTGCTAGCTCATATTGTGAATGCCCTGATTGCTATTCCCATATAAATATGACAGTTAAGAAGATATACTTGTTCAAGTGACTTAAGTGGGTCACCATATGTCGGGATTGTGAAATGTGAACGTCCAAAACTACTTAAAATGATATGGAGATGGCCTGGGTGACTGTATATAAAGGCGAATAGCAATCTTATCAATGAAAGTGCATATCCGCTCGCCATCCGCGACGCAAACGACACCAAATGTGATTTAATTCATGGTATATCATTAGAAAAAACGTTTCGGTGGAAATTGGTGCCAAATAAATTTGTACCAGCGTTTGTCTCTTTTGACATATTTAAACCACTCCCATTAGACTCATGGATGCATGGTATACTGGCGATGATTATATATATGTTTGGTGGTAATCAGCAACTAAACAAATTCTGAGAATAATTATGACCCATATCTCTCACACAACCGACAGCAATTTGACGTCTTTAAATCACACGATGATATTCCTCGTATCATAGAGAAGAATAATATATCAATTTTGTGGAAATTTGGGCTAACAATAGTTTATTAAATCAATTGTTGATGCAACGCTGACTCGAACAACGCCATATTGCGAAGGTGATTATGTATTCGTTTGGTGGAAATCGGCGACAAAACTATTTCACGATATATTTTTAATTTTGCCGACCTCCCCCTTTTCTTCCCCTGACACAAACAGTGTCATTTTATTTTATTTTTACCCACACCGTTATCTTCCTTGTAAACAGTTACCCCTCTTAGAACGCCTTGGTGCCATCTCGATTGTACCGCGTGAAGTTATATATAGAACGCACACAGACAGAAAGACAGACAGACAGCACGATTTGATTTCTTGTATCATTTGAGAAGAACGTGTCTGAATTTGATGGTAATTAGTACTAAAAATATTTTGTATCAGTCTTGGTGACCCTCCTGTCCCTATATTTCAGTCTCAAGCTGCACACACTAAGACTCATTAGAGATTAGAGATGCATATATATGAAACTGGTGAAAATTTGCGAGTATCAAATTTAAGGTCCCCATATCTCTCACCCATAAGTCACACATTTGGTGTATCACAGAGAATAATATGTATCAATCTGGTGGAAATCGGCACTAAACATATAGCTATAATTTGTTGTGTCCCTCTCATCTCTATACACCACTGACTCGAATGGCCCAACTTATGTCATCCTTAAACCACACGATTATACTCCTGATATCATGGAGATGATTGCTTATAAGTTTGGTGATAATCGGCGACTAAACAATTTTTTTTATCAAATTTGGTACCAATCCACATCCACCATCTCTCAAACAAACAGCACCACTATGGCGTCTTTAAATCACACGATTAGATTCCTCGTATCTTGGATAAGAACGTGTATCAATTTGGTGGAAATTGGCGCAAAACAAATGTGCATCAATTTTGGTGGCCCTGTCCCTTTCAATGCAATCCTGACTCGAATGAGTCCACATTTGACAGATATAAGCAACACCATTAGACTCCTCATATCATGGGGATTATTTTGTATAAGTGTGGTGGCAGTCGGCGACTAAACTAATTATTATCAAATTAAGTGCCCACCCCTCCCAATCTCTCAACCAAAAGACATCAATTTGGCGTTGTTAAAGCGCACAATTTGATTCATTGTATAATGAAGAAGAATATATATCAATTTGGTGGAGATCGGCGCTAAAATTAGTTTTTTTTATTTTTGGTGCCCCTCTCCCATCCGTGCATCCCTGACTCGAACGACGCCACTTTTAAACCACACCGTTGGTTTGGCGTTGTTAAATCGCACAATTTGATTCCTTATATCATGAAGAAGAATATATATCAATTTGGTAGAGATCGGCGCTAAAATTAGTTTTTCAATTTTGGTGCCCCTCTCCCCTTCCTTGCATCCCTGACTCGAACGACGCCACTTTTAAACCACACCGTTGGTTTTTACATATCATGGGGATGAATATATATAAGTTTTCTGCCCCTGACAACAACGGCGTCACTTTAGAAAATTCTAACCCCGACCATTATCTTTCTCGTAAAAAGCTACTCCTAGTAGACTCATTTGGCATCATCTAGATGGTCCCCTGTGAATTTCTATAGAACACAGACAGACAGACAGACAGACAGATATTCGCAAATATAGATATAGATGGGTGACTTAGGCCTGAAATAAACCATTGTTTTATATATATATATATATATATAGTAACCATTGTATATATATATAGCTATATATATAGCTACATAGATATATATATATCTATATATATATAGTCATATATAAATATAAATGCTACCCTCATGAATACAAATGATGAGGTCATACTGTAGGTGTTGTCTCGGTGATATGCCAAAAATAAAACACGAGTATAAATTAATTCCGACACATCGTCAATCATTCTGCAAATCTCGTCATTACTCATACGGTATAGCTTTCTCAAAGACTCTTAGTAAGAGGTAAAATGTCAAGATGTTCAGAGCGATTTTCAATCTCCGAAAGGAGAGCAGAAATTAACGAGTTTTACCTAACAAAATGTTGAGACGATATGTAGATTTACTCCGCTTCTTATACATATCTAACGAGTTGATCATTTTGTTTTATACTGGTACCATTAAACTGAATTTTATATATGTCATGTCAGGAATATACACAATTTTGTGTTCTATTGTTTTTATTGTATTTATCATTGCTAAGATGTTTTATAATAATAAAAGATAAAAACAAAAAATAATTCAAAAACATATTGTAACGTAATAAGATAATATGCATGGCATATACAGTAGAACGACCCCGGCAGGAAGTTAATAGGGACGACCTCACAGTGGATCAACGGACACGAACCAAAACCGGAAGTCGTAGATTTCGAGGTGGAGAAATATCGGTCGACAAATATTTGTTGACATTTTTGGACGGTTTTTTTTGGAAAATAAACGCTTGGATACCATATCTGACCAACTGAAGGTGAGTGAATATTTCTTCGCTAATGTTCGGACACCGACGATCAATTTAAGTCAGTTGTCATTGTTCGATCGCGGAAAAAATGTCATTTAATCATCGCCGCGAGACGATTTCTTCCCCAAAATATCCCAGAAAATCATACTTTTCACATTCATCGCAGACAGCTGTCGCAACAACCTATATACAGGTCGAAAGGCCTATTTTCCCCCCACAAATGCATATTTTGAGTATTTTCACGGACTGTCTCAAAATTCCAAATTTCATCTTTTGATGCAGATACCCACCTCGAAAATACTGTCCGGTTAGTCCTGTACACCCAGGAATTTAGTTGCAATCCACCAGACCCGGCGGACAGTTTTTGTTGTTCAATCAAGAGTCGAAATGGATTAGTTGGTTGGCTGTCTTTCGTTAACAGTGGCACGTTTTTGGGCAACTGCTTTTCTGTTGCAACTATATATATAGTATACTGATCAAGTTTAGTTACCGAGTACAGTTTGCAATTTGTTCTCATATATTCGTTCAGATCGTGTAAGGTCATTAACCAAAAAATCATTTATGGAAATATTGTTAGAACAAGAATATTACAATGCCCTCCATGACCAAGGCCGTAGCAACAGGATTGTTTTGATGGTGGGAGGTGTAGATGTATTTTCCAATAGTTTGATATTTCAGCCAGTATATAGCGTGAAATTTGATACTTAAAAAACAATTAAAATTCGATTAATTTCAGAAAAAACAAATCGGGACCCATGGCTGTTCTTTTTCATTATGGCCACTTTCGGGACCCACCACCCGAGTTTTGATTACGATTGTATAAAGTTTTAACTACATTTTTCGGGTATATATACACCCCTTTATTTTTTATGTTTTAAACTACAGGCACCCACCCATATTTCGGAGAATTTTCGCTAATATTACATATTATAGCATAGCCATCAACTATGCAGATGTTTATTTCCTTTCTATGAGAGGCCAAATTCACATTTCATAATTAATTGCAGTTAAGCAATAGCACTTAAGCATAATTATTTGCGATTAAGCGCAATTCATGGTTATACTGTATGTAACTATGTACCCCTGGTGAATAAATAGGTGTATCTATAACTAAACCTGAACTCATATTGACATATCACCTCCTTGTTTTCATTGCTTTGGATAGTTGGGATTGTGAACTAGCCTAAATTCTTTATGAAAATGGGTGACTCGCGACAGTATTACCTTCTGTTTTAGTCGAGTCGAGGAACCAACCCATCAAAGCTCAAGTGTGATCAGATATCGATTATTGAAGTTTGTTATTTCAATTGATTGCTGCCCAGAAACACGCCGTGAAAAGGGTGGTTTCGGTCAAAATTGCGGATGAAGATGGATAACTCTAAAACAAGTGGTAATACGGTAAAATTTCGTGATACTTTAGTAATTATACGGCCATATTTTGTTGAACAAAATGTTTATAAATCACACGTTTTTGGGAAATTTGATACCATAGTTGACAGTGGTCAGCATTATTTTTTTCAGTTAATCGATTCTGATAACTAAAGTTTATTTTGAAGAAATATTGTTGTTGTTGTTGTTGTTGTTGTATCTTTATAATATGGGTCTTTCTAATCGGATTGAGGACCTTTAGTTTAAATTAGCCAAATGCAGATACACCCGGTCATGCTAATAGTTAAGTTTTATGGGTAGTTACACTTACTCTCAAGCAACTCATAGCGCTTAATCGCAATTAATTGCACTTAAGCGCAATTCATTTCAATTATGCGCAAATTCCATATGATTGCTTCAGCGCGATATATGGTATATGCGCTTAAGCGCAATTCATTATTAAATGTGAATTTGACCTCCCATACAGTAAATTTTTTGTCTATATATATGAACGAGTAGGGTCTGTCTGCATGTCTTCTGTCCGCTTAAATTTGAATATATACGCGACCATTTGCGTTAAAAACTTCCCAACCAAATTATCCAGTGTGTGAATCAATGTGGAAACAATTAAGTATGGCGCGATTTGAATACAACAGGACAAAAATCACGTGCCTATATATTTACAAAAGTAACTTGCATCTGGTTCCACATTCAGTTGTACGCTATAGATTGGAATTTTACCCGCTATATACATGTAGGAAACACAACACTTCTACATTAATGGACAGCCAAGGTGGGATTAAGAATACAACAACTCGAAAGAACACTGGAGTTTTCCAGATGATGTTTCTATTCTCTATATCAACCGAGAGTACCAATATTTCGTATAGTATTGTATAGTATAGTATTGTATAGTATTTTATTATAAATAATATTTATATTTTTTATTTTCAATAATTTTATTTTCAAACATTCATTCGGGTGTTGTAAAATCCCATCGTCGATGCCTCAGCGAAGCCGCAAGCCTTTGCCTCACAGTGGTTACATATATGAAGGCAGGCATGCGATCCTCTCGTCAATAGCACCTGGAATTATAAAATAATATCGCTTAGTGGACTTGAACTTAAGCTAATATTAGTAACAGATATAGCTGTACACCCCTCCGACTGTATGTTTTTGTCCCCTCCTCATTATTGTTTTAACCATTGCTGAATATTGAAAACAATAATTTTCTAAGTCGAAAAATGTCATATAACTCCACACAAAAAGGTCTGACATATTTCATATTCTTATATGTTCGCATGTTCCCATGGTACTAAATATATATATGCCAAGCCAAAAAAAAACAAATGACCGCAAAACTTAGGAATAAAAACTCGGAAAATTGCATCCACGAAAGGACGTCGTACGAACAAGCTGCTTCCTGTATAACCCCGCAAGTTGTGGGCCACAACTCGTTGCGAGTGTATAATCAAATATAAAGGGTAAAAATCGGCACACCGCTGCATTTTTCTGAAAAACGTTGGATGTAAATCATTTTTTTTTTATGTCGGCCTTCCGAGAGTGATGACAAGACAGAGTTAACAATATGACATACATCAAAAGTTATATGTTTACCGAACATGTACTTCGTAGTTGGATTTCAGTTACAGGTTACAGTTCAGTTATATATATAAGTCACCGCCTGGATGTTATGTTGTACCAGGAGACATATACAACATTATGGACACCCAGAACCATTGTGGCCACGCAAAAGTCAAATGAAACGCCCATCATCTGCGGCAAAATTGCTTTTTCGACCAGAAATTGAAGATGGCAGACCTCAGCAAAATCACGACTAAGCGGACAGATTTTTTACAACTAATGATTAAATTTTTCGGGACTAACCGGACAGTATTTTCGAGGTGGGTACCTACATCAAAAGATGAAATTTGGAATTTTGAGACAGTCCGTGAAAATACTCAAAATATGCATTTGTGGGAGGAAAACAGGACTTTCGATCGGTGTATAGGTTGTTGCGACAGTTGTCTGCGATGAATGTGAAAAGTATGATTTTCTGGGATATTTTGGGGAAGAAATCGTCTCGCGGCGATGATTAAATGACATTTTTTCCGCGATCGAACAATGGCAACTGACTTAAATTGATCGTCGGTGTCCGAACATTAGCGAAGAAATATTCACTCACCTTCAGTTGGTCAGATATGGTATCCAAGCGTTTATTTTCCCAAAAAACCGTCCAAAAATGTCAACAAATATTTGTCGACAGATATTTCTCCACCTCGAAATCTACGACTTCCGGTTTTGGTTCGTGTCCGTTGATCCACTGTGGACCTTGGGCCAGAGCGTGTATAGTCATGAAGCTATATGCCTATTTAGGCCTAAATCATGGTAACGACACGAATTATTGACTAATTTTGAAGATCGTTTTGAATGCGATTATAGACTTCGATAATTATACACAGGATAGGATAGGATAGGATAATTTTATTTACACAATACACACATGTAATGTACAATTACAAATAAATGTAATATTAATAGAATATACATATATATTGTTAGGGGTGATACAGTCATGACTTCCTATCACCCCTATGCACATGCATATATGGTTTGGACATCGGCCTTCGATAATAAAGGCCTTTATTAATGTATGGATTGAATGTTATACAATGTATATTTCACTGCGATTGAGACGATGATTAAGAATGTCACACCCATCCCATGTGATAGTAATTGAAGCGTTTCTGCGTTTATAGATCTAGTATGGAGCCTGTTGTCTGATCCCGTTCTCATCTTATGTACATGTATGTCGGGACACACGTGCGCACATTTATAAATATATATATATTGTATATATAGCATTGATAAATTTTTAAGTTGAGGATAAAATATTGTTTACACCAAGTAGAGTAATTACCGAACAGTAATTAATTACAATAGTACAACAGCCGTTCATCATCTGACGACTTATTGTCGGTTAATGCTCCCAGCGTGCCCAGTATAATAACAATTATAATAAGTGCAGTTATGTACCAAAATCACCTTCATCCATTACCGTTCAATCATTGTCAGCCTGAGATTAGTGATCAATACGTCACGAGGGAATTTCCCACACGATTTGAGTAGTATGGGTATATTGAGTGTGAAATTTCTTATAATTTATGCGTATGTTCTGCGATTAAGCGCTACTATGGGAAGCGGGGATATCGCATAATCAGGCATAGGGTAGATCCATCTGGGGTTACGTCCGATCACATTCGTCACATCAACCAGACCTATAAAATTTGTCATGTCCATGTGTAGTCATACCAAATTGGGCACACTTGTAATCGGAATACTGATGTTATATGCATTTTAGTTGAGTTCAACTCAGTGCCGATTTCTTCTTACACTGGAACCAATGGAAATGCGTTCAGGACACCTTCCACCGACAAATGAAACTTCTATCAACATTGACTATTTGTCAGTTTATCCAACAATTTCAACATTTTATTTGGCCACGTTGTGTCTACTCGTTCCGTGGGGTACTGTCGGAAACATATTGGTAAGTATATTATATCCAATACCATTTATGGTTTCTTATTTCATAAATCATTATATTTTGATGTATGTTAAATATAACTTCCGATTTTACACCAAATACGTTATAATTTATCAAGCCATTTTTCCACTGAACAGTCCAAAAGGGAATGGCAAAATGCTTGCAATCGTCTTCATTCGTATCAAGCAGGCATAGCGAAACTCGACAAACTCATTCATAAGTATAGAGACCTTTCGCAAAATCACCCCCACGATTACATATATGATATATTGTCCTTGTAAGGTGGACGATTGTTAATTGATGAGACGACATATGCCCCTCTATATTCAGTTACTCATATATTTGATGGAAAAAGTAACGTGTGTCTCTTTCAGATCCCATGTTCTCACCCGTGCGTTATACACCACACATATAATGTTAGAGACCGGTGGCACATCCTTGACACATCTGCACTTATTTAAAGAAAGTGGGGTATATTTCGTCTCGCATAAGAACCCCCTGGAAAATGATCGAATTTTGGCAGTATCCTGTCAAGATATTGTCCATATCCGTAATATTATTCGTGATTTTGCGAAAGGTCTCTATTAACTAATGTATCAAAAACGATCAGAAAAGCTGGTAATTGAGAGAGCACTCTTTATTATCTACAAATTGTTTGCGACGGAAGCACGGACGCTCTTCATAAGAGACGATAATTGGCAAGCAGAATGAGGTCCCCAGAGGGTGAATTTGGTGATCTAGCCCGCTATGCGGGGTAGCATCACTAAATTCACCCTCTGTGGACCTCATTCTGCAAACGACAGACACCCTATTTCAAGGCTTGATAATTGGAATAATTGCTAGCCTGACACAATTTCAAAAAGTGTCACGATTTCATTTGAAGGTCAATATTTGGCCATCAAAATTTATTAGTTGGCTCATTGGTACGACCCAACTTATCTTCTGGCATATAGACAATGTACAAATTATACTTTTAGTGTGCCAAATCGGATAAGGCATCTTTAACTTTTAGTATTCAAAGGAAATTTAGTCGCTAATATATTATTCATTGCCAATGACGGACATGTTAACCCTTTCATGGCGGGAGCTGCGCTGGTGCCGCATACAAGATCCTGTGCCAGTGCATTATCTTATATATATGCGAGTCATCATAGGAAGCCTCGCATATATAAGATAATGCACTGGCTTACATGGTCAAGGAAAATATTGTTAGGCCAATGTATTAATTTTCTTATATATGCGAGGCTCATATATAAGAGAGTGCACTGGCAAACGGTTTTCGCAAAATTTCAGGAAGCTCTAGTAATGGAGGGGTTAAAGATGGCCTGTCCCATTTTGTGTAAAAATATTTTATTATTCCAAATAAATAGACATACAGAATATGTAAAAGCAGTGTGTTAGAAATTGGCCGAATAAGTGGATTTGGCCGCATGTCTCGCATTGATCATAGGATTTTATTGTGCTTTGGCATATTGATAGCACAGTTGGAGGAAAAGTTTAACCACATACTATGGGTTTCGTCTATTCAATTTACCAGAGTTACATCCCATGTTTGACTTGGATGTGTGTGCGAATTTTGTAAAGAGCATTTCAGCATGTAACTTGTGCAAGTATAACCATTACTATAATTGGATTCAGGTGTGCTTTGGTACGTTGATAGCACAGCTCGGGAGAAAGGATATTGGCTTACTAAAGGGTTTGTCCATTCATTTTCACAAGAGTCACAGCCCTTGTTTGACTTGGGCAGTTCTGAATTTTGTGTCTGTATGTAAATTTCATCAAATTTGGTTGTGCTTTGGTGTGCTGATAGGTCAGATCATGGGGAAAGGATACCTACTACTTGGATTTAGAAACGTTTCCATCCATACCAAATTTATATTAATAATTGCACACTCTGTATAAACTGAAAGTCGGGGGAATATGCCACGTTTGGCGTTACACTTATTTCCTGGTATATATATGTCAAATCGTACAATCGCCTGATCGTACAAGAACAGTCTTAACTATTATCTTCTTTATATGCTATTCTCGTTTTATTTTGGACGTGTTTGGTGGTCTTTGTTGCAGATGGCGTAGTACGAATATATTTTTTTAATCTGGAACTATTGTACAACATATACCATAATATATATGTGTAAATAGAAATATTCATATGTATTCTCCTCAGGTAATCTGCACAGTGATAATGACAAAGGAACTCAAGACTACGGGGAACATGTTCATCATCAACCTGGCAATAGCCGATCTCTTAGTGACGACGATTGTCGACATTTTCAGCGGAGTTGGTAAGGACTAATCTATTCAAAATACCATAGTTATAATGTCTCGGTCGAAGTGCCATCACCAGTCCATGTCTATACCAAACACTCAATCGTGAATGTCTCGACCGAAGTGCCACCACCAGTCCTTGTCTACCAAACACTCAATCGTTAATGTCTCGACCGAAGTGCCACCACCCGTACATGTCAACCAAACAACTCCATAGTTAATGGTACACAATCGGATGATTCGATGGTCCCCATATCATCAGATCCCACCACCAGCAACATTTCTTGAAATGCCGCTTTAGTTTTCAGAATTGATTAATTACCAACAAATAATGTTAACCACTGTCAACAATTTCCCAGAAAGTATGTTGTATCAACATTTTGTTCAACGCAATTTTGTATCAAGAGTATGTCGGTCGGCATTTGTCGAATAGCTGCTAGGCCACCAATATATTGCAGGTGGTGAAAAATAGAGATTTTAAAAATCGATATCTGATAACTCTGGGCTTTGATGTGTGGGTTCCTAGACTAGAATCAAATATAATTTACCCCCGAAGCCACAGAAATAGTAATTTAGTAGCGTCAATTCGGATTGTGCATCTTTTAGATCGAAGTGTCATCATGCAACCGCCCATGTCAACCACACACTCAATAGTTAATGTCTCGGTTGAAGTGCCATCACTGGTCCATGTCGACAAAATACTCAATATGTAATGTCCCAGTCGAACTACCATCACCCGTGCATGTCGATCAAACACTCAAAATATCTTCTATAACATTAATAAAATCTTCTATCCCAATATAACGAGTTGAAGATCTCGTATATCACATGATATAAAAACTAGCAGTCAGATGCTCGTAGCCCGTTTATATATAACCATGGGTATATGCCAGATATAACCGTACACAAAAAACGCCGTTCTTTTTACCGTGTAATTATCCATGATGTGCGTGCCTGTGGTTGTCCGTAACATGGTGCCCGGTGTTATTGTTTTGAAAGGTAATCATGTTCGACTGGTGTCGTCAGATTGGTGATATGAGATTAGCGGTTTCTATGTCTTGTCTGGTCACATTTACAGTTTGAACTTTGTCTGAAATAGACGCACTTTTTATACTAGAATTTGCGCCACAGGAGCGCAGGGAAATCGCACGTCGAGTTGGTTTAAGTGTTTTTAGAAAAAGTATTTATTGATATAGACAGGGGGTTGGGGTGTCTCACCCCCCCCCCAACTTTGTTTGTCAAAATGTTTAACAGTTGGAAATGTCATACCTGCCAAAACATTAGTTGGAAATTTCACACCAACATTAAGTTGAAAATGTTCTTGTAGTTTGATTTTCAAACAATTTATTTGCATATTTTCCTATTTTTGATAAATATTTTGGACTGAAATGGTCATCAGTCGGAAATTGCCAACCTTAGGAGGATGACAGGTTGAAAAATTCCAACACTTGTACAGTTTGTGTCCTGGTCCCTCCCCCGTGGCCAGTCAAAAAACTGCTAGTTAATTTAAGAAAACAATATTGTCATGCATTTGGTCAACATTGACATTGGAATTGTCATCAGTTGAAATTTTCCAACCTAAGTATGTCCAACTGTAGAAAGGTTTGAGGCTAGTCTAGATGCTAGGATTTTGAGATTTTCTTGTTCAGATTAAAACAAAATTGCACACCGGGCCTATCGTTGTCATTGTCCCTTCCCCCGTGGCCAATACAAAACTGCTAATTAGTTTAACAAAACAATATTTTACTTCATTTGTTCAAACTTGTGGACTGAAATAGTCATCAGTTGGAGTGTTTTCCAACCTGAGGGGGAGTATGAGGTTTGAAATTTCCAACACCAGGAAAGGTTCAGTTGAGGCCAGTCTAGATGCATGCTAGGATTTAATATGTTCTTTTATAGTTTTAAAAATTTTCTCACACCGGGCCGAAGATCCATGGTCAACCCGGTGTGTCCCCGCCTCTTGCCCGTATCCGTGGGCATTTGTCTGGAGTTAGACCATTAGATGTTATGATTTATGCAATTGTTCAGGTTAAACTATCTGAATTTTCAAACGTGGAATATAGAACCATGTTTTTTTCTAAATATATATAGGATATGTATAGGATAGTAGGCGTGAGCACTGATGTACAATGGGGATGGTGAAAATGGAATTTGTGTTTGGGGTGATTCTGATTCAAGGGGGTGCAGTTGGAATTTCCCATGGTGGACACCCCCTAACGGAAACCATATAGCCACGTCCCTAGATATAGAGAGGCAAACAGAACAATACCATATATATACAATATGCGGTTGCATCTATTTTGGATTTATTGGGATGTCTTTAGTGCACGTTTGTGGTTACGAGAGCTCATTTCCCCCTGATTTCTGCTCAATATTTGGTCTTCTTCTTTAAAAGTTTTATATGATTTCAAACAGGGGTGGCACCAGGATATCCCCGACAGGGGGCGGGCTTTAGCTGCCGGGTTGACCATTACATAACTCACCGACGGGGGGGTGGCTATGACTCCCCGACAGGGCTGGGATGTAGCCCCTGACTCCCCGGGTGCCACCCAACATAACTTAGTATCGATTATTTAGCATGGGGTGTCAAGTAAGGACTTGTCGACAGGGGTGGTTATGCAGGGGTCTTACCCCCCCCCCCCAATTGTAGTCATACCTAATACCCCGAGAAAAATTAATTGGAAAATTCACACCAAAATTAGGTTGAAATTGTTCTCGTAGTTTTATTTTCCAGCACTTTCGTAGTGACGAATTTGTTGTTTTTAGACAAACATTTGCATATTTCCCTTTCATTTGCAAAATTATGGACTCAAATGGCCATCAGTTGGCAATTTTGAAACCTATGGGTGAGTGTCAGGTTAATAATTTCCCAGAATTGGAAAACTTGAGACCGGCCTATGCTATAGGATTGTCAAATGTTCATGTTCATATTTCAAAAATGTTCTCACATCGGGCCTAAACATCGGCCGACCCGTGTGTTCTGTGTCCTTGCCAGTAGTTACTCGCTAATTAATTTAAGAAAAAATAGATCGGGGTGTAAATTTGTGTGGTGTTATATCACTAGATGTTAAGATGTTTTAATCTCATACTGGGCCGAACCATCTTTTTCACCCCCCCCCCGCACGACAAGTGGCCACAATATTACTGGTTCATTTGGAATAGTCTACCATCTGGTAGTCTGTGAGGGAACATTTGGGAAAAAGCAAAAGGGGGGGGGTGCAAATTGATTTACGCAAACTTATGAGTTTGGTGTGGTTCAATGGAGTGGGGTGCAATTGGAATTTCCAAGATGGAGACCACCCCAACGAAAACCCTCTAACCAAGTCTCGAGTGCCAAATATCCAACACTCAACCAGGGGTGCCACTCGCAACTTTAGTTTCTGCCCTCGGCATAGGCCTATTTGTTTCTTATCCGAGAATACACTTCACCGGCCCAATGTATTAACCATACTCTGAAAGAAAACGCTTCCGTGACGATCACACGATAAAGTCGTGCTGCAAGTAAGACGATAATTGTGTTGTAGAAATGATACGGAAGACCGATTGTCAAAAAATCAACATCAAAATACACAGGGCAAGACTTATCGATCCAAACTGTGGAGTGTGTTTTCGTTGTGTATTTTTCGCATATACCCATGGTTATATATAAACGGGCTACGAGCATCTGACTGTAGAGGTTTAATATGTCTTTTTAACAAAACAAAATCCTTAAAAGACGCTCAAAACTGCACACGTTTACGTCGTTGGCTGAGACCCTTCACAACCGTATACGACAGTAATGCTCGCCCAGGATTGCGACGAAAAATATAGTCCCCCAATTTGCCTCTTTGTTTTGTATCTATTTTCGTTAGTGCAACGAAGTTGGACAAGAATTTTATTTCGATGAACAAATCAATCACATTGTATTGACTGATTGTTATGTCCTGCGCGGCTTTTCAAAATTAATCCGTCTAATCAATGTTAAGTAATTTTATTGGCGCGCTGCCAAATTGACGGGAAGCACGCGCTTATTCATCACTACTGACATATACATGTACACTATGTGATATAGGGAAATATGTGATGGCGTTTTTAATGATTTAATAGGGGTTTCATGTGATATATGTCTCTCTATCGCATTATGGGTGCGGTATTCATTTTAAGTAATTTTTTGGATACATTCCATGATTATCTCCTTATCACCCAAGGTACAGTCAAAGGTCCACAATACTTCATTGGGAAGGAGGAACTCTGTGTTGCCGTTGCTACGATATGTAAAATGGGATGTGTTTGTTCGCTGTTGAGTATTGCCGCCGTCGCAGTCAACAGGTAAGTTAGCCGATTAGAAGAATAACCGATCGATTAAAAAGGCCGGTGGTGTATGGTATATTTAAGCTAGTTACGTTTCAACACCATATACTCTCATATAAGTTCCATGGAGTACTGAACTAATAATTGTTTTAATTAACAGTTTAATCAATTGCACATTGTCAAAAAAAAATCCGAATTATCAGTTGACAGCAATACAGTCTACTCAATATTAGACAAATATACATCCATATCATAAGATAATCCGCACTCAGTGCTTATTACAGTTACTTTAATAATAACATGTTTCATAGATATAAACTCAAACACGTGGGTTTTTTTGATGAAACCAATAGCAATCACGTGGAATGATTGGGTTCTCAATGTCACGTCGTATATTCAATTAAACTTTTGATTGGTATAAAAAAAATATTACCGGGGGGGGGGGGGGTCGTTCTGTATTAAATCTGTATGTTACGCCTACGGGGAAATCACGTTTTTATTCGGATTACTGAGAATGAATACAAATGAACTAAGGTGAAATATGTTGAAATGGCCTAAATGGAACGTGCAATCATCCAGATTGCCAGATGTGCGTGCTCGTGGCATGGCATTCTTCTGTCGATAGGGTGCGTATGTAAATACGGCTGCATTAGGCTTGTAATTATCTCGATTTTCTTCGTGAAATTCGTTGACAACACCATGAGTTCGATGTTTACCAAGTGACGTAGTGTGGTCATGCCGAGAGAAACAAAATTGAAAGATAGCGACGCTGCCGGTTGGTCGGTATTTATACCCAGCAAACCAGAAACGAGGCCGTTAAAGATGGATTATCTCTTTGTAAACATGTTTATATAGTTACCGGGGTATAAAATATTAGATCTGAATCGAAGTCTCCTGTCCGGAAATGCTTCTATCGATTAATTATTAATTTTATTTCCAATATTTTCTGGTCTAAAAATGAGTGGTTGTTTAGCTAACGAACAATAGTGGTTACTGTTAACAGAGACCAGAAATTTGATTGTGCAATTTTGTCACAAATAAACGTTAATTATACTCATTATCGCTTATAACTATGGAATAAAACAATACAACCAATCAATCTGGGACATATGACATTCGGTGCGTAGCCACAGGAACAGCCTAATACTATATATGGCTATATGGTATCACCCGAATGGGTTGTTCTAAAAATAGACAAATAAACGGGCCCAATAAAATATTCGAAATAATATCAATATTAATTGATAGAAGCCTTTCCGGACAGGGGTCTTCAGTTCATATTTATTATTTTATACCCACGCAACTATTTCAAATTTGTTATTTAAAGAGATAATCCATCTTTAAAAATAATATAGCAACGCACGTCACGCGGCACGTGGGAATTCCCGTAATATTAAATTTTATAAAAGTTCCAAATCTGAGAAGTTAAACTGATCAAATGGTACAAATCGCGACGAACATTACGTAAGTAAATAAAGTTACATGTAAATAGGGTGAACATAGAGTGTAATTAGACAGTTTCATAATAAGTTAACCCTCTCACGCTACATATGATATTAAAAGTAATTTCCGAATGTTTTGGTAAGTACACGTATGGGTATATAAATCTAGTTTTGATAGACATAAGTGGATCTACTAACCGACCGACTTCGATATGTGGTTGTAAATTAAATTATATTGTTCCATTGAATATAGCAATTGATCACGCACATAGCCTCCAGTTTTTCTACACAAGGGATATGCCACCTTCGTGTTGTACACATTTATAGAAGGTGGCAATGTGATATGCTTTATTCATTGTGCCACTATGATTCCCTTGGTATAAGCCATAATTGTATAACACACATCGCTTGAAATGGAGAATTCCGTGTCATGACTGCATGTGTTATAAGGTTAATCATATTAGGCTAACACGAAATACCCAATAGACTTCCTGTGTCGATTATCACAAACATCGTGAGAGGTGTGACCGCAGTTCGAGTGTCATTTAGTGGTTATGCATGTATATTAGTACTATGTAATGAGTTGTATATTTCTCCCTTGTTAATTCAATTGTATTATTTTTCCCTTGTTAATTCAATTATCAACAAGATAATACACCATTAGATGGCAATTTTAATATATTGTTTAAATATAGATAAATTTAATGGAAAATTCCTGGCGAAATGTTGGTCCCATACATGTCACTGTGTACTGATTTTGTTACTTATTATATGTTGAATTCAACAGCTCACTTAATGGCTTAAGGTTGCATGCAATCTCTGTATATATCGTGTATTTACATGGCGTTTTACATGGATCATGCAGACATGTAATATGTGTCCGCTGACAACCCAATCATTGCGGCTATGTTTGACCACAGTGAGTCAAGCTCTGAACATGCAGGGAGCTGTTGACTCGGATGAAGTCGTCAGACCGCTTAAAATAATTGTTCGCGCGATAACCCAATTGGTGAACGTTCTGTTTAAATCATTGTCAGTCTTTTCTTGATTTTTACACCAGTGATGGTGGCCTCAGGATTTCCTCAACGCAGGGGCTATGATCCCCAAGATTGGGACGATATTATCCCGTTAGCTACCGACTGACCATTGTATATTTCCTCGACGTGCATGTATATGTATACGAACAATGTACAACTATGGAATATTTAAGTAAAACATTATATTGTGCATTCTTTCCCAGATAATCCCGGCTGATACATTCAACTAAATCCCGTAGTTATTCGAAGTTTTCGAGAACCAGCCCCTCCCCCAATCATGTATTATTATGGTAGAAAATGTTATAATTCAAGCCTGAATACAGACTAAAATTGTGACGGTTAGGAACTTGTTGAACCTTTGGATTGATAAACATATACTGTAAATTCTGGCTAAAAAATGGGGGAGTGTCACTCTTTTTACTTTCAACGCTGTACCTGCATTAATTTTTTGACGCTGCAATGGATATTTGCATGGAAATCCCAATTGAATGTTATCACATGAGCTGGGTCTCAAATTATCCGAGCAATTTCAACAAACCGGTATCGTTCTAAAAGAGCTTAAAATTCTGCATATTTATATTTGTTTTGGATGACCCTGTTTCCAAGAAATGACGAGAAACAAATCAAGTATAAAATCGACGGACTCAAACCACTTTTCGAAATGTATTAAAACTTGTGAAAAGCAGCAACATATATCAGACAGGATCAAGTATAAAATCGACGGACTGTAACCACTTTTCGAAATGAATTAAAACTTGTGAAAAGCAGCAACAATATATCAGACAGGATTTATTCATTTCGGCGTCAATGAAAGAAGACATGTTTATGACTGGCCTGAACTTCTTGATAGCAGTTAGTTTGATAATGGCTTATAACTACTCACTGTTCTCGCCTGTTGAAATGGACCGATCGTGCGGAGGCGATTAATACTATCAAAAAGTGGTGTGACCATGTAACATACATGGAATACATGGATTTTACATACATATTACATACAAGTGTGTATCCACCCACAGATAGCTATTCCTGATTACTCGCCGGTCGCATTCTTATACATGTAGGTCCTGGAGTCATATTTTAATTTCGATGTACTTTAGTTTGTGATAAAATGAGATTAGTTTAACATGGCACAATTCTCCGTTCTTTCTGTGTGACCTAATGATTTATATGCTGCCACAAATGTAGTGGCATTTATTCTGCCATTAAATGTAAGTTCAATTGCCCCTTTCTAGCTATACTTGTCTGCACTCATTTCTCTTTCTTTTCCCCGTCATCTAAACATTCTAATTGATGAAAACAATATTTATTCCATATAATTCAATATGAACAATACAGACTAAGAGCTATCAATAGTAACTATATGGAGGGGATCCGACATCAAGCGCAAGATGTTCTTATTCGGACCATAAAGAACCACAATCCGTCTGCTTTATCCATGTACCTGCAATGGGGTAACAAATATATTCATGAACGGCTTGTTGTTCGATCCTCGTTTGGACATTCACATTCATATTTCATATCTTAAGAACTGAGTATTTTATTCACGCTCACTGAACCAAGCACATTTGAATCAATTAAGGGGGACGCACGTTTTTCATAAATCCAGCCAAAAATGGCAAGAGATTTTCGACAAAGAATTTCTCAGTATCTATCTGGCAAAACAAATCTTGAATTTCACATATCATCACATTCACTGTATGTAGAATCTGAGTATTAAGATACAACAAAACATCTGATTATAATACACTGAGAGGTTGAAAATAGTATTTTTTGCCCCTTCTAAAATAGTTAATAATTTCAAACAAAACTCCTATCATATTAATAGCTTATTGTCTTGGCTCTATGATAGGAGGCTTAATGTGTATCATAATGTTGAGTTAAAATTTTAATTGCATAATACAGCATCATACCCCCATATATTATTCTGAAGAATAAAGTAGTCACACGTATTCCAGACCAATGCAAACAAGTGTTGATATGCAGTGTGGTCCACTCAAGCAAGGAACAATCAACAGGAATTAGGCCACAGTGTTAAGATAACTGGTGGTCAGCTTTAACTTGGCTATGAACCCATTACCCACAACTCATCTCAGCCCAATTGTTCATTGATCAACAGGAATGGCATGAAAATCCTCAAATATAGAACATTATTTATGGGTAGTGGCCTTTCTTAATGAAAATAATGATTAAATTTCACAAATAAAGACTAATTAAGTCTCCTCTCATGATCTTGAGATATGATATTCATGTAATGGATATTTGAACTGCACTTTTGAAAAAAATATATTTCAGTTTACAAAAGTTCTTGGTACCTGAAAACAGTGAAATTTTAAATATTGTTCATGCCATAAAAGTAAAATAAATGAGATTAAAATATCCAATTGGTCGATGATTCTTAAATATTACGTCACAATAATCGCTTGTACCAAATTTCACAAAGAAATTCCTAACAGATTATGAGAAAATCTATTTTGAAATACCAGGGAATTTTGGCAAAACGTGCGTCTGACTCCATAACTCTGATACGTGTATTTTATTCCACACCCATTGACGTGAGTCACATGTATTCAACGGAATCCCAGCCATTGAATACATATTAGTGTATACCTCTGGTGGAATACAAGCCGGGACTATTCTTGTTGACGTTGTCGCCAAAAAAATGACGTACATTACGTCGATCATTCGCTCCCGGTGATTCCCCCATAATTACTGGTTATTTGTCAGACTTAAATCACATTAAAGGTAGCTATAGTAACAATGAAGGTGACATTCATGGATTGAACTTATCTGACTAAACAGTGTAGAATAAATACAGAACACAACTTGCATCATAATATCGAATCTTTTATCGAACTCGTTGCGGACAGCGCAAAGTTATATTTCGCTCGAGCTACGCTCTCGCGAAATATATCCTTAATTGCGCCATCCGCAACTCATTCGATAAAAGATTCTCGATTAAGATGCGCGTTGTATTATGTCTATATTAAAGGTACGGTTGGCCTTGGCGGTGGGTATGCTGTGAAAATATTTCCACCCCTCAAAAACCGCCACAAACAGAAAGAACATCAAAATGTAGACAGACTTTGCCCGTATACAAATAAGAAATATCGCATCAACAGTATGTTATTGTCATATTTTTGACGATTGTTATGTAAACAAGAGTATAAAAAGTAACTTTTCTTGTGTTTGTTTATATTATGATGGTAAACATAAAGAGCGTTCTTTGTTGGTGAATTCCTGATATAGAAATAATAAAGAGCGTTTATGCCATTTGTGTGTGATTAGCCAGTAGCATTGTGCTGTCTTCTGTAACACAATCAGGCTCTTGCTTAGGTAAAATATAGTAGGTCTTTATGATAACATGCTGTTTACGTGATGGTCATGGTATATATGAGCGAAACTGTATGCGTTTTAATGTTTTTCTGTTTACGGTGTTTGGAACAAATATGAATATTTTCGACAATTAAGGCCTCACGTGCCTTTAATGGCTTTGGTTTGATTAGTTCAAATAAAATACTGTTTACCCAATTACTGCATGCACCTCATTTGTCCCACAGGTGTGTTTTCTTATGTCATCACTTTTCCTACTGGAACATCTTCTCGTGGAGGAAGACATTCGTCATTTGCTGCTTGCTATGGACTGCCGCCGCACTCATCGAGCTGCCAAATCACCTCGGGTGGGGAGGACATTCGTTTGACCTAAAGGTCATGTCCTGCAGCTACGACAGAAGAGAAAGCAGTAGCTACAACTGGTATCTCACCGCGTTCGCATTTGTTTTCCCCACTATTGCGATATTCACCAGTTATTTCCGGATTTATATTCGCGTTAGGGCAATGAGAATGGAATTGAGTCGTATATCTGGCCGTGGTTCACTCGATGACATATCAGCGAAAAGAAAAGAAAATGAAATCAAATTGGCAAAGACGCTGTTCATTGTTTTCGTCATATTTGTGGTGTGTTGGGCGCCATACATATCAGTGGTAGTTATCGATTCTGACGACCACTTGCCAATCGGTGTTTATGCTATCACGTTCCAGATTGCCCACATGAGCAGCTCTCTTAACTGTATTATATATGGTGCAACTAACAGGAGTTTCAGGAATGGTTACAAACAGCTGGTCTTTAAAGTTTGCTCTCTCTGTCGTAGGCAATCACGCCACAGCCAAATGTCAAACTTGCCTTCCATCAGCTACAGATCATCGCGTAGTCAAAGAGGCAGCGGCGATGGTTGAACTCTTATATATTACTACGTGAATCCTCATATATAAACACTTCAAAATATGTAAGTTTAAGTTTGCTAAATTTACATAATAAATTCATATGATTATACAAATGTAACAATGTTATCTGCTCTGATCATTGGGGAAGGGTTTATTTAAAATCAAATCTGCTCCTTAGATATCCTTCAACCTGGGTTGCGAATTTACTATTACATACGTATGACACGATGCAACTTTGTTTCATTATAGGCAAACATATATGTCTTACGTGTACTTAGTTCAGACACTATAATTACTTGTTATTTGTGAATTCAATATATTATTTAGTTTGCTCGTGCCACTTTTGTTTGTCGCATTTATTATGTTACATGTACAGTTGTGCTGTGACAGGAGGGGCGATAATAAGTGTTATGCGCAATTGTCCCCCATGACTTGAGCTGAGTCCTGAAAATTTGTGAAAACCATGTGCCAATGCATTGTCTAAAATATGCGAGTCTCGCATAGGGAGCCTAGCTTATATAACATAATATTCTGTCACTGAATCTCTATTGGTGCACCAGCGCAGCTCCCGCCATGAAATGATTTAACTGAATTAAGCCATGTAGTGATGGTGAAGCCGGTTAGAATACCGATAATCGTCGATTTGAGATGCAGGCATACGAAAGACAACGTGATTCGTGTATGTGGGTTCGTGTATCTGAACTTTTTCAGCGACTTTCCTGGATCGGTGGTTACTACATGTAATACATTCATTATTTTGGTGAAAGACTCATTCTGTGCGGTGTTACTCCACCAGTTAAATTAACAACGACGTGATATGACCTATAGCATCCTTAACCCTTTCAGTGCCAGGTCAGATGTTTGTATCAACCCATATACCCTGTGCCAATGCATTCTCTTATATATGCTAGTCGACCATAGGTCGCCTCGCATATATAAGAGAATGCATTGGTTAACAATTTTTCATTATTTGTTATTATTTTTTACAATTTTAATAATTTGTTCTTATATTCTTTAACAGACTTATTTTGTAGGTTTAGTGCCAGGGAATCTCACGTTTTTCAGGGGCATCAAAATTATTACTATGAATACTTGGTGATAGTTTTGAGTTATAACATGCCCCTAAGGTTTTATCCAGTTTATTTTTAAATTCGCTATAGCATGCATAAGCATACCCATTTACAGACCGTGAATTAGGGCCGATGAGATCGGCCCCTGGCACTAAAAGGGTTAATGATGATAAACCCAAATAAACCGAACCAAATCACTCTAACTTTAAACGGACATGGTTCATTTATTTATTCAACTTATTATTATAATATTATAAAAGCTGTGGGGATGACTTTTATCCCTAAAACTCTTCATATTCGGTCATTTACCAAACTATTCTTAATGGGCAATGAACTTAAGTTCATGTCCTCCTATAAGTATCTCGGACATATACTCAACAACGATTTTTCCGATGATAATGATATTATGCGTCAATATCGGTCTATATGCTCACGCTCAAATATGCTTATTAGAAAGTTTTACAAATCTTCGCCTAATGTGAAAATGTATTTATTTCAAATGTACGTATCTCCATTCTATTTTGCTCATCTTTGGATTAACTATACCAAAACGCTGTTATAGAAAACTTACAGTTTGTTATAATAATGCATATAGAAAATTTATGGGTTATGATATATCATGTAGTGCAAGTGGGGTGTGTGTAGGTGACAGAATGTGCTCTCTGACAGTGTTGATTCGAAAGGGTGTGTATGGATTTCCTGTGGGAATTTATAAATCTTTAAATAGTATCTTGAATGCTATTTGTAACTCAGATATGATCTATCGGTCTAATTTATTCAATCATTGGAATCAACTTCTTTATATTTAATTTGTAATTATATGTTGCATTTATGACTATATATGGGCATATCTTGCCTGAAATAAACACAATACAATTCCAGCTTCCAAATTCTGTCTACGCAATTTGACAAATACACGAAATATTGATATACCCGCTGGCCGCTTCATTCATATGCTCTGAAAATACATTCCATTGTCGCAACTATTTTTCAGCTGTTTTCAATTTGATCCCACGTAGGTGAAACTAACGCTCTTTAGTTATATCATGCATATCAGTAATAGACTGAGATCGATAGTATAAGATAGGTTTAGAGATACACGAACTATTGATATACTGCGGCTTCATATGCTCTGAAAAATACTTTCCATTGTCGCAGCTAATTTTCTGCTGTTTTCAATTTGTCTCAACATATGTGAAACTAACGCTCTTTAGTTCTACCATATCAGACTAACACGGAACGATATTATAAGTTACAGGGCGAGTTGTTGCCGGATACGGTGTCATATGAGGCGAAGTGAGATTAATATCGGGCGAGGCGCTAGCATTAAGTAGTGTTCATGTGAGTCCGTTATCAACATGTAGTGTAAGCATTAAGTAGTGTTCATGTAGTGTAAGCATTAAGTAGCGTTCATGCGAGTCCGTTATCAACATGTAGTGTAAGCATTAAGTAGCGTTCATGAGAGTCCGTTGTTCATTACCTGCCAGTAAGTAAATATGTTGTCTATGGCTATTAACTCATGTAACGTCCCAGTGACGCGTCATGGGCGTTGAACGTCAACGCATTGAGTCAATGGCTAATCACCAGAAGCAGGTCAACAAACTTCAGTTTGATAGTTAATTTATGAGTGTTTAGAATTTCTCAAATATATCACATGCAGGTTTTGGTATATGATACTATGTCTTTAAATTAACAGAACATGATTTCCGACAGATATCCCTTTTCTTGGCGCCCAAATACACCGAATATATACCCGAGGCGGCAGAATTCTATGAAAAACAAAATGGCGGACATCGACCCCATATGGGAACCCTGAGGGGGGGTATGGATTCCATATGGGACCATTGGGACGGGCTACATAGATGACGCCCGATGTCTCCTGATATGCCTCTACCAACAGAGCGTCCTCATTGGTCGATCCAACCAGATGACATGATAAATTCTGTTCCATGCCGAATGGTGTTTTTGCTTGGAACCCAAACATCGTGTTCAATGATGTATTTTTTAATGACAGCGAACAATGCGTTTTTCTGGGACATAATGCTAGTAGAAAGGTAGTTCAAGTATTTAATTATTATTTATTTACCCGAAAACATTCAAAAGCGAATATTATTAGGTGTATTTTGGAGCTCATACCACCAAGTGGCTTTAATCAGCTGGTATAACATTGATATTGTGTGAAAATAATCTAAACTAAGATGAATATTATCGTAGATTTAATTTATTCATAGCGGTCATATCATTCCGTAATGAAATTTCGGTCATCAATTACAGCGTAGATCTTAATCAAATTTACTTCTTATTTACTAAATGAGCATTAATCGGTGTAAAATGAATTAGTGTAAAGGGATGCATGTACTTATAATGCCCGCAACATTGTAGACATGTGGCAGGATATATCACCGGTATAATTCTCAAGTATTAAAGATGTATAATCCGATTAAGCGCCCCTCAATTACTATTTATTAAGCTACCCTCAATTACTATTTATTAAGCTACCCTCAATTACTATTTATTTGGATTCGGGGGTAAACAAAAATATTTGATTCGAGTCGAGGAACCCATCTATGAAAGCTCAGAGTTATTAGATATCGATTTTTGAAAATTTATTATTTTTCAACATCGAGACTTATTAGTGCCCTAGTTTTGGACCAAATTGCGTATGAAGATGGATAATTCTAAAACAAAGAGGCTTTGTGTTGGTAATAAGGCCAAATTTCGCCGAACAACATGTTGATAAATAGTACGTTTCGGGAAATGTTATACTATAGTTGACAGTGGTCAGCATTATGTTTGGGCAATTAATCGATTCTGAGAACAGAAGCGGTATTTCTAAAAATGTTGTTGTTGGAATCTGATTATATGGGGACCATCGAATCGGATTGAGCACCGTAGAAGATGCCACGTCCGATTTGGCACCACCTTTGTCAAAATTTCCTGAGACAATTTCAACTTACCGTGCAAAAGAAAACTTGCATATGGCTCAAACAATATGAACATTAAAAGTATATTACTAATATTAGTCCACAATCATTAAACAACAATTATGCACTACGTGTATTTACTTTCGACGTATGGTATATCATTTGTTGAATAGAGTTATCTGTCATGCATTGAGTTTGTATGTATGTATGATTTATACATTTGCCCTCGCTTTGCCCTATGTGAAATCGGCACTGGAAATTCCATCTCTGAACAAGTACGTCGTAAAGTAAGTCTGTCGTATCCCCACTCATAGAATACCGAACGTGTCATTCTATAAAGTTATTATACAATGTTGTATTTAAGTATGTGTTTTTCTCGTACTCGTCCAGGTTGTGGTGAAAAGTCCAATATGACTTTTCACCACAACTTGGACGAGTACAAGAAAACACATACTGTACATAACATTGTATAATGACATTTTTATTATCCATCTGTGTGTTAATCCAAATTTTGGGAATAAAACTGTTGTGGTTATTTTTGTATTTATCGGCACTTGATACTCTATAAAAGCCTGTTTTTGATCAACAGAAAGCATGATTTGGAACAGTTCATTTGGCAGAGTTACTTCGTGACGTCACGGAGTCATATTGAACACTCGGGATTCCAATATGACTTTTTCCCGGATTGTCACGTGACGGCTGTTGCCCAATCAGAAATAGTGTTAGTTAAGGGATGGATAATAATACTTAGTATTGTTGTTATTCAAGTTGATATCCTACTCTGAGCACTACTTCATGACGTAATTTTGTTGCCGTTTTGAATCATGTTTGTTAAATATGATATTGGGCTATGCCTATTTTATCGAATTAAAAAATGGCGATGTCCACATCCGGCTATAACTATTTTATATAGTTGCACATAACTTAAAGGGTACTGTACATTAAATCCATTTATGGGACCACCTCCTATTTTTCTTAACATAATATATGCAACAATTGAATGAATTTGAGCCATGGATTAGTGCACAATCCACTCATGTGCTCTATGAACGATGGAAACAACATGGTAATTTTAATGAAAATGAGTTTATGACTGCAGTGTCAAACGCTAGGGGCAAATACTTAATTTCCATAAATTGATAAAGGAAGCTAGAAACGCCGAATAGACCACAGTGCAATCAGATATAGTGTTATTCACCTGCTTGGTAGGCCAGGCGCGTATGTTGGTATGCACTGATCGACCATAAGATTTTCAATTGTGGGGACTACACGCCAGTTTTAAAATGATGACTCCAGTATAAGAGCTAGTGTATTGGAAATGTTCAAGTTTGGCGATCTGTTCTTCACTCCTCCAACTTCTAGGTGCAGCGATGTCTGGACTAAAAGTTGCATGTGTGACTTACTTCAATCTGATTCTAAGTCTGCCATAGCAGTTGAGGTCTAAGCAGAATGAAGTTCGCATATGGTGAATTTGGTGACGCTAGCCCGACGTGGGGGATAGCGTCACTAAATTCACCCTCTGGGGACCTCATTCAGCATATGTCAGACACACTAATTCAAGGCGGCTACATTAATATAGACAATATACACTTCAGTACTACACTTAAAGGGGGTTAGTACACTAAATCCAGCCAAGTATGATACCACATCCTTTTATACTCAACCGAATATATGCAACAAATTATTGAATTTCAGCCATGGATTAAGGCAAAATACATTCATGTACTCTATGAACGATGCAAACAACATGGTAATTATAATGAAAATGAATAAATGGCTGGACTCATAAATAGGTTTTCGTTATAACTACTATGTTGTTTGTATCGTTCATAGAGCACACGGGTGTATTTTGCACTAATCCATGGCTCAAATTCATGCATTTGTTACATACACTCTGCTGAGTATAAAAGGAGATGGGCCCATGAATGACAGGATTTAGTGTACAGAACCCCTTTAAGGAACTCTTTTTTCGATTCAATTTAAGTTATGCAGTTGTAACCGAAAACTTCGAAGTCAAATTATGTAACGCGTGTAACTCGTTACCTTAATCGAAACAAAAGTTATTTCTTATACTTTAATCCTACATTTCGCAGGAGAACCACCATATATTAAGTAGAAAGTATAAGTAAATTGAGCGAAAAACTCAAAGAGAATGGCTGCGGACACACGTATCACAATAGCGATGGCATAGTAGGTGTGACAATTATATGTGGTGGAGTTTGGTGACAATTGGTTGTCATAATTAATATGCCATATCGAGCATGTCGCCCGCTGCACATTCGCATAATGAGTCCTCCAAAGTTAGTTATAATCAATCTTTTTCTTGTTTTTGGTCGTTGTATGGTTCACTTTGTTTATTCCAGATACTGTCTCGAAGCTGCAGTTCCGACACAGCTTAATTGGCCCATGTGGTAATATTAGCGGAATTATCGGAGAACTAAACGTCGCAAAATAAAAACCGCAATTGGGGAACTGTCTTAATACGCATGAAATGTATATAAGTGGATAAACATGAATTGAGATCATATCAACAAAACGTACTGCATGCATGATGCGTGAGTGAATGAGGGATTGTCACGGTCAAACACAATTCTGGAGATCGATCGTGCAATTATATATAACGTAGATAACACAATGTAGCAAAACGTATTGAGTAGAGATCAGCAATGGGTTAATTCAATTGGTCGAGTCAACTCATTGTGCGGAAACTCAGCGGGCAACACGCTAGCTATGGCACATAAATGTGACGAGCAATTGTCACCAAAATTGCACCATAATAAATTGTCACACCTACTATGTCATTGCAACCGTGGTACGTGTGTCCGCAGCCATTATCTCCGACTAGAAAGACACAACGATGTCACTCATATTTCCGGTTATCGAGTGTTCAAGTGGTGGTTCATCAATTCGACGTTTTTGATTGGCTATAGTGGCCAGTGTCCACGCATTTGGCACGACGTGCACACGTGTTCCTGTTCTATTTCGGCCGCAAAATTGATTTGTTAGTTTCTTAGAAAATTTCAACATGAGTTTCTCTAGGTACATTAATGTCCACTGTTGGTTAGCAGTGGGCCCTACGGCTATTGGCAGGACATTCCTGTTCGAGTGAATTCTCATGCAACATCAAAATTCCCTGTAAATCGCAGGCGTAGTCAGACCACTCGATTCTGCTGTCATTAATTTTGTGTAGCGGAATGTAATCTGGAACTTTAGGTTACCGAGATACAACCTTCATGGCCAAATATGTGACATCCAATTGCTTAATTCATGTTCGTTATAATTACCATGTTGTTAGTTTAACCCTTTGAGTGCCAGGTAGATTTTTGTATCAACCCATATACCCTGTGCCAATGCATTCTCTTATATATGCGAGTCGACCATAGGTCGCCTCGCATATATAAGAGAATGCATTGGCCTAACAATTTTTTTTTTTTACAATTTTTAAAGACATGAACACAGTAAGAACTAAAGCTATATGCTTCTATATTAACATAGTGTGAATGGAAGGTAATTATATCAGAGAATACATAATTTGTGGCTTGTGCCTGTGTCGCTTTACACAAATCGGCTGATAAATAAGAAACACGAATTTGTTATGTTTGGGGAACCCCTACACAATTGAAGTGTTAAAGTTGAACAAACCACGAACTGAAAGTATTGCTCTAAATATTGACTGGGAATGTGGTCAAAGGGTAGTAATATCACGACATACACAATGTTTACGGAAGGGTTGGTTCCAGAAAGCCTTTGGCACTTCACAAAAAGCGGATGGCAAACGCCAAAGGCAATATTGTTTTGTTTTATATGACCCCTTTATAAGTCCATTTAAACTTTTGAACACACCATGCACAGAATATATATGCTCTTATTAATAACTGACGTGATCGAAAGGTAGCGCTAGCAGAGAATATACAATTTAAGTGGGTAGTTTGGTTCCCAAAATCCTACAGTACTTCACAAAAGGCGGCTGGCAAATACGAAAGTTTAATTTTCTTTGAGCCCCCCTACCACATTTAAAGTCTTAAACACACCACGAATTGAACGGATATGATCTCAATATTAACTGAGGGTGTGGTAGTTATATCACGAAATACACATCTTTAATGGATGGGTTAGTTTCCGAATGTCTGGGACACTTTACAAAAAGTGGCTAGCAAACGAGAATGGCGAATTCTCACAGTTTTGGGTCCCGTTAACCAATCTGCACTCTTGAATACATTATGGACTGACGCTATATGCTCTCAATATTAACTTAGTGTGTGCATGAAAGGTAGTGCTATCATGGATTATATAAAAATGTTAATGGTGGGTTGGTTCCCGAAATCATGGGGAACTTTACAAAAGGCGGCTGGCAAATACGAAATGTGAATTTTCTTTGTTTTGAGGCAACTCTACCCCACTTGAAGTCTTGAACCCACCATTAACAAAATGGATATGCTCCCAATATTAACTCAGGGTGTAGACAAATGGACGCTATATCAAGAAATTCACATATTTTATGGATGGGTTGGTTCAATATTGTATGGGTCACTTTACAAAAAGCGGTTGGCAAATAAGAAAGTCGAATACTCAGTTTTGGGAGACCCCTTAACCCATTTCATATCTTGAACACACACTGAACTGTGGTAATATGCCCTCAAAGTGAGCTGAGTAAGTGAACAAAATGTAGAGCTAGCATGGACTTATCACTTGGTATGGGTGGTTTTGTTCCCCCGAAATCGTGGGACACTTTACAAAAAGCGGCTGGCAAACACTAAAGGCGAATTTTCTAGGTTTTGAGGACTCCACTATCCCACTAGAAGTCTTAAACATTTAGTATACTCTCAATGTTAACCGAGGGTGTGGACAAATGATAGTATTATCCAGAAATACGCATATGTTATGGGTGAGATGGACTTTACAACAAGCGGCCGGCAAACGAAAATGACTAATTATCACTGTCTTAGGGCTCCAATCCCCATTTTAATTCTTGATAACACACCACTAGCTGAATGTATATGCTATCAATATCACTCGCGATTGTGGCTGACTGGCTGTTCTGTCAGAAACGATGCAATACTCTTGCGAACCAAATGTTCGCGAGAGCACCGTGGCACCTTACAAAAAGCATATAGCAAACGATAAAGGCGAATTTTGAGGGATTCCTACCCCATGTAAACCATTGAACCCACAACGAACGGAATGGATATGCTCTCAATGTCAAACGAAGATCTGGACAAATGGTTATTCTATCAGGAAATACACAATTGTTATAGAGGGGTTGGTACCCAACAGCCATGGACACTTTACAAAAAGCGACCAGAAAATAAATAATTCGATTTTCACTGTTTGTATTACCACCTAGCCAATTTGCAGACCAGGACACCACGAACTGGAACGATATCAGCATTGGCTGAGTGTATGGACAATGGGTAGTTGCACAAGGAAGTACACGATAAATAAGAAAGGCAAAATTTTGAGGACCACTACTTTATCTGAAATCTTGAGGACACCACATGTTGAAATTATATGATCTCTATATTAACCGAGGGTGTGACCAAAGGTTAGTTTTTATCAGGATATACATATGTGTTGATTCCCGAAAGCCTGCACCGTGTGGCACTCCACAACAAGGAACTGGCACATGGTTCACTGTTTTATGTACCCCTACCCTATTTGAAGTCATGGACACATCATGTACTGAAGGGATTATGCTATCAATATCAACATATGTTGTGGCGGAATGGCTATTATATCCGACACTATTTGCTATGTAATACTGTGTTTGGTGTCCGACATCCTGTGACACTTTACAAAATGCGGCTGGAAAAAAAAAAAAAAAAAATCAGAGAGGGGTCGTTTTAATGTGATTACTCAATATGTCATAGATCAAACTACTGCATTTCAATCTCAAGCGACAATGGAGTACTTGTGATATGCGACACTTACTGTGGTAATAGTAAATACAATGTGTTGTTGTTGGTATTGTGACTTGGGGTATGGAAGCCCGAACATGTCTTTTGTCACTTAAGCAGTGTCCCCGTGCCCAATTTTCAGCAAACGAGTCATGTTTGGTCCCATTGTGATCAATAGGGAAATTTGGTAAAGTTCTTAACAAAAATATGTAATTTTTCGACCAAAATCGTGTATGGGGGAGGGGTAGCTAAAATCCATTATTTTGCAAACCGTTCAGAATTTCTGTTAACTACTTTCCTGCTTGTCAGATAATTGCTACACAATACGGATTAAATATTCTGGCATTACATCCAAACACTTTTGAATGATAATGTTTGAAAAAATATATTTTTGTGAAAAAGAGAGATTTTTCAGCAAAAAATCAATGTTTCGGCTCCAAATGGCAGGAAAATGCATATTAACCAACACTTTTTTCATACCAAGTAGAGGTATGATATAATATAGTAATGATAACACCAACAATGTTGTCAAATATGTTAGGACATAGCCACAGGGCTCGCTTTACCAAAATTCGTTAATTTCTGGAAAAGACACTGGTGGGTATCGTTCATCGTCGATTTCACAATAGCCACCACCAATTCCGTTATTTTTCGTGAATAATATATATTTCTTCTTCAATAAAAGTTGGTTTAACTTGTTCTACTGTGTGTAGGGGTATCTAAAAATTAGTGCTCTTTTTAGATTTGGCCGCTGCACTAATAATCAACAGTCTTAGACTGTTTGTGGCAACTGCTTCAACATGAGTTGATTAATTGAGAAAATGTGCATCTTCAGCAGCAGGTGGTATACCGGTTTCGTCAAGTTCTGTTGCTTGTGATACACGAATAATGTTGGTCTGACTGCAGTTTCTGTCTGACTGCTGCCATCAGCACACTTTTTGCAGAAAAGACATAATAGTATGTGATTGGTGGAGTGGAACGTCGAGCACCAACACTTTTCTTTGCATCGAAATATGATAGATGTTTTGCAGTCGTACACCTTTGCGTTTTGGATTCACAGTCACATATGGGACACGAATGATCCATTGCAGCATGTGAACCGTGACAGTTTGAACATGTGTATGGTCTTGTTCAATCCGTATGAGTATGTCCAGAAACAGAACAGCGTGCACACGTGGTTTCTCTGGGATCACATTGTTCCTGGCCATGACCATATCCATGACAGCTATAACATCGTTATGGACTTGAAATCTACCTTCGTGTATCAAAAAATCAAGGTTGGTGGATGTTCACACCGATTGAAGGTCAGCAGATAGCTGTTCAAACGAACTTTGTGTCCATCAACTGTCTTTGAAACTCTATGGAAACCTGCAACTCATTGCGGTGCCAACTCAGTCAATATATCTGACTCAGAAGAATCAGCTATATCGCGAGTTCTTAAAACAGCTCTCCTACTGTGCAATGTATTGTGCGGAGTAACCAACACTGGTGTTAATTACAGAAGAGCGTCAGCCAAAAACATGTACTGATGATATACCCCACGACCGGTAGAACTTGGCGAGTTATCATTCTTACGATCAATACGTTTGTGTTTGAGTTGCGATATGATAAGCAGATAATCGACAACTAGCCCATCAGCCGCCCTGAATTACCCTTCAAATTAACGTCGGACCAAAGACTGGTACACAGCTGAAGCGGTGACACGTTTAGCCATTGCAAATTGCCTCCTTGTACCTCCACACAGTGGGACAGGCGTCACCATTGAAACATTGAAACATTTAACAATCATTAAAATGAAAGGTATAGAGACATGCCACGAAAGAAACAAAATGCATGAAAAACAGAACTGGGTCAACTCAATCACCGGTCTTGAAGAGATGTTGGACCAAAGAGGACCACGAGACGCATCCGTAGGCAATGCCTCTCGTGGTACGCCGCCCTAGTACACACATGACTCCTACACAACACCTCGCGGGATGCACCTCAATACACACAGGGTGCCACCTTACAGTATTCATACCCAGGCTCACACGGGGTTATATTAGATAAATAAAGGTCGATCAATTTACTTATGTGCGAAACACCGAAAACACCCGGAAATCGCTCAGACTATCGTAAGATTTTTCAGAGTATAAGGTCTATTTACTGGTATTTCTTGTATTTATTGACCTATATTGTCCCCACTTCCAAATCGCCAATAAACATCGTTCTCGGGATTCAAGTTTGCCATGTCAGTTCAAATGGTAAAAAAAAAATGCAAAAACAATGTATATATGTATAGATAAATTGCTATTCACATTCGCTTTATTGTCCAACGCTATACATACCGTTATGGATAGGATGGATCTCTTGAAAATCAGTTACATTCATCAGGGACGAGGCAGCAGTGAACATGGGTTGTGTCTTTCTTTCGTTCATTTGGGTAAGATTTCAACAATTGGAATTCACAAATACTTTTATTGACGGATAGATTGTTGACTAAACAGATGGAGTTTCCAGACTGAGAAAATAGGTTATCCTAGCTCTATTATACAATTACGTTAGTAAATTTTGCAACCAATATTCGGAATAATAAGTGTATTGCTTTTAGAAACAGGGTCCAATGATGTCCTGTAACATCAAATTTGACCCTTATATTAGTTGCAGCATTTTATTTAGTAATATTAAGTGAAATTGGTGTTTGAATCTTTCAACAGATCGAAGGATCGGGACACAAGAAGAAAATTTATCACAAAATTGGGATTGTTTGTCTGGATCTAAACTCGGAGGTTGTAAAGTTAAACTTGGAAACGATAAATGTTATTAAACGATAGTCTATTAACTATATGGTTTGAATAAAGCGTGTTTGCTTCACAGATATGGGAACAGAGAAAATAACTGAAACTCGATCTGACTGTGGTAAGATTTTACAGAGTATAAGGACCTTACATCGGCATTTCGTGTCTTTATCGACCTATAGTATCACGACTACAATATACATCATTATTGACGATCAAATTAGCCATATCCGTTCAAATGGTAAAAATATATTAAAATGAAAAACCGGTCACCACCACATACAATAAAGTAACTAAACGGTTGCATTCAAAAGTGTGATTCATGCATAACTCCATGATATGCCCATCCACAAAGGATCCAGACGGGTAAGGGTGTCTCACGCCACCGACATTGCTCAAATTGTTCAAATATTGGAAATGTCATACCTTGCAACATTATTTGGAGATTTCACGCCAATAAGAGATTGGAATTGTCCTCGTAGTTTGGTTTTCATACAATTTATTAGTGGGATCTTTTTTAGACCAACATTTGCATATTTTCCTACTATAATGGTAAAACTTTTGAACTGAAGTGGTAATCAGTTGGTAATTTTCCAACATTTGTGTGTATCAGGATGGAAATGGTCCTACAATTGGAAAGATTGATGCCAGTCTAGATTATCGTATTTTACTATTTTCATGCTCAGATTTCTCACAGTGGATTTATGTTGTTTCCCTGGCTAGTGACTGCCAGGCTATTGGACCAACTGAACGAAAAATAGTACGACCCTGAGTTTAAACTAATCAAAAAAGAAAAAACCATTACTAAATGTCAAGCGACGAACATATTATGGTAACGTCGACTATGCTGAAATACTTGTAAGAAATACACATATTCTAGAATTACAAGTTCATGAATGTACATTCTCGTATCCACCACCCTGGAGTGAGACCGGACCATACATTCATGCCTGTTCTCCCGAAAACCAGCACATTGTCTGCTAATAATAGACATTATTTGGGTATATAATCTGCTTACAATTGCCTCATTTTGAGTCGATAATGTGCTGAAAATATGAAGATTTTAGTCACGTTATTGACAAATATTGATGCGATTCTAAGCAGATTATGTGCGGACAATGATACAAATAAGCCAACTCACGAATGTTCAGGTATACGCTCTTTAACTAGTGTTTTCACTATGGCCCGCGCCATAAAACGATATAACGGGTAATAATCCATTATGTGTTTATTTCAGAATCAAATAATCACTTCGTGGACCTATTTCACAATATATGTGAATTAAGTGCGTATTTCCGTGAGCGTACACTGAAAGTCGTGAGTTGGCTTATTTGTGTCATTGTCCGCACATAATCATCTTAGAATCGCCTCATTTTCAGCATATTATCGACTCAAACTGAGGCGATTGTAACAATATTATCTACATAAAACATGTTCTATTTTAAGCAGATAATGTGCGGGTTTTCTGGAGAACAGTGCAAGCAGCCGCCTCGAAAAGTTGAACATAAAACATGGCTTGAATGTAAATGATAACTTTATCAATGAGATTTGTCGATACATATTTGCAATAGATAGGTTAATGCACAGGCTCAACTGACTGCTATTTCATGTAATTCATGTTCTGAGTGAGAAAACCTTAGCGAACGATCACCGGTCAATGTGACACATCTACCCGAGCCAAATCCAAATTGCTTTATGTGCAGCATTGCATGCACTGGAGTGACCGTAATGATGTAGTTCACTTAGACAGACAGAGAGGTCCGAATCGGCATCTCTGGTTTAGACTAGGTTTTATTCTAGACCAGGTTTAACTCCAGTTTAAACTAGGTTTAAGTAGGGTTTAAACTTGGTTTTACAGTAGTTAAACCAGGTTTATGGGAGTAAAACTGGGTTTTAGCGTACTTAAACCAAGTTTTGTGATAAACTCAGTTTAAGTTGAAACTAGGTTTTATTAACGTGATAAAGTTATGGTAATATTACTAATTGTTTGTGGTGAATTGGCTATATACTCATCAGTATAAGCTTAGGTATATATGATTTATACGTACCATACGTCTCGCCTCGAACATACACCTTTAAATATACTTTGAACAAAATGCAAAGTTAAACCACCCTACCCCAGGTTTGACTAAAACCTAGTTTTTTGGGTTTAATTATTCGGCCGATATTTTTCGCCCAATATTGATGTTGTTTCTTCGTGAATATGGGAATGCTTATTTTGAATTGGGGGAGGCTTTTATGCGCGGGCGTTTGCCACTCAATGTGGATGCAGGAGAGTCTTAGTGAAAATATGTGCCGTGTGATGGATGATTTCTTGCTATATATGTCTGTTTGCAATTCGCTCGTTCGGATGTCGATTTGGCGGCTGAGAGCATGGCGGGATCGGACTGATTAGATTGACACGCTAGACACGAACATGACTTTTGAAACTGATTCCTTATTCACAAAAAGGTATCTTTCGGTCAATTTGACGCATGGGTTGGTGGCCCGCCCAAATACCTATCAGAGACACCCCAGCCTTCACCCGGGGGAGGGTAACGGCCACCCTGAGGGGGTGGAGTATGGACTATTTTGGAGAACTGTAAGGATTTCGGCCAATTTGATAGTACTGGTGGGTGGCTCGCCCCAAATAACCCACAGAAACACCCCACCCCTCATATCCGGGGGGGGGGGGTACCACCGAGGTGGTGAACGTGGGATATGGACCATTTTCGAGACTGGTAAGGATTTCGGCCAATTGACGGCATGGATGGATGGCCTGCTCAAATGTCCCATAGAAACAGCCCACCCATGAACGCTGGGGGAACCACCCCAGGAGGTGAAAATGGGGTGTGGACCATTTTCGAGAACGGTAAGGATTTCGGTCAATTTGACGTCAGCAGTGTGGGTAGCCCGCTCCAACTACCCCATAGAAACACCCTCACCCGGAGGTACCACCCCGAGGGGTGAAATGGGGTATGGACCATTTTCGAGAACGGTGGGTGGCACATCCCAAATGCCCCCCCCCCCAATATAAACATCCCACCCCCACCCCTGACCCCATTTTCACCCGCGGTAAGGGTGGGGGGTTTCTATGACTATATTTGAGGGCGGGCCGCCCACCAATGACGTCATATTGGCCGAAATCCTTACCGTTCTCGATAACGGTCCATACCCCATTCTATGGGGTATTTGGGGCGGGCCACCTACACATGCCGTAATATTGACCAACAGAGGCATGTTTTTGCGAATAATGAATAAAATGCTCCATACCCCATTTCACTCCAGCAGGGTGGTACCCTCCAGGGTTGAGGGTAGGGTGTCTATATGGGATATTTGGAGCGGGCCACACACCCCTGTCGTCAAATTGGCCGAAATCCTTACCGTTCTCGAACATGGTTCATATCCCATCTTCACCCCTCGGGTGGTAACCCACCCCACCCCGCCCGGATGTGAGGGGTGGGGTGTCTATATGCGTTATTTGAGGTACCCTTCCCCGGGGGTGAGGGTTGGGGTGTTTCTATTCGGTATTTGGTCGTACCCAATTTCCACCTCCTCTGGTGGGACCCCTCCCCTCGGTGAGGGGTGGGTAGGGGTGGTTCTATGGTGTATTTTGATCGTGCCACCCACTCCTGCTGCCAAATTAATTAGCCTAAATCCTTACCGTCCATACCCCTGTTATCCCGGGATGAGGGGTGATGTTTCTATCGGGTATTATGGGCGAGCCACCCATTCATGCCGTCAAATTCGCCGAAATCCTTCCCGTTCTCAAAAATGGTCCATACCACATTTTCACCCGTCCGGATGGTACCCCCGGGGTGGTGGTGTTTCTATGGGGTATTTGTGGCGGGCCCCCACCCATGCCCTCAAGAGATATTTTTGAGTTCCAAAAGTCACGTTCGTCCATGATATTAGATAATATCTAACCGTTATACAACAGACCGTGCATTCGTCCTGATTTCTCAAAGCGCACGGGTTATTCCCCTGATTAGGAGATTATATATCGACAACAGGTCGCGTGACCGGACAATGAATTGACAAGTAGCAATAATAAACAGACAGACCACGCCTCCTATTCTTGCAATTGGACAAGTGAGGCCAACAGGTAACGCAATCGACCAAATCTATGTCGTCCCAGCGGTGGAGAAAAACTTGGTTTTACTACTAAAACCCAGTTTAAACTGGTAGTTTAAACTAGGTCTAAACTGGAGATTATTTATTGGCAAAAGAGCATACTTTACATTTAATTCAAAGCATGGGTGTTAATAAAATGGAATTGTATGTTTGTCCTGTATAACAGTTTCTTGCCCATTTGGTGGGGGGGGGGGGGGGGGGGTCAATGTGATATAGAAAACTACACCACACTTACTTCCAAATAGGATTTACCCATTCACGTTCCCGTCGGACGTGTATTGCAAAGTAGCTAATGCTGTGATCAACTGTGCAATTACACCACTTCACCAGTGTGGTCACATTGCAAGACAGCCTGTTCTTTAAAAAATCAGCACGTTATCGGCTTATAATGGGATTTGTTTTAGACTCATAATCGGCGTAGAATAGCTTCATTTTGATTCCATAACGAACTGAAAATGAGTGTTTTGTTGCCATTATCGACCCATAATCACTCATTGTAAGTTCATTGTGGGCGGATAATAACAGGAATATACCAACTTAAATGATATTCACACTTCATAGTGTGTTTTCACTGCGGTTCGCGGCATAAAACTGACTAACGGGTATAAGTCCACTAAAGCCTTATTTCAGATTGAAATAAAACAGATATGAACCTATGCGAATATTTAGATCCAATATGAACCTATTTGTACGATAATATGTTGGCCATAGATGACTTCAATGTATTATCCCAGCCTGTTCTCGTGAAAATAAGCACATAACGGGTCCCATTTCAATGAGCGAAGTACGGTCATATTAGCGAGGTACGCTCATACTGGCATTATTTAACCTCAATATACGCTCTATATGGACATAAAACGCTTTATGACTCTATTTTATAATACGAAATACACCCATATTATACTATATTGGCATTGTTTAGTCTACTTTTTCATCGACACGACTAGATTCACGCCCTTTATAATGTATTTTCACTGCGACCCGCGCCAATCAATGGGAATCAAGTCAGTCTAACATGAATCTATGTTAATATTTTCGTCCAATATGAACCTATTTGCATGAGAAGATGTTGATTGATTGTCCACACCTAGCCTAGCTGCTGTGAAAAAAAAGTTCTTATGTCATAAAAGAGCAACATCCGGTAAGTCGATTTAGGTTCATATAGAGCGTATTCAACTAATGTCGATATTGGCTTATTTCTGTTTTTTGAAGTGAGTTCAATATGAGCTTATTTTCAGGAGATCAGTCTGAAAAATATCGTTAGGGCTACGCTCTCTTTTATTAGGGAATCGTACTTTCGTCTGATTGCATTGCCAAGTGTTATCCCCCTTCAACAATGGCGGACTAAGAAATATTTCGTCTCGTGGAAATAATGTCATTTTAAATGAATATCGCCGATAGCTGCTGAAAAAGTTGACAACCGTAGCACCACACACGAGGTCTGGCTTTGAATAGAGTACTCAACTTAATTTGACACAAGCTTTAACTCCAACTTGCTGCACATTATTTCAAGTTGCCCAATTTCGTGTCGACAAAATGCCGCCAAAAAGAGACCTTCCACTCAGTTCAACTTTGAGCAACGATGACAGTATGTCAAAAGAAGCATCTTCTAAACCAGCATCCACTAAGAAAAAGGTAAATACCACTGCCAAGAAACAGAAAACTGAAACTGTTACTGGCCAGCAATCCATAAAAAAGTTTGTACCAATTGAAAGTCAAAGCAAAGCCTCACAGAGCGATTCCTTCTCTATGGGAGAATTGAGGGAAATGTTTAAAGCATTGAACACTAAGTTAGACAACATAGTTACGAAGCAAGACTTGGAAGAGGCAATTAAACCACTGGTAACAAAGGAAACAGTGAACAGCCTTATTGAAACTGCAAAATTTGAATTACAGTTAAAAATGACAGAAATAACAGATCACCATGATTCTGAAATGTTTGAAATGAAAAACAAATACGACCAATTAAACAATAAACTAGAGGAAGTGATCATGAAAGGAAATGAAGACAGAGAAGGCAAAATCAATGCCATGGAAGAAGAAATAAATAAACTAAAACATGAACTAAACAACTTAGAGCAGTACACCCGATATGAAAGTCTGAGGTTTATAGGTATTGGTGGTGATTGTGAAGGTGAATCTATTGATGACTGTATCTCTAAAATTATACATACTTGTAACAACAAACTTGGAATGAAGCTGGAATCAAGAGATGTGTCTATTGCCCATAGAGTTGGGCCACCTATTGCAGCAAAGAAGCCAAGGCCCATCATTGTTAAATTTGTAAACCGAATGGACAAGTTGAATATAATAAAACTGAGGAAGTTACTAAAAGGAACTGGCTTAGTCATTAGAGAAGATCTTACATCAATGAATGTTGATCTCCTTAAAACAGCAAAGGCACACAACAGAGTAGATGATGCCTGGACAATTGGTGGCAAGATTGTAGTGAAATATTCTGAGACTGGCAACAAGAAAAAAATCAAGTCCTTACATGACATATAAATATTTATTAGTCAATAAATTGTATCAATATTATATTACCTAACTCAGAACTACTTGTGATGTATATTTGTCTTTGTTAATTCCTATGAATGCTATGCTATTAATTCACACCAACAACAGTTCTTATGTATCTACAAAATACAATACCCCAAGAACAGCCAATTTCTACAATATGATTCTATTATTTGTTATACCCCACATTGCAACAGCAAAATTGTTTCCCATAAGTGAAATTGACACAATTAATTGACCATTAAAGTCTTTTTGGAAATCCATGGAGAGTCACTCAAATTAAATTAATTAATATCGACCAGAGAAGAAATTGAAAGGCATGGTAACTTATCCATATCAGTAACTGACACAACATTTTCAATTCCTGTATAACTCTATTAAAATTAGAATAGATGTTACATAGATTTATTTTGTAAACAAAGGACACAAAATGCTCAACTACTGTCATTATGTGAATAACATTAGATGTTGCATTATGTGTTACATATTTGTGAAAAATAGCATGTCACAAAAGAACCAAATGATTGAATATACAACTACAAACAATTAAGCTCCATGTTCATTCAATTCGTGGGAAAACTAGGCAGTTAGAAAAATAATTTAATCAAAAACTGGATATTACCACATCAACCAACTAATTATTTAAAAAATCTATAATTTTGTGATTTAATAAGTTATGATGCAAAATTGAAGAGATAACAACTGTTCTCTAAGAAAGGTGTGTAATTGCTGATAACTATCAGCAAACAGGGATTGTACTACTTATTTTTTTTATTTTATAAACCATAAAGTAAATATTCAACACAAACCTAGTTCCCATTACACGAATTGTCTGGCAATGGTTCTAACATACAGTGTATACCTATATATACCTCTATATACAATGTACTATCTTAAATGAATTTGTATTGTATTGTATTATATGTTGTCTGAAAAAGATCATCTCTCAAATGGACCGAAATAATTTCATATGTTGTCTATTTGTGAAAAAAGCAAGTCTCAAAAGGACCCATAATATTTCATATGTTATCAATTTGTGAAAAATAGCAAGTCTCAAATGGACCCAAATTATTTCATATGTTGTACATTTGTGGAAAATAACATGTCTCAAAAGGATCCAAATTATTACACATGTTATATATTGTGAAAGATAACATCATCAAAAGGACCCAAAGTATGTCATATGGTTTCAATTCGTGTCAAATAGCATGTCCCAAAGGGAACCAAATTATTTCATGTGTTGTCAGAAAAATAGCATGTTCCACAAAGACCCAAATTATTATATATGTTGTCTTTTTGTCAAAAATAGCTTGTCTTAAAAAGACCCAAATTATCTCAAATAATGTCTAATTGTGAAACATATGTCTCAAAAGGACCATTTCATATGTCTACTTGTGAAAAACGCATGTTTCATAAGGATCCAAATTATTTCATATGTTGTCCAATTGTGAAAAATAGTATGCTACAACAGGAACCAAATTATTTCATAGATTGTCAATTTATGAAAAATAGCAAGCCTAAAAAGGACCCAGATTATTTCATGTTGTCTGTGTAAAACAGCATGTCACACAAAGACACAAATTATTTCACATGTTGTTCATTAGCTTATTCACAAGGACCCAAATTATTACATATGTTGTCTTTTTGCCAAAAGTAGCTTGTCTTAAAAAGACCTAAATTATTTCAAATAATGTCTAATTATGAAACATATGTCTCAAATGGACCATCTCATATGTCTACCTGTGAAAAAAGCATGCTTAAAAAGGACCCAAATTATTTCATATGTTGCCCAATTGTGAAAAATAGTATGCTACAAAAGGACCCAATTTGTTTTCCATAGGTTGTCAATTTATGAAATATAGCAAGCCTAAAAAGGACCCAAATTATTTCATGTTGTCTGAAAAATAGCATGTCACACAAAGACACAAATTATTTCATATGTTGCTTATTCGTGAGAAATAGCAAGTCCCTAAAGGACCTAAATTAATCCATATGTTATCAATCTGAAAAATTGCATGTCTCAAAAGAACCAAAGTATTCCATATATTGTCTATTTGTGAAAGACACATATCTCTAAGGTACCAACAATATGTCACATGATGTTAATCTGAGCAAGATAGTATGTCCACAAGGGACCCAAATTATTTCATATCTTGTCTGAAACATAGTATGTTATTTGTTTGTGAAAATTAACATGTCATAAAAAGGACCCAAAATATAACATTATCAAAAGGACCCAAATTATTCCATATATTGTCAATTTGTGGAAAATAGCATTCTCAAAAGTACCCAAATTATTCCATATGTTGTCTATTTGTGAAAAATGCATCTTTAAAAGGGACCCAAATATCTCATATGTTGTCACCCTGGTTTGTGTTACTGAAAACCTCACGTACGAGTAAAACCCTCTCAAATACTACAAGGAACTTCGGGAAAATTCTTTATCACTCTTCCGTCTATAACTGTTACATTGCAGCCACCCACATATATAAGTAAACACACATTTTAACTGACCCCCCCCCCCCCCCCCACCCAATAATTTCTACGGTTATGAAAATCTACTGGTAAACCTTGCAAAACCTCTCTATTAGGAGGCATGACCCACTATTGATGGACAAATACTGGGAAAACAGTATTTGATACATAAAAATATACTATCATATAAACACAAGACAAACCTAGTTGTTTAAGACCATGTATATAGGCTGCAAAAAATCCAAATACCACGAAACGTTTCAAAAAGATTTCTCTACTTTCTTATAACTCAGTAATCTGTTCGTCCCAAATCAGAAGAATCCTGACAGTGTATTGTGGGGTCACTAACGCGGGTCGTTGGAAATTAAGAAATAGGGGTGGTTTGCAATGTTAACTATATCAGCGTATATTGGAATAGTGGTAAATATGTATAAAATATGTTGAACAGATCAGTTCCCTAAATAATATTGCATTAACATGCGATATGCAGTTAAGAGTTACCCCTAGTCGTAACCAAACGTGTATCTAATTACAAACAGATTGATTACATTCCCTGTTGAAATGGAAGCACCCCTCCGTGTATAACCCGCACGTAGTTGAAACTTCATCGGCCCACGAGACACGACAGTCTCGTGCAAAATATCGGTTTGATGTGTGTCACACATTATATGCCTGTCGCGATATAGTGACCTAGTCCATACATTATATGCATAACAGCAGGGTAGGCAACTCTATTTTATTTTATTTTTCTATAGACTAGCTTACAATGCAAAGTAGAGTTGCCTCTCATGGACCGATTAAATTATAATGTCAAGAGCCCAGTGACAGAGAGGTGTGAGCTTTAATGTGTTTATAAATTACGTTAAAATAACATGTTATGCTAACGTTTTATATTATAATATTGTTCTCAAGTACATGTTTGTATTTGTATTATATATTTTGTTTGTGTGGTAATGTATTATGCAGTCTGTTAACACAAAACAATTCAGCCTTTATAACAATAGTTGTCGACGGAATTACATTCTGACATAGAACCACGACGAAAATCGCAATATATAAACACTATTTCAGATTCAACCATGAAAATTCATAAATATAACAATTCCAGTGATCATATGAATATCTTTATTACTACATGTATATATCAATGCGCGGTCAATTATAATCAAAGATACGTTTCATCCATTTATGTCGACAATAGCTGAATTAAACTTGGACGAGATTCAGGAACTATCACAATATAATTTGAGCGCCAAACTAGATCAAGAATTTGATGATCAAGATAATCCCCATATGGACTTTGTCCTGGTAAACCAAAACTGTAAATATTTCTCGCCTGAACAATTTAGAACAGAAATAAGAAAAGAATCAAACGACTGCTTAATAATGGGACTAAATTGTCGGAGCTTAAATGCAAATTGGGATTCATTAACTCAATTTTTGGTTGAAACACAAGAAAAAGAAAATGTCTTTGATATAATTGCACTAAGCGAAGTTTGTAAAATAAATAATGCAACAGAATTCTCCCTATCCGGATATCAGAATATCGAATACAAAACAAGATCAGAGACCGATGACGGTAGAGGTGGAGTCGGGCTCTTTATTCGGGAAAATCTTTCATATTGTGCAAGACCTGATCTATCGGTGTTTATTCCACATGTGATAGAAACGATTTTTGTTGAACTTAATCCAGGCAAACCAAATCGATGCATAATTGGCAGCATATATAGACCAAACACTGCTCCGAGGGCAGATATTGACAAATTTATGAAAGAGATTGATGGCATTATGGGTAAATTAAATCAAACAAACTGTAAAGCATATCTTATAGGTGACCTCAATATAGATCTTTTGAATTTCGACAATCATGAAAAAACGCGCACTTTCCTCGATAACGTTTTCACTCTCGGGTTCACTCCTAGCATTGGAAAACCAACCAGGACAACTGAACACTCTGCTACTTTAATTGATAATATCTTCACTAACAACCTGTCTGAAAGAACATCAGGCATTATCATTACAGACGTCTCGGATCATTTGGCGACATTTCATATCGAACGTTCAAATTGTAAAAGATCTCGCAATGGAGCATCTGTCTTGGAACCATTTAGAATTTTTAGTGAAAGGAACATAAACAAATTCAAGGATACATTGTCAATATCAAGATACGAAGACGTGTTAAACTGTGAATCAGCAAATGAAGCTTATGACCATTTTCTAGAAATATATATGTCTGCATACCATACTGCTTTCCCACTAAAATACCACAAACCACCAAAGAAATATTTAAAGCACCAACCGTGGATGACAAAGGGACTTTTAAAATCTTCATTAGAGAAAAATAAATTATATATTCGTAAATTAAAATCTCCGACAAACGCTAATATGCATGCATACAAAGAGTACTATCACGTATATAAGAGAACAATACGCAACAGAAAAAAACAATATTATTGCGAGAAAATTAACAACGCAAAGAATGACATGAAAGCGACGTGGACAATCTTAAAACAAGCCATGAATAAAAATTGTGACCCTCATAGTCCTCCAATTGCATTTATCGATGGTGAAATTAATATAACACATAAAAAGCAAATAGCGGAACGATTCAACGAATACTTCTCAAAAATTGGTAACTTGACTGGTAAAAATGTTGACGAAGTCAACACACATTTCACTGATTATTTGATCAATAGAGATTCGGATGAGTTAGAAATAATTGAAACAACAGAACAGGAAATATTACTCACATGCTACTCATTTAAAGTTAAAGCAAGTAAAGATGTACATGGTCTATCAAATCGATTGATGAAATCATCTATTTATGAAACAGCCAAAGCTCTTAAACACATATTCAATCAATCTTTCAAAGAAGGAGTTTTTCCGAAGAAAATGAAAATATCGTGAGTAATACCGATTTTCAAGGGTGGACAAAAAGAAAACTTTTCGAACTATCGACCCATCAGCATATTACCATGTTTTTCAAAAATACTTGAAAAAATCATGCAAAAGCGAATTATAGATTTCTTTGATGAACATGCCCGTTTCTATAAACATCAATATGGATTTAGAAAGGGGCACTCCACCATCCATCCAGTAATGCATCTTTTAAATCATGTTGTTGAACAGAACCATAAAAAAACCAAAGACTCAACATTAGCAATATTTATTGACCTTTCAAAAGCATTCGACACAATAAGTCATGAAATCCTACTAAATAAGATGGAACATTATGATATTAGGGGGACTGCTAATCATTGGTTTGGAGACTACCTATCAGAGAGGCGACAATATACAGATTATGGTGGAAACATCTCCAGTCTATCCAAAGTTTCATGTGGTGTCCCTCAAGGATCCATACTCGGACCAACAAGTTTTTTAATTTATGTCAATGATATGTCAGTATCCACATCTTTAAATTTATTATCATTCGCAGATGATACAACCCTATATACACCAGGCTGTGACAGAAGTTTTGTTGAAAATCGGGTAAACTTCGAACTAAAAAACATTCACAACTGGTGTTGTTGTAATAAGCTCTCCATAAATAAAAATAAATGTAATTATATGCTAATTCATCCAGAAAATAATGATCAAAAATGGAAAGAGTTGAAATTATATATAAACACAGCTGAACTAAACAGAGTAGGGCATTAATATCGACGAAAATCTCACATTTAAAAGGCATATTTCAACTGTATGCTCTAAGATGGCTCGAGCTATTTATTGTATCAACAAAGTTAAAAAGTTCTTTCCGGGTGACGCACTGCGCACTCTATATTACGCACTTATCGACAGTCATATGGTATACGGCATTCAGGTATGGGGTCATGTGGCGACCACAAACAAGATATTTTTATTGCAAAAAAGGGCGATTAGAACAATAACCAATGCTAGATACAATAGTCACACAGAACCCATTTTCAAAAAAATGAATATTCTGAAATACAGTGACATTTATAGATATCAAACGTCAGTATCCATGCATGACTGGGCTTATAATAGACTGCCAGGAACCTTCAAAAACTCATTCGGAATTAAACTAGGAACCAACAGTAGACAGGCAGCCGCAGGAAACATTAGACCAAAAGCAACACAAAGAACAACATTTTCAGAAAATCTCCCAGGACATTCTTTTTCGAATATTTGGAACTCAGTTAATAAAAAACAAAAAACTAATAGGAATCGAGAAAACTATAAAAAACTAACGAGTGTAGAATTGATCAACCATTATTCCAATAAAATTGAATGCAAAAACAAATTCTGCCCTGATTGCATACACAAATGATAAAACATATTTCGAATATATATAGTCTATAGGCCACTTACCTTAAATGCTAAAATTGCCTCACATTAATTACCCGAGTGCTAATACTTACGTCCTGCTAAATCTCGTCCAATGCCTGGCTGTATATACTAAGGGAATTCAACGGTGACAGTTATAAACAAATAACACATTTAATTGAATTATTCATAAGTTAGTGCGCTGTGGTTTGTTTACACACTAACAGATGATTATTGTTCTAAACGACTGTTGAACAGATTTCATATAGTGTGTGAGCAAAGTCTTAATAATTCTCCTTAGTTAATGCAGCCAAAACATACTTCAAAACTTGTTATTGAGAAAATTGACCGTTGCATATTCATTCATATCCATTTATATCCACACAACTGAAACCTATTTGTTTATTCACTGGAATCCATATCATTATTTAAATCCAATTTATATATTAATCTAATCTAATTATAGTGAAATATTTAAATTCTTTATGTAGCCATTATTGATTTTATTTTGTCATTCAGGGGTGCCGGGTAGACGGCCATTACAGGCCACGGCACTCCACACAATACACATACAAATTAACTTGTATTATATTGTATTAATGTATAATGTATTGTATTGTGAAATAAAATATTATCCTATTATATAGTGTTGGTGCAATTACAAAAGTCCTTCCCGATAAACGATGGCAATGGTGATACTGGATTGGAAATAGTTTATCCGATTGATTTTTAAAAAATAATGATAATTCGTTATCAAATTGTACGGTAACCGCATTGTTTCCTGCATTTGGAATGTATTAGTTATTTGCCATGTGCCAGATATAATATTGTGAAATTATTGGTGAAGTGTCAACTTTATAACTTACGCCGCGCATAACATATCTCAGGCAGCAATACACGATGTCCACCAATTCTGGCCAACCTGTAATCCAAATCATTACTGACCCATTACCTTTGGCATAGGTCCCATCAAGCATGTTTTTTACAGACATTTTAGGTGTACTCATATGTCTGTACTGTAGCTTCTTCGTAAAATTTGTCATTGAGTTATGCCCCTTGGTTTTTACACACAAAACACTCAATTTTACCCATTTTGTTTTACTCAAATTGACCATTGTCAACCCAAAAACAGACCATGACCGAGCTAATGTCAGTAAATAAGCTTCTTCCACTTGATAGAGCTATGTTAGAGCTGAGAAATATTTGAAATAGAAAAAAAGTTATCATATCAATTTGAAAAAAATGTCTTGAAAGCAGATCACATAATTAAGGGGAGAGAAATCGGACTATTTTCTTGTAACCAATAACACAGAGTTGACCTTCACTGAATACGAAAATCCACTCTTTTTTTTAACTTTCCCAGTTTTGTAAAATAATTAAACCTTCAAGCCAGTAATGACACATTTAACACATGCTACACTGGCTGTTATGCCCCCCCCCCCCCCCAGATATTTATTTATGTTTTATATTTTTCAGACTCCCTACAAACCGTGAAATCGTGTACTGCTACCTCGGCACATTTACAAGGAGCTTCCGTCGACTGAACAACACATCCTCGCGACATATACGGTTCACAAAGGTTTATATTGGACTTATTTGATTCCGAAATAAGCCGAAGGTGCATGGACTTAATTCCGTTATTCTGTTTTATGGCGCGGGCCACAGTGAAAACACGTTTTAAAGAGCGTACATCTGGTAAGTCGTGAGTTGGTTCACTCGTGTTATTTTCAGCTCATAATGGACTTATAATCATTAGGAGTTGATTTATGGCACGAAAACACTCTAATTTTCAATTCGTTATGGACTCAAAATGAGGTGATTCTACGCCGATTATGAACCTAAAACAAATCATATTATACGCCAATAACGTTGAAAAATAAGATATAAGTAAGTTGAAATTACATCACAGATGTTATCCTTTTAGGACATTTGACTGTTCGCAAAAATAAATACATCGAATTTGACCTTATATTTCACTCCTTTACACATTCCGGCTCAAATATAGTCGTAACAAATTGAAGTGAGATTGAAAAAACAGGTAAATAACATTTACGCCCGAATTCTGGTCTGTGGTCTGGACCAGGTTTCGCGTAAACTATAGTCTAGACCAGGTCAAAACCACCGTGATCGCGATGTATTAACTGACTTCGGAGCGAGTAAGCTGGTATTATTTGTCCGCACTGGCACAAGGTTTGCCTTCTTATTGCCATTGAAGCCTGTGTCGGTCTGTTCATAATTCGAACCATGTGGTAACGTACATGTTCTGGTAACAGAAACATAAGTATTTTTTGGAAGCATTTACCTTTATGTTAAAGTGTAGGTCGCGAATATTTCGGTTATATGCGCGCATTTATGTAATTCAACTCCAAATAGTGACCCACTGCAGAGTAAAAGTCGCTTCTGCAAAACGCTGGCTTTGTTTTGATACAGCGCGTCATCAAAGACGACGTCACGGAAAAATATTTTTGAATCGGCGAAATCATGAAAAGCGACGTTCCGCACTTGTGACGTCACAAGTTGAAGACTGCATTGTTTGTGTAACGTTGATTAAAATTGGTCGACGCAGCATGCATTTAGATGTTAAGCTGTTCTATTTTTGTTGTTGTCTGCGACATTGTGATTTCGGATTTGCGATAGACTTTCTACCGTACATATCGACAATTCACCGATCATAGTTTGAACTGTCATAATTGTTTATCAAATGTCACAGATCCACCAAATTCCGGCAACAATGTAACATTCTAGAAATAATTTGGACGGTGCAGAGAGATTGTAGCACTACTCTCGTTCGGGATCCAAATAATAGCCGGGGTGAAATAAAAGTACAGGGGGGGGGGGTCCATATAAATAAGAGTACGGGGCGCGATATTAATAGTACAGGGTGATTGTGTGTGTTTCTGATAGACTGATATACCCAGTTGCCCACATCTTTCAGAGAAATAAATTGATACCATAACTAATTGATACCTCAACCACTGTAGAATATTGAGTACGGTACTTTTTCGTGATTTAGTCCACATTTGTTGGCCATTATAAATATTAGCCCTATGTAGTATAAGTACAATATCTGAACATTATTTGTACTGTTTGTGGGGCTTTATGAACAATCACCGTCCCTCTGTTGTTTAACTAATTTCTCATGGGACCGCCTGCCTACTCGAGCAGCTTTTATCATCAAGTTGGCATCACTAGATTTGGCGTTTTTCACTGATTTTTGCGATATATTCCTCTGAGGCATGGGGGCTTCACAATTTTGTTTTATTCCGTGAACAAAATCGCTTCAGCCAATTCATTTTCATATTTTTTTTTCTTCATATTTATCTGCTAATTTTTTATTTTTTTTCAATGAGTATTTTTTTTATGCCTATCGCGGAAAACATTTTACATTTTTATTGTGAGCCATGTGATTTAAAAAAAAAACCCAGCTACTGATCAAAATACGTAGATTTGAAAAGTCCGCGCATGGAATTTACAAGGTCGGCTGGCGAGTATCACGATCAATCAATATATTATTTCTACCCAGCATTGCCGCAGCATTATTGATACATGCACATTCGGCCAACCCAAAGCGATTCATTTTTATTTAAATATTTATAAAGAACAAAATACGCTTCATACTAGTTAGCACCCTATGTGGCCCCAATGTACGGAACACGTGTATTTGTTAGACCTGTTCGAGTTCGCAATGATAACCATATGCGATATCATATGAATATAGGCCTAGGCCTACCCCTCGTTGGTTAAAAATGGAATCGATCACTCAAGTAAATAGCCAACTAGTCGCCCAAAAGTTCGGACGCGTCCATGCATGTTACCAGTCCAGATGGCAGCGGGGTCATATAATGTAGGTCCATGCATGCACTCTGTTGGCTGATTGTACTTTCATTTTCGATTTCTCAATAAAACTTCAGTATATTTAATCATTGTTAGATGTGGGAAGCCCAGCGCTATTATAATTCGTCGGCGAATTCTGTTTAAAATAAAATATACACATTTTGCTTCGGTTTTTGCTAGTGACTTACGTTTATTAATTTCCCGGCTAAAAAATCGTAAGGATCCCAAATATAAGCATCGTACTTTTCTTGGAAATAAATAAGCGTATCGGCACGGTACGTTTATTTCGATCGCGAGAGTACGACTACATATACACGGATAATTATTTATTACATATCTATCAAAGTAATTCGCATGATCGCATAAGTTTCCAGGCGTGTGATAATTCACAGAATCGCACTAGTGCAATCTGTCGACGGAACTATTTCATTCAGTGTTAAAACTCAATTAAATTAACATTTTCTGTACTGGAGATGTACGACTGTGAGTCAACTTACTATGATACGGAGATATGTAATAAAAATAGAACCGCATGAGTGTCTGGATTTTGACGGAATTATCGCACGAGATTTGTTGGCGGGGCGATACCTCAAGTGCGGGACGCAGTCCCACACGAGAGGTATCGCGTTCCGCCAACAAATCGAGTGCAAATTTTAACAGTGTGAAAATTCATTGCCTGGAATTCAAAGTTAGACACCCACACCGTGAGTGAAGAGGCTATATATGAATATCCCTTCTAATATACTTCCATGGCAGTTGTCAGTCAGAGCACCGTTATACTTGAAAATCATTGTATATGAGCTTTATGGATGAATTAACGGACTCAGTATGGGAGTTCATTTTTCAAATGTGCTTGCTTCAGTGAAAATATTATCGAAATGGTTAGGTATCGATCGAAATGGCACATTGAGAAATCCATCAACCCAGACAAGCTTGTCGGGATTAGAACCCGTGCCAACCTCGTCTAGTATAGATATATATATATATATATATATATATATATATACTAGCCGATGAGCCCGACGTTGTCCGGGCTATTCAAAAACCAAATTTCAAGTCGATAGCTCTACCCGTTTCCGAGATCTGGTCTGCGCATGCGCGAAGCTGGCGTTGATAAAATTCGTATCCGGGGCAAGATACATTCACATACCAAATTTCAAGTCAATAGCTCCTCCCGTTTCCGATATCTGGTCTGCGCATGCGCGAAGCTTACGTCGCATGGGCTCGGCGACCCGATAAAATTCGTATCCGGGGCAAGATACATTCACATACCAAATTTCAAGTCGATAGCTCCACCCGTTTCCGAGATCTCATCTGCGCATGCGCGAAGCTGGTTTCGCACGGGCTCGGCGATCCGATAAAATTTATATCCGGGGCAAGATACATTCACATAGCAAATTTAAAGTCGATAGCTCCACCCGTTTCCGAGATCTCGTCTGTGCATGCGCGAAGCTGGCGTCGCACGGGCTCGGCGACCCGATAAAATTCGTATCCGGGGCAAGTTACATTCACATACCAAATTTCAAGTCGATAGCTCTACCCGTTTCCGAAATCTCGTCTGGGCATGCGCTGCACGGCGGGCGTCGCACGGGCTCGCCAATACGACAACGACCACCGCCTGGGCAAACTACATACACGTACCAAGTTTCGTCCCGATCGGTCGAGAATCGTAGATTTGTATTAATGACAGACAGACAGACAAACAGACAGACAGACATACAGAGGTCTTCAAAATATATATGAGACTAGCCGATGAGCCCGACGTTGTCCGGGCTATTCAAAAAACAAATTTCAAGTCGATAGCTCTACCCAGCCCGACGTTGTCCGGGCTATTCAAAAAACAAATTTCAAGTCGATAGCTCTACCCGTTTCCGAGATCTGGTCTGCGCATGCGCGAAACTGGCATCGCACGGACTCGGGCTCGGCGACCCGATAAAATTCGTATCCGGGGCAAGTTACATTCACATACCAAATTTCATGTCGATAGCTCCACCCGTTTCCGAAATCTCGTCTGGGCATGCGCTGCACGGGCGTCGCACGGGCTCGCCAATACGACAACGACCACCGCCTGGGCAAACTACATACACGTACCAAGTTTCGTCCCGATCGGTCGAGAATCGTAGATTTGTATTAATGACAGACAGACAGACAAACAGACAGACAGACATACAGAGGTCTTCAAAATATATATGAGACTAGCCGATGAGCCCGACGTTGTCCGGGCTATTCAAAAAACAAATTTCAAGTCGATAGCTCTACCCAGCCCGACGTTGTCCGGGCTATTAAAAAAACAAATTTCAAGTCGATAGCTCTACCCGTTTCCGAGATCTGGTCTGCGCATGCGCGAAACTGGCATCGCACGGACTCGGGCTCGGCGACCCGATAAAATTCGTATCCGGGGCAAGATACATTCACATACCAAATTTCAAGTCGATAGCTCCTCCCGTTTCCGAGATCTCGTCTGCGCATGTGCGAAGCTGGCGTCGTACGGGCTCGGCGAAAAACAGTGTGAAAATTCATTGCCTGGAATTCAAAGTTAGACACCCACACCGTGAGTGAAGAGGCTATATATGAATATCCCTTCTAATATACTTCCATGGCAGTTGTCAGTCAGAGCACCGTTATACTTGAAAATCATTGTATATGAGCTTTATGGATGAATTAACGGACTCAGTATGGGAGTTCATTTTTCAAATGTGCTTGCTTCAGTGAAAATATTATCGAAATGGTTAGGTATCGATCGAAATGGCACATTGAGAAATCCATCAACCCAGACAAGCTTGTCGGGATTAGAACCCGTGCCAACCTCGTCTAGTATAGATATATATATATATATATATATATATACTAGCCGATGAGCCCGACGTTGTCCGGGCTATTCAAAAACCAAATTTCAAGTCGATAGCTCTACCCGTTTCCGAGATCTGGTCTGCGCATGCGCGAAGCTGGCGTTGATAAAATTCGTATCCGGGGCAAGATACATTCACATACCAAATTTCAAGTCAATAGCTCCTCCCGTTTCCGATATCTGGTCTGCGCATGCGCGAAGCTTACGTCGCATGGGCTCGGCGACCCGATAAAATTCGTATCCGGGGCAAGATACATTCACATACCAAATTTCAAGTCGATAGCTCCACCCGTTTCCGAGATCTCATCTGCGCATGCGCGAAGCTGGCGTCGCACGGGCTCGGCGATCCGATAAAATTTATATCCGGGGCAAGATACATTCACATAGCAAATTTAAAGTCGATAGCTCCACCCGTTTCCGAGATCTCGTCTGTGCATGCGCGAAGCTGGCGTCGCACGGGCTCGGCGACCCGATAAAATTCGTATCCGGGGCAAGTTACATTCACATACCAAATTTCAAGTCGATAGCTCTACCCGTTTCCGAAATCTCGTCTGGGCATGCGCTGCACGGGCGTCGCACGGGCTCGCCAATACGACAACGACCACCGCCTGGGCAAACTACATACACGTACCAAGTTTCGTCCCGATCGGTCGAGAATCGTAGATTTGTATTAATGACAGACAGACAGACAAACAGACAGACAGACATACAGAGGTCTTCAAAATATATATGAGACTAGTCCGGGCTATTCAAAAAACAAATTTCAAGTCGATAGCTCTACCCGTTTCCGAGATCTGGTCTGCGCATGCGCGAAACTGGCATCGCACGGACTCGGGCTCGGCGACCCGATAAAATTCGTATCCGGGGCAAGATACATTCACATACCAAATTTCAAGTCGATAGCTCCTCCCGTTTCCGAGATCTCGTCTGCGCATGTGCGAAGCTGGCGTCGTACGGGCTCGGCGACCCGATAAAATTCGTATCCGGGGCAAGATACATTCAAAAACCAAATTTCTAGTCGATAACTCCACCCGTTTCCGAGATATCGTCTGCGCATGCGTGAAGCTGGCGTCGCACGGGCTCGGCGACCCGATAACATTCGTATCCGGGGCAAGATACATTCACATAGCAAATTTCAAGTCGATAGCTCCACCCGTTTCCGAGATCTCGTCTGCGCATGCGCTGCACGGGCGTCGCACGGGCTCGCCAATACGACAACGACGACCGCCTGGTCAAACTACACACACGTACGAAGTTTCGTCCCGATCGGTCGAGAATCGTAGATTTGTATTAATGACAGACAGACAGACAAACAAACAGACAGACAGACAGACAGACCGAGGTCTTCAAAATATATATATCATATAAAGTCATATAAAATGGAATCGTTCACAGTGAAATAACCTTCCATTAAGTTCGATGTTGAGCATCCGTTATTAAAATAATGGATCGGTGTAAAATAGTGTAGGATCCATTATACTACATTATTAACCGCACGCGGCGAACAAATGAGTATCCGCTGTCATTACTGGAGAAAACACAGTTTTCAGTGAAACGATTGGGTTTCCGTAGTTAGCTAAGTGCTAGAAAACGCCTCGAGAGTTTGAACATAAAACTTATATGTCTTATAAATGACAACTGTATCGATGCGATTTGCAGATGTTTCTTGCAATAAATAGGATAATGCGTAGCTGACAGCTATTTCATAGAATTCATGTACTTATCGGTGAGAAAACCTTAGTGAAAGATCACCGATCAATGGGACACATCTACCCGTTCTAACTCACTATAGTTGTATGTGCTGCATTGAAAGTACGCAAGTGAGCGTGACCGAAGTTCACCGATTTACCCGTAACCGATCCCGGCAGACGGGTATCGCAAACTCTTATTAATAAAGTTGTGGTCCCTCTTATAATATTTAGTACCAGAAACCACCGACTGCCAGTCGAAATGGCTCATGGACAGATACCCCATACAACGAACGAGTGTGTACTTTATGTAAAGATGCTTTAGGGGATGAATTGCATGTTATTCTAGTCTGCCCATGCCTGAATGATCTGAGATTTAAATATTTGAAACCCTATTACTACAGAAGACCGAACATATTTAAACTAGCCGAATTGTTTAATTGTGGAAATAGACGAACACTGGTAACCCTCGCTTTGTATATTAAAAAAGTCCAAAATATAACGTCCATATCCCGCGGATCATAATTCATCATTATTATTTGTTTCTTTATCCTACCCCCCCCCCCCCCATTTACAATTAACAAACAAATTGAAATGACTATATACTCATATTATGTACACATATAATTATTATATACACGTGTATATATATTTGGTCAAAAACACTACACTTATATTTCAAATGTACACTAAGCATATGCAATGCAATAATTTATAATATATTAATTGTATTTATTATATTACTCTCAATTATGTCAATACACGAAGATGAGTTATACAATAAATTGAATTGAATTGAATTTAACTGCAATGACTGACCAGTCAATTAATTATAAGTTCTCAATAAGATCAAATATTCCAGCGCATTTCATCTCTCTGTGAATATGGGAATTATACGCACGTTTTACAATAATTCAGATTAGTATAAGGATTAACTGTCATGTGGACTGTTAGGATAGGATAGGATAATTTTATTTACAATACACATACATGGAAAGTACAATTACAAATAAATATAATATTAATAGATTATACATGTATATTGCTAGGGGTGATATAGTCATGGCTGACTGTCTTCCTATCACCCCTGTTTTCCACATGACAGTTAATCCTTATATTTATATACATTTAGCGAAAAAGCCACTTTTGTAAATGTATTTAAATCGAAAAGTGTATCGTGACAAAACCAGCACAAAATATCCCATAGCGCCCTTGGCAAAGTTAACAGGAACAACGAGGCTCTTTATATTGAAACATGATGATTTATTAAGTCAATCCTGCGCGAGTCCAAATGCGCCCAAACATTACGCTTTCTTCTTTCCGAAACCGATGACGCGTCGATGTAATTATGGGGCTGCAGTTATGACCTGTTGCGCGTTCAGCACTCGAGGTATCGCTCCGCCAACAAATCTCGTGCGATAATTCCGTCAAAATCCAGACACTCATGCAGTTCTATCTATGTCTCACTGACAGCTTCACGAGAACTTTTAGAAATGAATACCTGTAGAGGTAAGTGGTAGACAATGGATTTTCCATTTCTTTTTGTTTTGTTTAGTTTAAATTCAGGATTTTCTTTGCCCCACAAAAGGCAACACAATTAATTCACATCACTGTTTCACTTCAGATACTATTAAGTCTGAAACATATTCAGTGTTACGTGACAAAGAAAAACAAAATGTAAAATTTACGGTCTGTGTGTATTTTTTTATTATTTTGTTATTATACTTTGACATTTTCATATGGCTTTTCGTGTCTTCTAAAATATTTAGATCAGCCTAATTTTGATTTTCTTGGTATAAACTGTGATAAGCACAATGCTTTGACAGAGTATATCCCATTCAGATTGAGACACTGAAGTTTATGTTTTGTTTTTTATATACAAAATTGAGAACAAATTTCTTGAAAAGCATGACAAAACTTTAGAGTGGGGGGGGATAATAGGGTAGGTAAGGAAAACCTTAACCACAAATAATTTTGACTTTGGCCTTGAGATAGGGACAAATCAATTAACATTTGATACATGATGCTTCCAACATTTTAGGCGTATATACAATTATACACATTATACGGCTATATAACTAATGTATTGGTATGTGGTGTATGTACTGACCAGTACTCAATTTAGCACTGATGCCCCATCCCCATTGTAAGATGTTCGAATCTGTTAATTGCAGGTGGTCTTAATGTCTGGAAACTGGAGACAGAACCACGGTACATGATATTCTAACACAGAATGCTGAAAATAGTAGTTGCACGACCGTGATAAATAGCTGATGAGATTGAGCTAGAAGTTCCTTGATAGATATATATATATATATATATATATATATATATATACATATATACATATATAGAGAGCGAGAGATCTTGAAATGAAGAACAGTCACCCACTGAATCATATTTGCCACAATATATCACCCACTGAATCATATTTGCCACAATATAGTCATACAAAGGTTTTTGAATTTAAATGAGTCTTATTTTAGTGACCAGCATGCAGAGAGGGTGAAACAGGAAAATGACTACATGCACTTACAGTCCTTAGATGTGAATGCCTCACTACATGTTTAACTTAATTATTGCCCCGTGAATTTGATATACATGTAAATACCAATGTTTGGCAGATTAATTGCTGTGCCATTTTTTTTTAAATATTTGTTTACCTGAGGACATAAACTTCTTATAATTTCAGGGAAATGAATTCAAAAACTGAGAATACAATCATTTTAACATATACCCACCACTACTGCCCCTCCACCCAGAATCCCAAACAACAGTTACTACATGTAGAAACTTAATTTTAAGAGAGAGGGAGGAGTGAAATCATGCATACCAGTTAAGAAAATATTGACTACATGCCATGGCAATTGATATAGTTGACAAAGAATTATAGCTATCTTCAATATTAAACCAAGAGCAATAAGGGTAAATTACATCGACAACATAATATTTGTAATTTGAGCCAAACACTATCTAAAGTTTGAAGAATGTTGTGGTATAAAGCTGCTTACAATTAATGCAGGCTATTTGCTGGATCCTGGATATCAGTTAAATGGAGCGGGTATACTGCGATTAATTAGTCCGAGGCAACCTTGGCCGCAATCCTTGGATCCTCTTCAGACACGCCCCCCCAACCTGTCAAATCTGCGACCCACTCTATGATATGCCGGTACCCCTTCACCCATACCCTGCTAAGAAGATGGGGTGAAATATTGGAGGGTATGCTCAGAAATAGGGGTAGGTCTATGGACGGGTCAATGTTGAAGATCCAACACATGTAGTCATGCGCTTGAAGTTGTACAATTGGGTGATTTAAGAACACTATATATTGTATTTCATTTCATTTTTAATATAATTTTGTGACAACACCTGGATTTAAATTCAAATTGCCATCAAGTGAAAACTCACTCACGATGCTTTTGGGAGCAACTGAACACACCAAAAGCAAACTTCCAGTACTGTGAATAGGCCTGTACAGTTGTTCGAAGTTTGATTTTTTTTTCTTCTGAAGAAACCACGTGTACAGGCCTTCTAAACAGTGACTGAGATCTTAATAAATACAAATTTTAATTCATCTATCCTCTATATTACGGTAAGTGGACTAATTAATTCAAAAATATTTATCACTCAATTATCACTGTTTAGCAATTAGAAGGCATGTGGAATAAACTAACACATTTTTCCCACAGTCATGTCAGTATTTCGTCATTTGGTTGCGATCTGACGAATGCAATAGCTGCTACTCACAAGAAAAGCACTGCGTGTAGAAAACTTTAATCATATTCTGGCTCCAAATTAAACGCAAAGTACTCGAAAACGTGAGTGTTTTATCGAAACATATCTTTAAAACATTCGTTGTTTACATTCGCGCACTGGGGGAAATACGTCTTCAACTTGTGACGTCATTTCCGAAGTTCTCCGAAAGAGGCCGACTATTCTTAGCAAAGGGGAGGACTTACGCTCTGATTGACGTCGGGAGCAAAATTAGCAACCGCTTCGTCTGCGGTGTTATTTCTTTGAACACTCTAGACTACATTGACCAGATTAAGCGTGGTTAATAAACATATATCGGGTGGTCTTAATTATTACTACCTGCACTTTAACCAAATAGGAATTGTGTTATATTGGTATGCTGTGTAGATGATAGATTATAATTATATATGCACAGGACACAATTTAATAATCGATAAGTATGTGTGTTATAGGTAATAGTCTACAACTGAGACCTAGTACCCCACTGGTCTGAGATTTTTGTACAAACCGAGACTTGAACCTGAGACGAGAATACCGCAGTAACGATACAGATTGGTAATTTGATTGTAAATCACGCGTGCGTTTAGTTGGCTTTACAATGGAGTTTTGTTTATAATATCCTTGTGTTGTTTGAAACATACTACCGTTAGATGGATTAAGTCAGATATTCGTGCTATTATTTCTACGCGCAATATGTTATCGATGGGTGTGGTCGACACGGATAAATAGGGAATGATAGTAGTTTCGCAATCGGAACGTAATTCGCATTGGATACGGGTGTCTTTATTTCCGTGTTTTTGAAATGAGTTGAGGTCGAGCTAGTTTTGAAATCACTAGGGAATAAATTGGGAATAAATTATTGCTGGACTGGATATACAATATAGCAAAAACTATCAAAATTATATCAAGACAAAACGAAAAATTGAGGTGCAAAATAAGGACATGTCCGATTAAATTGAATTAAATGGGACGCCCTGCTCCAGTTTCTTAAGAATTGCCATTTCAAATTTGTTCATTTGTCATATTTTGTCTTTTAAAATGGATTTGGGAAAATATTATATGGCATTGGAAATATCTGCGATCGGGACTCAGATACAATCCTCACCCCCCCCCCCCCCCCCCCGTTTTGACCATTATATTTTTGGACAATAATTTTCAATAACTTCAACCACGGCGATAGTTAATTAGAATCTTTCTAAATTTTCAACTTATTTCAAATTCCCCAAGTTCCCGAAATTACATTGCAGCCCGACTTGTCACCCCCTCACTCCAATGAATTGAAAATATCCAACATGTACCTCATTAGTTCCAGTTGTTGGAAATTCCCACCTCATATCCCCTATAATAATAGTTAGAAATGTTTTCAACTGATAACCATTTCAGTTCAAACATTTGACCGAAATTAGGAAAAGAATCGAGTTTTGGTACCGATACCAAAACAAAAATCAAAAAGATATTTGATGTTCCAAAATCACAGAAATAAAACAATTTCAACTTATTTTTGTCAGGTTCTTCCATCTAATATACCAGGAATGCATGCCATTTCCAGCTGCTAAAAGTTTGACCAAAGTTTGGTTGCGACAACAACCATGAGTATTTTTAGAAAACCCGACGTTCCAGCTTTAAAACACCACGTTCACAGCATGACTTAAATATAAGATATGGACTTGATAATTTCAGCCGCTACCGTAGAGTCATAATAGTCCCGAACAGGGAAGTGGCGACATAAGCGAAACATGCAGGGACGTGACTAAAGTGGTTTTGTTGGGGTCGGGGTGTTCAACTTATTATTTCCATTTGCATTCCACTAAATTCACAACTCTAGAGACAACTGAATATCTCCTCTTTAAGTTTGCAATATTCTAATTGATACATGTATATACCTCATTGTCAGAACCAGTTAGAAATTACGAACCTAACGCAATAACCCAGGTATGGGTGGGGGTTGGAATGTCTTGAACTGAATGTAATTTCAGTGTAATATCTTGACTCAAAGTTGAACAATATATCGTTGATTCTTGATCTAAACACACAACATTGTACACTATACATGGATTGGAAAGGACCCCGGTGGTCCCGTCGGTAGAATGTTCAGTGCAATATTCCGCCATATAAGCTGGTTCGAATACCGAAAAGCGCGGATTCGCGATCCACGCTAAGTGGGGATAATCTGATTCGTGTATCTGGGCAAGTTTGTATGTTGCTTTCCGAGGTCGGTGGTTTCTACATACAGCGGAGTGATTTATCGGTGATATTTACTCTCTACGAAAACTGTTAACGTGACATCCGCATAGAGGGTGAGAAATCCGCACCACCCCTGCCCCGTGATCCCTGTCAAACGGCGACGGCATACAGGTACCGCTATACAATACGGAGATAAGCCGCTTTCACGTGCTCAGATTTGGCGACACCAACACGACAATTTCGATGCAGCACGCCTTTGTCGATAGATTGTCGTTGGTTGCGGTTGATTTTACAATAATCCGCCGATCCTAGCTTGAGATCATGCAGGTGGTTTCGCGAGACCACGTCCTGACTTGGGACACCGTGATTAGTATGGTGGTCTAGACCAGAGGCCAGAATTCAGCCGTTAATGTTCAAGTTAGAGTCTGAACATTAATAGCTGGTTAGATCCTGATCTGAACCATTTAATCGGAAAGGAGTCGGAGTAATTTCTTAACTACGGAGTGTCTGGCCCAGTAAACAAAATATGGCGATTACTGTTGTATGTGAAAAATGTCATCACGCATCCACTACACCCACCTTTCAGTCAATAAAGTGTTCATTTTCGCCAAAAAGCTACGCAAACCTTTTCTCCTGAAAACCAACGCTATATCTGCTTCTAATAGAACTTGATTACTTTGATAATCTGCTTAGAATCGCCTCATTTTGAGTCTGCTAAAATGAGAGCGTTTTATTCATATCATCGACTCAAAATGAGGCGATTCTAAGCAGATTATATTCCCACAATGACACGAATGAGCCAACTCACGACTTTTAAGGTTTACGCTCTTTAACATGTGTTTTCGCCGTGGCCCGCACCATAAATCGAAATAACGGATATGATTCATTGTCTGCTTATTTCAGAGTAAAATAACCACAGAATGCACCTATTTCACATTATAGGTCGATTGTATGCGTAATTGCGCTAGGATATGTTGCAAAATAGGTTTGATCCAAAACTGCATGAATCGTTGCCCCCAGTTGTATTGTATATATTATCATGGGAACAGTCTATGATATGACTTGGCGGTCGACAAACACTAACCAAAAAACTTACTGAAAAATATACCTTTTCCACCTTTGGTGTTGTCTATTACACACGAAAACATTATTCAGATTGCAAGCCACGATAATGTTTAAATATAGTTTTCGGACCAAACTCACCATCAAGACTGCTTTTAATTTAATGGAAAAGTTTAGCTCTGCACCAAATTCATGACAAATACACCGGACTTTGATAAAGTTAATGTGTTACAAAATGGCTAAAATTCGGAACCTGTCCCATTTTTTGGTGATGGTGTGAGTTAATTGTGTATCTGTTCGGATCCAGTGTTTCCTTCAGAGATTGATGTTCTTATATATCCTCTATATTTGCGTCGAATGTGATGCTGGGGAAAGGCAATGCCGACCCCGCTATTTTGGTCAACAGCCCCTTTGCGCCCGCATGCCCTGGCTTGAGAATGGCCACGGCTTCCAGTGCAACTTCATTACCAAACATCGTGAATGTCCATGTTGCTGCCATCATCGCGTTGGCATCCCATGTTCCAATGACGGTAGCGACGGTTCCGGGTGGCATCCATGAAGCTGTCCCTGTTCCATATATTTCACCTCCAACGTCGAATGCAACGTTGAACGTCATGCTGCAAGGGAGAAACGGAATCACGCACGTGGTGGGCCAGATCTGTGGTTTTGGGGAGAATGCTGAAAAGAGTCGAAAATAAAAATATGCGTGAGTATTTCGGTACATTATCAGTACTATATACATTTATAATGTTGTTTTCCTCGTCAAAATACGGCTAAATTTCTGGATTATCCGAAACAACATTGGTTTTTCCGAATCCATATCATGCAACTCCAAAAATAAAGAATCTTCCGAGAATCGACAAAGCGAAGAACTCTACCTGCGTATAAAGAACTTGTTTTAAATAAATAATCTGCTTGGAATAATTTTATATCGATAATGTGTCGAAAATGAGAGTATTTTAGTCACATTATCGACTCATAATGAAGCGATTCTAAGCAGATTATGTGCGGACAATGACACAAATAAGCCAACCCACGACTGTTCAGGTGTACGCTCTTTAACATATGTTATCACTGCGGCCGCCCGCGCCATAAAACGAAATAACGGCTATGACTCCATTATCTGCTTATTTCAAAATCATCACATTATGTACCTATTTCACATTATAGGTCAATTAGGTGCGTATTTGCGAGAGGTTATGTTGGAACATACAGAATCTTCCGAGAATCGACAAAGCGAAGAATTTTCTATTCATCTAATGGAAAATTACCCTGCATGTTATGCTCATTTTAATGCATAGCGGCAACATTAATCATAAACTGCAATGTACACTTTCGCTTTACCGTGACATCTTTCTTGCATTTCCGCCTTAAGCTGCCGCGAGGTTAACGCTGAATACCGAACAACAACAAGCCTGTCTTCATCACGATCAATACACACATAGTTTAACACGTCGAGTGCCGGAACCTATAGGCCGGATTCGTCATCTCCGGTTTAAACCTCCGAGTTTAAACCTGGTTTAAACCTACACTGGCGGTCCAGCTAAATCGGGTCTAAGATGGCGTTTTTGTCGTTCAGTTGCCAGCTAATTAACAACTCGATTCGGTGATATGATTATGCAATCGAACTACCCTCTTACCAATCGGACCAAAAGATAGGCCGATATAGTGGTTATTGACAAGTCATAAATTATCGTGACCGCGTGCACGCTCAATGGTCCGAATCGGCATCTCTGGTTTAGACTAGGTTTTATTCTAGACCAGGTTTAACTCCAGTTTAAACTAGGTTTAAGTAGGGTTTAAACTTGGTTTTACAGTAGTTAAACCAGGTTTATGGGAGTAAAACTGGGTTTTAGCGTACTTAAACCAAGTTTTGTGATAAACCCAGTTTAAGTTGAAACTAGGTTTTATTAACGTGACAAAGTTATGGTAATATTACTAATTGTTTGTGGTGAATTGGCTATATAATCATCAGTATAAGCTTAGGTATATATGATTTATACGTACCATACGTCTCGCCTCGAACATACACCTTTAAATATACTTTGAAAAAAAATCAAAGTTAAACCACCCTACCCCAGGTTTGACTAAAACCTAGTTTTTTGGGTTTAATTATTCGGCCGATATTTTTCGCCCAATATTTATGTTGTTTCTTCGTGAATATGGGAGTGTTTATTTTGAATTGGGGGAGGCGTTTATGCGCGGGCGTTTGTCACTCAATGTAGATACAATAGAGTCTTAGTGGAATTCGGGGAGGCGATGTCGGTACTTATGAGATAAATTCTAACAAAATATGTGCCAGTGTGATGGATGATTTCTTGCTATATATGTCTGTTTGCAATTCGCTCGTTCGGATGTCGATTTGGCGGCTGAGAGCATGGCTGGATCGGACTGATCAGATTGACACGTTAGACACGAACATGACTTTTGAAACAGATTCCTTATTCACAAAAAGGTCTCTTTCGGTCAATTTGACGCATGGGTTGGTGGCCCGCCCAAATACCCATCAGAGACACCCCAGCCTTAACCCGGGGGAGGGTAACGGCCACCCTGAGGGGTGGAGTATGGACTATTTTGGAGAACTGTAAGGATTTCGGCCAATTTGATAGTATGGGTGGGTGGCTCGTCCCAAATAACCCATAGAAACACCCCACCCTCACATCCGGGGGGGGGGGGGGGTACCCGGGGGGGGGGGGGGGGGTACCCCGGGGGGGGGGGGGTGAACGTGGGATATGGACCATTTTCGAAAATGGATTTCGGCCAATTGACGGCATGGATGGATGGCCCGCTCAAATGTCCCATAGAAACAGCCCACCCCTGAACGCTGGGGGAACCACACAGGAGGTGAACATGGGGTATGGACCATTTTCGAGAACGGTAAGGATTTCGGTCAATTTGACGTCAGCAGTGTGGGTAGCCCACTCCAACTACCCCCTAGAAACACCCTCACCCGTTATACAACAGACCGTGCATTCGTCGTGATTTCTCAAAGCGCACGGGTTATTCCCCTGATTAGGAGATTATATAGCGACAACAGGTCGCTTGACCGGACAATGAATTGACAAGCTTAGCGATAATAAACATACAGACCACGCCTCCTATTCTTGCAATTGGACAATTGTGGCCCACAGGTAACGCAATCGACCAAATCTATGTCGTCCCAGCGGTGGAGAAAAATTTGGTTTTACTACTAAAACCCAGTTTAAACTGGTAGTTTAAACTAGGTCTAAACTGGAGATGCCGATTCGGACCAATGGGTTTATTCATTGAGAAACAAGTATCGCTCATTGACTATTAATCCGATCTCATTCTGTGTTTATATCAATTTAACAAAGGGCATGTCTCTCAACACGAGTTTCACGCCCTGTTCATCACTTTGTGTGTGATAGATTCCCGCAGTGTGTTTACATATGTATATGTATATATTAAAGGGCGTAGGAGCTGTCTATCTGTATGTCCGTTTGTCTGTTCGCAACTGTTCTCCAATACCCCTGGACCGATTTCAATTAAATTAGTTGTGGTGATTCCTGTGGTATAACGGCGTTAGGTTTTACAAATTTTGATTTAAAAATAAGGAAAATATAATAAAAAAAAAAAAATGAAAAACATTGTGTTAAATTGAGTAAGGAGTTGAATCTAAAAAGAAACAAAATTTAAATTAACTTTTGTTTTTAATTAAATGCTCAAATGATCAAAATGTGCGCAAAGCCCCTCTGGCGCTGAATAAAGTCTCCATAATCGAGTCAATCCTGGACCAAAAGACCAGTCAAGTAAAGGCAATTTGCTTATGAGTGCACATCATAAGTGGCATCTGAACTGTTGGAAGTGGGCAACTATGCATAGGGACAGCTTTTAATAAAGAAATATATTACACGCGTTGTTTTTTTTTCAATGCCATAAATTTCCCCGTCATGCAGAAAATCAAAAAGGTTCCCAGATTTTGAACTGGTAGAATATTATGGGAATTTATGGGCGTAGCGTGAGTAGAGCTTTGTGACATGATCTACATCAAAATAAGTTATCAAATTTTACTCATATAGCAATATAAGTCTTGGATTGCAAACTATGTGTATAGCATATCTGGTCATACTGTAGCATCGTTTTGGTGTCAAAATTAAAACGTTGATCCCTTCAAATGAATTCGTAGAAAACACCAGTATTTGTGATTGCCACAAGCCAAACGAAAAAACCACAAAATAGTTGTAAAAATAATATATTACGAACATGTCCATATCTGAGCAAAGCTCGCGTGCGAATGAATCAACTGTGACATGATAACACACCCTCACTCGAGATTATTTACAGCTCCACCCTTTGACTGATTGTTTGTCAATTCTAAACCGCGATGAAGAAAAGACGGATTCGTCATCTCAAGTTTAGCCTCGATAAAGCTGGTTTAGCTGGACCGCCGAATTAGATGGTTTAGTTGCCGGTTTAAGCTTATAAAACGCAAAAACAATATTGAAATTGACAAAAACTTATCCCCATACGCTTTATATGTGTGACTGCTTCTCGCTTATAAATTTCCAATCAAAATATGACCGCTGTCGTAATTATTGATTTTCGCAATCAATAAAACGAGCCGGTCCGCATTAGGAAAGTACGTTTAATTATCTCGACGATACAGAGACACTACTGCTAAACCACTGGACTGGCTGGACCAGGTTTAAACCAGAGACGACAAATGTGTCACTTAGACCTGCGGTCTCGGGTTTAAACCACGGATTTTGCTGACTCACGGCGGTTTAAACCGAGAGGTTTACGTAAACCAGGTTTAAACCTGAGATGACGAATCGGGTTATTTATTAAATAGGTAGATTGCACCATATAACCACCCTCAAACCCCAAAACTGGGCATGTATCAGCTTGGGTCACATAAAAACATGCGATATACGCACTATGAGATAACTCGTAGTCGGCATGCAACAACGCCATCTCATGGTATTTTGGCTGGGTGTCGCCTGCGAGTTATATCGTACCACACTTTGCCATGTTTTTCTCATGAGTACTTCATCAGATGATCATGTTCGATATTGATAATAAACATGTGTTGATTTGTCCTCTTGGAATTGCCCACGCTAGTTCTGACTGCGACATAACTCGTCACAGCTGGGGAATATTGTATCCCACATTCCAGATTTAGATGGGCGGCGCTGGGTGCTGACTACGAGTTATCTCGTACCTAAATTTTGACAAATACAGTCTTACAGGTGTGATCGTGCTACTTCAAAATTGATCTCTACTATTCAAATACACGAACTAACTAGTTATTCTGGAATGCAGAATGTTCGGGACTTTTTTGTGATCTTATAATATGCCAATTAAGATGACACAACGAAGTTAGGGGCCAATGTGTCAGTATAACCATACTTTCGGCATCAATTAGGTCGCTTTAATACAGAGATGCAGTGGCACCACTCACATCACATATATATTTGAGCTTCCTAAGATGGTTGAAATCATGTTTTCGTGGAGAACTCAATTACTTAAATTTCTATAGAAGAACATCTAGACCCCATATAAAGTACGAGAAAACTCGTATTGGCACCCTGGAAATAGTGCAGTACGAGATAACTCGTAGCCGGCACTCAACGTGTTAAACATATTTACGTGTCTAATTTGTTATACATTATACACATTATATATAACACATACACCTTTGTACAGACAATGTGTTTGGAGGACAAGTGCTGACTCACTTATGGATGCCCCCTCACCTGGGATAAAATAATCCCACTGTCACTCGATTGTAATCGAATAACGGTAAGGTTAAAGTGAAAACATACCGACTGAATATTCAATGCAGAAAAAGGTCCATAATCGACCTATAATATTCACATAGGTTCATATTGTGTTATGTAATTCTGAAATAAGCCGATAGTGGGCTTATATCAGTTATTCCGTTTTAAGGCACGGGCCACAGTGAAAACACATGTTAAGAGCATACACCTGGTAAGTCGAGAGTTGGTTTATTTGTGTTATTCTCCGCACATAATGAACTTATAATAAGTTACTGTGAGTCGATAATAGGACTAAAACACTCTCACTTACAGTTCGTTATAGACTCAAAACGAGGTGATTCTACCCCGATTATGAACACAAAATACATCATATTATAAGCCGATAACGTGGAGAACAGGCTGCAATATTCTAACCGAACAAAATTATTATAGTAATGGTTTGCATAACATGAACTTCAGCATAAAGTAACAAACTCTACCGGTAGCATCTGTACTTTGTATGTATTTTCAGCGATGACTTTGCCCGCGTGTTTCATTTAAATGGGATCTCATGCAACAAGTCTACTTGCTCTTTCATAATGAAGTCATATTTTTGTCTCCATAATAATTATGTATGCACTTACAGCCGAATTCTGGTCTCTGGTCTGGACCAGGTTTCGCGTAAACTATAGTCTAGACCAGACCTAAACCTCGGTGATCGCGATGTGTTACCTAGCTTCGGAGCGATTGAGCTGGGATTATTGGTCCACACTGGTCCGAATTCTCGTCTTTTTGAAACTCATGTTTACGTAAACCAAGGTTTGCCTTATTGTACTGTCTCGGTCTGTTCATAATTCGAACCATGTGGTAACGTACACGTTCTGGTAACAGAAACATAAGTATTTTTTGGAAGCATTTATCTTTATGTCCAAATAGGAATTGTGTTATATTGGTATGCCGTGTAGATGATAGATTATAATTATATATGCACAGGACACAATTTAATATAATCGATAATGTGTGTTATAGGTAATAGTCTACAACTGAAACCTACATGTGTAGTACCCCAACCCCCCCCCCCCCCACCGGTCTGAGATTTTTGTATAAACCGAACCTGAGACGAGAAGACCGATTTCTGGTTTCGCAGTAACGATACAGATTAGTAATTTGATTGTAAATCATGCGTGCGTTTAGTTGGCTTTACAATGGGAGTTTTATTTATAATATCATTGTGTTGTTTGAAGCATACTACCGTTAGATGGATTAAGTCAGATTTTCGTGCTATTATGTCTACGCACAATATGTTATCGGGTGTGGTCGACACGGATAAATAGGGAATGATAGTAGTTTTGCAATCGGAACGTAATTCGCGTTGGATGCGGGTGTCTTTAGTTCCGTCTTTCTGAAATGAATTGAGGTCGGAGCAAGTTTTGAAGGCACCAATTCATCATTTGGGAATCAATTATTGCTGGACTGGATATACAATATAACAGCAAAAACTATCAAACTGATATTAAGACAAAACGAAAACTTGTGGTACAAAATAAGGACATGTCCGATTATATTTAATTAAATTAAATTAAAGGGGTCCCCCTGCTCCAGTTTCTTAAGCCTTGACATTTCAAATTGGTTTATTTGTCATAATTTGTCTCTAAAAATGGATTTGGAACAAAATTATATGGCAATGGAAATATCTGCGATCGGGACTCAGATACAACCCACCCACACGGACCTTGTATTCTGGATTATTTCTCTAACTCCCCGCTCCCCCCCCCCCCCCCCGTTGTGACCATTACATTTTCTGTAAACTTATTGCAAATTCCCGTCCGCGAAATTACATTGCAGCCCCACCTGTCACCCCCTCACCCCAATGAATTGAAAATTTCCAACAGGTATCTCATTATTTCCAGTTGTTGGAAATTCCCACCTGATATCCCCTATGCTAATGGTTCGAAATGTTTTCAACTGATAACCATTTCAGCTCAAACAATTATTAGGAAAATAATCCAGTTTTGGTACCGGTGTAACAGGATATCTTCCCCCACCCTGGATACCCCCCCCCCCCATATATGACTAAAAAATAATTTCACTCATTTGATATCGTTTGGCCCTGAAATGGCCAGAAAATGTTCTTCCGATAAAAAGTTGTTTGAGCCAGGGTTTGGGGTGGGGGGAAAGTTGTCCAGGTCCTAGAGCTTCACTCCCCACCCAGCACAAACATGACAAAACAATCATCTTATGGTGGTATTGCTTAATTTTCTTTATATAGTCATGAAATAGTGAGAAATTAACTTCTTCTGACAAAAAGTTGTTGGGTGGGGTGATATCCTGGTCTGGAAATCGCCGCCCCCACCAACCAAACCCTGACTTGAACAATTTTATCTTGGAAGAAGTTAATTTATCGCCGTTTCATGACTATATAAAGCAAACTAAGCGATAAAACAATTAGATGATTTCTTTGTCATGTAAGTGCTGGATTGGGATGGAGATATCCTGACCTGAACATCTCCCCCCACCCCAAACCCTGACTGAAACAACTTGTTCTTAGAAGTTAATTTCTCGCCGTTTCATGACTATATAAAGCAAAATAAGCAATAAAACCATAAGATGATTTTTTGACATGTAGGTGCTGGGTGGGGGAGATATCCTGATCAGGACATCTCCCCCCCAAAACCCTGACTCAAACAACTTTTTCTCGGAAGAAGTTAATTTCTCGTTGTTTCATGACTATATAAAGCAAAATAAGTAATAAAACCCATGATGATTTTTGGTCATGTAGGTGCTGGGTGGGGGAGATATCATGGGCTGGACATTTCCCCCACCCCACCGCAAACCCTGACTCAAACAACATTTTCTTGGAAGAAGTTAATTTCTCGTGTTTCATGACTGTAAAGCAAAATAAGTGATAAAACAATAAGATGATTTTTGTCATGCAGGTGCTGGTTGGGGAGATATCCTGGGCTGGACACCCCCCCCCCCCCCCCCCCACACACGAACCCTGACTCAAACAACTTTTTCTCGGAAGAAGTTAATTTCTCACCATTCCATGACTATATAGTGTAAACTAAGCAATAAATCATAAGATGATTTTTTTTGTCATGTAGGTGCTGGGCGGGAAAGAATCCTGGCCTGTAAATCTCCCCCAAACACTGAATCAAACAACTTTTTTCAAAAGAAGTCAATTTCTCACCATTTCATGACTATATGAAGCAAATTAAGCAATACAACCATAAGATGATTTTTTTGTCATGTAGGTGCTGGGAGAGATATCCCGGCCTGGACACCCCCCCCCCCCACTCCAATCCCTAACTCAAACAACTTTTTTTCGGAAGAAGCTAATTTCTCGCTGTTTCATGACTATATAAAGCAATACAATTTGCCATGTAGATGCTGGGTGGGGGGAATTAAAATAAAAAAAAACATTATTCTGGCCATTTCAGGATCAAACAATCAAATGCGTGAAAAAAAGGTTGGTGGAAGATATCCTGTTACACCGGTACCAACAAAATAAATAATTGATGTCCCAATATCACAGAAATTAAACATTTTCAACTTATTTTGTCAGGTTCTTCCATGTAATTTACCAGGAATGCATGTCATTTCCAGCTGCTAAAAGTTTGACCAAAGTTTGACCAAAGTTTGGTTGCGACAACAACCATGAGTATTTTTAGGAAACCCGACGTTCCAACTTTAAAACACCACGTCCACAGCGTGATTTAAATATAAGACATGGAATTGACAATATCAGCCGTTACCGTACAGTCATAATAGTCCCGAACAGGGGAGTGGAAACATGAGCGAAACATGCAAGGACGTGACTAAAGGGGTTTTGTTGGGGTCGGGTGTTCAATTTATCATTTCCATTTGCACCCCACTAAATTCACAACTCTAGAGACAACTGAATATCTTCTCTTTAAGTTTGCAATATTCTAATTGATACATGTATATACCTCATTGTCAGAACCAGTTAGAAATTACGAACCTAACGCAATAACCCAGGTATGGGTGGGGGATGTAATGTCCTGAACTGAATGCAATTTCGGTGTCAAAGTTTAACAATATATAGTTGGTTCTTGATCTGAACACATAATATGTTACACTATACATTGATTGGAAAGGACCCGGTGGTCCCGTCGGTAGAATGCTCAGTGAATTATGCCGTCTAGCGCTGACGAAGCTGGTTCGAATACCGACAAGCGCGGATTCGCGATCCACGCTGAGTGAGGATAATCTGATTCGCGTATCTGGGCAAGTTTGTCTGTTGCTTTCCAGGGTCGGTGGTTTCTACACACAGCGGAGCTATTTATCGGTGAAATTTACTCTCTGCGTAGACTTTCTTCCACCGCCAAACCTGAGCACGTGAAAGCGGCTTATCTCCGTATTGTATAGCGGTACCTGTATGCCGTCGTCGTTAGACAGGGATCACGGGACAGGGGTGGTGCGGATTTCTCACCCTCTATGCTGATGTAACGACGTTATCAGTTTTACGGGTGGAGGAAAGTCTACGCAGAGAGTAAATTTCACCGATAAATCACTCCGCTGTGTGTAGAAACCACCGACCCCAAAAGTAACCGACAAACTTGCCCAGAGACACGAATCAGATTATCCTCACTTAGCGTGTGCACGGCTTGTCGTTGACTATGTAAAAATCAGCTGGGGCTCGGGTACTATTCCTCCCACCACTCATCTTTTAAGGACTATGTGCAAATGTCAAAGCCAATTAATTAACAGTGCTCATCTATATTCTCAACACCCACTAACAGATCTGGCACATCCTGAACTCAACTACTATAATTATATTTTTAAATTATAGTATATATATGTATTATAGTATATATAAAAATGGTAGTAAAACTTCTAAAGTGAGCACTCTAAAACAGATTTTCAAGAATATTGTCACACAGTAGCTCAGTGCAAGTTTTTCCTTTAATGAAATCATTTGAGAATGACAAGATCCGTGTCAGTGTTTCGTGGTGACATCTAAATGGCGTCCACGGTCATTCCAGCCTGTTCCTCCGAAAATCCGCACATTATACTCATAATATAACTTATTTTAGGTAGATAATATGCTTAGAACTGCCCCATTTTGAGTCTATAATGTGCTGAAAACTATGGCGTTTCAGTCACATTACCGACTCACATTGAGGCGATTCTAAGCAGATTCTGTGCCGACAATGACACAAATAGCCAACTAAGGAGAACGCTCTTTAATATGTCTTTTCACGAAATAACCGATATGATTCCATTGTATGCTTATTTCAGAATAAAATAATCACAATAAGTACCTATTTCACTTTAAGTAGATTATTTGCACGAGGACATGTTGGTCCAACATATCCTCGCTGAAATACGCACATAATCGACCTATACTGCATGTGCATAATGTGATTATTTGTTTCTGATATAAGCATATAATGGACTCTTACCCGTTATTTCATTTTATGGCGCGACAGTGAAAACACATGTTAAAGAGCGTACACCTGAAAAGTTGTGAGTTGGCTAATATGGGTCATATTCTCCTTACAACCGCCTCATTATGAGTCGATAATGTGACTAAAATGTTCACATTCTCAGCATATTATCGACTCAAAATGAGGCGATTCTAGGCAGATTATATACGTAAAAAGGTTCAATTATATGCAGATAATATGCTGATTTTCTGGAGAACAGGCTGGTTGGGCATTCATTTGCTTTGAAGATTTCCACGAATGAACTGTCGTGGCGATATATAAATTTATTTAGAGACAGGGATTATGTAAAAGTATTCATGCGCAAAATGACTTAAAGTAGTCATGTGCAACATGTTGCACAACATACTTTATCTGGAGCCTGTCGATTTTCCTCGTGATTGTGCACACTTCAATTGCAGCTATGCATCAAGTTCCGCCAACCAATAGTTAACAAAATTCTTACACTAATATGCCGTATTAAACTGCAATAGTTAAATTTAACTGTAATTATTGAGTTCAGGATGTGCCACACCTGATTAATTTGAAATCGTGAAAAATGTTTCTGATCATGTTGCCAATTTTGTACGTTCGAATTAGAATGAGCCTTAAGTACTCTACCATCTTGTACCATGAAATAATGTTACCGGTGTCCGACATAATCAGAACATTCGGATAGAAATTGTAGTGACTCCTCCATCTGTCTTTATGACACAGCACGATATCTGATTACATCTACAGCTTATTTCTAATTAAAAGTAGACATTCTGCGATAAGCTTTTTCCAGTTTTAATTGCTACATTATGAGATTGCATTGTTTTCGGATAAAAGTATTTGTGATATGTATCAATTTGTGTTTTTTAATTTTCTTTACTTTAAGAATAGTTTAATGTATCTGCCGCGTATAAACAAATGCATAATTATGGAATTGAGGCAAAAGTTTATTTATACGAAGCCTCCCTCCTGTTACATTTGTAACAAATACTTTAAAAAGACAAGATAGCAGAAATATATAAGCAAGGAATATGGTACACTATTTTCTCGCCTTATTGATTTGATTAGGGTTGTTCAATGCTATTTGTTTTAACTAAGTAACATATCCTCGCACAAATACGCACATAATCGACCTATAATGTGAAATAGGTACATCATGTGATTATTTGAGCGTACATCTGAAAAGTAAAGGGTCGGCTTATTTGTATCATTGTCCGCACATAGTTCACTTAGAATCGCCACATTAATTTATGAGTCGATAATGTGACTAAAATGCTCTGATTTTCAGTATATAGACTCAAAATGAGGCGTTTCTAAGCAGATTATCTTCATGAAACTAGTTCTATTATAAGCAGATACTGTGCGGGTTTTCGGGAGAAAAGGCAGAACTAAGTATGATTGGACTGATTTAAAACAATGGTGTTATGATCGATGGGCATACCTTGTAACCCAGCATGTTCTCCGCAAAATCCGCACATTATCAACTTATGTAATAACTTGATTTAGGTTGATAGTCTGCTTAGAAGTACCTCATTTTGAGTCGATAATGTGCTGTAAATGAGACCGGTTTAGTCACATAGAGTATTCCACAATGGTGCTGACAGTCGTTAAAAGGTACAATTGTTTTTTTGTATATTTTCTTTGATATGCAATATTAAAATATATAATTTACAATTTAACAGCCATCTGTTGTAGATAAAACAATTAAAATTGATACATCTTTGACAATTGAAATAAGACAATTCAAATTAATTGCTTCAACATTCAAAAATATTTCAAAATCAAATCGACGATCATATATGAGTCAAATCACAATGGGAGAAATCAAATAAACACAAACCAGTAACTTATGGCACAGAAAATATCAAATTAAAGGCCACTTTGTTCTATTCATTGGGGAAAGAACAATAATTCTAAGCTGATTATGTACGGACAATGACACACATAAGACAACTCACGACCGTTCAGGTGTACGCTCTTTGACGTGTGTTTTCACTATAGCCCGCGCCATACAACGAAATAACGGATATGACTCCATTATCTGCTTATTTCAGAATAAAATACCACATTATGAGCCTATTTCACTCTGAAGGTCGATTATGTGCATATTTGCGCGAGGTTATGTTAGCGTAACCCGTAAATATTTATTTCGTTTCGAGTGGATGAAAACCGTATATAGTTAAATTTCGACAAAGATCAACTTTCTCTTATATATTATTTAAACTCGGATGTTTAAATTGAAGATGACGAATCCTGTCAAAATATCCCGCTAGCTATTATGGTGGTGCTACATATATATGCCCATGTTACTACATGTGTATTGAGCGCTAACTTGCTATGAATGCCTATGTTTGTTCTCCAAAAGATGGAGAACAAATTCCATAGGGAATTGGAGTAGTATCTCCTCCTTTTCCTAAACTACGGAGACTTTTATAACATGATATTAGTACCGGTTCTCTATAAATGAGCACTCACCTGGTTTCGTGCGTATCGTGATCAACCCCGGTTCACTTCCAGCATTCCCCTCAGAAATGTAGCATGTACCGGTATCCTCATTGTAGCGGGTGATCTGACACCATGGTGAACTTTCGCACATCATGATACATTGCATGATACTATTGCAATCACTGATTGTTTTGTTCGCCGATACCACTAACGGGATGTACTCCGCTAAAACGAGTTTGTATACCCTCGTGGAAATACCCTGATTCCCTTTCGATGAAACTATGAGCACAGACACAAGAAAGGCTGCGAATAATTTGTGTGTCATGTCAGATGTTCGAATATACGACCGTCGAATGTCAACGATGGAATAGGTATGCGACTAATGGGCACCTCTACACTAACAGAAAATATATATCATTGAATACCATACAATTTTCATATGAAGTGACTACTTTGAGTAAAGATATTCTTCGCATTGTCTAGCACTCTAGGCTATTCGTGCCTGTATACATCTGATATATAATGGTGCTCGCAGGATCCCATTGTCGGAATAACTCTTCAGAAGTAGCTGGTTGGAACGCTATCGGTGCTAGAATATTTAAAGTATCAGTCATATTGTTTGAGAAGTACCTGACGGATTTCAGTGGGCGAACATTTGAATTGAGACTGATACAGGACTTGTCTGGTAACAACATAGCGTCGATATTTCGTTTTCAGTCACTGTGAACATCTGAAAGCTAATGGTTCAAAGAACAAAAGCATTTACATTATAAATTGTAAAGTTTCAGAAGTAGCTGATGATTTTCAGTGTGCGAACATTTCAATTGAGACTCACACAGGGCGATGTCATGAAGTAGCTGATAGGAAAACTGTCTGTGCTAGATTATAAAAAGGATCAGTGTTGAACAATAACTGGTGATGCAAAAACCTTTTAATTGAGACTAGCATATGACCTTACCGCCATATAACAATGAGACTGCTCTCCAGTAGCAATGGACCTATCCGTACGTCCCGCCCACCCGCAGACTGCATGGTTACTGTTACTACGCACCACAAGCCATCTCAATTTCGCTATATCTTTAGTGTTGTTAAACGCCATGTAACACGATAATATAGCTTCTTTCTGAATTTCACGATTTTCAAGATACCTATGTGTGTATATATGCATCTTGTAAAAGTGACTGTCGTTAGATATAAATAAAAATAGAACCAGTTTTTAAACAAAAAAACAGGTGTGATTGTTAGGCCATTTCCGATAACCAACAAAGATCGATGTTTACGTTGAATCAAACTGTGTAAATGAAGCCATTATAAAACTTCAATATCAAATAGCAAATTAAATATCGAAGCTATGCTAATAGTTCACACCTTGATGAAATAAACCAAACGGAGGTGTACATGTGGTCATTAATCTATAATCCCTCTTTTGTCGAAATAAATATAACGATATCAGTTTACCATACCACGAGTGTCCTCAATGAGCCCCGGTGACATCAGACCGGATGCAAAGGATTATCAAATAATGGTCTTTTGAAATTCCACATCCTATTTTGCCGTCACTAAAGCACATTAACCTCTTCGCTGCTAAATGACGTTATGACGTCGTGTGCTGGGCTGTTGGCGTTATTGCCATTTCCCAGTGGAAAAATATAACGGGAATATCACAAGAACCATAAAACTGACTCAGTTGAAAGGCTAGTATCGTTCACAATCGTTGAACATCATGCACTGTTTGAAACGTTGAGACACAATTATTCCGATGCACCAATCTCTGAGTTCCAGTTATGTATAACGGCCTACTGCTAGTATGCTAAAGTAGGTCCGTAGTACCTACGGACCATATAGCACACGGCGTGCACTTTTACGTCCGTAATAGTTACGGACGTCATAGCAGCGAAGAGGTTAAAGAAAACCCGACTATCATGGAGTCAGTTACATGTTGCCATGACGCAACAATGCCACAAAGTGAACTCGTTCGGTGAAGGTTGGATGTATACACCGCGAAGCACGTGCAATGCGTGAAATTTCGTGTATTTCTCTTGGAAAACATCTGTTGATTCTCATTTACACGTCCATTGTCGCATTAATATGGAGGAAGCTTTAGATTCTCAAATGGATTCAGTAAAACGTTCGCAGGAGATCATACAGGTTAGTGTGAATAGCATACATTTGAACTCAATATTACCACGGTGTTATAACAGCAACACATGTGTATACATTTATAACGAAAAACACTTCACACAAAACACATACTCGCGGCACAATTAATATTCATAACGCATCATCGATCGGGACTACTATTTCCACGTTTTAGTTTGAAATCTGTTATATTAATATTGGAATTTAAATAACATTATGATCCTAGCGTGGTCGTTGGCATTGTTTAACCCAGCGTAAACAGATGTCTTGCTTACTTTTTTATGTAGGAAACCGAACTAAAACATGTGTATAAATATCGTTCGTCAACCGGACACGTTCCCCATGCACATTTCAACGCCATTTTAGCTTTTTAACACTCATTTTGCTCTCGTGTTCGTAAATTCTCTATGGCTTACAATGGTAGTTAGTGTAAACAATATTTTATTCTCAATAACAAGTGTGTACATACATATACAATTTTAATTACAACACATATATTTATTACAAAATGTTAACACGTGTGTCCCAGCATATAAGAGATGAGAAAATGATCTGACTGTAAGCGTTGTAAGCTTATATTTGTCATTTCCCCATTGGATATTCACATGGTGATAACTGGTTTATCATTAATATCTAATTGAGTTATGTTGACTGCAAATTAATAATGGATATATATGGCTTCCTGTCTGCCCAACCCTCAGCGCCCATATGGCCCCCACCAACCCGATCAAGGAGACAAGGGTTACCGCATTGTTGATAGCATAGTTTGTTTTCTCTCAGTTAGTCGCGAATCTTTTTGTAAGTAGAATATATTTATGTACTCTTGCGAAGATATCGATGTTTTGATCTATTGTTAATGACTAAAACCTTTAATAAGATCACTTAAACATGGTCTGTTGCGAAGACCTTGAAAGCATATTGTTCGTTCGTGAACTTTCAACAATATAAGAAGAAGTGTTTAGTTGTCTCTGTCAGGCCACAATAAGTACAATCGGAATTATACTGTAAGTGATTTTGGTGCAAGTGATCATTCAGATTACTGCATTCAGACGTATTCGACAGTGGATTATTTGACTTTGCCGTGTATATGCATACTCGTATAATTATGGAGGTTCTATGCAATCTTTATTCAGGAATTGTTTAAATTCGGAAACCGTTTCGCACATTTTTGCTTCGTCTGATAATTCATTCCAAAGTTTAATAATAGCATGTGGTATGAATTATTTTTGTAAAGAGGTAGAAAAGCAAAATGGAGGTCTTAAGTTATCGTGCCTAAATTGGTATCCACTTGAAGTTGTTGAATCCCTTGGGACATAGTTATATAGATATTGTGGGGTTGATTTTCTCGTCATTTTATAGAATTGAGCAAGTTTTGATTTTTCTCGCCTTTTCGATAGTTTTTGCCATCCAATTTCTACCAATAATCCATCCCTATTACAACTCCTATTACCCCCAGTTATTATACGTGCTGCTTCATATTGTATATCTTCTAATAATTCTGATTCTTCAGCCGTGCAATTGTTCCACACAGAGGAAGCATATTCCAAGACGGGCGTATAAATGATAGATAAATTCGTTCTAATATTCTCCTATCTAGGGCATATTTATTCTTACTAAGTATGTATAATCGCTGTGAGGCTCGCTCTTCAATATCTTCGATGTGATTTTTCCACTTCCCTTTATCATTAAATGTCAGTCCTAGATGCTTATGTTCAGTCACCTCTATGACATCTTCCCCTGCCATCCTAAGGGGTGGATGATCTTCAATAATATTCTTCCGTGATACTAAGATAGACTCTGTTTTCAATGGATTAAATTTAACGGCCCAGATTTTCGATCATTCATATATTCGCTGTATATCTTGGTTCATTACATTGGCAGCAAGGGTGTGGTCTTCAACGGCAAGAAAAGGGGAAGTATCATCCTCAAATAGGCGAATATTGCTAGTTACTCCTCCAACACTATCATTTATGTAGACCAACAAGAGCAGAGGGTCGAGTAAGGACCCCTGGGGGACTCCAGCTGAAACAGGCATCCAATTAGAGCTCGCCCCATTGATTGTAACTCTCTGCACTCTAGATTGCAAGTAATTCTCAAGAAGTGTGTACATATTTCATGTTATTCCCATCCTTTTCAATCTAAAGAGCAGTCCTCGATGCCAGACCTTATCAAAAGCTTTACTGATATCGCAAAAGACATATCTTATTTCTTTCCCCTCATCTAGCGATGATATGATATAGTGGTATATGTCGATTAATTGAAATACAGTACTGTCGTTGTGAGTAAACCCTGATTGCAGATCGGACAACAATTTGTTTTCACGAAAATAGTCCGACGACGGTATATGCATTTTTCAAAGATTTTAGAGAGACAACTCAGAAGGGAAACAGGGCGATAGTTTGACGGTATACAAGGGTTATCTTTTTAAAAGATTGGACATACATTTGCATTCTTCCACTCAATGGGCAAGTATGCATGTTCTAAAAAAAAATATTACAAATAAATCTTAATGGTGCAGTTAAAGAAGAGGCACGTTTTATCAATACTTTTGGGCTTATGCCATCATAACCGGAGGCGTTTGTCGTCTTAATTGATCGTAGGCATTTGTGAACACGTTCGTCATCAATTTCTATGTCTCCTAGTTCGCTTTCTGTTAACTGGTCAAAGCGAGGTAACTCTATCTCCCTTTCGTTTGGCAGTGACGATATGAACAAAAGTATTTGTTGAAGGTTTTGGCTTTTTGTAAGTTGTCATTTATCACTTCATCGTTAAATATGAGTGCTGGTATAGGCTTAGGTTCCAGTTTCATTAGTTTATTCAAAGTTTTCCACCAAAGTGAGGACTCAGTGAAGCAACTTCCCAATATACTTTGGGTTTTGGCGCAGTAAGATTGTTTGGCCCGTCTGATAGCCGAAATAACAGAATTTCGTTGTGATTTATATTTTGCCCAAGCATCATGAGAACATTTCCGTTTGGCTGCCTTGTATAATCGTTTTCTCTGCCTTATCATACCACGGATTTCGTCGTTAATCCATTCTTTTTAATTTTGGCGAGTAGTTACTTGTTTGTTTGGTATATATTGCAATGTTATTTCATTTATTTTATTTGTCAATATATTCGCTAATTCGATGTATGGGATATTAAATAGTTCTCTCTTGTAATTCCAATTTTCAAATTCGGCATTCATTGCATTTTAATCTGCTCTTGAGTAGTCCAATACATTCCTTTTCACGATTCCACTCGATTTCTCTATGCGAAAATTCAAATACATCACTATTGGACAGTGAAATCGAGTCAAATCTGAGAAGAAAGGGTCAATAACTTCGCTATGTTTAACAAATTGTCCTTGATTTGTTAAAAATAAGTCTATGAGAGAAGATGAACTCTCTGTAAAATGAATTGGGTCTTTGATAAACTGTTGCATTCCGAATCGATTACAAATATATTTTACATATTTTGATTCAAATGGAAGTTGATTGGAATTGAAGTCGCCAGTTAGAATCACGTGACGAATAACTTTCTTGTCTCCAAGGGCCATATCTATATTTGAATATATATTCTCCCATGTATCTACTGGTAGATTTGGAGGTTTATATAATGTACCAAGTAAAAACTTTGTTGATGAGGAATCATGACTTCCACCCAGATACATTCGATTTCCGGAGTTTCTAGATCAGCAGGTCTCCTAAAATAGTACGAATCATTTATATACACAGCAACTCCCCCTAATGTGGGTCTATTTAATCTCTCTGTGGCATGGAACCCGAGTATGCTCAGTTCTGCATTCGAAGTTTGTTCAGTGGGCCATGTTTCAGTGAATGAGATAATATCGTAATTAGATGCTTCTACCACCACAACGTCTAATTTTGGAAGCAAACTTTGTATTCAAACACATAATGGAGAATGTATTTTCATAGTTATCTGCGGTAGGACCTGGATTAATTTTTATATCAAATGCTCGCCTTATTAATCCAATTATGGTAAGTGCAATAGTTCTGGAAAGATTTGTAATACTATTTGTAACATCGCGATGTTTCCTTCGCATGTATTTCTGAAGTAACGCCCTATATGTTTTATTTTTCATTTTGGAATATTTAGTTTTTAATAGTTGTTTTAGATGCAAAGCAAAATCAATAGTATTTCGCACGATACTTTCAGTTATGCCTGAGTTTTCCAACATCATTTCAAATTTATACGCTATTTGGTAAGGGAGTGTGCAATTGAGATCAAGCATAAAGTGCATTACAATTGTCAAAAACGCAATTTCCTGAGATATACCTCGCGCCCTTAATGTAATATATGAAAGTAAATTCAAAGATGCCAATGGGCTTAATGGTTTGTCTCTTGTCCCCGTGAAAGCTCTACCGTAGTACGACCCAATTATTGCCCTATATGTTTCCAGACTAATCATTACAATATGAACACGGAACAATGGTAGTTAAGGAACCGCTTGTTGTGTATTTCATAGCACTAGGCAGGCACATGTCGCTTCCGGGTTTAAGCTATCGGCTCATTGGCTATAATTGAAACTGGGGCGGTACCTACGGAAATGTCCATTACACTATACCTGACTGAACGTATTCCTTTAACGAGCAATATATGTGTTCTTAGTTGCTCTCACAATTGCACTACCTGTCCAATACGTTACACTGGAATACAAAGCATAACGGCAAGATATGAACTATTTACAGTACATGTATTAATGGGATCTGGACAGGTTAGAGTTTGTGCAATTGTAAATGTCTATGCGTTTATAACGCATGTCATTGGCTTTTATAGTTGTATTCAGACATGGTACAGAGTAATCGAAATTCGATTCTTACTCAACAATTTATTTAGTGTTAACGTCGGTCATCTCGCCCACACGTGGCATCTCAATTATATTTCTTAACCCAGGGGCCTATATTATAGAATACAATTTTTGTAATAGCAGGCTTATTTGAGCCGTACAGACGGTGTCGAGTACTATGGACCACTGTAATCTAACAGCGAACGCGATTTTTTGTAAATCACAAAAAGACGGCAAATCGAGTACTATCGACCACCGTTCGTTGAATGCACATCTAAACATTTGTGATTTTGTCAAGGGAAATTACTCTAATGATATATGCGAATGATATGCAATGCCTATTTGTGTCAGTTGGTGAGTGATTTAGTTGATGAATAAAGGTACATTATGTGTGACTAGTTTCCGATACTTGGGTTATTTTGACACACAATTGCGCACGATGAAAAGTATTTTTTTCAGTATCGTGTTGAATACTTACCATTTTCAGATGTTTTATGTTACATGTTTATTAACGGTTTGTCGAAAAAGGTCGGCAAACACACACATCGGTTGCCGTTCAAATGGCGACATCAACTTTATATAGCAATGTTACCAAGGATGGAACCTAATTTGTCTAGCTAGCTTTGTCTGGCTGAAATATTAGTGGGAACATCTAGACCTTAATAGTTGAACAGTTTGAGGCAACATGCAGCTGGAAAAATTCAACACATGATGGGGGTGCAATGGCTGTTCTCGGACTTGGTATTTTCGACATGTGTAAAGGATGGGTGTTCATTTGGAAATTCCAAATGTGGACCAACACTCCCTCGTCCATCAGGGTCTCACAGGACACCCAACCTCGATTTTAAAACATATATGTAGCACCATCTACTTAAACTATACCTAATTCTCAGTACCTTCCATTTCTACCCAAACATAAGCGGCTGAATTTAGGTAAACATATGACATTTGGTTATATCCAACACGCACTACTACATTGGTATAAGTTAACGATCGGGGGACCCCGATTTTTTTCAAAAAATTCACTCATGGAACATTCTGTGCGGCACTATTGGCCAAATTAAATTGTTTAGACCACAAGGTGAACGCAAACTTCTTGAGCACACAAATGCCATGCGGTTCAAATATGTTACATAATGTCATGGTAAATATTTGGGGTCCACTGATTCTTAACGCAACTTAGCCTGAAATTATCAGTAACTGTTTCAACACGAAAAGCCACCACCCCGATTCACCGCGTATCCGTGTACCTTCGCACAAAGATCGTTTATATATATACGTTTTGAGCTTAAGCCCGACAACTGTAACTCTTTAATTCCATTCATAATAAAAATATAGGCCGCTGACATGGCTATCTCCTTTCAAATCCATTGAGCGTAAACCATCTCAATGGGTTAACAATTGAGATTCCGTGACCGCATTACAAAGAACATGTACCCAGCTAATCGCACTCACCATTTTACGCACGGATAATCGTGAAAAATCAATAATGTAGCCTGTGCATTTGTAATCTAATAATGAATTTTCACAAAAATGGTATTATTGCTGTACTATAGAACCCGCTTAGCCAGTACTTTATCATTCCGTATTGCGAATTTTTACATATTACAAAGCTGTAGCGTTCGAGTACTATGAAAACATGAACATATGAAACTTTCACGCCCCCTTTTTCTCCACCAACTGCAAAGATTTTCCGGTCAAGTGAATCCCGGTATATAGATGGTTCGCCAAAAAGATCATATAAGTCATTACATGTCAATGTATTTTGCATATAAAGAGTTTTGGGCATATGTTGAGTTTCAATCTACAATGAAAGAAATACACTGATAGAAATACAGTCGAATACTATATAACACAAAATATGTATTACAAAATTAGTAAATCACAAATTAACGCTGATATTACAAAAATTGTATTCTATAGTATAGGCCCCTGGAGTTCATGACGAGAGTTTCGCTGGTGCAGCATTAAATATCATTTGCCAGTGTAATCTATATCTATATTTGCGAATGTCTGTCTGTCTGTCTGTCTGTCTGTGTTCTATAGAAATTCACAGGGGACCATCTAGATGATGCCAAAGGGGTCTACTAGGAGGAGCTTTTTGCGAGAAAGATAATAGACGGGGTTAGAATTTTCTAAAGTGACGCCGTTATTGTCAGGGGCAGAAAAGGGAGAGGGGCAGAAAAAAAAATTGTCGCCGATTGCCACCAAACTTATATATAATCATCCCCATAATATGTGGAATCTAATGGTGTGGTTTAAATATGGCAAAAGTCGCGCTGTTCGCGTCAGGGGTGCCCGGAAGGGGGAGGGGCAGATTTTGTTTCTGTCCCCGATTGCCACGAAACTTACATATAATCATTCCCATGATATGAAGAATCCAACGGTGTGATTTAAATATGTCAAAATTGGCGTCGTTCGAGTCAGGGATGCACGGAAGGGGAGAGGGGCACCAAAATTGATAAAACTAATTTTAGCGCCGATTTCCACCAAATTGATATATATTCTTCTTCGTGATACAAGGAATCTAATTGTTCGATTTAACAACGCCAAATTGTTGTCTTTTGGATGAGAGATTGGGAGGGGGTGGGCACTAAATTTGATAATAATTGGTTTAGTCGCCGATGGCCACCACACTTATACAAAATCATCCCTATGGTATGAGGAGTCTAATGGTCTGGCTTATATCTGTCAAATGTGGCATAATTCGAGTCAGGTTTGCATTGAAAGGGACAGGGGCACCAAAATTGATGCACAATTATTTTAGCGCCAATTTCCACCAAATTGATACACGTTCTTATCCATGATACGAGGAATCTAATCGTGTGATTTAAAGACGCCATAGTGGTGCTGTTTGGGTGAGAGATGGGGAGGGGAGGGATTGGCACCAAATTTGATAAAAAAAAATTGTTTAAGTCGCCGATTATAACCAAACGTATAAACAATCATCTCCATGATATCAGGAGTGTAATCGTGTGGTTTAAGGATGTCACAAGTGGGGCCATTCGATTCAGTGGTGTATAGAGATGAGAGGGACAAAACAAATTATATCTATATGTTTAGTGCCGATTTCCACCAAATTGATACTATTCTTCTCCGTGATACGAGGAATCTTATCGTGTGGTTTAGATACACCAAATTGATGCCCTATGGATGAGAGATATGGGGACCTTAAATTTGATACGAATTTGTATACTCGCCAATTTTCACCAATTTCATATATATGTATCTCTAATGAGTCTTAGTGTGTGCAGCTTGAGTCCGAAATAGGGACGGGAGGGTCACCAAAACTGATACAAAATATTTTTAGTACCAATTACCATCAAATTCAGACACGTTCTTCTCAAATGATACAAGAAATCAAATCGTGCTGTCTGTCTGTCTGTCTTTCTGTCTGTCGGTGTGCGTTCTATATATAACTTCACGCGGTACAATCGAGATGGCACCAAGGTGTTCTAAGAGAGGTAACTTTTTACAAGGAAGATAATGGTGCGGGTTAAAATTTTCTAAAATGACGCTGTTGGTGTCAGGGGGAGAAAAAGGGGAGGTCGGCAAAATTAAAAAAATATGGTGGGTGAAATAGTTTTGTCGTCGATTTCCACCAAACGTATACATAATCACCTTCGCAATATGGCGTTGTTCGAGTCAGCGTTGCATCAACAATTGATTTAATAAACTATTTTTAGCCCAGATTTCCACCAAATTGATATATTATTCTTCTCTATGATACGAGGAATATCATCGTGTGATTTAAAGACACCAAATTGCTGTCGTTTGGTGAGAGATGTGGGGTCATAACTATTCCCAGAATTTGTTTAGTTGCTGATTACCACCAAACATATATATAATCATCGCCAGTATATCATGCATCGACGAGTCTAATTGGCCTGGTTTAAGTATGTCAAAAGAGGCAAAAGCTGATACAAATATATTTGGCACCAATTTCCACCAAATTCATACACGTTTTTCTCTAATGATATACCATGAATTAAATCACATTTGGTGTCGTTTGCGTCACGGATGGTGAGCGGATATGCACTATCATTGATAAGATTGCTATTCGCCGATATCCACATATAAGTTATATACAGTCACCCAGGCCATCTCCATATCACTTATAAGTAGTTTTGGGCGTTCACATTTCACAATCCCGACATATGGTGACCTACTTAAGTCAGGTGAACAATTATATCTTCTTAACTGTCACATTTATATGGGGATGACAATCAGGGGATTCACACAATGAGCTAGCAAAAAGAGATACATATAAGAAGCATTAAACGTATATTTATCATTCTATTGAAGAGATACATATATTCGTGCAAACTGAGAGACCTCGAACCGTCAGAGGATTGCATATATATTATAACAAAAGTGAGTCTGTTCCATTCAATACTGTTTCCACAAAAAAGTTACAATTTGTCAAGAGATATGGAAGGCCAGCTGTTCAAAAATAGTAGTCACAGTGTGCAGTCAAATATAGTTTCTTCTGATATACAAGAAAATGCAGTTAGTAGCAGAAGACTGTTCAGGATCCTCCCAATACTGACATCTGACAAGGGTTTTAGAACAGACTCATCGACTGACATAAACAACTCAAAATCTCGCTCGGTGCCTGGCACATGTAGCTGATATATGTGCGCAGCAACATTTCGTTTAAACTGAGAACATTTAGCCAATATATAGCACCATGAACAGAGGAGCACCTGGAATTTTCTTTGAAACATCTGTATCTTCATGGAGATATGTTAGCCAGGTGTCCTCGAGATCTTAGTCCAACCCACTATATTGATTGATACATCTCAATATGTAAAACCCAATTATCATGTTTTATCGAACTAATGTGTTTATGATGTTCATGTATCATATTATAACGTCTAATGTATACGCAGTTGTAAATAAATAAATACTTCATTATTGGTGGAACGGATTAATCGCGATAAACAGAATGACAATTGACAATGTGCGCCACTACTTATATTAAATGACTATAATGATCATGCTATATACAATTTATGAGAAAACGTATAACACTTTAAGCAAGAGCATTTTCTATTACCAACAAATATCCACAGCATACAGATGGTTTCACATCGCATTAACCTGGGCAACGTCGGGTAACCCTGCTAGTATCTTATATATGCGGGTTTACCATAGGTGTCCTCGCAATTATAAGGTAAATATTGTTAGGCCAATACATTCTCTTATATATGCGAGGCTCCCTACGAGAGACCCTCGCATATATAAGAGAATGCATTGGCACATGGTGTTCGCAAAATTTCAGGAAGTCCGGTCATGGATAGGTTATTCGATAATTTGTGCCACATTATGCATTTGAATTTCCATTGAATAAAGTACTGGTAAACTGATTCTGAAGTAGTACAAACATATAAAACGTTGTTTCAATAGCTGTGATGGTCCGCAATCTCTGAACTCCCGTAGATTGGTTTGGTTCCTTGTGCCTTCATATTGTTTTCGTTGGGATTTTATAAACCATGTTTTTTTGGAAAAGGTAGGGCCAGCAGAGTTTGGAAATCTATGTTTACATTTTTTTACGACGCCCCCTGGAGGCCATTTTTATTTTTTAAATGACCACCAAGACATAATATTAGACTGGTTTTCCATTGTTTGGCAATATCCTATGGACATATATACTCCAATAAAGGATTCATGTCAATTGAAATTGCATCACTAATTGAGTTAACTGGACTTGTAATATTTTCACATAACAAGTAGCTCACAAAGTAGCTCGAATTCATACTAGCAGTCCAGTTGATTAACACAAAATCGTGACTGGCCGGACTAAAGAATGAAACTTGGAACTTATGTTCTTTGAACCAATCGAAATCCGTTTTGGTGGGGGTTCCCGGGCAACCTGACATCGGTAAACCGTAAATCTGGAGGAAATTGGAGCAAACAGTATCTGTTTATGTGAAACTACTTTGTATTGCTTGATATTAGTACACATGTTGGTAGTGCCAGTGGTTGCCCACTTCATGACCTAAACTGCCGGTCAAGGTTACCCATTAAGGTCAAGGTCATGTGGTGAAATGTTTATATGTAACAGGTAATTCTACATTCACCTGTCCATATTTCGCAAATAACACATAACCGCGTGACCTAATTATAAGCACACGCTTCTAATTTCAATCCGATGTATTAGCTGTCTTCTACATGTATGTGTATTCCGTTTTCTTAACTTAGCAATGTCATGCTCGGGGCCTGAAATTTAAGACTTTTTGTTCAGCTGTATAGGATCAACAAGGTGGAAAAGTGAACATATTTGGAGATACAAACACACATTTGTACTTGATATATATAATCCTATATCATGACTAAGTTTAACTCGTTGTAATTTCATACATGAGTTATGTATTTGTTTGAAGCTTTAATATGGTAATAATAAATAAATTTTACTTAATCAATTTCCGTACTGTCAACATCCTCAAAATGTGGACTACCCCGTTGTTTAAAATAATTGGACTTTAATTGGACCATGCAAATTATTGGAGAACCAGTATCCAGTGTTAAATAGCTAATAGAATCTAAATTAACAATTTGCTATCGGTCTCAGATTTTATTTTCATTATATATAGCTATTCAAATTGTATGGTGTGTTCTGATTGACACTATTCTGGTCAGCGTATGACGGTCAATTGCAGCAATATCCTTATACCGACTGAGCCATTGATGACCCATATATACGCCGAGTAATGGTGTGGCACGATTCGATATAATTTGAATTGATAGTGGCTAAGATACACTTATGATTTCAAAGAGCTAATTGTGTTAGACCCTGGATATTTTTTGATCGACCAATGATTCCATTAAATACAAAGAACAGTATTTTTAAAAAAGGAAATGGAAATAGAGGTGAATTTTCAATGAGCTTTAACGCGAGTTTCTGTTGTGTGATATATAAGTTCGAGTACATCCGAGTTTGAAACTTATCACACGTAGTCCGGAATTCTCCCATCGAATGGACTTCAGTATATATATAGTCCTTGTTCTATTGTTTCGTGAAACTTCCGTCTTCATTGGAATCAATTGGGCCGCAAAGGGGAATTGTCATGAACTTGGTGGTTTCTGAAGCGATAGATGAGGGCGGGGAACCCGCGTCAGAGATTGTTTGAATAATTGATTTCTAACCACTTACTAACCAACTTACACTGAATGTCATGAATTGATGTAAAACACAAACACAACAACTACATTGCGAGAATTTTTCCTCGAGCAAGACTCGAGATCAGAACTATATCTCATGTTGATGCTCGAAGTTGAGCGGTGCCTCTTGTTCTGATCAGCTGAGAAACTCCCGTCCTCATTGGAATCAATTGTGTGGCCTACAAGTCTTCAAAACACGCCACTCGATATGTATTGAGGCACAACATTGTTTGGAAAATTTTAATCCACTGACCTTACGGAATTCGGTGTAACTTAAGATATATGTTCTGTCGTGTTATACTTAGTTATTCGGACGAGAAACTCCCGTCCTCGGTGGAATCAATTGAAGCCTTAACTGCGTCGCGACCATGTTAATGGATAGTTGGTGACGCCAGAGATTGTTCAACAAATAAATACAACCACTTGATTGCGAGTTTCTTTTCTGTGAGCAAAAGATTAAGAACATCCGAGTCAGAACTTTATATCATAGACTCCCGGATGCACCATAGAAAGAAGTTTCGTGGTACTGTTTGTTCTATTCGGTCGAGAAACTCCCGTCCTCAGGTGAATCAATTGAAGCATTAGATGTCTCGAGAACATGTCGCTAGGTACAGGTACAGGACAGTCACAACCACCCACTAGTTTTGTTACAATATTTCGACGTTGTCCAAAATCTCATTGTTAAAAATTCAAATCAGTCTCGATTAAAATACCCCTGTAGAATATATAATTAAGCACCACCCGGCCATTCAAATTATATGAAATAATCTGTAAAATTGTGAATAAGTCATGATATCTTCACATTGTACCTATCACTCAGAAAGAAGACGGCCAGGTCATGCTGATCCTGTGCAATAACATAATTCCGTTTCGATATTGTGTCAAATTAAATGTTTTATATATTGTTGTGCAAATGAACATATATATCAGAAATGAGCTGATCAATCAAAAATAGTATTGTATTATTATTTTGAAGGGAGCCTGATCCACCCGCAACAAATTAAGGGATATAACAATGGAAGATGCTTGCCGATAGCTTGTCGCTCATTCTTTCCGTGTAAAACAGGAAAATGGGCTTTTTAATATATTTTGAACAGGAAAATTATATGTTCTAGCATCAATTACTAACAAGGAAAAAATGTCATTTATGTTGGAAATCGCAAGGACAAATTTACTCTGTGAGCAATCCTTTAGATAGTAGGATTCGGGTCTGTTCAAATTATGTCACCCCGTCAAATAAGGGAGGAACAAAGAGGTGTAACTCGCCTTCTCTCAAATAAAGCTTGAAACAGAGAAAATCATCTATGAAACTATTAATCATATGTGACTCTACCTGGTTTATGGAACATTGTGTGACTGGGATTCAGATCTGATAAATGTATACAATGGTCAAAAGGGCAAATCTAGGCAACACGTCGTACTTTTTCATTCACAAATTCACCGAAAGTTCTAAAAGCATCTCCAAAGAATTGACCGATTTAAATTATGATTCAGTCCACTTGGGGCAGTTGTTCAAACCGGGTGGTGGTATTCTCCATTGCAAACATTAATTGAAACTAATATATAGTCTCAAAACATTGAACCGTTCAGTGTTGATATAACAACGCTGTGTAATTCTCATTCTCTTAGGTCTGTCTGCTGCATTTGATACCGTTGACCACGAGATCCTTTTACATCGCCTCGAGTGTCGACTTGGTATAACCAACAAAGCTCTCAAATGGTTAAAATCATATCTCGATCAAAGAACCCAGTCAGTGAAAATAGGACCATGTCAGTCACGACAAGTTCCGCTCACATGTGGTGTCCCACAAGGATATTCGCTTGGGCCTGTTCTTTTTCTGTGTTATATGTTGCCACTCGGTGATGTCATCCGCCGCCATGGCCTCATGTTTCACCTATACGCAGATGACTGTCCGTTATATGTTTCGTTCTCGGCTGGCAGTGAACAGTCTGTGGTTGATGCTGTGGCTGCAGTGGAACAATGCGTCTTGGAAGTTAAGGAATGGATGTTTCTTAACAAACTTAAGTTAAATGACGACAAGACTGAAATGATAGTCATAGGAACCACGAAACAACTAAATAAAATAAACTCTCCTCTTGTTATAAAAATCAATTCTAATTCAATTTCTGCAAGTGATAATATTCCCAACCTTGGAGCCATCTTCGATGCCAATATGACCATGGAGTCGCATGTTAATAGTGTATGTCGGACTTGCAACTACCACTTGAGAAACATAGGAAGAATAAGGAAATACTTGACTCTATCGGCGACTAAATCAATTGTCCAATCCTTGGTCAGCAGTAAGCTGGACTTCATGAATGCGTGCTTATTTGGCATCACTGGTACGCTAATGAATAAGTTACAGAAAGTTCAGAAGACTGCTGCCAGGATTGTGGCCCGGGTGCCCAGGAGGACTGCTATGAGTCCAGTGCTGCGGGATCTTCACTGGCTTCCTGTGCCGTACAGGATTGAATTTAAAATTTTGTTGTTAACATTCCGATCGGTCGAAGGAACGGCACCATATTATATAAAGGAACTAGTTAATCTAAGGCAACCATCTGGTTCGATGCAGAAGAGATCAGACAGTAAACGACTTCTTATACTTCCTAAGTCCAGCCATCGCACGTTAGGGGATAGAGCTTTCTGTGTTGCCGCTCCTACCTTGTGGAACAATCTTCCCGACGATCTCAGACATATTAGTGATGTTTTAGAATTCCGAAAACTTTTTAAAACTCACCTTTTAAAAATTGCATATGGAGTCAACTGACATAATCTTACCGTTAATGGATGTTTATGATTTTTATTTCTCAAACTGACTTTTAACTACAGATGTATTTTGAGCATCTTTTTTATTTTTTTAGGATTCGCGTATCTCTTTGATTCAGTCATTTTAACCATCACGTATTTCTTATCCAATCTGTTTTATTGTATATATACTTTTATCGAATCTTTTATGTAACAGCGCCTGCGAACACAATTCTGTTGTGGGTTAGGCGCTATACAAATGTAAATAATAATAATAATAATAATGTAGGAATGCACTAACTCACAATGAGTGTTCGTTGCTTCGATGTATTATAGCCTGGCTTAAACAGTATTCTATTATATATAAGTGAATTAAAACGACAATAAACGTAAAAATAAACTAAAGTTTATGCAGAAATTTTAAACAAATTGATGCCACAACCAATGTTCGTCTTCATTTGCCAGGCATGCGTGAGTGGTTATTTCATAAAAATACAAGCAAGTTGTGCTTATAAGTTATATTATAAAGTCCAGTCTGATATATTGCTGTGTTGGCGCCCGTCGTCTGTTCGTGCGTCGTGGTCCGTCAACAATGTCTCCAAACTATATTCACGAGACCGCTGTACTATGATGAACATAGGTGCTTATTGATGTAATTCCAATGGCAAATATATGTTTGCATTTACGACTTTACCAGGTTATATTTGTTAACCAGATAAATGTTAGATATCTCAGTTTCGTCCCGAGTATGGTATCATGCTTACTTTTCACGAAGTTTCACAGTTTAGAAATTGTGCCGCAATACTTCATAACATGGTCGGGATTGACATTGCATTTGATTTTCTTGTTTTGTTTGTCGAGAGTAAAATGAACATTTCCTATGCCAATGTTCAGAGTACCAGGCAAAAGAAAATTTTGAAACTATTTACAATCAGTATCATTCGTTTACACATGAACCGAGAAAATTCACGAAATCATCCAAAAGTAAATCGAAAACTAGCATATAAAGCTTTTAATTCTACCGCTTTTGGGTGACCGAAGCAGGGCGCTCTTTATAAGAGGCGATCATTTAAATTGTTGCTATGCTGACAATAATTGGTAAAACTTCCTCCATTGAAAGTCGATATCTGGCCACCAAAACGTCATATTAATAGGCTCATTTGTCTGATCCGAAATTTTCCCGACCGAGCAGAGCGTAAAACTGAAATTCGACCCATTTTTTTGGACTCGAACCAAAAAATGTTTCCGCCCAATTTTTGTGGCCGAGGTGGCCATTTATGACCCCGAAATTGTTTCGGACAATTTCCGTTTATTTTCGGAATTTGCCTATTTTCTAGACATTTTTGACCTTTTGACCCGGATATTTTTTCGCAGGGAATTTCGTCTCACATTAATAAAGACGTTGCCATGGTAATTTGCCACATTTTCCCTAATTTTCTTGACCGAGCAGAGCGAAAACTGAAATCAGACCCACTTTTTCGGACTCGACCCAAAGAATTTTCGGCTCAAAAAGTTCTGCCCATGTGGCCATTTATGAATATGGGACATTTTGGCACATTTTCAGAAATTGTCCCGACGGATCAGAGTGAAAACTGAAATTCTACCCATTTTTTGGACTGGACCCAAATTTGTTTGGTCCAAATTTTTTTTCGGACTTTATGTTCCTGACCGAGCAGAGCGAGAATTTCTATTAGACCCGCTTTTTCGGACTCGACCCAAAAAACTTTCAGCTCAAACAGTTCGGCCCAGGCGGCCATTTATGAATATGGGACATTTTCCGAAATTTTCAAGACCGATCAGATAAAAAAAAATGAATTTCGACCCACTTTTTTTTACTCGACCCAAAATTTGGCCGAGGTGGCCATTTATGACCCCCAAATTGTTTCAGATAATTTCCGACTATTTTCGAGGCATTTTTTACCCGGATTTTTTTTCACCCAAAATTTCATCTCGCCATTCTAAAGACGTTGTCATGGTCATTTCTCACATGTTCCCAATTTTTTTGAATAAGGAATATGTAACGGAAATCACGCTGCTTGATAACCAGAGGAACTTATAATAATGTATCATTAAATTTATTTGTATGCACAGTATTTAGAGACACTTTGTTCACAGAAAATGTTTTATTTTTGTGCGGGGTATTTGCAAAGAAATACCACAATCGAGATGATAAATGCTTATTACATCGCATTCCATCCACCTGTCTAAATTACAGTGATTCATACATGATCCCTAAAACTAGCCAATCATATGTACCAATTACTTCTTTGAGAAATATTCTCTGAATGTTAAAAACTTATCATTTTGTAAAGATTTCTTCGTTTTCTCTGCAATTATCGCAAATGAAACGTAGCATTTTCGAAAATGCGGCGCAGCATTTATCGGAAAAGCGGCATTTCTCGAGTATCGGATGAGCCCCGTGGAATCGAGGAAAAGACATTATGTGCATTAAACATTACAAAACATATATTGCGTTATAAAATCTTTTAATAATAGGTGTGTTGGTTGACGCAACCCGACCATAATCGAGATTGCTAGGGGCTTATGCTATAGGGCACAAGAAACCGCGAGTAGATTTTACTGCAAAACTCCCACTGCATCACTACCCCAGCCTATGGAACATACTCCCTAAAGAAATACGCGGAGAATTTCCTCGAAATGCATTCAAACTTAGACTGATAAACCATTTCTAACTACTCCCATAATTACAAAACCCCTATATAAATTATATATCCCTTATAGAAACCATGGCACCATTCAAAATTATTTGATCACTAAAATCCCTTATTCACTATTTTATGTCTTGATCCATCCTTCAAAAACAATTACATCCACACATCTATTCACCAACACAAATCCTACTTAATATTAACATAGTAAACATAGAGGACTATATGGCTATGTGCAGGGACTCGGGCTGGGTTTGACAATTCGGTGGTTATTGGCCTGGGCGATGCCAGGAAGACGATCCGGGAGGCCATGGCATCGCCCGGATAACACTTATTTATAACATGTATTCATTTATATTACACATGTGTATGTTTTATTTGTTATCCAACAAACAATTAGTTAGTTAGTTAGTTAGTTAGTTACTTCTGTCGTTTTGCAAGCGTGTTGAAAGATTACATATATGTTCTTGGTTGTTTTATACAGACACTGTAACCGGTTAATATGATGTTCTGTTCTGCTCACATGAACTATGTTTACGCTAATGCCTTTGCCATTAGTGATAAAGTATATATCATCGTCATCCAAACGCTTAAAATATATGCTTCATCACATAGGTCCTTCAACATTAGCATTATTATCCCAGGAAACGTAGACATAAATTGCTTTGTCGCGGATGTATAAACATTTCGCTTGAATCCATTAGTCTATGTTGTATTTGTGAACATGTATCAATACTGCAACTCGCTTAATGTTGGATATATATATTTAAATTATCTACCAACACACGTCCTCCATTTGCCGGTGAGAGGTTCATATTTGCATTATTTCGTGGGTCCGCTAGCAACTTGAACTCAGAACCTTAAAGGTGTAATGTACACTAAATCCTGCCATATAAATGATGTTACTATTTGGTGCAAATCAAATGGTATCGCCTTGTTAGCCACAAGAAAGATTGCAATTCTTGGATCCGTATCAATGGGCGGTAACTCTATGATGAATCTGTTTTGGCTACTGATAAAACAATACATATATAAAACAAAATTTAATCCTGATATGTTATCACTAAAATCCTTTCTATCAGAACTACAATCTAGATATTTACAGGAGAAATTGTTGGCACAGTGCCAAATGAAATTACCATCTTTTGAGAAAAACTGGTTTTTAATCATTGAAGCTCTTAACAAAACATCAGAAGCAAACAAACCATGATGTATTAAAATATCGTTCCCACCAAAACCCAAGTTTACCTCTCAAACTCACAAGTATTGACCAGAGGAATAAGTGCAGAAAAACCGCCGAGTTGATCCACCAGAAAGGTAAAAAACTTATTTCAACATCAATCAAAATCCCATTATACTCAGCAAAGAGCTATATATACACAATTAATATCTTATAAGCATTGAACCTACCGATATTAGCTCTTTGACTAAACCTATGTCTAACATAGCTTGCGGGACCCATACCAGAAACGTGCATAATTATAAACTTGTCGCGATGAGTGAAAGAGCATGTGAGCGAAAGGATGTATGCAAGCTACTGATAGACTGGGGATGAAAGAGTTAGTGTGGGATCTGTTTTTGCAAATCTTGTTACAATATTTATATACATTTAATCTTGATCAATAAAAACTTAAAAAAAAAAAAAAAAATCCTGCCATTTATGAGACCTTCTCCTGTTATACTCAACATTATGCACTAATCAATGGCTAAAATTCATTTATTTGTTGCATATATTCTGTTGAGCATAAAAGGAGATGGTCCCATAATTGGCCGGATTTAGTCTATAGTACCCCTTTAACATAGTCTAACGCTATACAGCAAGCAACGATAATGTGTTTATTATTCCTATTCAATAACTATAATAACATGTGTGTGTGCGTCATGCAGTACATTTCCCATATCAGATGAAACATTGATATATATGTTCTTTTAAATAAGTTGTTTTATGACCGCAAGCACAATTCCTTTTAAACAAATTACTGTTTAGTTTGCACTATATGGGTGGATACACACATGCATGTAATCTCTGTAAATATCGTGTATTTGGCGTTTTACATGGATCATACACACCGTGTAATATGTGTCCGCTGACAACCCAATCATTGCGACTGTGCTTGACCACAGTGAGTTAAACTCTGAACCGCTGAAGAGCCGTTGACTGGGACGAAGTCGTCAGGCCGCTTAAAATAATTATTCGCGCGATAACTCAAATGGTCGACGTTCTGTTTAAATCATTGTCAGTCTTCAATTGATGTTAATACCAGTGATGGTCTCTTCCCCAACGCAGGGGGCTATGACCCCCCAACATGCACGGGGAGCTATATTATCCTAGAAGCTACCGAATTCACCATTGTATATTTCCTCGACAGGGGGTGTGCATGCAGCACCCTGAGTCCTGACACCCTGCTTTATAAATATCGTAGTCATGTCTGTCGTGTCTGTTTTCTACGAGTGATTAATCTGATATGCAGCAATTTATGCTATTCATATAATTATGAACATATTATACAGCTTTAAATTTGAATGCATGGTGTTGCTGTTTGTCTTCATTCGGCGAAAGGGTTGCCTAGCTACGAGTTCCCAACTACGTCACCTTTCCTCGCTTGTGTTATACAGTTATACATGTATACGCAAAATTTACAACTATGGAATATTTAAGTAAAACATTATATTGTAATTCTTGCCCAGATAATCCCGGCTGATACATTCACTTAACTCCCTTAGTTATTGGAAGCTTTCGAGAACCAGCCCCTCCCCCAATCATGGATTATGGTCGAAAATGTTATAATTAAAGCTTGTGACAGTTAGGAGCTTGTTCAACCTTTGACTTGAGAAACATATATATAAATGGGGGGGGGGGGGGGGGGTGTCACTCTTTTTAATTTCAACGCTGTACCTGCATTATATTTTGGCGCTATAATGAAAGATATTTGCAATCCCAATTGAATTAATGTTATCACATGAGCTCGCTCTCAAATTATCAGAGAAATCTCAACAAACCGGTATCATCCTATAAAAGAATTCTGCATATTTTATTTTTGTTTTGGATGACCCTGTTTCCAAGAAATGACAGAAACAAATCAAGTATAAAATCGACCGGCTCTAATCCACTATTCGAAATGAATTATAACTCGTGAAAAACAGCAACATATTTCAGACAAGAATTACTCATTTCGGCATCCATGAAAGAAGACATGTTTATGACTGGCCTGAAATTTCTTGATGGCAGTTTGTTTGATAATGGCTTATAACTACTCACTGGTGAAATTGACCTCTCGCGCGCAGGTGATTAATTTTGTCAATTATTGGTGTGGTCATGTAAAATACATGTATTTTACATACAGACATTACATGCATGTGTGTATCCACCCTATAGGAGACATTAATTTGCCAACTCGCACGATGATGGTGCATATACGCGATCAATAACTTGCAACACCGTTTAGCGTACGTTAACCGGAAAGTTTGCCTTGTATCTTTGCAGGAATTTCGTCATAGCAAACTACTTGGTACCAGAATAAGAAAGGAAACATGCATATCAAATGCAAAAGCTAACGACACGATTAGTAAAATTTCCACATGTACGATTCCACTAACATTTGCCTTCAAATAAATGTATGGTTGATTCTTGCGAGATAATTAGCGAGATATTTGCAGGCAAGTTTACGTAGCCTCGCTACAGTTGAAACAACAAAGTTTTTACTTCTCAGCTGTGGTACAGATGCACTGTACATGTATAAAAGAATTTTCCGTTCGGTTTTTAGAAAATAGCTTTCTGTATCGAAATGCATGAGAAAACATTCGCGAGTGTCCATCTGAACGAGGCCTTATATTCGTAATATATATATAGTCATATTCACTTCTACCATAAAGGTACACAAGCCGATCTGATGGTCCCTGTATCCAACAAGAACATTTCTTCAAAGGACTATTTAGTTATCAGAATCGATTAATTACCAAAAATAATGATAACCACTGTCAAATCTATAATATACAAATTTCCAAAACGTGTTATATAGCAACATTTTGTTCAACGCAATTTGGTATCGAGAATATGTCGGTCATCTCGTCGAATATTTGCCAAGCCGCCAAATATTCCAGGTGGTGAAAAATAACAGATTTCAAAAATCGATATCTGATAACTCTGAGCTTTGATGGGTGGGTTACTCGACTCGGGTCAAATATTGTCCCCCCCCCCCTCACAAGCCAAAGCAATAGTAATTTAGAAGCGTTTATTCGTATGTGTATCTTTGGCGTAGGCCTACATTAGTTATCATATTTAAATAATTGCATTCCCTGTTTGGAAACCGATGTCACCATTCCATAGAACAGGGATATATTTTAAGACTTGACACCATATACAACCACAATATGTAAGTTGTCTATGTCAGAAAATAATCATATCGAATCCATAAGCCAATAACTTTGGAGGTTTTCAAGGACAGATATTGACTTTAGAGAGAGGAAATTTTAACAAGTTTTGAATTTTTGTCAGCCTAGCAAAAACATCCAATGTTCGTTTCTTACAAATGACGACCATGCTACAGTCGCCGTATATGATAAAGGACTTCCATGCTACAGTCGACGTATATGACAAAGGACGTCCATGCTACAGTCGCCGTATATGATAAAGGACGTCCACGCTACAGTCGACGTATATGATAAAGGACGTCAACGCTACTGTCGCCGTATATGATAAAGGATGTCCATGCTACTGTCGCCGTATATGATAAAGGACGTCCACGCTACAGTCGCCGTATATAATAAATGACGTCCATGCTACAGTCGCCGTATATGATAAAGGACGTCCATGCTACAGTCGCCGTATATGATAAAGGACGCCCATGCTACAGTCGCCGTATATGATAAAGGACGTCCACGCTACAGTCGCCGTATATAATAAATGACGTCCATGCTACAGTCGCCGTATATGATAAAGGACGTCCATGCTACAGTCGCCGTATATGATAAAGGACGTTCATGCTACAGTCGCCGTATATGATAAAGGATGTCCATGCTACTGTCGCAGTATATGATAAAGGACGTCCACGATACAGTCGCCGTATATGATAAAGGACGTCCATGCTACAGTCGCCGCCATGCTATATTCGCAGTATATGATAAAGGACGTTCATGTTACAATCGCCGTATATGATAAAGAGCCTTCCCAGCTATAATCGTTTTACTCTTTTCAACGTAAAGAACTGACGGATGTTTTTGTTGATTTTCGCAATCCATGTGCCAAACAAATTATGGTGATTGCAAGTATGTTCCGATTAAATTAATTTGCATGGAAAGATAACCAATAAAGGAACATAGCTCAATCGAGCTTCCAAATTATATCTACGTAATTTGGAAGGATACCAAACACTAGCTAACGAGAATTTATTCATGCTCACTGAGTTAAGAAAATGTTAAGTAATGGACACTCATACTGAGTTTGTGCCTCCATAACTCCGACATATGTAATAATCTGGTACCAAACATGTTTCACGTTTTAGACAGTAGACAAGACACTTGTTGCTGGGTGAGAATATGGGCACAATTGTAGATTCTAGAAAACTTTTTAAACAGGCAAATTTTGTTGGTGTAAATATATTTTATTGCATGATAATTATATAGATATAGATTTGGATTTACATAGACGTTTTTCAACTTACAGCTCACTCATCATAACATTTAACACACAAACATAAAATAAATATTACAAACATACTAGCAAATTCCAAGTGCATATATATAGCATGCAATAGTCTATTTAAAATAATTGAAGTGTTAGCATGTAATTCAGATGGAATATAGTGCACAACAGATCTTCCATTTTCAAATCCGCAGTTGCTTAATGTGCATTTATGAGTCGTGTTGCCATTGATATTTCCACAGCTCTCAATCAATTAACTATTAGGTGTTATCCTCCACTTATCAGCGACTGAGCAGTCGCTTGTTGCATTGCACATTATTTGTTAACCTTGATATGTATGTGTGCATATATAATTTGAGTGTTAAATTGCCTATTATCCAACAATGTTTTTTTTTTGTCAAATCATATATATATAATGTACTGTAATTTAGATTTATGCAATGATGTTGGACATTCATCCATGGTTAGAGAACACCCTTTCTCATTTTGCATGATACTAGTCATATTTTCACAATTAATTGCTGTGAATCTAATAAAAAATTTCCGAAGACGTCTTTTCTCATAGCAACCGTAAGCTCCCACGAATGAATATCTGCGGAAAGCTCAATTCTAAAAAATATATATACTTCGTAGTTGTCATGTTTCATTACGACGTCTATGTATGCGTCCAATGCACACGACGCGTAGCTTAATGGGTTCAGTTACAACCATATGGTATATGTACGTGTAACTGCATGCACATGTGGGTTCGTACTTCGATTACCGACATGGGCGAAATCGTGACCGATTTGCAAGATTGATCTGACCCAAGAGACATCTCAGTACGCCAATTCGACCATAACATGATAATTTCGATAAGATGCGATAACTTGTCCACGCATATATAAAGCAATGAAAACATTGCAATGATTCATTATGAATTCCTCCACCCAACATGGTATATATGCAATAGTTAACTATCCATCTTTTACGCACACTTGTGACTTTTCGGGTTTTATTATTTTATTATTTATTAAATCGTTTTAATTTACCAGCACTTCAATTATACTCGACAAATACAAATGTATATACAGGCATTGCGTTTGCAGTTTATTCACATACAATAAGTCTTATCACGATTGCATGATTGTCTATCCGCCGCCATGGCATGCCAGTAAGTGGTTTGTAACCATGGCAATACCATGATCTACTTATCCAACTCGCTTTGCGACCGAGAACTTCATCCGCAGAACAGTGCCGATCCAACTACACTGTACGTTCATCACATCTCGGGGATTCGATGTCAGGTAACCAAGCACGTGGGTAGCTGCTTGGCCAATTTGATCATAAGGTTTCCATGGTGACTTCCGTAATCTCCATTGTAGAAAAGTCGCCTTTCCAAGATGGCAACCAGGAGTCCTTGTTATCCCAGAAGTTTTGATTAATTTCGCGTTCTGGCGACGTGTTCCGCCAGGGTTTGTCGTATCCATAATCCCAGTCATCACGAAAATAACCAGTGCTCGACCCAACCGCAACATTGAGGATGAGGTAAAACTGTGGAGAAATAAAGGAACATTGTTTTTGTATGTGTAAACATTATATGCACGTGGGATGTCTGGGCCTGTATAAGACGGATGCCATGGTAAGCAAACACTACTCCCAGCACAATAGATTGACAGAAACCAAGTTAGAGAAATGCGCTGACAAGTTGACCAAGCAGGCCTTTTAGGTGGTAAAAAAACGTTTTCAGTAATGAAATTAAAAACGGCTTAAAACACATATAAGTTTACACATATAATATTGTGGTGCAAACATGTATGGGTGCCAAGAACAAGAATTTTTGTCTGCAAATCATATGAAAGACGGAGTTTTATAATATGGTCAGGCTCCAAATCACGTGTAGACACCCGATCTCCGTGTTCTTGGCACAATTTAAAGGCGGAGAGCCATGTCCCGGATCGGCTTATAAGAATTTTGAAAAGAAATTTGGAACATTCATGCCAAAATGAAGAGTTAATTAGCCAACAAATCCTAAAACGTTTAATTTAAGGATAAAATATAAAACTTAATAATTTTGCCAAGGTTTGTGGTATTCGTAATCCCAGTCATCGGGAAAATAACCAGTGATCGACCCAGCGGCAAAAGCCTGAATTTAGTGTATCTGACATTTGCAGAATGAGGTCTCCAGAGGGTAACGGGAACAGCGGGTTAGCATCACCAAATTTAATTTACCCTCGTGGTGACATCATACTTCTTAGGCATAAACTGCTATGGCAGAACTAGAATCAGATTGAAGTTCCCCAGTTGAAGTTAGTGGCGTTCACCCATTGGCCACCTCGATTATGCAATTTATTCGTGCCAATCAGGCGATATAGAAACTGAACAGAGGAGAAAACGTAACTAATTGAATGTTAATTCGAGACTATAGATACTTCTCATAAGATGAGGCATGATCAAACTGAGGTCCCCAGAGGGTGATTTTGGTGATGCTGTTCACCCTCTGGGGACTTGGACGTGGCTAGAGGGTCTCCGTTGGGGGTGTCCACTTGGGAAATTCCAACTGCACCCCCCCCCCCTTGAATCAGAATCAGACCAAACACAAAGTTTTGCATAATTCCATTTGCACACCATCCCCCTTGCACCTCAGTGATCAGGCCTAATATCCTATATATTCATAAACCATGGTTCTATATTCCCGGTATGAGAACATTCAGATATTTTAACCTGAAAATTTGCATAAATCCTAACATCTTGTAGTCTAACTCCAGACAAATGCACACGGACAAGAGACCAGGACAAACCGACTGACCATGGTTGTTCGGCTCGGTGTGAGAACATTTTGAAAACTATACAAGAACATCACAAATCCTAGCATCTAGACTTGGCTCAACTGAACTAAACATTCCTAGTGTGGGAATTTTCAAACATCATGCTCCCCCTCAGGTTGGAAAATTCTGGAACCGATGACCATTTCAGTCCACAAGTTGGACCAAATGTCGTAAAATTGTTGATTATTTTCTTAAACTAATTTTTGCATTGACCATGGTTCGGCCCGGTGCGGTAAAATTTGGAAATCTGAACAAGAAAATCGCAAAATCCTAGCATCTAGACTAGCCTCAAGCCTTCCTAGAGTTGGAAATTTCAAATCTGACACCACCACTTAGGTTGGAAAATTTCCAACTGATGACAATTCCAATGACAATGTTAACCAAATGTATGACAATATTGTTTTCTTAAATTAACTAGCAGGTTTTGACTGGCCACAGGTGAGGGACTAATGGACAATATCAAACTACAAGAACATTTTCAAACTATGGTTGGTGTGAAATTTCCAGCTAATGTTTTGGCAGGTATGAAATTTCCAACTGCTGAAACTTTTTACCAAAGTTGGGGGGTGAGGCACCCCAACCCCACCCTGTCGCCACGTCTCTGTCTAAAGTACAATTTTAGTAGCTCTACTAAGCTTGTAATGGTACTATTGATATTTTCCATCACACACATGTATGGTTGTGCATAATCCATGTATCTTTATCACAGATAACGACATGGGAAGTACAGTTTCATTGTTCCACTAAGCTTGTAATTGTAATATTGGCATTTGCCATCACATACATGTATAATTGATTCTTGTGATATAATTACAGGCAGATTTCGGAAGCATCGCTACAGGTATAATCACTTCAGAGATTTATCTTCTCACGTAGTTATCTTAACTTAGCTGTAGTACAGATGCATTTTATATGCATATTATCTATTCATATTCTGGCACCATATGGTTTTCTACGACGAAATGCCTGCAAATCATACAGTTAAAACTTGTGAGTGTGTGAATGCACCCTTACTAATGTTAATGTGGCGCTCATCTACTGTTGTGATCACTAGAACATTTGTTATTGCTAACAATGTGGCGCTAATACACAGGCCTCAAATATGGTGATGGTCATTTGCTGAATGAGGTCCACAGAGGTGGAATTTAGTTATGATACCCCGCACATCGGACTAGCATCACTAAATTCATCCCCCGGGTGCCTCATTCTGCATGGCCTCATATGCTATGGAAGACCTAGGTTCGGAATTAAGTTCCTAGATGGTGAAGTTGGTGACGTGGACACATTAAGCACCTCACGTATGCATGGTGTCATCTGCTAATTTGGGGATGTAGAGAAACTAAACTAAAACAGAGATATAAACTTTAGAAATCTAAAGAAAGTAAAACAATGAAAGTTAATTAATAATAAAGGCACTTTCCGGAGAAGATGAGTCATAAGCAGAATGAGATCAGCAGAGGGTGAATTTAGTGATGCTAGCCTGAAGCTAGCCCACTGTATGGGTTAGCATTACTACTTTCACCTCTTCATGCCTCATTCCGCAAATGACCCGCTCCCTATAATGTGGCCCCCATGCAACTGCTATTTTGAACACTAGAAAATAAATTCGTTCTTTCACATATCAAATGTGTTATTTTTATTGCAAACAAACATTTATTACTCTTCACTAGGAAGTGTAGTGTTCTGTTTTAAGACAGAAACGTTTTGGTGTGGTGTCTTCTCCCCCAGCAGAAGACATCGGTAACCTACGTTATAACCCATTGACCAATGTTATGAGGCAAAACTTTTTTTGTTACATGGTCAGCCCCTTATTCCATTTATTAAACTGACTAACGCATTCTATAATAATGATATACAACGGCCATTGCATAACAGGAAATAGTGCCCGGTGTACCCAAATGTACAGTAATGCTCTAATTAATCGACTTCTTAACCACAGCAGAATTATGGGTAACTTTTCAGGATTTAGTCTGAAATATGGCTTGTTGCCATTCATCGGAAAGCTCTCCCATATATGGCTTGTTGCCATTCATCGGAAAGCTCTCGGTGAGAGCTTTCCGATGAATGGCAACAAGCCATATTTCCGACTAAATCCTGAAAAGTTACCCATAATTTTGCTGTGGTTAAGAAGTCGATTAATTAGAGCATTATTGTATTATTGTTGTGCAAACGTGACCTTTGACTTCAGCTTGTCGTCTGTTCACATTCCGTACGCTAAATCGATGTTTGTGACTAGTGATGATTTAGTTTGAACAAATATTTCATTAAATTTACGCCATTATAATCTTATTTATCTGGGACTATTTCTTTAGGCGGCCAAATAACGTATAGTTACGTGAAATGTCATCGCAGGTCTCACAGAAGCCGCTGTCAGTGTCATGTAACATTTCTTGATTTAGGTTTGTTTTATGAAGATTTTGGATCAAGTAATAAAAGGAATTTCCAACGAGTACCCAGTTTATACCGAAATTTACAACACTCGTCTAGTAAATTAGGTCTGGAGCTAACCAATGGCTCGGTATAGACCTAACTTGCTGCATTCGTGTATACTGTAACCAGTAGGAAACAACAACAAAAAACATTTCGAATGCTGGACCAAATGGTTCCGAGGTACATACTCACCTCCTGATCAAATGGTGCGTTCGTTCCACCACCCGTCCACGGGTTATCGCCAACGAAGCGCCCTGCGCTATAGAAACCGGATGCTGGCATGTCGAGTCGCATGATCTCCCAACCGTTAATCTTCGTGCTGTGGAAAAAATATAAACTGATTATGTTGTCACTTTGCTCCCAGAAAACCATACTGTTAAATCACACTGTCATCGTGGTGGTCCAATTTTCGTGGTTGCGCTCAACCACGAATTTAAAATCCCTTCAAAATATATTCATCAACAAAAGTTTACTTGACTTGAAACTACGCCATGCGGTTGCCATGTTTGGCAGTGAATAGTCAGATTATCAGCACAATGGTCACTAAACATGTACTATACGAATTAAATTGATTCTCATTATATGTTTTGAGGAACGAGTATTTTCATGTAGATTATGGTGGCTCGTGTAACACAATTGTGTTCATTGATGATAGACAACAAAAAGCCTAATCAGCGATGCAGTCGCCAGCTCAACTCACTTAAGCAAACCAAGCGTCTACACCGATCACATTTGAGCTTATGGCCCTTATTCTAAGTTTATGCGGTGACAGTTAATAGTGACATACCCACGATTATGCGAACCCACAAACAAGTCGTAAACTTCTAAACCACGAACATTGATAGCAACGAAATTAGCAGCCTGTTCTCTCAAAAACCCGCACATTATCTGCTTATAATAGAACTTGTTTTAGGTAGAAAATGTGCTTAGAATCGCCTCATTATGAGTCGGTAATGTGATGAAAATGATCGTGTTTTAGTCACATTTTTCGACTCATAATGAGGTGGTTCTATGCAAATTATGCGCTGACAATGATACAAAGAAGCCAAATCACGACTTTTCAGGTGTAGGCTCTTTGACAAGTGTTTTTCACCGTGGTCCGCGCCATAAAACGAAATAACGGGTATGCGTTCATTATCTGCTTACTTCAGTATAAAATAATCACCTTATATAATTATATACCTATTTTATATTATAGGTCGATTGTGTGCGTATTTGCGCGAGGATATGTTGAAATTAGAGGCATTTGCAGTATTATATAAGTGGTATGTATACATACATTATAGATTTATCGCTCCACTCCAGTGTGTAAGTGTAGATGGAATCGGCGAACGTCCCTTTAGAATTCCAGCTGTCAAAGGATAATATATAAGTGATGTAAGTAATTACCCCGTATGAATTGTTATGATAATAAGTCATTGAACTTATTATCTAAATATTTCCCTCAATAAATAAATTGATCTCTATGTATTATCACCCTAACATTCCTGAAAATCAATAATAGACCATTCCCGATGAACACTTGTTAACTGTCTGTGAGAATCCATTTAGAATAGAAAGGACTAAAAAATGGTATGTAAGTTATACCCACACATGGATAGTGTGTGTTGTTGTTTTTCGATATCACCCATTGTACGTGATTTCGCCAACCCGGAAGGTATCGCCAAACCAAACTGAATGGTAAAGTCATTTTCACGTATATGATATGGGAATATGTTTGTTTTTCATCGTAAAACAGTCAACGAACAACGCATGTGTACGTCCACACGAATCAGGGGTATTTACACACCCTATTGTCACTCATTTCTCACAGATCAAACTATTTAATAATTTTTTTCAATAGTGTTTCTTCCTTTGCTCACTCAAAGTTTTTAGAACATCCATCCACTAGTATAGTTCTTGGCCTTCAACGCTACCAAAACAAATACCGGTATGTAGCTGAATCTGTCAGTGAAGCATAGAATTGAACATAATTTTTAAACAATCAGTATCATTCTCAATATGTCCGCGATATGGAGGGACCACTGTCGGTCCAGATAGATGTCAAAGTCGCGGACCAAGATGTCACTAAAACCGGATATCTGTGTAGTAAGTGTGCGTAGCGCTTAAGTAGTTCTTAAGTTCTTAAGTATAGTTTCGCGTGTTTTGTGTGTATCTGAGACTGATCAATATGAATGTTCGAAATATTGTCTACATATATATTGTGAATGGATTTTAATTGAAATTAATTGAACATCCATCTCACCATTCAAATTAGCGATTTCAAAAAGGTGAATGAATGATATTCGTTTAGTATTAATATACTTGGGGTTTGTATATAGACGCCACATGCAGGACGAAACGCTACAAAGCATCAACGATTTAAATCATGTTATTTTTGCAGACGTTATGACTCTTTCCTACTCGACAATGAAACCGAATAATCTTTTCGAATATACATATATCGTATAGCTACAAATTATACAATGTCTGGCTTTTTCAAGAGTCAGATAATATTGTGACGATTCTATTTTAACCCTAAACGTCCATACGTATATGATCACAATGAACTATGTGTGGCACACTTGTGTACCTTCTCGTCTGGATGTCGGTGGGCCTGTCACCTCTTTGTGTATATGTAACACATGTGGTAAGCATGGGCTTACCAAGCAACAACACCACTTATAAACAAATCAGACTCAAAATTTACTCTCCAATCACCGGAGCTGTTCGGTATGACACAGTGTAAATACTAATACACACATGCACATACATATATAATCGTGCAAACAATATAGATCAAAAATCGTGTACAAGTGCAAATGGTGGTGGTGTGCGTTGTGGGTTGGGTTTGTTGTGGTTGGGTATAGGATGTGTGCATGTGGCTGTTCTCTCGCGTATTTCGCTGCATGGACGCACGTTGGTTGGGGCGTCAGACTGGGTTATTCGTTCGTAAATTTGTTCACATCTTTTTAGTGTTTAGTGTGTAAATTTTGTTCAGACCAAAAACCCACATATTTAGATAATATAATGTCAGCCAAATTTGTGAACTGAAGTGGTCACCCGATGAAACAATCCAATCATAGGGGTTTGAAAGGGGGTGCATTGAGAAACTCTATGTGAACACCCTAACAGGGACCCTCTTGCCACGTCCCAGCTAACTCATGATTTACACTGATTTAATGTTTCCATTCGTTGTACAGTTCAGGGCCTATAATATCGAATAACACAGAATAGTCTATACTACTAATATGACATTAGAACATAAAACACAAACCTACACGTTATGGCTTCACTTAAAATCTGAGCAGGAAATAGCACATATTGCCACCTCCAATTTTAGTAGTATACGAAGCTACCATTTCGGTTTGTCTCAATGGGTGACGAATTCAAATTCGCCGATTTGAAGATTATTCGACTGTCGAACTGGAATCGTATCGCAGTAGACGTAAAACATGTCATCAACGCTCGTGTTCACCAACTGGGCGCGCACCTATATGTGGTCGTCGATCGGAAAGCCATCGCCGCCGTATAGGATTATCTCATGAAGGAGATTTTATGGCGATCATAGATTGATCACTGACTGGGAAGTGCATGACCATTTAACCACAGCAGAATTATGGGAATTACGGGGATTTAGTCGGAAAAGTTTCCCATAATTCTGCTGTGGTTAAAGGGTCATGTACTTCCTGGCTATTGTTGATTGCTTTGCATATATGTACATGATTGCAATTGGTTCATTTCAAATGCGTTTGTATGTGTACTAACGTCCACACCCTTGTCAATACAGAGACGGGAAGAATACACCAGCCCATTGATATCTTCAATACTCATTCCGCAGAATCATTCAATCTTATTCTCGACCGATATTTGTGGATATTATCCGGTGAGAGTTCGCGATTTAGTCATTGACAAACGGTACATGTGATAGATTGAGTGAAACATATTGACGAGTGTGTGTGTGTCATAAACGAAGGTACTTTGTGCTTTCAACCGCTTCCAAATAAACTACTCGGTTTATAAAAATAATCCAAGTTAGTCAATACGAGCCATGAAACCAGAAGGATAGCCAACAGAAGGGCCCTGTGCCAATGCATTCTCTTATATATGCGAGTCGACCATAGGTCGCCTCGCATATATAAGAGAATGCATTGGCTTAACACATTAAAAATTATAAAATTGTTAAAGAATGTAAGAAAAAATGGTAAAAAGTGTTAAAAAAAGATTTTTTTTAGGCCAATGCATTCTCTTATATATGCGAGGCGACCTATGGTCGACTCGCATATATAAGAGAATGCATTGGCACAGGGCATAACTGTAACTATCACAATGTGGTCAATTAGCCGGTTCCAATGATATCCATATTTGTATGGTTCTATTGAGACAGACCGAAGATATTTTAGGCTGTTGAAGCTTTATTTGGCAGGTTTTGGCCGGTTTGTTGGGTAAAGGGTTAAGCCGATTAGAACCCGTTGCATGAATACACACCAATGTTTATTATACGAACACAAAGAAGAAATCACGAATGGTTGAGCAAGTAGTTGAAAGTCAAAGCAAATGTTCGGGTAATGTGAGCCTTATGTGTCCGGTGAGTTTTACTGCGGTTATGTATGTTACACAACACAATTCACATATATACAATGAAGCATTATAGCTCCGTGCATCTTTCTACGACAGGAACGTGGCTAGAGGGTGTGTACATTGAAATTTCCAACCACACCCCGAATCCATTTGCACCCCCATTTGGGTTGGAACTTTCCAACTGGTACCTCTAGCTTTCGAACTTTTAGAATTTTCCAACCTGACATTTCCTGACATTTTCAGACCAAATTTCGCCCAAAAATAGAAAAATATTCCACCGTTGGCCTGAAAACAAAGGTTCCACACTAATTACTGCCTGGAGTAACAAGCAATTTCAACTTACATATATCGGTGCTGTGAAATTTCCAACTAATGATCTTAGCATGAAATTTCCAACTTTTGAACATATTGACCAGTTGTGAGTGAGACACCCTGGTATCGCGTTTATACTCAACACATACTTACCCACCTCCTTGTTATGCGGTATAAGAGTATACGCATGGTATATAGGTACTCACACAGATCGAGTGAAACTTCGTATGTTGTTCCAGTAGTTGCCGTAATGCACGGAAGAAGATACGGTTCGAGCTCCACGGTCGTACCCCCTGCTATCTGTGGCTTTCAAGTTCCCTGAAGAACAAAGTGGAATAATAAGATCTGGCAACTCTCATTCCTATTGTAGTTAAACTCGCTGAAAAGGGCTCCCTTCAGAGTCCAGATTATGTGTGCGTTAGGGGCACACATTTTTTTTAGATTGAACTCAATTTAACAAAGATTTGTTTGTTTTTGATTTTTTTAAATTCCATTTGTTTAAAATCAAAATTTTGAAAAACTAACTTTATAGTATAACATCCACCATTGTACCCCGAGTCACAACACCACATTTGGTTGATGTCTGGTAGACATACAAACATACATATCCTACTCTTTTATGTTTAGATGTCGCTATTACAAAACAACAATTTGCCCATTGCTTTTGCATATAAGCATTGCCGCGAGCTGTTGCAACTATAATCTATAGATATATTGCTACACCATAAGAACAAAACTTCAGTGGGAACTTCTGTTGCACACATAAAGATGCATAATCCAAATTAACGCTCCCAAATTACTATTTCTTTGGCTTCTGTGGTAAACAATACCGTATAGGATTCGAGTCCAGGAACCCACCCATCAAAGCTCAGTGATCAGATACCGATTTTTTAAATCTATTATTTTTCACCACCGTTAGTTTTTGGCGGCCTGGCAAAAAGTCGACAAGCCGACGGTCTCGGACCAAATTGCGGATGAAGACGTCTAACTCTAAAATCAAGTGGCTTTTTTGGGTATTAGGTATTTGACAATCCGGCCAAATTTCGTTGAACAAAACGTTGAAAAATAACAGGTTTGGGGCAATTTTATACTACAGTTGACTGTGCAGTTAGCATTATTTTTGGGCACATAATCAATTATGATAACTGAAGCGGCATTTCAAAAAACGTTGTTGTTGTTGATGTTGGAATCTGATGATATGAGGACCATCGAATCGGATTGAGTACACTTAAGCTTGCAAAATATCCTAAAAGAGCTGGGGAAGCTAGTAAAGTATAATATTTAGCTCTCTGTCGAATCTTTCGGTCGTCACGGCCTTTATGAACGGTATAACAAACTAGGAGATGATACGTCGACTATAGATTTGTGACTGATTGAGCCTCTAATAGTTCGAGTATGTGAACCACCAATTCTTATACCAACGATAAAGGCCGTGACTGCCGAAAACTTCGACAAAGAGTTAACTGTTTATTAACCCTTTACCCAACAGAAGGGCCCTGTGCCAATGCATTCTCTTATATATGCGAGTCGACCATAGGTCGCCTCGCATATATAAGAGAATGCATTGGCTTAACACATTAAAAATTATAAAATTGTTAAAGAAAGTAAGAAAAAATGGTAAAAAGTGTTAAAAAAAGATTTTTTTTAGGCCAATGCATTCTCTTATATATGCGAGGCGACCTATGGTCGACTCGCATATATAAGAGAATGCATTGGCACAGGGCATAACTGTAACTATCACAATGTGGTCAAGGAGCCGGTTCCAATGATATCCATATGTGTATGGTTCTATTGAGACAGACCGAAGATATTTTAGGCTGTTGAAGATTTATTTGGCCGGTTTTGGCCGGTTTGTTGGGTAAAGGGTTAAGCCTACTACTGACGCGTCCCTTCGACATATATGTGTATAATAGTTATATGTATATATCATAGTTATATCGAAGATCTCTAATGAGTTGAAACTATATATGAATTTTATTAACTGAGAGCACAAAATTCTATTCCAGCTTTATTGATTTCATTATCACAGCCAAAGAGGAAGTAAAGACACCTTCAAGAAAAAATATAGTTCCATTATAAATGTGTCTTTTCATGTTGACATAATTGGCCAACCAGCCTTATTGTCAATGTTTATCTCAAAGTCAACACTAAATAACCCAACACACATCGAATATCGTAATTATATTATAATTAACATAATAATAAAGTTCCGGAATTGACATCGACATTATTGCGCTTGGCTCTTATGTAACTTAGCGTGCCGATAATACACGTGTGTCTTACAAACAAATATGATGCCGGGTTTAGTGGCTAATTATGTGATAAAATGGGGTCTGCCAGGCCTGAATGTGTGCGTTAACATATATAATATCACGTTGTAAGTTCCAGGGTGAAAACAGAACACACAGCGGTCGATGGGATCATATGGAAAAACGTTTCATGACTCGCAGAAAGCAACTGCCACAGAAACGTGTATGCGACCAGGCGGGTTATGTGCTTATATGGCATAGACAAGTCTAGAACTAATGTGTATGTCATTTTCAGATTGAGGAACCCATAGGGTGAATTTAGTGATGCTAACCCACCGTGTGGGATTGCGTCACTAAATTCGCAAACTAGGGACCTCATTCTGCAAATGACAGACATACTATTTAAATGCTTACGTGGTGTAAGCCAATCGGCTAGATGCCACATATATTTTCAACAAGGACTACAGTTCCAGCAACAGTATTTAATGTGCCCTCATAATAAATTAAAACATATTGAAGATAAGCAAAGAACATAGCGGAATTATACCCACCTCGTGATTCGACGATATCTATCTCTCCTCCTCTTGGGTGTTCACCATAAACGTCGTTCTTTGGTAGCATCCATATTGCTGCAAATGAAGTCTATAGTACTGAGTAATGGCTGAGTACTAAATAGGATGGCAGGAAGATACCCTTGTTGGACTAACATACTACATAAACGTGTAGTGTGTCATGTAGTATCCTAGCTATCCTGTAACATGAACTTAATGGCGACGTGTCTTCGTAAGGCCAGTTTGTTCTCGTGAAAATAAGTACATGCCGGGCGTATTTTATTGAGCGAAATACACTCATTTTGGCATTATTTAATCAGAATATACGCTCTATATGGATGTAAATCGCGCGTTTTAAAACAGTACAACATGGGATAATTTCCATAGGAAATATGCCCATATAGGCATTATTTAATCTACATTTGTTTCGACACACTTACAAGACTGACGCTTTTTATAATGTGATTCCACTGCGGCCCGCGCCATATAACGGGTATGTGGGTCTTTGGGCTTATTTCAAAATCAAATCCGCCAAATGTGAACTTATAAATATTAACATCCAATATGAACCTATATACATGAGGAAATATTGTATAAGAACCCATTTGCGTGAGTATATGTTGTCCAGATGGAACGAGTAGCACGTTCAATAGTCTGAGTTTAATGAGACTGCACCATCATGAGCATACATACTACATGACTGTATCAACTAATCGATGTGATGTAGTGATAGCTTATATGATATATTTACTTGCTCAACATGGCTGGCTGGAACATGGCAGTAATGGGTTATCTGCATGTGGACATTGGTGTGTTGACAAAATCCAAAATTTTAAATCTAACAAATCAGTTGCATTCAGTCGTTTAAATATTTAGCTGCGCAATACCATGATCGAAAAATTTCCAGTTCAGCCGGTTCGGCACTACATTGTCTCACGCTGATAGGGTATATCGTATCAGTATTCACATGTTGTCGTTTTACTTGTCGTTTTAGGTATATCTTTATTCTGAATGTATATGATACCGCTGAACACCAGGCCATACGACAAGTTATATCCCCGTAATATAAATAACCCTCTAATTATTTGAATGTATAAGAGCAACGTGTCCTCGCGCATGTAGGTTCATGATCGACCTATATTATACACATAGGTTCATATTGGATTATTTTATTCTGAAATAAACAGAGTGGACGAATATCCGTTAATCAGTTTACGGCGCGGGCCACATGAAAACATATCCTAAAGAGCGCACATCTGGTAAGTCGTGAGTTGGCTTATTCTTGTTATTGTCGGCCCATAACGAACTTATAAGAAGTTGTTACGAGTCGATAATGGGACTAAACACCCTCGTTTTCAGTTTGTTATCGACTGCCGATGAGACATTTTACGCCAATTGTGAACAAACATATTCAATTATATACAACGTGCTGATTTTATGGAAAACAGGCTGATAAGAGAGTATATCAATTCTTAGAATATGGTAATTGTATATAACTCACCAGGCCACATCCAGTCACCTTTAGGAAGCCTCGCTTTGATGGTGACTTTGCCATACTTTAGGGCTGCTTTCGTCATGATTTGGGCTGACATAACTGGCGGCAGCGTGGAGACCCTTCCGAGACGCCGACAGCCGTAATTATATGTCTCTGTACAGCAGCCGAACATATCTGGCGACAAGATAATATGCATGAATATTAATATGCATATAATATGGCTTTTGTTTAGCTTGGACAAGATGTGATAACAGTTGCTTAAATAAGAGCAGTGATGGGGTAACAAGGGTTGTGAGTGCCTGATTGAATGAATGGAGTTTCCATCCAACTTTGGCGCAACTGTTCAACACCTGGAAATCTCAATAAGCACTGTCAGCAATTTGAAATCTTAGCCCAAAAATAAACATATAATTTGCCTGATAGTTTTATGTTTTTTGTTTTTTATTTTCAAAACCACTATCTGGTGTAAAATATGTCATTGGAATATTTTCTAACTCTCAGCCACTATTTTATAATGAAGTGACAACAGTTACCATAGAATATGCTTTTGTTTGAATGTTCAGCTTGTTGGAAAATTTGATGTATAGTGTTGAAAATTTAGGGGATCCAAATAAAGTTTCTCCAGAGTTGGGAATGTTGCAATATACGCCCCGATCCACTGAGACAATCTACCTGCACAGTGGAATATACGTCGTCAACGCGAGACCATCTACCTACACAGTGGAATATACGTCGTCAACGCGAGACCATCTATCTACAGTGGAATGTACGTCGTCAACGCGAGACCATCTACCTACACAGTGGAATATACGTCGTCAACGAGAGACCATCTACATACACAGTGGAATATACGTCATCAACGCGTTTCTTGTATGCATTTGCCAACTTGGTCGAATGTGACGTAGTCTTGGATTATATTTCACTTTTCGGTATATGGTAATTGATTACATACACTTGTGTTTAAAGTGGATAAAATGTCGCCGACCACGTGCTCCCCCCCCCCCCACCAGAAAGGTGGCTATATAGTAAAGATAGATTTTCTTGGCCTGTGTCTTCTAAATTTGAAACACATACCACATAGCAAGAGATTCAGTTGACTTAAAACATTAATATAACTGAAAGTAAATTTTCATCCGGAAACCAAAATAATCGGCAAATTTTAAGCCGACAAGGACCATAACTCCGACAGAAACATTCGAACTTGATCTGTATTTGGACCTGGTGACCTCATATACCAAATTTGGTTTAGATCCGATTACACAAACGAAAGTTATCTTCCGGAAACCTCAAAACGACAAAATTCTAAGTCGAAAAGGGTGCCATAACTCCGGAAAAATGTTCGAATCGAACCCATATTCGAACTTGACCTGCAGGTTGAGCTCATAAACTCATGTACCAAATTTGGTTTCGATCCGATAACACAAAATAAAGTTATCATTCGGAAAGTTTCCGAGCGTCCCCCAAAACAACTTTTTCCGGGAACAAAATATCATTATGAAACTATATATTTGCCCAAATATTTTTTATTTACTCACGTGTCATATCCATAATCTCGGAGTTTAGCGAGTTTTCGTCCTTAAAGAGTGGGTGGTTTACCGTCGGCGTCTGAATTTACAAAATAGATATTTATATACTGAGTGTTATAATTATATGTGTATTTATCGCAAAAGCATGCATACGTGGTTAAATGGACCCAGAGGAATTAACCGAAGCCAATGTTAAACCATTGGTTAACAGAGGATGCATATTTCAAAAACGGTGTGATTATTCCTATATTTTAATTTTCCAATCATCATTTGCTGTAAAATGCTCGCAACAAGATTGGGACATTTTCATACAAATATTTCGGACGGAAATTGTACACACGGGCACACCCCAACTATACAGGGTGTTTACTTCAAAATCTCAAACAATTCTTTCTAAGCCATGCGCTCCATCGCTCACTATCTCTATTGCCTACATAAAGCCTGCCTAATAAGCGTTACGTGTATTACTTCAATGTAGCTTCATTAGGTCAACGTAGGTTTATTAGGTTAGTACTACTTTCATGGCGTAATTGTATACGCAAATTTCGCTCGGGGGATTCGGCATCTATTGGACTCGGCAGAGGCTCTCCCAGTTGATGCTCAATCCACCCCCACTCACGGACATAAACAGTTTAAGCGACGGCACTTGCTACATATTCGTTAATCATACTGACTGGCCTGAGATGCAGGTGGGATTTCTGTATGTAAATATTATCTGACATCGGTGTGTAGACCTGGAACTCGTTGTTCTAAAAAGATATAATTATTATAATTAACATATTCATTGTATGACCGAAGAATTAATGCGTAATGTATATATGCCTATATGTTATTATAGATTTACCTGTCAATACGTAATGGGATTTTCTACATTTTGTGAGTTAATCATTGGCAGGAAACAATATCAACTATAGCTGCGACTGTGCAACATGTCCTCGCGAAAATACATAATCGACTATAATATTCGCATAGGAATATAGGGGGCTATTCTGTAATAACCCGCTATATATCCGCTAATCTGTTTTATGGCGCAAACCACAGTGAAAACATCATATTGAGTACGTTATGGACTCAAAATGAGGCAATTCTACGCCGAATATGAACCTAAAACAAATTTTGTTATAAGCCAATAACGTGCTGATATTAGGGAACAGGATGGACTGTGGTACATGTATCAACTGTATATACCGTCAATTAAAGTTGCGAATTACATCAATTGCATGCATGTTTTCGAACTCATGCACTTCATTATTCATTGGAACACTTCGAGATCGTGTTTGGCCTGCATTCTGAACATAGGTTAATATGAATGTTTCGTACCTTGCCTCCGTACATTGATATTTGGACCTTCCAATCGTCGCCCAGGACGTTGCGATCAAACACATCCCGGAATATGATAGCTGCCAATCTCCGCCCTCTGGATAACTTGTGTTTCAAGGCTGCAAAATATGAATCATCGATACATAGAGATTATCACTACAGTGAAGTGATATGAGTTTCCATATCACGCCGAGTTGAGAAGGCGAGATCCCGGATCAGACGAGCTGCCGCAGGCTGCGGGTCTGATCCGGGATCTCACCTCGACGTGATGTGGAGACTAAGATCACTTCACTGTAGTAATAATGTTTATTATATGACCTATTGAGCTTAATTATTACAAACAACATATGCAATTTATTTTTTAAAAGGGGATCAGTTTAATTCAAATTTAATGAACGAATCGCAGCAGCTTAATCAACAACAATTTTAAGATTAAATTTCTCAATTGAAAATAGTTCAGGAGCCTCGTTCTGATTCAGACACGCATGATCTGGAATCCGATCACGATACTATCATGATCCGATTGATAGGAAAGCCGTCACCAAACGATAGTGATATTTAGTAACAGAATGACAGTCTTTACTAATGTCATCGTTGAAACTGAAACAGTTGAGATGCCGTATAGAAGTAAATTTAGTTTTCGAGGGAAACTGACAGTGAAACTGTCGAATTGGGAAACCCATTAAACACAACTTTAATTGCCGTTTTGATGAGTTTTAAACAGAAAGTGTATGGATAGTTTATCCAACTTCTAACATCTAACTGCATCTCATAGTCAGGACCGAAATCACAGTCTGTCTGCGAAATTCCATTTGCACCCGCCAACTCCCTATGTTGAAAGTGCGAACTGATATATCGAGCTTACAAACTGTTGGGAAATTCCAACCTGACACTTGTTATTGTTGAACAATTTGTAACTGAATGTTTTACAGAGATGTAGATAAATATTCGACTTTTTGTCTAATAATAACAAATGTTACATTTGGTTGGAAAATCGAAAAGTCAGAACATATTTGTTTATTGAAATTTCAAACTGATCTTGATTCGGCTTGACATTTCCAACCGTTGACAAAGGTTTACCAAAGTTGGGAGTTAGACATAATACGACAATGTTTATCATAAGATACAGAGGATACCTGTGATTTTTGAGTGCATACCATAATTATTTCATGAGTGACTAATTACAGTTGAAAATTGATTGTTGTTGTTCGCCAGCTGATAGGCCAACGGACCACTTTCAAATGGCGAGCAATATTTGTCGTTCGCTAAAGAAATTGGTTCTCACAAATTGTCACTAAAAGCGACAAATAATTATGGGCAATTGCCAATTTAATATCCCAAATAACAATAAGATGACATTCTAATCACGAAGTAATAACAGTTTACACAAGATTTTGTTTATATTATTTTCGTATTGATATTCGTTCATTATTATTCGGTGATTTTACCGGAAGTAAGCGACAGTGAAGATACTCAAATAATACCTTCACTGTCGGTCTAGATACTAAATACGATATTTACGTTGTGGCAAATTCCCACTATTTAATTAGGAAGCATATAACAAATATGTGTACCTGCTGTCCATTTTCCGGAGACTAGAATTCGTCCTCTGTGTAAGACGTCTGTAATTTTATAGTAGATCGTTTCACCGGGCAAAATCACTATAGGAATCCTCCCAGTAACTTTATTCTCAATTTCTGCAAAAATAGAAACAAACAACGACATGTACAGTATGATGGTGCCACCCTCCTACACCTCTGAATCATGAATACGAGATAAAATAGAGGAGTGAATCCCGCATACCAGATAAGAAACTATATAATACAAGTCATAGTTATTCCACACTAATATGAAAATTGACACACATTTTCTGACGTAACGGTCATAATTTCAACATACATAATATACTAAATTTCATCAAAATATGCAATTTTGGCTAAGAAACAATCAAATGTTGAACAAATTGTGCTATAAAAGCAGCGTACCAGCCTTGTTGTTGAGTCCTGTATACCGGTTAACAGAGGGGTGTGAATCCTGCTTACCGCTTGGAAATGTCTTGAATCACGCGTACCAAAAGAGGGGGTATATGACATCGTGAACATTGAGCAAATTTCGACTGTGGTTTGTTATAGCTTTTATATTCATTTTATTCGCTGCAACTGACCCACGATGTGATCAGATTCTTTAAGAACATATTCGGATCTACACGTCATACGACCAATTGTTTTCGAGAACATTCTTTAACAGACCCTCGAGAAATTTTCTCAAAGAAACCAAATTGATAGCAGGGCACTAACCGTTTTTGTGTGTACTGTCGGTTTTCCAAGAGAGGTGACTAAGCATAGTTTCATTGCTATAAACATTAAACCCACATTCATATAGCGATGTTACATGTAGTTCACAGCACAGCGATATTGGTTGTATACTCCCATATGTATATGTATTGGACAATGAGTAGCCATCTGCAATCACTTTTCAATCCAACTGAATTCAATTTATTCTCTTCACCTTTAAATATCAAGTTTTCGTCGGCTTCGTGTATCGTCATTTCAGCTGCAATGCAATATCACTACCATGACAGTTTACAAGTGGAGGAAAGACCACACAATCGACCACCAGAAAGCGATTAACAAACTTGCAAAGATAGACGTATCATATTGTTTTCCCTTTGCGTTGATCATGAATCAGTGTGTATTTGAATTAGAACCAGCTCCACCATCGCTGACGTATCACCGGTAGACTCAAGCTTTTATCTGTATATTTTCTCAATAAAATGTTATCGCAGAACATCGTGTAAGTGTGTTTGCACCAGTTATCCCTTTCATGGCTGGAACTTCCTGATTTCTTACGAAAACACTGTGCCAATGCATTCTCTTATATATGCAAGTCGAACAAATTTTATATTATTTTTTATAATTGTTAAAAAATGTAAGAAACAAATGAGAAAAACATTGTTAAAGAATGTAAGAAATGATAAAACAAAATGATAAAAATTGTTACAGAATATAAGAATAAATGATAAATATTTATAAAGAATGTAAGAAAAAATGATACAAAATGATAAAATCGTTAAAGAATGTAAGAAAGAAAGATAAAAATTGTTAAAAAATATAAGAAAAAAATGATTAGAATTGTAATAGAATGTAAGAAAAGATTATAAAAAATAATAAACCATGCTAAAGTATGTAAAAAAAAATTGATAAAATATGATAAAACAAATTGTTAGGCCAATGCATTCTCTTATAAACTCGAGGCGACCTATAACTCGCTAACATATAAGAGAATGCCTTGGCTCATGGTATTTAAAGTTGCGCCGCGCAGCTCCCGTCATGAAAGGGTTATAAATGCCCTCCAGAACATAAAGTAACAGGGCACCACAAAAGTGTTCCATTTACTTTACTTCCATTGAATACAACGGACTGATGCTTCACTCCATGCACCAGCGCGTATCTGTTTATACTTATTGATAAATGCGTTCATCGGAAAATGTCAAGGGAAAATGTACTTTGCAGTGCAACCTCACCCCGTGGGCATCGGGAATTTACAACGACAAATAGAACTCTATAAACACTTTAAATAAAGCAGACAACGCTATCGAAGATATCGGCCTGCTAATGGCATTCTGATATCTCAAGGTCAATCTATTGCACACCATTTTCATATCGCTCCTATAGGGATTAAGTGCTCTGGATTAAAAAAATGATAAAATCGTGGACGTGACTAATATATTTCGCTTGGGAGTGTACGTTAAATTGTTCAACTTCTAACGTTCAGAACCTAACTTCCGCCTTGAGAAATACCGGCAAACGTCATTTGCGTCCCTTTTAATTATAATTTATCAACTGATGCCCCAAACATTCCAACTGTGGAAAAAGTATATTTTAAGAAGCCAGTAATTGGGAAATTTCTAAGCGACAGTTTACTCTGAATGGTTGACTGAAACTAGGAATTTGCTAGCACGTTTTCGATTCTTGGTCTGAAATGACATACTGTATAGAACGTTGGTGTCAAAATAACACTTTCCGAATACTCTCAACACACATATGCAAATATATCAACAAAATACACTTAATGATATTCGCACTTGAATTTTACCCGGTACCGAGATAGGTCGAGAATTTTTTAGCTATCTTTCTACGGGCACTTTATGTCCTAGAAAGACGTATTGAAGTCATAAAAAATAAGTCGAACAAGCATTGAACTTATTATCTGAACATTTCCTGAACATGGGATAAACTCATCAATGATGTTTTCGTATATGAAGGGATAATTATCCAAGCTCCACCCATATGCACACAAACATTGCTATATTTGTGAAAATTCACTTGTGTTCCCTTTTGTTGGAATTTTAAAACTAATACCTCGAGTTTTCCAACATTCGGAAAATTCCATCCTAAGCACCCCATCGAACAGCCATTTTTGGTATTGGTTTTGAGTAAAAGATGCTACATAATCGATTTATGTTCTGAAATAACATAGTTTATATTATAGGGTCTATAGAGAAATAAAACAATTTCAACCTGTGCCAGTCTGAAATATCCAAATCCGGTTGGTTCAGATGTAAAATGTCCTATTACTGAAAAGTGTCATCACGCATAGCAGGACAAAGGAAACGGAAAGAGGAAACACTCACTAGCAACTATTCCGGACGGAACAATTACTCAGGCACGAAGTTTTCGAGTAGTACGTCATCGAAAGCTTTTTATCTTCTCGGAAACAATTTACTAAACTGTCTGCATCATGTTGTGGCCATCTTTAAATATATAATAACTAGCCGAAACAGCTCCTTTCTGGTCCAAGCATCTGAGTAAGGCCTGTGGCCCAAGTGTGCGCTTCGCATTCATTTAGACCTAAATATTCCTATTGGTTCATTTTCGACTTAATTGATTCTGAAAAAAGCGCATAGCTATCTTATTTTTTAATCAAAGTTTTGAAAACCTAACACCGTTATAACCTCCGACATGGTACCCCCGCGTCACCACACCACATTGGGCTTACATCGGTCCAGGGGTCTGAGAGAAAACTCCGGACAGACATACGGACAGACATATATATAGATAACAGCTAACGGTGAATCGGCACATCACGAATCTGGAAGTGGATGAATATTAGCAAAGTAGTGACATTATTTAAACGGACGTGGCTCATTCGAGATTCAAAATACTGTCTACATAATTTGGAAGGATGTACAAGATAGGCTGAAAAGTACACGAACTATTGATTCCACAGTCACATCCATTTTCCAGCTGTTTTCAATGTTTCGCACAGAAGTGAAACACACGCTCATTATTTATACCATATCAGGAATAGACTAACACCGTAATAACACGAAACGTTATTTTCTTTCCCATACCGGGCAAATGACCGTTATTTGTTTGGAAACCAAACATCGAATTCAAAGTCATATGACTGCAATGCGTCGTTCTGGAACATATAATGCTCATAGAAAGGTAGATCAAGTATGTATCGTCATATTTCGATACCACAACAAATTCAAAAGCGAATATTATAAGGTGTAATTTGGAGCGCAAACCGCCAAGTGACTTTAATGAATAATATTGATTTCTCAATGCAATTACAGTTTAAATGCATCATGTTGAATCACAAACGCTTATAGGCCCACTTAATTTTCGAATCCCCAGATCACATTATATACAACATATTCCATATTATATACCATATGGAAGAGGAAAACACGATCTAATGATATATAGTCTACCGGACTACCGGAATACGGAACAACTGCGGCCTAGGAGTGTCCATCAAGCCGCAGATATTCTCCGATTGGCAACAAGACTTCCCCTATTGTGTACCGCATAATGTATCATAATTGACATCTAAGAGATAGAGCCATTCCTCTTTCATTGAGAATAATAGACTGGCAATACAGACTATATCGAAAATTTCCATTTAATTTTGTTTGCAAACTTGGCATAGATACAGTAATGCTCTAATTAATCGGAAATACGGCTTGTTACCATTCATCGGAATACTCTCGGCGAGAGCTTTCCGATGAATGGCAACAAGCCATATTTCCGACTAAATTCTGAAAAGTTACCCATAATTCTGCTGTGGTTAAGAAGTCGATTAATTAGAGCATTACTGTATCTACTACTATGCTAACCAGTGCACCTGCGGTTATAGGGTCGATCCGACTACTTTTTAGTGGAATTGCTCCCTTTTTCGACTTGCAATCAGTGTCTTAATATGGCTACACTTAATGAATGTTGATCAATTGCACTGCGGATGTATCCGTTGTATTAGTTATACTGTCCCCGACAATTCACTGTTGTCAACTTATGTTTTGATTACCATGTACATATCGAGTTATACATAAAAATGCATAGTCATATTGCTCTCAGTTATATACTGTATTTCCACATACGGGTATGTGACACTCACCTGGTTTTAGTAGCAGTACATCCATGGTGATGTCGGTAATTGGGGAGTTGACACTGTACACCATGATTAGTGGTTTACTATACTCTGAAATAATACAGAAATCTTATAATTCAAAGAGCCCAGACAACATGTATGGCATCGATAGATTCGATGAACACAAATATTCTCTATCTTTTCCCAACAACACATCGCAGATCACAGATTACAGATTCGCAACAGCTAAATTATATTGAACTCTTTTTCGATGTATATTTCAATTATTATTACCAAAGCACAACATTCTGCACAATACTGCACATATTTGACATAAAATTGCTTCAACAGATAGATTTTCAATTAAAAACATGTTGTAATGCTCTATAATAGCCACATATTCTGTTCCAATTCAGAGAAAATAATTCGAGAACAAAATTAGTTCGTATAAACATACGCTCCAGTTCAAAAACCTGTTATGACGTTGCAGCGGTAGGACGCATTTTCAAACAGAGTCCAAATAAAGTAATGTTTTAAGCTACGAAAAGGGGATCGGTGTTCCAGATAGATAGGAACTGCTCCAAAAACGAAGAAGGTATGATAAATCAGAGAACCAACGTTTAGCAGAGGAACGGTGATGCCCAATTTCGGTGTTTAATTCTGGACTTCAACGACCGCCCAGTCGTGGCCGCCATTTTGAATATCTGAATGTAAACAAAAACACAAATGACAAGGAAAAGGAAACATTCCAAGAAAAATAACAATAACTCAAATTCAACAATTTACAGTGAAGATAGTTTTAATCCTGAACCCAAGAAACAACTTACAATGGAAGAATTTATGGATAAACCGGGTGCTGCCCCTCCGTCGCCTATTTTGGGTGATATTCCTAAACAGCTGCAAAACCTGATTGCAAGAGTTGATGCACTAACTGAAGCATCGACAAAGAACCATGACTCTTATTCTAAAGAACAGTCCCAGATTAAAAATTTTGGCCACATAGTTAGCAAATTCAAGGAAGACATTCTCGAAGCGTTCAGTGAAAAAGTTACAGCTTTCGAAAATAAAATAAAGGTGCTTGAAAAGGAAAAGAATAACAAATTAGAACTATTGGAAAAACGTGAAAATGAAATGGCTGAAGAACTGGGGAAAATGAAATATAATTATAATGATTTGGAACAGCAGGGAAGAAAAGACAGCATTCGAATTTTCGGTATAGAGGAGGCGGATTCCAAGGAGACGGCTAAAGATTGTCGAAGGAAAGTGCTTGAACTATTCAAGAAACGTCTCAACTTAGACCTCGCGGTGGGTGAAATTGACATGTGCCACAGAATAGGTAAAAACTTTAACGACAATTATCAAGGTAAAGACAATCAGCCACAAAGTAGACAAAAGAGAGACAAACCGAGAGCAATCATTGTTAAATTCGTGAACCGGTTTACGAAGTATGATGTGATTGAGGCCAGGAGCTGCCTAAAAAAATCTGGCATTTCCATTGTTGAAGATGCCACAAAACTAACCATGAACTACTGACCAAGGCCTACAAAGCTACATGTGTGCAAAATTCTTGGCTAACAAATGGCAAACTTTACTTAAAGCTATCAGCTGGAAAAATTGTAAAATTTCGCACTGAGGAAGAGCTGAACAAGATAATTGGTACTTGATACGTTTAGATGTGTTCAGATGCTATTTATATGTAAATATGTTGTATTTTTCTAGCATGTGACATCTCAAATTGTCACACTGAAAACCCCATTCCTAACTAAACTTTCACTCATATCATAAAACCCCACCCCTACTCTAACCATATATATATAATGATACAAACACCCATCCACTTCATACAACTATCCCAACCCCTGACACCCCAGTTGTGGAAAATTACCTCACCCTTCTTGAATATACCTTACCAAATACAAGCTTATTTTATAGCTTAATTTGAATCAGTCATGCACATGACATTGTTTTCAGTATTATATTGAGACCATATCACTATAATATTATATACTATGCTAATATATAGCATACAACTTTTATATAATATCAGAATTTCTCCCCAATTCATTCACGTAATTTCCAGTGTGATCTTAATACCCACAAATGTCACACATGAATTAATATAATCCCTAATTCCCATTTAGTATAATTGTGCCTGATACTATCTCTACCAAACATAATCGAAGCCTTATCTCATAGCTCGAATACTGCCATATAATATGGAATGAGTTAAATATTATATCTCATTACCTTATTACAGTACATTGTAGTACACAATATCATCATAATATTATCTAAATTGAATCAAAAAATGACCACAATATTGTAACATATCCATACATGTAGAGACAAAACAAAAACATAGTGTGCATGTTATAGTTGTGTATAGTAAATACCTAAGCACCTTAAACAATGTTAAACGCTGTTGAACACTCGGCGATTCGACCTTTTCTTGTTTTGAATTCCTATCAACTAGTCAATGTCCAAATAACTCGACTATTTATATCCAGTTATTTTATTTTTAAAGAAAGACTTCTCGAAAATAATCCTTATTTCAGAAACACAATAATAGATCCAAAAATCCGAGTCCAAATGACAAACTTTATTCCAAAACATGGTTCGACTGCGGCCGGGAACCTTACGAATTAGCACAAAAAACAAACACACCGAACAACTGGGCTTTGACATAACTACGGATGTCACACGAGCAAACTCACATAATCAATCGTGTATACTGAGTGCTAATTATTGATGGAATGTGTGCATTATCGATCGGTTTGCCCGGCCGAGTATCTATCTATATTTAGCCTCACCAAACAAGAAAAACGTCCAGATTTAATAAATGTGCTACTGTTTTATCAAGGAATGAGTTGGTGTCATTTCCACGTAGCAATGTACTGTACACATTCTTGTTATTTTTAATATATAAAAATGAAACTATTCAGATTTTTCCTTGTCTTAATTATCTGTATCCACAAATCAGTCCCGAAGTCTACAGATATACAAAAAGCACGGTATACTGTCTACCTAGAGATGGATGCGTTATGAATAGATTATTTTTAAGATGCTGTTTCATAACTCCAAAAAAATATAATTGAATACACACTTAATTGAGTTTCCTAATTCGACTAGTTTATTTCACTATACTATATATACTATACATATGCCTATAAGCATGTCGTGTGCCTCAGCCCATTAACTATCTATCCGATCTTCTCATAATAAAATTTTCACTTTGGTTTTATTTCATCGTGTTGGAAAGTATAGTAATAAAGTAAGAAACAAATGCCAGTCGCAATGAACTAATAAATCTAGCTCGGGCTGTGGCAATCCAAATAATATAACCTATAGTATATGTTGCCACCACTGGACGGTCGGTGTTGTCCATCCAAGCAGACAACGACCTTTAGCCGGTTGTATATGTCTCTGTTTTCTCCGTTTATGTACTCTACCTTTGTTATGTCTGTATCTCTTTTCTTTGTGCGAATGAATGTGACATCAAAATGTACCATAATATTATATATATATGTACCATGTGTGCCACTACATAACATGTGTCTGGTTCGACAGCTAGGGCGTCCGCATATCCATAATGAGTAATATAAAAGTTTTTTCTCTGAACTGCCGTGGACTTAACCAAACCGATAAACGCCGAGATGTTTTCCATCACATCCGTAACCTTGGTGGATCTATATATTGTTTGCAAGATACACACTTCACTAATCACATGGAAAGATGTATTGAAGCAGAATGGGGATGCAAAGCAATAATGGCATCATACTCTTCCCAGGCTAGAGGTGTTGCTATTCTATTTAGAAACAACTTTGAGTATAGTATTCACGAAACATATAAAGACTCTGGTGGAAATTTTATTATACTTGATATAACTATAGAAAATATACGTTTAAGTTTGGTGAATTTATATGGGCCCAATAATGATAATCCAGCTTTTTACTCTAACCTAAACAAATTAATTACCCAGATTGGAAACACGCAAATAATCATGTGTGGAGACTGGAATCTTGTTCAGAAACAAGAGCTAGACACTTATAACTACAAGCATATAAATAACCCCCATGCCATAAATGAAGTTGTTGACCTTGCCGGCAGCCTTGAACTAGTTGACGTGTGGAGACTATTTAATAAACAGGATAGACGTTACACGTGGAGAAGGAAATCCCCAGTTAAAATGGCGAGGCTAGATTATTTCTTAATCTCCGAGGACCTCCTTAATCTAACTGGAGAAGGACCGGCAATTTTACCCGGGTACAAATCAGATCATTCTATTATTTCACTCTCATTAAACGTCAGTGGCATCAAGACTGGTCCAGGGTTTTGGAAATTTAATAATTCTCTTCTGTACTGTAGAGAATATGTTGATTTAGTAAAATCGATCATAGCTGAAAATAAAATTAGATATTCTTACTCCACAAATGTAAACGAAATGGAAAGTAAGAAAAAATGTTCCATTGGAAAACGACTTTTCCTCGACGCAGTGTTACTTGATATCAGAGGCGCCACCATACGCTTTTCCGCAAATCGAAAACGTGAGCGAACAAAAATGGAGAAAAATCTGACAACAAAAAAAGCAAAAATTATTTCGGATCTTGAATCCAACATCTCTGATGAAAAACAGAAAATAATGGAAGACTTGGAAAAAATAGAAGTCGAAATTGAAGCAATGCGAAAAGAAACAATCCGCGGAACCATGGTTAGATCTCGCGCTAAATGGATAGAGGAAGGCGAAAAACCAACAAAATATTTTCTAAATTTAGAAAAACGTAACTACATCTCCAAAACCCCGACCAGCCTGACAGTCGCGAATGGTAATAAAATCACGAAACAAAACGATATTATGAAAGAAACCCGAAATTTTTACCTTAATTTATACTCATATAGGTCAATGGACGATCGCGATCTAAACTCCCTTCTTAAAGATGGAACATGTCCCAAATTAAGCCCTACGCAGGCCTCGAGTATTGAAGGACCCTTAACCTTACAAGAATTAACAGACGCACTTAAGAACACAAAAAATAATAAAAGCCCAGGGCCATCCGGATACACCTATGAATTTTATAAAGAATTTTGGTCTGACTTAAGTCCCCTTTTAACAGAGTCGCTCAATGAATCGTTTTCAGTGGGAGAACTATCAATCACACAAAAGCAAGGTATTATAACTTTGATTCCAAAAAAGGATAAAAATAGACAGATGCTAAAAAACTGGCGTCCCATCTCCCTTTTGAATACATCTTACAAACTAGCCTCGTCGTGCATAGCGAACAGAATAAAACGTGTGCTCCCATCTTTAATCATTCCCGATCAAACTGGCTTTTTAGCTGGTAGGTATATAGGAGACAACACCCGACTAATATATGACGTAATTCACAGGACAAAGCAAGAAAATAAATCTGGCCTACTACTCCTTATCGATTTTGAAAAAGCGTTTGACACTGTTTCCTGGTCATTTATAAGAAAATGTCTTGATCTTTTTAATTTTGGAGATACCATAAAGAAATGGCTATCAATTTTGCACGATAATGCCAGCTCATCTATTCTGATTAATGGTCATATTTCTCAGAGTTTTATGTTAGGGAGAGGCTGCCGCCAGGGTGACCCAATATCACCGTATATTTTCCTCCTCTGTGCAGAAGTCTTGGGGCTGATGATACGCCAAAACAATACAATTAAAGGGATTTTCCTCGGCGGTTCAGAGTACAAAATAACACAATATGCGGACACGACGCTCATTCTTGATGGTTCTGAAAACAGTCTACGTGAATCGTACTTAACACTTGACGAATTTGCTCGGGTATCGGGTCTGCGCATAAACCCAGAAAAATGTCTAGCAGTATGGATAGGGATAGGGTCACCAAATAAAATACGACATGTTCTTATAGAATTAAACCTGTCCACTGTAAATACTTTCAATTTTCTAGGTATACACTTCGACACAAATTTAACAAACATGAATATAAATTACAATTATAAACTCGAAGACATAGAAAAGACAACAAAAATTTGGAAACACAGACTCCTGACCCCTTTAGGTAGAATAACCGTTGTCAAATCCCTCATCTTACCAATATTGACACACCTATTTATAACTCTCCCAAGTCCAGGTACAACTTTTTTGAAAGCCCTAAATACCTGTTTATATAATTTCATTTGGAATTCCAAACGCGATAGAATAAAAAGAAAACAATTATGTGCCGATCATATGCACGGAGGTTTGAAGATGATTAATGTTGAAAACTTTGATAATGCCATGAAAATTACCTGGATACGACGCTTGATTTGCAAACAATCAAAGTGGGCTGCATTGTGTAATACCACACCTTTCTTAAACGACCAACTATTTCTCACGTACCATGCAAGTTATATTGTAAAGCAAACAAACAAGTTCTCAAATCCATTCTGGAGAGATGTTTTCAGTGCATGGTCTAAATTTATGCGATTAAATAATTCAAATACTACTATTATGGCCTCAACTATCTGGAATAATCCGAACATAAAAATTGGAGGTTCATCAATCAACTTTAAATCGTGGAGAGATGCGGGAATATTTTTTATAAACGATTTATTCCAATCAGATAATACATTCCATACCCCACACACATTATATGCAATGTTCAACATCCGCGTCGATTTCATAACAATCAGCAACATAAAACGTCAGATTATGTCATTGGCAAGTTCACTTAATCAACCATTAATCCGTATACCCTGTCCATACCTACCTAATAATCATACTGCGATACTCCGTGACAAAAAGGGCGGACAATTATTTTATAAAGTTCTAGAAAGTGGGAAAATTATGCCAAATTCATGTCAAAAATGGGAATCCGAAATTTCCGAGAAGATAGAAAATTGGGAAGAATATTTGAGCATGCCCTTTAAAACGACAACCGATACGAAATTACAGTGGCTCCAATTCAGAATAAACACGCGAATTATCGGTACAAATATCTGAAGGTGGCTAACCTTCGAGTCGACGACTTCTGCAATCGATGTCAAAATGTACAGGAAAGTTTCCTGTACATTTTGACATCGATTGCAGAAGTCGTCGACTGAGGAAACCATTTCTCATATTTTTTGGTACTGTCCCCATGTACAAACCTTTATAAAGGAAATTGAAATATGGACGGAAAACAACCAGTTTCCCATTGATCTAACAAAGAAGAATATTATTATCGGTATAGATCACGAATACAGAAAGTCAAAAAGTAACCTCTTCCTGCTAGTGATGAAACAATATATATACAGGACAAAATTCACGCCCACACAACTATCGCTTCGCTCATTCCTTTGCGATCTTAAATTTAGGTATGAATGCGAGAGATACAACGCAAAATGTAACATGAATTATGACTTCGATAACCAGTGGATGACACTTCGAAATGCCTTAAAAATAAAATAATAGACTGAAACCCCGATATTTGCAGACTCAAAAATACACCCGACCTTTAACAGTGACTCTGAATATCACACACAACAAACTGAATTACCCGATACCCGAGCGAAAGATATCTATCCAATTTAGTTACACTGATCGTTTTACTTTGACCAATCATATTCTACGATAACTGCAATAGATATACCTGCTTACTTAAACACATCACAACACTGTCCGAAAAGCAAAAACCGCGAGCGTTGTGTATTTTCCATATAGCTGTCGAACCAATAGTTACAATACAGTTTCAATATGGTTAATTTACTAATTATACTGTTTATGGTAAACTCTGAACGTAAAATAATTAAAGTTGCACATATAGTTTGGAACTTTGATTTTGCAAACCTGAAATTCTTATTTCACACCATCAACCACTTTAGCTGTTTTAATACGGGACATTCAAAGTTATTCTGAAGGAAACAAAATAGTCTATTGTTTTTATCACCACTATTTTAGATAAAGAAAGCAAATTTTCGGTCAAGGAAATGACAAGGTAGAAACTAATATCACTGCTTCGTCTTGCTGTGTTGAATGGTGCCAAAAAAAAACCAAAAAAAAGATGTCCCAACACAATATGTGCCTTTAAATATTTCCGAATGTCATGTCACTGGTACGAAAGTAGGCCAGGTCATGACAGAGTCCGCTCTTCCATGTCCTGGATCGAGAGCATGAGTGAGTGCGTGTATTATGTCTTTTCTCTTTTGTTATACTTTGTTCACAATAAAACAATTTAACAAAAAAAAACATACGCTCCAGTTGACTGATCCATTGACTGGCGTCACACGTACCACGCAGTAACGATGCCATAAACCGTGTGCTGCTTTATTAAGATACACATGCCCCCGTGTGAGGTCGGGGTAGAAACTGCCTACCGCCCCACTGCGAGGGGTAAGAATCCCCTAATGTGGCACCCTGTTTGCTGTGGATGCATCCGTCGAGATGTGGTGTAGGCGTCCTGGAGGCACTAGGGTAGCAGTATCACGTGAGGCATCGACTTGCGGATGCGACTTAGCTCACGATCCTCTTTGTTCCAAGATCTCTCCAAATCGGGTAAATGAGTTGACCCGGCTCAATCAATGGGCTAGTCACGCCTCTCCACAGTGTTTCAGATTCAATTTTTGTCATATGTTGTATTGCTCGTCTGATGTTTGAAGGGTTGTTTTCTGTTTTCTTTTTCACGTATGTTTTTGTTCTCTTCTGTCTATGTTGTGTTCGTCTTGATGATTGTTGAATATTGAATCATGTATTGTTCACGCCTGTCTCACGGTGGATAGGTACCGGGAGACTGGTATATGCAGTGGCTAAACGGGTCACCGCTTCAGCTATGTACCAGTCTTTGGTCCGACCAGAATTCGAAGGGCATTCCACGCTGGGCTAGTTGTCGATGTTTTGCTTCTTGATTGGCAATTCAAATTAAAAAAAAACGTATTGCTCGTCAAAATGATGACTCAACAAGTTCCAATGATGCTGTGGTATGCCATCAGTACTTGGTTCAGGACTTTGACCCAGATGTGAAAAGACCTTCTATCTTTGTCATTGATAAAACGCTACAAAGCATTGCTGGACAATTGAAATATGTTACACCAATCAGGACTGGGCCAATCCGTGCTCTCTCTTTATTTAACGTTCAAAGAAAGTTTAATCTGATGCTCTACTGCAGTTAACAACTATTGCACATACACCTGTCTTAGTTACTCCTCGCAAAACTTTGAATAGTAGCAGAGCTGTGTTGCGACTCGCGATATAGCTGATTCTTCAGAATCATAAATATTGGCGGAGTTGACACCACAGGGAGTTACAGAAGTCCGTAGATTTACTGTTGATAGACTAAAAGTTCCTCTGAATAGTTATCATCCGACCTTGAACTGGTGCGAACATCCACCGACATTGAAGATTGGTTATATGAAGATGGATTTAAGCATATTTGTTCCAAACCCATTGCGATGTTTTTAAATGTCAGGTGTGTGGCCATGGCCAGGAACATTGTTAAAGTAAAGAGACCATATGTGCACGGTGTAAATTTCTGGTCATGATCATAAGGATTGTACGAATCGTAAAGACACCGTGTAATCGGAAGGCGAATAATCGGAGTCAACGTTATGCTAGCCACTACTAAATGCATTATTTATGTTCAGTTATTACAGAAATACTCCTTCCTTTTGTCACTATTATATTAAAGATGCATAATCCGAATTAACGCCCCTAAATTACTATTTATTTGGCTTCGGGGGTAAAAATTATTTGATTCGAGTCGAGAAACCAACCAATGAAGCTCAGAGTTATCAGATATAGATTTTTTAAATGTTATTTTTCACCACCTGGTATATTTGGCGGCCTGGCAAATATTCGACGATTGCCGACCGACAAACTTTGTGTTGAACATAATGTTGATATATAACACTTTTTGGGCAATTTTATACTATAGTTGCCAGTGGTTAGCATTATGTTTTGGCAATTAATCGATTCGGATAACAGAAGCGCCATTTCAAGAAATGTTGTTGTTGGAATCTTATGAAATTGGTACCACCGAGTCGGATTGTGTACCTTTAACTAAATAGCGGAAGATAGATGAAATTAAATATATATATATATGCCTTTGTGTTAAATTCAACGCCCCTCACACATACTCGATCATTGTTTTTTTTTATTATTATAGATATGTGTTTTAGTGCATATTACCTTTCATATATTCGGTGCAAAGGGGTATTAACATAACAATAAGAAACAGATGACGTGCATCACATTACACGTATTATATTCCTAATTGGCATGTGTAAACGATATGGATATATCAAAGGATACACATAAATTTGTTCGCCAAACCACTTTTATGCCACGACAATACTGCTTTGTCCGTGTTTAATGCATAATTCACTTCACATGATGTGTGTTATGGCTCGGTATATATCGGCGTGTGCCCTGAATTTTTATTTTATATTGTTTAGCTTGTATGTACAATTGTCAACCTGATATTTACGAATATAAAATAACACATGTCTAATGTCAAATCGCACATGTTATTTTGGTGTGATAGTGTGCATATTTATAACCGACTATATATTGTCCAGACATACATGTAGCACAACCTTTGTGTACAAAATTAATTTCAAAATGGAACATATATTGTGCAGGTAAATAGATCAAGAAAAAACGTAAATACATATATAGTAACTGTTTGGTGGTAATATTTACTATCGATTTCGGTATTCCAGTTATCTTTCTACGATACAACATATCCCCGTGCAAATATGTTCATATTGGACCTAAATATTGACATTAGTTCATGTTGGACTTATAGCCGTAATTTCGTTAAGTGGCGCGGGCCATAATGAAGCCACATTACAAAGAGCATACATCTGGTAAGTCGTGAGTTTGTTTATGTGTGTTATTTTCAGCCCACAATAAACTTATTATAAAACAATATGAGTCCGTAATGGCACTCAAATGACCCATTTCAGTTCGTTGTAGGGCAATGATCACCCATAATGAACATATACCCAATCCTATTATAAGTCCATAACGTGATCTTTTTCACGAGAACAGGCTGTACGATTATTTTTCGTTTATTTGTTTCTATTTTATTCGCTAAAATATATGTCACATGACCCAATGTCTCTCCATGTCTCAGTTTTTTTTTATACTTTCTTTGCTAGAAAGTATGTTATAATATTAATTCATCGGAGCAGGATAATGTTCGTGCACAAATTATTATCTAAGATAGCATATATGTGTATAACTCCAACAGTAAACCTCCCTTGCATGCGTGGTGTACGTACTTGAACGAATAAAAAAAGTATTACATGTCAACTAAAATATCACGCAGAAGTTAATCTAAGTTCCTAGGGTGCGTCTTTTTATATACGAGTACATACCGTTTATTGCGACATCAACACCTAGGTTTGTTGCCAAATAGAATTCAATATCCCTTTGTCTTAGCTCACATAACACATTGCTAATTATTGCGAAAAATCCGAACAGGTGAATCGCGCTGTACATTCTAGAGTGAAGTGTTTCATCCAATACTGACTGATGCACCAATGTTCACGCGCAGAAAAATGTTCCCACTTATATTCCATGGAGAACAAAAAAAAAAGGTTTCGTAGGGGTTCTCCCAACTATTTACGCCATATTTCTCAAACTCTTTTGTTGATAACGCACCCTTGACATAGAAGCTTAGAACGAGGAGAGTTACCGGGAAATCACAACAAGATCACTGTGATTGTATTGTAATTGGACCAGCAAATGAGGTGCAATTCGCTTTTGGGGAAATGATCAATTAAATAGAGTGTTTGATCCCTAGATTAACTTCAAGGATGCTTCGATCGTTGAGGTCAAGTGACATGATCAATTAAATAGAGTGTTTGATCCCCAGATTATCTTTAATGATGCTGAGGTCAAGTGTTTATTTATAACGTCAGCCAACCGCAAAGTTCTACTATTTTAACATTTTATATACCAAGCACCAAACTCATTCTTCCATTTATGTAGTTGTTAAAGTATGCATTGCAATGGTCTATTATTCATCAAGAGGGATATCCAGGAATAATAAGCAGACGGCAGGCAGACATATTAGACGTGCAGAATGATTTATATTATTATGTGGCGAATGTTCAGTTAATACATTTAACAAATATCCTATTATCTCAGCATTTCCTATGGGAACTATTATTTAATGCGTTTTCTATAAACAAGGGTTAATGTAGGAGAATTGACTACCCATTTATGTTAACGTAATCCACAATAGTGATTCATCGAGACGGATCAAAGCGGGAGATATCAATCTCTTCCGCATGCAATCTATTATTTTACTCCACTTAGAAAGATGCGACTCATCTGATATGACGCGGCAGAAAAATGGGCGCACGATTAGCTATGAAAAGAAACACAATCCCAGTTTTTATCTCACACTTTAATGAAAAAAAAGTAAAAATATATATATATATATTTACTGAATACATTACACGTAGCCCGAGCAAAGGGACCCATATTGACGCATGTCGTCGTCATGTGACTGGGTGCAGCAGAACATGCGTTCCCATAATGCTCTATTCCCCGACCATAATAACAATGATATCGAGAATAGGAAAGTATATTTAAAAAAAAAAGAGAAAAAAAGGCATTATCGTTCATAACCAGGGCCAGGAACCAAGTCACTAATGTAATCTCTAAACCGTTCGGATAGTTGCTATCTGGAATGCATGCAGTGGATGAGCTATATCTATGTTGCACTAGTTATTATACTTAAGAGTGCAAGTGATTCTGTGCATGTTAGAAATATATAGTACATGGTTGGGTTGTGTTTGATGTTTAAAATCGGAGCACAATCCATAACTATTTTCCTTGAAAATATTTTTCAAGCAAATTTAAAATGATAACTGCTTTGATTTCTAGACTTGATTTGTGACTTAGTTTTCTGGCCGTGACAACTGGTATTTAAATGTGACAAGCTAGATCACTACATTAAAGTGACCCATCATGTTCAGTCGTCAAACGAAATAGCATTATATTACATAAATATAGGAACACGTACATGTACATGTAGCCCGCACATAGCCGTACAAAGACACGTGTATATCTTGACGCAGGCCATCGCCATGAGACTGGATACGACAATACAGTCATGTGGTTCATTATGGTTCATAACTGGCTATTTAATTGTGACAAGCTGAGTTCCAACATCACAGTGACTCGTCGTGTTCAGTATTAAGTACTTTTCGTGTTAATCGCATTCTGGTAAATAGTTACTGCATATATACGGACTGCATATAACATATAAAACGTACGGTCGACAAAGAAATTCATCAGAAATTTTAACTATTCGCAAACAAGAATCTGTATAATTACCATATCAGGAAAACATATATCAATATTTCTTTATCATTACATGTTGTAGAAATATATTATTACTTAATCAATCACGATAGCTATGTTAATTAGTCATGCTGGTAAGTTGATTAATCAAGAAAGGTAAATTGAATAAACAAAAATAATAAATTATAATAAATAGATTAAAGATATAAGCCCGAAAAATCCTTTGATTGGAAATTTGGTTAGAATATTAGACAGAACTACCAAATATTTGGACACAAATGGTGTGCCAACGTGTTCGGAAAATAATTGGTTATATGCGAGTGGCCATCCAATTACTGTCATTGATTTTTATATGAAATACGCCCCCCCCCCCATTCGGCCATTTTAAATTCGCGGTATAATTATGCATTTCAGGCCATGTGATTCGCGACCGTGTAAATAGTCTCGGTCCTTGAACGCATATCTCTTTGCGAAACAGTTATTCGACTACATCTCTCTTCTGAAATGCATCTCCGAGCAGATATAGGAGGAGTTTATTTTGGTCTACGTAACATTTTCCGAAGGTACGCCGTCGAATCAGGGACGGATTTGAAATAGGCACATACATTTACAACACGTTTTGTTGCAGATTTCCACGACGCAATTTTATTCGATTTGTTCTCTATTTTCCACACAAGACTTAAACAAGCGTCACTTTTTGAATTGTTTAACTTGCACCATAATTTCCTCGTAAACTTTCTAGTTATATATAGGCATATTTTTATACCGGCCAAAAACACCCTCTGTTGCCATGAAACACAAATTTTGCACACTAATCTACACCGTCCCAGTATGCCACAGCACTGATATAAACTTAAGATTATAAGCTTTCAGAAAAATGGTGATAGAAGTTGGCCACCAAAATGGTACCATTTTCGGTCCTGTTCAGTGCGATTTTTGTAGCTGGTATGGGTAGATTCTTCTCTATGACACTCCGTCGGAATCGGCCATGATTGATCTCCCATAGAAACTCGTTTGCACTTTTTGATTTTCCAACAATAATTAGTGGGGAATTTGTTATTTTAAGACCAACAGTAGCATATTTTTCTATATCTAGTCAAAATTATGGTCCGAAACTGCTATATATGCACACATTTACTTTATGGTGGTGTCAGGTTTGACATTTCCAACAGTTTGAAAGTTTGAGTACAGTTTGATAATTCCAACCCAAGGGGGTGGTGTGCAGATGCTATTTCGAAAACATGGGAGTTCGGTTGGTTCAAGGGGTGCAGTTGAACATTTCAATGTGGACAACCCCCTCAAAGTCCCTGGATGTAACAACCAAAACAAAGTACAGACAACACATTTTAATTCCACCATTCCTGTATATTGTAACCACTAACAATGGCACAGCAGTAGGTTGTAGTAGAATACCTCCTTCAAAATGATAATTGCCAGAAATCGTTTACTGCTACCCGACCCTACATGTTATGGCCGGATATGTCATCTCCGGGTTAAACCTTGTCTAAGTAGCCCTCTAGGAATAAACAGATAAACTACTGCTAAACTATGGATCTGGCTGGACGAGGTTAAAATCGTGATTTCAACCGAGACCACAGTTCTAAGTGACGCATTCGTCATATCTGGTTTAAACCTCGTCCAGCCAGATCCATGGTTTAGCAGTAGTATATCTGTGTTGTCGATATAATTAATCGTACTTTCCTAATGCGGACCACCACAATCGATAATTTCGACAATGGGCATATTTTGATTGGATATTCATACGCATGCACGAGAAGCACCCATACCTGTAAACTGTGGGGGATATGTTTTTGATCAATTGCGATAGTTTTGTGCGCGTTATAACCTTAAACTGGCAGCAAACCGATCTATCCGACGGTTCAGCTTAACCGCATTCAGGTAAGCTAGACCTGAAATGACGAATTCGTCTTTCAGGACCGTGGTTTACATGAGTGGAACTGTACATAATATTGATTGACGGTGTGTCTTTAAAGTGAGACTTGGTTTTATTGTCACAATTGACCCATTTTCAGGCAAGCGTGTATGCGTTTGTTCGCATTAATTTAGGGGGTGCCGGCCTGTTTGGTTCCGCCTGGTAAGTGGGTAGTTTGATTACATGCTCCCCTCAGAGGCTCAGCTAGCCACTGACCGATCACAAAAGCCCCCCCCCTAGACCCATCAATGTAAGTGTAAACCAGCTTTAAACTGGAAATGACGCGAATCTGTCTCGCGTATTACTCAGAATATATGATTTAAAATGATGGGCACTAGGCCCGGCATGTGGGGGCCTGCATGTCCATATATGGAAATAAATTCAACCACAAATACGATGGGTCACTTGAACTCACTTCGAAACATGCTACCGGCAATATATCGGTTGTTTATGTATTTACCAAATTGATCGGATTTGATTGTACAGAATAATTAAAAGATCACGAAACCGAAAACGCATTATAGCCGATTCTAGGAATTATAAATGCAATGCCGTGTCCCACGCGAGTGTGAGTCATCGATAAGCCACTACATAGTATTTAATATCATTGGTTAATGCGGGATGTGGTAGATATAATCTTGAACTTAATCCGGAACATGAACCACCGATTATGATGATAGAGATCAAATGAAGTTGTTGTCGCCACAATTATGCATTTATAAATTCGACTATACTTATCAATCACTTCTTTTATATTCGTGATAATACGAATGAACACAATCAAGACATAAATATAACGTGACATGTAAGCGTATTTGTGAAGAAAACTAAACACATCAAAGCCACTTGGCGGGTTCCGGCCCAAAATATACCTAATAGTATTCGCTTTTGAATTTGTCCCGTTGTCGAAATAGGTCGATACATACTTGGTCTACATTTCTACGATCAGTATGTCACATAAGTCATAACAAATTCAATTTTGAACACGATGTTTGGTACAAAAAATAACAGCAATCTGCACGACATGGAACATAAAAGAGCTTTCCGTGTTAGTCTTAACCTGATATGGTGGAAATAAAAAGCGCTTGTTTTCTGTGCAATAACTTGAAAACAGCTGGAAAATGGTTCTGCCCATGGACAGTATTTTTCCGGTCATATGAAGCCGGTATATAAATATTTCTTGTATTTTTCAACCTATTTTATAACGACCCCGCTCGGCGCGCTAGCGTTAATCACGGGCTGTATATATATAGCATGCGAGCGTACGTACTCGTGACGTTACACATACTTTACAGTATGCCGTGAAGGTGAAAGTTTTAGCGACACAACTTTTTCGTAAAAAAAAATATCACGTGACTTCCGGCAGTTGTTTCACAAAATCGCGGAATCGGCAATGAAACGAATTTGGTAGCTTCTTCACAACTTCCGATATATATGATAGTGGAAATCATGGACAACTGAGGTATTTATTTAATTATAATCAGTAGGTTGTTATGAGTATGTCATGCATAGATTCATATTAGATCAGTTTCATTTGTTAGCTAAATACGATTTATTGTACATTTTTCGGTTATTTTCAATCTAGTGAATTGTGAACTATAATGGATCAAACTTCGGATATTTGCTTTCACATGTCCGAGTTCTGAACATGGATGAATATTGAATCATGACTTACATTCTGTTTGGTGCCAACCCATTACCCCAATGTTCCATAAATCCGCGACCTCGTCAGATGTATACTGTAACTGCGTTTTCATGTGTAAAGGGAATTATTTTTCAAAATGACCAAATTGTAGGTTGTTTTTGTCTCAAAACTGACAAAAATTCGCCAAAAAATAAAATGTTGGTCGGCAAAAATAAATACAACATTAACATAGTGTGTTTTGTGATGCATTTTATCTCAACTCGTTAGAAGTATGATGTTTCGCTTGGCAGAGCCTCGCGAAAAATCATACTTCTGATGATTTGAGATCACAAAAAACACTCTGCTATTATTGTATATAACGGTTCCGCGATGTTTCAATGATGATGATCATGTCATAATTAGTGAGACTCTGTCTAAAATTTATATAATAATCTTTGATAAGATTTCTTTTGAATTGACTCAGAACGGGACCAGGGTTTTGGAAGTCTGTCACAGTCCACCCCAGTGATTCTGCCGTTTTAAAGATTGATTTCTTAACCGATGCCACTTGCTGTTCCAACGCAGCACTGCGGAGCAGAAAACAGTCCGACCGCGTCACATTATCTTAATTTCGCTCTCCGGATGTATACTAAATTACTAATGTAGAGATTATTGTATCTGGGGGTTTTATTTATAGACATAGGTTTTTTTGGGGCGCATTAAAAGTTGTAGTGCGACCGCGAAGCCGAGTCCGATAAAAGGTGTAGTTGTTATGTCAATAATGTTGTTACGACCTATTGGTGTTTGCTGCTTCGCTGATCTGACCGATAGGGATATATGGCAGGACAACACGTTTTAGGTTTCACGCGATGCGAGTTATTTTAGGAAATTTGTAGTAAGAATTATCTGGCCGTGTCGAATTGAGATTTCGCGATGGGATGTCTGGCAGGACAACACATTTCGGATTTTTCGGGGATGTGTATTCGCGGATGTCTCATTGCTGCACGTAACTTTTATAACCGCGTTAATTGCTTTCGATGTTCGATGTGTGAACAATGGCTGGACCACTCTTGAAGATTTTATGGCTGGAACACAATGCGTAATATAACAGCTAACTTTGCTGATGAAGTATGAGACATATCTCAGTTTGAATGTAGACTAAATGTTTTGCGGAGTATCGGGTGTGTGTTCAATCCGAATAGTAGATTTTTTTTTATCCGCATTTAGAGGCTGCCGGTGTGGTGAATGAGAAACCTGCAGTAATAAGCCGTAAGTTTTGTAATAATTTGAAGGATTAGTTGTTTTAACGGAATTCTGAGGCGGTGCATTCATGAAACCAATTATATTTTATATTATCTCTCTACTATATATTTTGAGACTTCCGTATATGTGTCCTCTATAGACTCTAAAACGGCTGGCTCGATTGAGTTCAAACTTCCCACCTAAGGGTAAAAACCCACGGGAATGGTCGACGTCGCATTTTGGACGAGCTCAGAGCACCCGTTATCTAAACCATAGGCGATATTAAGCCATAAACAATTATCAAAGTACACTCGCATTCAAAACGATCTACATTATTAATCAAGCATTCGCGACGCTGGCCAAATACAATGCATACAGTTTCATGACTATTTGGACGATCCTTCGCATTGTCCGTCTTCTTACGTCGACATAATTGGGAAGCTGAAATGAGCCATGTATATATCCGTTTAAAAAGTTCCCTGATAATTTACAGGATATCTTCATATGTGGTAATTGGAATGCAATGAAACTTTGGTTAGATTATATTCGATAGTGACCAAGACATCTACTAACTAATACTATGGTCAGCTCCGAATAGTAGATTTTTTTTATCCGCATTTAGAGGCTGCCGGTGTGGTGAATGAGAAACCTGCAGTAATAAGCCGTAAGTTTTGTAATAATTTGAAGGATTAGTTGTTTTAACGGAATTCTGAGGCGGTGCATTCATGAAACCAATTATATTTTATATTATCTCTCTACTATATATTTTGAGACTTCCGTATATGTGTCCTCTATAGACTCTAAAACGGCTGGCTCGATTGAGTTCAAACTTCCCACCTAAGGGTAAAAATACACGGGAATGGTCGACGTCGCATTTTGGACGAGCTCAGAGCACCCGTTCTCCACTCTCAGTCACAAAAAACGGCACTTCGGGGTTAATAGCGTTGATAGTTAAAGAGCGTTCCTATCGCATTGTAGTTGATAAAGAGCGTATGTGCCTAATGTCATTCTTACGTCTGGGTCTCGGCGTGTGCGTGTAAGACTGTATGCAGACATGAGCGCGTTGTGTGACGACATTCCCAACACCTAGCATGGACAAATATCTATTAGCCACCATCAAGGCGAGTTTTGCGACGTATTAATTCAAATGCTTTCGATCAAACAATATTCTCTGTCGCACTCATATTTCGTCATCTGTATGAATCCACTGCAATCGACCTATTTTTAGAACGCAGCACATGTCGCGTTGGTGATGGGGTCCACGGCGGGATTAATTTAAATATGTCATGTTGGTAACAATATCTAGCCGAGAATTCCTCAGACATACAGACGAATGCGACCAGCAAATTTCAAAATTGGTCACTTGACCTCCCCATGAATATCTTCTGGGAAATGCCAGGGAACGCGTGCCCATTATCGGGCCATTGTGTGTGTCGCGGTCGCGCAATTTTAACACTTTCGAGGTAAATACACGTGGTTGTGAATTACGTCACGCCACATGGGTCCAGGCGGAAGTTAACCTGACCCTTCCAATGCCGCGTACGTTAGTGATACCGGTGTTATAGCGTGCGCGTTATGTTTTTTGACTGACCGCAGTGCCCGATCCGCCGAATATGAACATGTTATCAACTGTTACGGCAATCCGTGGCCCACGGCAGTCACGGCGTGTCGAATATTGGAGCCTACTGATCAATTCAAGGTCAAATCGGGTAAAACTCGCTTATTTCGACGAGATTGTACACCTAGGTGCAGCATACGTGTCTCGGAAGCTGTTGCAATTGCTTTTTCGAACAAAGCCATGAGACGAACCACGCCAGTGGCGGGCTAACCTGCTAGTCTCTACTATATATTTTGAGACTTCCGTATATGTGTGTGTACTTTATAGAATCGAAAACGGCTGGTCCGATCGAGCTCAAACTTCCTATCTAAGGGTAAAAACCCACGGGAATGGTCGACGTCGCATTTTGGACGAGCTCTGAGCACTCATTGACCCTTAAAGTGCGACCTTCGTTTGGATACAATGAGTTTCGCTATCGATTCGCTCGCGATCCAAGAGGCGTAACTCTAATTTATTTATATCTGTATATGTATATTTTTATATCCATATTCACTTCAAACTGCTAAACCCGTTGAGCCAAAACTTGCTAATACCTCGCAAAATATAGAATTTACATTTTCTGATATATACATTTCTGGTTACGGCTGAAAATCTTAGTCTATTTTCGATACATTCATATAAACAAGCTCTAAACTTACACCCCTCAATTCGTGCTAACTCACGCAGCTTATGTCGCTGCTGAAAATTCAGTAAATACGATGCAGTGCGATACGTCCCCGAATCTGACGGGACTTCCATTACCTTGTCCTTTGACCATCTCGTAAAGGTGGGGGTTACCCCGAAGCCGTGAATGCCAACAACAACGACATTGTCACAATGCTATTTTTTCTTTACGGCAATGTGAGAATCTTCGGGTGGCCCCCAAGCCACGAATGCCAACAACAACAACTTTGTTGGTGAGAAAATCATTAGTTAAAACGGGTGGCCCCAAGCCGTGAATACCAACAACAACGACATTGTGGCATACCTCTTAAAAAGACCGAATTAACTCATTGGAAAACAAAAAAATACGTGTTGTCTCATTCTTATGTCTGTCGTTCCTAGGAACTGGGGAAATTTTCATCGGGTCAGTTTTTTCCGGACGGGTACCATAATTTCTCTTGATTAAAAAGGCACAATTAACTCAATGAAAAGCCAAAATAATGTCATGTTTCTGAATGAAAAACAAAAAAATGCGTGTTGTGTCATTCTTATGTCTGTCGTTCCTAGGAACGGCGGAATTTTTCATCGGGTCAGTTTTTTCCGGACGGGTACCATAATTTCTCTTGATTAAAAAGGCACAATTAACTGATTGAAAAGCCAAAACAATGTCATGTTTCTGACGAACGCCGCCAGTGGCGGGCTAACCTGATAGTCAATAAACATTTTGAACATGTTTGGAGACAATATGAACCCTTGCCTGACACCTATGATCCTTAATTTGTAGTTGTGTTTCTACGTATATATGATGTGCCTGTATCGGACAGAACACTTAGGTCTGAAAGTGGCATCCGTACACTGTACCCTATAACATTCAAGGTGTACATTATTACATAGAGGCCTTTATTATCAAAGACCGATATCTAAACCATAGGCGATATTAAGCCATAAACAATTATCAAAGTACACTCGCATTCAAAACGATCTACATTATTAATCAAGAATTCGCGACGCTGGCCAAATACAATGCATACAGTTTCATGACTATTTGGACGATCCTTCGCATTGTCCGTCTTCTTACGTCGACATAATTGGGAAGCTGAAATGAGCCATGTATATATCCGTTTAAAAAGTTCCCTGATAATTTACAGGATATCTTCATATGTGGTAATTGGAATGCAATGAAACTTTGGTTAGATTATATTCGATAGTGACCAAGACATCTACTAACTAATACTATGGTCAGCTTGAATGAACAGTAACACACAAACAATACATCAGCCAACAGATTTGAACCTCGCAGCACAAACTGTTGGAACAGCCTGACCGATCAATGTACGGAAACGACGAATTCAAATCAATTCTGAATGACACTTGGAGAGGAAGACCCGACAAATTTTATTGTAAATTCATGACGAAAAAAACAAACAAACGATTTTAATGCAATGTAAATAGAAGCGCGTCGCCAAAAACGCCACAGATAGTTACATGTATAAATGTATTTTGACACCAACGAAAGGTCAATACAAGCCTCTGGCCTTAAGAAGACCGAAGATCACAGGTAATGACAACATGTAATAGCTCCCAAATCAAGCCGTGCGCCACTTCTTAATTCTGAATTGAGATGATCTATCCAATTTAGACGATATATAAACCCAGTCACATATATTCAGTTTTGATGAATTTACAGCTAAATATAGATCACATTAAACAGATTACAGTCAAATTTCAGTTAGTAGCCATATATATATATCATAGAACGAAAACCATGCCAACCAAATGCCAACAAATTTTGAAAGAAGAAACAAAAATTATGTTGCTCCAATTTGGGACATCATTTGATTTTATTCCCACATTTTGTACAATCTTTGAGTAGATTTTTGTCAATTTAAATCACAATTATTTTGTATTTGTCGAAAGTGACTGATTCTGCCTCAGAGACCTATTCAGATGGGAAAATATTACGACATGCGTACAGGCCTAATATATGTATATAGTTTCATGACTATTTGCACGATCCTTCGCATTGTCCGTCTTCTTACTATTATGCCGGGGTCGTTCTATAAGCCTTCCGTAATATCATATTAGGTTCCTCCAAATTACGTAGACAGAATTTGTTATTTATCAACATTTTGTTCAACAAAATAGGACCGTGTTATCACTCAAGTATCACGAAATTTTATCGTATTACCAGTTGATTTTAGTGTTATTCGTCTTGTTTCTGGGTTTCTGGGTCACGTATTATTACACATCTCGAGAACTTGAATAACAAACTTCAAAAATCGATATCTGATCACTCGGAGCTTTGATGCAGTTAATAGCTCCCAAATCAAAGGCACACGACACTCTTCTTAAAGGAATTATGTTGTCAAAAAATATTCCGTAATACATAATGCTCGTAGAAAGGTAGTTCAAGTATTCATGCATGGACCTATTTCGAAACCGAGAAAAATTCAAACTCGGATATTATTAGGTGTGTTTTTGAGCAAATGTGTGAATACTCGGATAACAGTGAACTATTACACTGTTATCCGAGTATTCACACATTTGCTCAAAAACACACCTAATAATATCCGAGTTTGAATTTTTCTCGGTTTCGAAATAGGTCCATGCATGAATACTTGAACTACCTTTCTACGAGCATTATGTATCACAGAATATCCATTTAAGTAATAATAAATGGTCGCTGACCAAAATGTCCACCGACGAAGCTTAGGTTGCGGGTTTGAAGGATTAATGGGGTTCAGATCCCTATACTACAAACTGTAGTAGGAATTAATAACAATAGCAACTTTCCCGACAATGTTTTCACCACCACCCTAGAAAAACGAAATCATGTTTTACTGAAGGCAAAACATGGTTTAAAAGTATGGAGAAAAATAGTTTTTGAGCTTCCGAAAAAAGTTATTTTAGTTTCTCTTGACCACTCGCTCACCCCCTCGGGTATGCTCGGAAAAAACTGTTTGACACCCCCTTCCATATCAGGAATAAACTAACAAAGAACCCTCTTTATTGGTCCATGCTATACAAAACTCTGGACCGATTTGTTTATAAATTCACTGATTTGAGTTAGCCTGTCGTCGTATTGAAGGTATGAATCGACATATTTTATTCCGGGAACTGGGCAGGATTTAACAAAATCAATCCTAATTTCAGGTATCAAATCGCTACGGGACTTACTGCAGCAACACAATTATTTAAACTAAGATTGAAATTAGAGGACTATACATGCGAACACAACTAGACGCTTATTAGATATGAAGTGGATGCATATTGTACATGTATATATGCATGTACATGTATGCGAGATTCGCCATTTCCAATGAAGAAACTGAATTTGATTACTACCCTATAATGTTATGTACACTTGTATGAATACGAGATCGCAATATCGGTGAGCGCGTTTCCAACGAAGACACTGTGAACACGATTATGGAAATTTCACAACGCTGACGACCCCATAACAGGGTTAGGATCATACGTCACAAATCAAGTCTCTAACCCAAAGAAGTTTTAGTTTCCAAATGTGTTTAAACATATATAACCGTATCATTTGATAAATTAGTAAATGAGCTGTTGAAATTCACAATGCACATTAAAAAATCAGTAAACTTACAAACTCATATTTGTGATTGAAAATTACAAGAAAATAGGAATAGGACAATTTTAATAGGTATCGACTGTATATCGATTTTGAACATCAAACACGCCTCAACCATTCAATAGATGTTCGCAATATTCACATAAACATATGTAAGTGCAATAACTCCTGCAACATATATCTAGCTTGACCACTGCATCAATCCCATGTATAGCAGCTATCCGAATGTCTGAAGCGATTGTTTAGAGATTACGTTAGTGACGTATGTTTCTGGCCCTGTATATTCTTATTCTTGTCGAGCTGTGGAAGCAACAGTCTAAGGACGTTTGTTTCCCATGCCAGTTGGCTGGCCATTTTCGCTCATAGAGTCTCCATAACAACCTCTGATATTTCCATTGCAGTTGCTTCTCCTCCCCATGACGGGAGCCAGAGGTCTCGATTTGCCCAGAATTGCCGATTGAGGTCCCTTTCTTCCATTCGATTTACCCATGGTTTCTGCCCGTTGTATTGCCACTCATCGGGAAAATATCCGAAGTTTGATCCAACAGCTACATTCAGGATCAAATAAAACTGAAACAGAAACGCAGATTTAAGAAACTCTTGTTCCTATTAAGGTTACATGCAGTTATATTCTAACAGATTGAACTCAAATTATATAACGCACGTTATAGTTAATCTTTCTTCAAACTTTTCGTAATTATCATTCATAATCTTAATCGAAACGAGTTATTTATTTTATTTTACAAATTACAAATTAAACTAGAATGAAACTGTAATTGCACAGCAATTTCGATACTTCCATGTTCGACAATGACGGAAATTGTGTCACCTGATAAATGTCAGTTTTCCGGAGACACATATCAGTATGGTGATACTGTAGCTGATGGTAATACTCGGCAACCACAGATTCTATCCACCAAATTCCATCAAAATCTGCACCAAAAACAATTTGAGATACATACCAACACGCCCATTCCCCCAAACCGAAGTGAAATCCGTTAACTATATATATATATATCATTAGAGAGCGCAGAGTTTGCTGCACATCAAAAGTCCCAACTCGATATCTCAACCCCTTCTGAATTGCATATAAAGAGCGTTCTTTTATTCTTGGACCAGTAGCGAACTTTTAAACCGGAAGTGCGAACCCTATCGGTGGTACATACCACACATAAATGCGCAAATAATGAAAAAAGTCCGAACTCGATATCTCAAGCCTTTTCGGAGGAGATGCTGGAACAACAATAAAACAGATAAAGAGCGTTGTGTCCAAAGGTCAAGGTCAAACGAAATTCCCTATGCGTGCATCGACTGTGTATACTAAATGACTATGCAGGTGTGAAATTTCAAATCAATTGGCTGAGCCGTTTCTACAAGAGAAATCAAACATCGATTTTGCAATTTTGCAAGGCATTTTAGGGGCGCAAAAAACCATAAAAATAGTGATGATTTCCACCAAATTTCATTAAAATATGCGCCTAAATAGTTTTTGAGATACATACCCACAGCCCTTTCCCCCAAACCGGAAGTGAAATCCATTAACTATATATATATAATTAAAGAGCGCAGTGTTTGCTGCACATCATGCAAAAAGTCCCAATTCGATATCTCAAGCCATTTTGGATTTCATATAAAGAGCGTTCTTTTATTCTTCGACCAGTAGCGAACTTTTAAACCGGAAGTGCGAACCCTATCATTTTTCGCCGGTACATAACACACATAAGTGAGCAAATAATGAAAAAGTCCGAACTCGATATCTCAAGCCGTTTCGGAGGAGATACTGGAACAACAATAACACAGATAAAGAGCGTTGTTTCCCAAGGTCAAGGTCACACGAAATTCCCTATTCGTTCATCGACTGTCAATGCTCAGTGGCTAAAAGGGTTCCGAATTTCAAATCAATCGGCCAAGCCGTTTCGGCGATATAAGAAATCAAACATCGATTTTAGTTGCGCGAAGACCCCCAAAAATCAACAAAATGTCGATAACTCTGAAGGTCAAGGTCGGAAATAAACCAGGTTTTTAAACAGCCATAACTATCGAAGTTTATGTCCGATTTTTAAAAATCGAGTTGTATAGTAATCAGTGGCATCTATTGATTACGTCTACCAAATGCCATCAAAATAGGCGCTAAAATAGTTTTGAGATACATACCCACACGCCTGCTCTCCCGAACCGGAAGTGATATCCGTTAACTATATATATCGTTCGATAGCGCAGAATTTGCTGCACATAATGAAAAAAGTCCCAACTCAATATCTCAAGCCGTTCTAGATTCCCTATAAAGAGCGTTGTTTTATACTTCGACCAGTAGCGAACTTTTAAACCGGAAGTGCGAACCCTATCATTTTTCGGCGGTTCATAACACACATACATGCGCAAATAATGAAAAAAGTCCGAAATCGATATCTCAAGCCGTTTCGGAGGAGATACGTTTACAACAATAAAACAGATAGAGAGCGTTGTTTCCAAAGTTCAAGGTCACACAAAATTCCCTATTTGTGCCTCGACTTCGTATACTCAATGGCTATGCAAGTACCAACTTTCAAATCAATCGGTCAAACCATTTCAACGATATAAGAGATCAAACATCGATTTCGCAAGTTACTTTTGTGTTGCGAAAAACCCAAAAAATCAACAAAATGGCGATAACTCCGAAGGTCAAGGTCGGACGAAATTCTCAATGGGCCATTTTCAGAGAACTTCCAAAGTTATATACTAAAGCCGAAAACAGCAGGTGGATCGGTCCAGCCGTTCCGGAGATTAAGGCATGTTATTGGAATAAGAAGAATAATAATAAAAGCCAGAAGAATTACAATATACTTCCATGTTAAAACATGGAAGTATAATTACACAATATATGTATTGGTATACATACAGTTACTAAGCATATTTCGTTAACTGTATTGATTAAAACATATTTCATTATCCCTCAATAACTAAATACAGATGCATGCAGTGATGATGATGATCAGAGCACAAGTTCTAGAACGTATATTGAGTTATTGAGTATTTTCATTCGGAGCTCAAGCTGGGTAGTATACATATAAAGGATAGAGAAGTTTTAGTATATTATTTTTGCATATGGTATCAGTAAAATAATTCCGAAAGGATGGGATGTAATTCTAAAGATGGAGATCTGAGTTTATTTAAGTGTGGTTATGTGTTGTTTGCATTAATTGTATTCCTTAGGTGCATAAAAACAAATAAATGAATATTTATGTAAGCGATAAAATTAGTCGTATCGTTTCGGACATATTGTTAATGCTATTGTTAGTTTGTACCGTCATGAGTGTTCAGAACATGCAGTGTATGTAGACTCGGGAGAATGTTTTCATGGTCACTTCTAATGTATATTTTGAAATAGTTAAATTAGTTACACGTGCATGAATTTGACTTAGAACTGTCAGGCTACAGCCAGTCGCAAAGCCGCTTTGACCAATCAAATGAGCGGAAGGTGTTATTAAGAAATACCTAATAACACCAGGAATTATGAAATACCCGAGTCTCAAGAAAAGTCGCAAGTCATCAGTACTATGATTTATGTTATTGCATAACAATTCCAAATATACTCTTAAAAATATAACCAAGGTTTAGTTAAACTGTGACCCAACCTTTAGTCAACCGAATCCGACTAAACGCTGGGTTAGATTGTTGGGTTAACTAGTTGGGTTAATAAAAAGTAACCAAACATTGGGTTAGATTAACCACACTTTGGGTTAAGCTAACCGAACGTTCATGTTTTACGTAACTATAGGGTTCGAGAAAACATTTATCAATATATAATTTTATTTTATCTCATAGATGCGTTTTGACCATATTATCTGAGATTTTGGAAAATAATTAAGGTATCCCAAAAATAAGTCCAATCAATGGATTGATTTCAGACATTAACGTCTGAATAGATGGACGATATTAAATTAAACCAGACTTCGAACCTAGTAAGTAATATGTAATGTATGAAACGAGGTATAACATATAATGACTACCTTTTGTGGAATAAATTAACAACCTAGAAAATAATATGTGTACCAAAAACAAGCAATATTACAACTATATAATTCCGACATAACAGATGCATTCGCCGTGTATTTATTTGAGTTTGATACAAATAAAGAGAAGAAAATATGACAAAGAGAGCTCACATCCAGCAAATCTGTATCATTGGGCGCAGCTGAAACCAGTGTTTATTAACTATACTAATCTATAACCCAACAATCTAACCCAACAATTGAACCCAACTTCTGGAATATTAACCCAACATTAACCCAACTTTGGATAACCAGCACATCTGTATCAAGGGGCGCAGCTGAAACCAGTGATTATTAACTAAGCTAATATATAACCCAACACTCTAACCCAACAATTGAACTTCTGGAGTATTAACCCAAAATTAAACTAACTTTGGATAACCAAACAATTTTAACTAAACTTTTATGAGTCTATGTATATAACTAAAACTAGAATACTCACAGGCTGATCAAATGGAGCATTGGATCCGCCATTCTCCCACGGGTTTTCTCCGTCAAAGCCCCCTTCTGCAAAGAATCCCTCCGATGGGGTATTTAATCGCATTATTTCTATATCATCCACCTTTGTTCTGAGAGGAAACAAATGTTTCAATATACAAAATGTATAACGGCCATTTAATTGTTGGCGGACAGATGAGAGGTAGTTATAATATATACTATTGTCATGATAGACCATTCGAATTTATAACCAATGATAACTCAACCGATCAATTGACACAAGCTTCCATTTCTACGGGAGATAACACTTCTGTAACCATACTCACTGTTATATTACCAAAGATGTTCCGCAATTGCAATGTGTTTGCATTCTCTCGTATTGGCTGTAGCTATGGTGAGCTATAATTTACTTTGTGAGCTACAAGTCACAATGGACATGTGGCACATATGATCATATAATTTATCAAAAGTTGCTATGAACAAACATTGTACCGATTTGTTTGGTGATAGAGTTATCACTTCAGCAACCACGCTCACTGTTATATTGCTTAGGTATTGTTAGAACTCGGTAAACAATTGACACAAGCTTCCATTTCTACGGGAGATAACACTTCTGTAACCACACTCACTGTTATATTACCAAAGATGTTCCTCAATTGCAATTTTGTTTTGCATTCTCTCGTATTGGCTGTCGCTATGGTGCTATAATTTAGTTTAGTCACAATGGACAAGTGGCACACATGATCATATAATTTATCAACGGCTGCAATGAACAAACATTGTACCGTTTCGTTAGTGATATTAACTTAATATGACATGGTCCCAGGCAGAATGTTGTAAAATAACATTTATCTGAAGTCAGACCTCATTATTGTACACACTTCAATGTTGCTATGCATCGAGATAAATGTATGTCGCACGGTGGTAGAAGCCATATAGCATCGGTAAAAGGGTTCAACTATAAGTCGAATATACAGATGCAACTATACTGTAATGTGGATGAGTTCAGGGCTTTATTCTATAAAACACACTTCTTGGAATTGGGTCCGAATATTCCATCTTTAATTCTGAGGCTGATGTCAGAGTTAATAAATCTCCCCCTGCTCAAACTTATCACAATTCCGTTACTGAGTATTTCTCGTACGATAATTTCACGCTCCGATAACAATACCACGTACGTCGACTTTGACATAATCAGTGCTAATTACAACAATTGTCGTAAATGGGTAGCCTTCGGCAAATTTCTAAAACCTGTTAAAACATTATACAATGGAGTCTCGTTGCGTCATAATTATTATCGCAAAAAGCCCATTTATGAATAGTCGCTCGAATTAAGAATATATTGTGTAAAAAGATCCAGATTATCGAAACAAATAATTCATGGGAATATATTGTTAGCGGCTTTCTCTACATATGTATAATTACGCAATCATCGATGTTTTTCAACGGGTAACGCCTTGGTAACGAAATCACACCTGTCAAGTTATAACCAATCGCGAACTGCATGGAATAAAATATAAAAAGCTACGGAAATGTTGGGTAGGGAGGATAGAAAACACTAGAGAGATTCAGAATTTGGAAGATTGCTGTCGGACAAGTTTACCCGTCGGGCTGCATGCTATGCGGTCCGGCGCGGGGTCAGTATATGCTAGACAGATGTTATGTATATATATATATATTGTTGCTGCTGTTACATCTGTTTATCCATGAACAAATTAAAACGACTAATTCCTCAAGATTTGTACACTTCTTCTAACCCGGAACATCTACACGGAAAATCTTCTACTGGACACGGAACACGCTCTACGCAACAGTCTGTGTTTCATTCATATACATATCCGCAAACCAGAGCTTATCATGATTCCCCTTCTAAAGAGGGTCTACTATATTTCTACTAGACTCGGAAAACAGCTCGACTAAATTTGTGGTTGAATCGCGGCTGCGTTGAAGTACCATCATCAACGCAATGATTCCGGTATATATTTATCTACATCTGATGGAGGATAAGTGACGCTGTTTATAATATACCCAAGATTTGATAACTTTTCTGCTAACACTTCGTCTACAAATATTCTGCCACAGATTTCGGAATCCACAAGACGGAGGACACATTTCTACATGTACAGTCCCTGCGCTGGATCAAACCGACTCTGTGGTATAGTCCGTTATTCTGCACATGGATACAGCAATTTTCACAATTCAAGATATACCTGCTGCAGTTAACGGAACATATTACAGCGACAGATGGATACAGATTCGATATCATATATTGGACACATTGGTGATTCGTTTATTTACGGAAACAGATTAATTGTTCTAACATTAAGTGACTATATGACTATATATAGGTTTCTTCTTCAATTCACGTTATTACAAAAATGTTTGATAATAATACATTCATTTGGCGTCATTGTGAAACACACACTAAAATGACGACTACCAATGCATCTAGGTAATATTAGATACGTATTAAATGGATAGGTAATTTACTTGCTTTCTAAGGGGAAATTAGTTCGTCGCTGCGAGCAGAACCGATGTCATGTAAGTAGCTCTACCCAAACAACATAAGGCCGCATACCTAATATTATACTCTACTCTAAATGTCAACAGACACTCAGTTTACTTTTTATCTCACTCCGAACTGTTAACTATACACCAAAACCCATTAAAAACTCAGTGTCTGTATCTATTTCACAGTTGCCAAATTCAAAACACCAACGTTTTACAAATACCAGACTGGAAACAACATCCTCATATCTCGCTCATCCCAATATTTTTCATCTGCCTACACAGGCTAATTACTTAAATGTTGCTTATATGATTCAAACATCATATATCCAATCGACATTCTTAAGTTAATTTCATTTCATCATTTCAACAAAACGTTCAAGGCTACAGGCCATTATTTCAAACAGGTGTCTATCGTCAACACCATAATTGGATTTTCTCATGGATTCTAACTCCTATTAAATTCAAACACTATTTGATTGTTGCTTACATCAACACAAGTGATGTAACTAATCGACAACTCAAATATTCCAAGTTAAATATATATCAAGTGCAATACCAAATTGCAATTCAATTTCGCTTCTACAGCTAATATATTCCTCATTCAATTATACATCGGTATTAAATCGTAGCTCTATTATTTCAATAGTCTAATCTTCGATAATACTCAGTATGTTTCACATAGTGGTATTCATACACACTTTCAGAAGTCACTGGTCCAATTCTCCTAGAATTCTATCTATTATTTTCTATGTGTTATCTGCTAACTCACTTAAGGAGACTTGATCACTCTTCTTTAGGGGCCTTGCTTAAATGACACTACTTATTTCTCCCTCAGGATCACGACTTCTTATCATGTGTATGCTTATTCACCTTATTACACAAGTCAACGCCACCAAGCAACGACTTAACTATGGTGTCGTTTTCCAAGAAAACGGCAATGTGTATCCAATTAAACTTCAATTCTCTTCTATATTCAAATTATCGTGTACTGAGGAGACTTTCCAATGTCATACATGAACCCACTCACACTGTCTTTGATACAGACAAAGTGCACTTGAATGAGGATGGACAGCAACGTCTCAAACGGAATATAAAGAAAACCATCATTAATTCTTTACATGCTTTCAGCTTCACCTAATGTTCACATCTCATCATTCATTCATATTACTACACGTGGTTTCATATTTTCAATTAAGACGCCGGAGTCGTCTTTTCGCGGTAAGGGGGTAATGTCAGAGTTAATAAATCCCCCCTGCTCAAACTTATCACAATTCCGTTACTGAGTATTTCTCGTACGATAATTTCACGCTCCGATAACAATACCACGTACGTCGACTTTGACATAATCAGCGCTAATTACAACAATTGTCGTAAATGGGTAGCCTTCGGCAAATTTCTAAAACCTGTTAAAACATTATACAATGGAGTCTCGTTGCGTCATAGTTATTATCGCAAAAAGCCCATTTATGAATAGTCGCTCGAATTAAGAATATATTGTGTAAAAAGATCCAGATTATCGAAACAAATAATTCATGGGAATATATTGTTAGCGGCTTTCTCTACATATGTGTAATTACGCAATCACCGATGTTGTAACAACGGGTAACGCCTTGGTAACGAAATCACACCTGTCAAGTTATAACCAATCGCGAACTGCATGGAATAAAATATAAAAAGCTACGGAAATGTTGGGTAGGGAGGATAGAAAACACTAGAGAGATTCAGAATTTGGAAGATTGCTGTCGGACAAGTTTACCCGTCGGGCTGCATGCTATGCGGTCCGGCGCGGGGGTCATTATATGCTAGACAGATGTTATGTATATATATATATATTGTTGCTGCTGTTACATCTGTTTATCTATGAACAAATTAAAACGACTAATTCCTCAAGATGTGTACACTTCTTCTAACCCGGAACATCTACACGGAAAATCTTCTACTGGACACGGAACACGCTCTACGCAACAGTCTGTGTTTCATTCATATACATATCCGCAAACCAGAGCTTATTCCCCTTCTAAAGAGGCTCTACTATATTTCTACCAGACTCGGAAAACAGCTCGACTAAACTGATAAAGTACTCGATTGGCATCGTCTGGTGATTTACAAGAAGTCGCCAATACAATTTAATTATCGAGATTTATAGTATACTCGACACCTTCTGCGTGGCTAAAATTACCGGATTGTAACTTTATATTATATATCGTATCTCATATTCATGGTATGCTGGAGTATACTTACATGATATAGTGCTCACTCCACTCTAAAACATAGGTATGGATTTCACTCGAGAAAGTGCCTTCGTTTTTGTGTCTGTGAAAAAAAAAGAGTCATATCAAACAACTATGAACAAAATAGACAGACCAATGTACATACATGATGTGCACAACGCTCACTTGGACAGACGAAATAATAGGCGGTTCATTATGTATCAGATGTACGGAAGCACAGATCCAGTATATGTGTGCTTCAGTGAGCGTGACTAAATTATCGATATACAATTAAATATAATGTATCTTTTCCGGGGAATAATAACAACATTTTTATACAACCCGATTCCAAGACTACAAATAGCTTTTTATTTAATACAATACAAATACAATCGAACACATTGGGTATAATATTTGTCTGTAAAGGCATAATACAGTGGTTTATATATGATGCAACCCAGCGTAAATCGCGATGAGATCTCTTAGGGTACGTTCATACGCTGGCAAGTTTGCACGGAATGGTTTTGCAGGAATTTCGTCATTGAAATTCACATGGTACCATAATATGAACGGAAACGTGCATATAACATGCATCTTTACCAAAGCGAACGACATATGAATAGTACTATTTATATAGTCACACTTGTAACAGAGCTACTGACATTTGCATTCAAATATCGTATGATTGATTCTTGCGAGATAATTGCATATTATTTACAGGCAAATTCCGGTAGCATCGCTACAGGTGGTACTACATTTATTTTAATTCGCATGTAGTTAGCTGTGGTTCAGATGTATTTTATACATTTGTTTCAGTTCATATTCTGGCACCATATCGTTTTCTACGACGAAATGCCTGCAAACCATAACGTGAAAACTTGCCATTGAATGAACGCAGCCTTAGTTGATATGAAGTTTGGCTTGATTGATGGTGCCAACAAGACAGATTTCTCCCTCGTTGTACGCTCCGCACGTTTTCGCGAAAATTATGTTTTTAAGCAAATGCCTTTTGTACTGTCCCGAAAATGTGATAACAACGTCAAATTAAATTAATATTAAATAATCATCTTAGCTATGATGTTATAATCTATATAATCTATATTAAAACTTTTGGTTATTATATTTTTTATTGAGAACGAAGAACAACAAATAAGTAAAAGACAAAATACATGCACTCGTTCATGCTCCCAATCCGGAACATGAGGGAGCGGAACTCTTCCATGCCCTGGTCTGCTTTCTTACCATATATTTATATTTACATTAAAATTTGCTACGGAGATATACACAATCTTTAAAAGGACATACGACAATCATAGTGAAAATTTTTAAAGGGATGTAAATAATTCACCACTAAGAAGAACATGGACATATACTTCTGTTCATAATTTTAATATTGACAACACTCCAGTGCTGATAATTCGCATGTTGAAATCACTGTTATGTAAAAATTACTGTTTCAGTGTCAGTTGTTTTATAAACAAACTTACCAATTGAAATTGCAAATCAAATGTTTGCATCACAAAGGTTTTAGAATACAACATATCGCCATTGTGCTGGTGGAGTTATCAATAGTAACAATAAGAACACAGACTATATATATTACCATATAATGATTAGTGATAATGTAATAATAATACAAACATTTTACTTTTGGGAAGGCATTGTGCCCCTTTAAATGGAAATAAGACCAACAGACGCACACATAACGTAACTTGGCTTTTCCCCGTTTCCATCGAATATATTTCTCTGAAAACTAAATCGGACAGACACATCAAAGTCGATTCCCGCCATTGGGGCTTTCGACCAGGAGAAAGTATGCTCCTTGTGCATAACGCCAGTTCACTTTTCGCCTCGAATCTCAATAGATGCTGATTCCGCATTGGACGGCAAAATATCGGGAAGGACACTGAGTAAACTCGGAAACTAATTTGAATCCGCTCCAAACTGTTTGGAATTTGTGTAATTGCAAAAACATTTATGTTGATATAGGGGAGACGACTCTATCGTTGTAGGAATACCAGTCTTTGTGTGTGTCTCCGTGTGGACAACGAATTTAAGATAGTGCAGACGGACCAGTCTGTCTATCCGTCTGTCCGTCCGTCTGTTTGTTCGGATTTTTCTCCCAGACCCATAGACCGAATTCAACCAAATGTGGTGTGGTGACTTTGATTTAAAATTTTGTTTAATGAAATAAATAAAAAAAACCACCCAAATTAAAATAAGCTCACTACGGGCCTATTTCAGAATCAAGTAAAAGTGAATATTTAGGTTCAATATGAAGCAGATGTAAGCTCTTTATATATGTGTTTTCATTTTGGTCCGCGCCGTTCAACAGGAAATTGTCTTGGCTTTATATTGACGAATCAAGTACGTCGAATAAGAACCTATGTGAATATATATATTTCAAAATGTGCGCGAAGCGCACACGGGGACCCCAGGCACATAACGCACAAAGGGACCACATGCCCCTTTGTGCAGAGGCCACGGAATACTGTGACGCTGCATAAGTTTCAGCTACTTTCTATATAAAACGAATGTGCTGATGTCAGTGGCGTTGCTAGATTGTCTCCGCTGGAGAGTGTCCAACTTACAAAAATCCCAATGGGCTCATGGACCGATCTAATTACTATATGGTATATAAATCATATCAATGACACTTATTCGTGGTTTTATTGTATCAGATCGGGCAGTTCACCTTGAAGGCTACTCACAGTCTCTTGACAAATGACCTCGTGTTTGTCCATTGAGTTCCCCAGTGGACTGCTGACGTCACAGTATCAGTCCCCTGATTCACTCCGTTCAGATCCACAGCTCGCACATTACCTGCAATAATAAGGCGGAATGTGTGTTTATTATGTTTCTACCACTTTGACGAAACGATTACAATGTTTGACTAACTGAAACCATGTCTACCCTTGTGACTAAATGTTGCTTATTATTGATCAATTATCTGCCTATTTACCTCTTTCTATAATAAATGGATATTAACCGTCATTTAAAAGTGTACATAGGAATGGCATATTATTCATTTGGAGGGATACAAGCAGAAGACAGATTTTTAAAAAGTGCAGAAGGAGCCTTAGGGAGCAGAAGGGAAACGAACTTATTATCTGAACATTTCCTATGGGGTAACTACTCATCTATTGTGCTTTAATATATAATTCTGGCAGTACATTCGTACTTATTTCTTTTGTTAGACGTCGTCTGGTAGACGATTTGGCGCGATGTACAATTTACTCCAAGGGGTGGGGGGGGGGGGGGTAACAAAACAGTTAACAAAATGTTAGTCTATGCTGGAAATATGTAAGCATCTATTTTGCAAGAACTAATAAAACCTTTGTGTTGAGATGAGTTTTATGTCATACATGTATGTCCACAGCCAAATTCCCAGCTGACCAGTTATCTCTAACATTGTGGTATATCAAAAGTTGATTTTTCCATACTTGAGTAAATGACCTTAGTACCAACATTTGTAATAAGTATGTGTTATTTCAAGGTAACATTGCTTGCAAAATCACAGAGGCACAAATTCGTTGATGTTTCTGTTACACTTTTAGAGAGACTTACCTCAGACAGTGGTTGCTTTATGTTATGTTAACTTGAAGGATTTTCCACTCTTGAGCTATCTCACGAGGTGGAAAGTTTAGATGGATATACACAGGAAACAACTTAATTGTTAAGCTAATTCACCACATGAAAGAATTTTTTTTTTTTTGAAGACCACACGAAGCATATTATATAACAATACATTTTAGTCACAATTTTGGGAAGAGCGTTCTCATAAAGTACACAAATGAGTGGACATAAATAACTGCCATAGCAAGTACGTGGTCTGAACTAGTAACATGCTAGAATGGCAACTAATTGAGTTTAACATTGCTTCAAGGATATTCACATAATGTTAGTTGTGTGTTGGAAAATGGTAAGCATCCACCTTTGGGCTGAGATGAGTATTAGCCTAACGTTTAGGTCATATGTTCATAGCCAAATCCCCCAGCTGATCAGCTATCTCTAACACTGGGGTCTATTTACTGTTGATTGTTCCAAGTTTGAGTTGACTGACCTGCGCATACCAACATTTTTATTCATTGGGCTAGTTCTTAAATGAAACCGCACTTGTTAATGGCGGCTTCTCACAATTTTCTAGCGAACAAACTAACATTCTGTGAACATTCATTAAGCAGTGGTGAACTCAATAATATTGTCATTCGAGCCCTTTACTAGTTCAGATCATGTACTTGGTATGGCACTTATTCATTTCCAATCAATTTGTATACTTGCTGAGAACGGTTCTCCCAAAATTTCCATTCTTAATCTATGATTAATGTAATCCTTTTGACATTTGTATTGATATGTAATATGCTTGGTGTGTTCTTCGGATAGCATATGTTCATGCATATGCTGTACTAGCTTAGCAATTCAATAGTTTTATGTGTATGTCAAAAACTTTCCATATAGCTCAGGCGTGGAAACTACTTAAACATTTTTGTTTGTTTTTACATCTAAAATGTATATATTTTTTTCAATAAAATATATGAAAAATAAACATTTGTCGTGTGTATTCTCATTTTAATAAACATGTGTTACTGATTTTAAACTGTGTCTGATGGATAATATTGTATTACAAAACACTTACGCGCGTGTTTGTAAAATCACTAGATTTTCAAGCTTGGCCTGAGTTGAAGGACATCTCATATGTGCCATTCCGATCGATACATGGCAATTTCGATAATAAATGACAATTGTTCACGCTCACTGAAGTAAGTAAATTTGAAGCCACGAACACTCATACTGAATCCGTGCCTCCATAGTTCTGATTAAAATAGGTATTTTAGTGTTATGACCAATTATGTATAGGAGATCTATGGACTGTCCCGTATGGTACTACCTCTTGATTCCATAATGTTGATTTCCCCTCCTCTTGGATGTTCTCCGTAGATGTCCGATTTCGGGAGCATCCATATTGCTGAAATGTAAGTTTAATAAAATTGCTTTAGTAAGTCAAGAGTATTATATATATTACTCGAACGCATATTTTCGAGTACCTTCCGTATTCCTAAGTATATCTTGTGTGGGTAGACGCGTTTTTACACATCGAAAGAATGTAATTCTATAATGTTAATTTGTTCAGGCTTACTGAATCAAGTACACCTGAAGCAATGTACCCCCATACTGAGTCCGTGTCTGCATAAATACGACATATAGATAATCACGCCACTATACAGTAATCGTTTGGCCAGTTGGTCACAGGCACAATTTCGGAGGAAATGCATTGTGCCGTTCCAATATAATGGTTGTTCCGTTCCCTGTAAATTTGATTGATTTATTGTATCACCAATAACACATGGTATATGTCTATATGACACAGTACATAATATGCATATAACATACATTAGTCAATAATATATATATACATATACAAAGATGGATTTTACTGAACGGGTGACACTGGGTATAAAATTTGATAAATAGTTCAGTGCAGTAGTATTTTCATTTTCAACAATTAAGCAGGATTTACACAACATAACGGATATGCCAATAGCTCTTTCCATTATGTTCTGTACCTTCAGCTTCACTGCTTCCTTCATGTAAGATAACTATTTTATCCGTTTGCATGCAAGTTTTAGAAATATACAATGTCGTGTCAGTATTGCCACGTTACATATAGTGAGTAAAATGTGGAATTTCTTTCTAACTGGATATCTCCAATAATATTGTGGGATGTATTTCTCACTTTTGCCACATTCTAAAACAAATTGGAATTCATCCCCTAAAACACAATTATTTTTCAATTGTTTTTACGATTGTTAGATTTCCATCAGCACAATTTGTTTGGTAACCTATGATTAGATGTTCGAATTTTCGTCAAATGTTCTGACAAATAAAATGGTATGTGAATAAGAAATTTACTTAAACTTGGATAAGGTATAATTGCATTATAAAATTTTCCTCTGTTGAACCCCGAGATACTAAAATGCCATTGCTGAAAGAAATGATTATTCAGATTATATTCCATATGTTTTCGTTCTGATGGTGACAATGGTAGTTGGCGATCCCACACGGGATGTATACCGCACCCCTGCATCACACCTCGAACCCCATTCGGCCATATAAACTTTTTGTGAACATATTATCATTACCATCTAATTCCATAGTTATATGATTATAAGTAGGTTCATATTGAGCTTATGATCCAAGAGAAGAGGCTATTTATATTGAATATTATACTATATCACCGTTATCACGAGTCATCGTATATGACGTGTATCATTTGACATCACTGGTTGCTTGACAACTAATTCCTGCAGATTCGTAATCATAACTACACCCATCAAGCAATTTCCGGTCATGATCGTGTGATATTTACCTGGAAATAACCAGTCTCCTGTGGGGATCCTCGCTTTAACTGTGACTCTCCCATACCTCATCGCCGCCTTCGTCAGTATCTGACCTGACATAACAGGTGGTAGGGTAGCGTGCTCCCCCAAGCGCCGGCATCCATAGTTGTACGTCTCCGTACAGCACCCGAACAACTCTGAAATACGGTAATACTAGTTTTCAGTTTACTTCAGTACATATCCCATTTTGACTGTACATAATTTATATGAAGCGTGCATATATACACCATGCGTCGCCTCCACAATACACTTGTTCTCGCCCATTAATACCAAAAATATGGTTTAATCCGGACTACAAAATGACGAGCAAATTCTAAGTCGAAAAGGGGCATAACTCCGTCAGAAATGGTCGAAACGTCAGTGATCGGTCAATAATCTCATTGACACCATACAGGTCACATATCTCATCAGATCGTCACTCAACTTCATACGGATCTTCGGGGTGAACTCTTGAGGAGAGGCGCCCATTTTTTCTGAAATTCGTTCAAAACATGGCCGTCAGCAGTCATCTTAAATTTCAGATTTGATCCATGGGCACACCCTGCAGCTCGCATTTATTGAGAATTGTTTCGAAAATGGACCGTATGTTTATGATCACCTCTAGATGAGAGCTAAATGTGTATCGAGCTTGAATGATTTTCGATGATAAATATGGCTGCCGGCAGCCATCTTGGATTTTAATCTTTGCATGTATGACTAAATTCTTAAACACACCCTACAGACGACATCACTCATCCGTCTGTCAACAAACTTAATGTGGATCTTCGAAATGAATACTACATGGGAGGCAACAAATGTCTCAGAATTTCGTTGATAATTATGGCTCACATTTATTGGAGAAATGTTTTGCAAATTTACACACTTCGGTTCACCTCTAGATCTGAGCTACCGAATTTGAACAATTTTCACTGTGAAAACATGGCCGCTGGCAACCATTTTGTATTTTACTCATTGCATGACTAAATCCTCTGGCACGCCTTACAGACGATATCCCTCATCCAAGCACCACCAAACTTCATATGATTCTTCGGTGTGATCACACTATGGGAGCCATTATTTGTCTCCAGTGGCCATATTGGTTTTCACAGTTGAACCAATCGGCACATTATGCAACCCACATTTATTGGAGAAATGAGCTATATTGTCATTGACACTTTAATTTGACGAGGGTTGTCTTACTTTAACGTACAAAATATGAAAATAGTTAGAAATTTCTTCGGTAAGTTTTGTTCGGCATACATGATTGTATATAAGGTTTATAAACCATATCTCATCCCTATATGTTCACGTAAAATCACGTATGCATACATACTTGAGTTTCAAACGTGCCATGCTCGCTTAATATAGTTTGGAATATTTGTTGTGGCAATGATTCAGTATATTGTGCGGGGTGATTGACCTCCGATTTATATTTTGCGATATTTTAAACTGAAAACGAGATGTACATTAATGACATCACGTTGATTATGTTTGCACAACAATGTGATCAAACGCAAACTGGAAGCGAATACACGTCTTCATACTATACATAGAGAATGTCCAACGAGTTATACTGGGATATAAGATTTTATGAAACGAGTTTGATAAATTTGATTCACAAATACTCGTAGACGAGTTGTGACCCAAATTTATCAATCGAGTTTCATAAAATCTTATATCCCAACACGTGTTAAAGATCTTGTATATCTAATGAAACACAACTAAAGCTTTATGCATTTTTAACCAATCAAATTCCTTAAAAGAAGTTGCAAAATGCATATATTTACAGCGAAAGACTAAGACGCTTCACAATCGTATACGACAGTATTGCGCTCTGGATGGCGATAGAAAATATAGTCCCCGAATTTGGCTCTTTGTTTTTATATCTATTTTCGTTATTGCACCGAAGATGGACAATAATTTAACTTTAACGAACAAGCGATAATTTTGCATTGTCTGACGTTGGTGTCATGTGCGGCTTTTCTAAATAGTATTAATACGCCTGAATCAATGTAAATATGCGGCGCGGTCATTTTTTTTTTTTTACGCGATGCCAAGTGATATGAAGCACGGGCCTATTCATCAGTAGTCACGTGAGAAATATGTGATGGCAGTTTTAATGATATAATAGGGGTTTCATGTGATATGTGTACATATTTATATTGGTTCTGAATTTTGGTTCAAGTGAAGAACCTACACATGTATGAAGATCATGAGGCTACTCTTATTGCTCAAAGTGTAGTATATGTTTACTGTAGCTGCAGGGTTCACATTATTACATTTTCAGATTTTTGTCGTTTTGGAACAAGAACCAGTCTACTCAACAAGATACATTGAGAGCGCGACACCAAACAGTCACGAGCATCGCAGAAAGAATGACACACGCCAGCTATTTAGGAATTATCATTCAAAATATAAAATTATATCAACTTTGAGATTAAAATATATTATTACTTCCATGAAGTATAAACTTAGGCAGTTGTCACATTTTGCGCATTAGAATGGTCCTTGCCCATATTGAACCATTTGCCCCATTCGTAGTAACCTGACCTTTTCCGCTGTACTTGCAGGTCGGTTTGGGGTCATTGGATTTTGACCGGCAGAGTAATTAAACCAAGGGATTCACGCGAAGATAATTACTCTGCCGGTCAAAACCAATGACCCAAATCGATCTGCAAGTCACATATATAATCATATACCAATACATTTTAATAGAACATTAATAATTTGAACAATTTTTCAAAACTACCACAACAATTGTAAGTAACATATTGTTCAAATTCCAACACAGTATCCCAATAACAACACGTAGCAAGAGCGTACACTCGATCGTGACGTTGGTGGTTCGTCACTTTTTGTGAAGTGGACACCACGCATCGAGCGCGTGGACACGGTGGGCTTGAAGTGACGTAGCTGTTCATCGATTTTTATGAAGTCGACTTCAGTTATTACCCGGTGAACGTTGGAAACGTTCGGGTAACCGTATCGCGATTTGTACAGATTCTTACGGAAGCTAATTATGTGATTTCAGAGAGAGTGTGTTATTGTTATAGTATGAATAACTACTACCCACGAGGAACATCCATAATTTCTGTGTCGAGAGCTCCTTCTGCTGAAAATTTCGGATGATCAACCGTCAGAGTCTGGAATATATAATTTATTATTCATGCTGTACATGTGCACGATACTTTTCCAACGCCCACACACTCAGACATATCAAGTACAAAATACACGTAGTTAGAAATAACACTATACATGTATACTATATATGTTTGCTCCTCAGAACGTTGTTCGTCCTTGGTATACATGTACGTGATATGCTGTCAAGGGTCACAGTTTACATAAATTGTTGTTACAAAAATACCAGCATTGACTACTATACCATATATCATGCATCGTTCCTACCTTGGTGAGAATTTACACCTTTAGCACAATGAACTACTACATGTACATATATAACAAGATTTACGAATAGCTTTCAGTAGTCATACATTGTTCGCACCATCCGAAATTCTTGTTCGCAGGCTTAACGACTTATACGAGTCCGTTTGTAAGAAAATAATCCAGTTTAAACCACTTGCCACTCTTATCAATGTGATATGAAAAATGTACTTAAAGGCACCGATTACCTTCGCGGTGTATATATGCTGTTATAATAGGCACACCCGTTAAAGCCATGAACAGAAAGAATATTTAAATATAGACATATGTTATTCTAAATATCGCATAAAAGTATGTTATTTTCAAGTTCGTACGCGTGCTATGTTAAGTAAACAAAAGCCAGGTTATGTAACATTTTTGGCTTGTGTTTACAGAACAAAGCATACGAAGTTGACAATAGCATAGATTATTTACGCGATATGTTATTGCTAAAAGAATAAAGTATGTCTATATATAATGTGCTTTCTGTTTGTGGCAGTTTTAACGGGTGCGAATATTATAACAGCAATCCCCCCGCAAAGACCAATCGTGCTTTTAATTATGTTGTTATCAGTCATAGCCAGTGGTATGTTCCATTGCCGCACAGCTCGCGTGCCCACGCTTGGTTTAATGAAACCTTGATGGTAACTACTGATATCGCAAAACGGCTATTGATAGAAAGAAAAAAAATCCTAGTGACCTAGTACTCTATATATTCGTAATTCTTATTTCTAGTAGTTCATTGTGCAAAAGTGGTCAATTGCATATATTTCGAGTGTTTTTTACATTATAATTCACTAAGAACGGTTTCATGGTATGTGTGGAAAAGACACAGACCATTGTATTATAAGTTCTTAATCAGCTTTTGCTGTGCAACTTCCAAAATGTCACATTGATGAATGGGCACATACGTAGATACAATACATGTATCATCTTAAAAAGAGTGCCAATTTTCCGAAAACATCAAAAATAAGCACAAGTAATCATCAAAGATGGAAAATGAAAATTCACCAATTTCTATACTGGGCATTATATTAGCAATTTTACTTGTAAGGTCTGGAGTAGAAAGGAACCCAGGGCCAGTCTGTGATCGATCAACGAAAACAATAACTATATTCCACCAGAACATACGAAGCATAGTTACGCCACAAACTCGAAAAAATAGTAGATTTTATCACTGATTACGATATCTTAGCTTTCACTGAAACTCACTTAGATCCCTCTTTTTCATCAGAAAAACTAGAAATCACTGGTTAGTGTAGCCCAATAAGAGAAGACAGAAATTCAGAAGGAGGTGGAATTTGTATATATTTTGCAGAGCATCTAATATATCGTAGAAGACATGATCTGGAGTTTGATTCCTCAATATTTTGGTTCGAAATATGTTCAAAATCGCGACTATTCCTGTTCGGGTTGTCTTACAGATCTGATCAATACTGTCACCCGAGTTATTGGGAATTATTGGAAACATCTATTCATGATGCATTAGACATAACTGAAAACATTATATTAACCGGGGATTACAATTCAAATCTCCTTGATCCGGCCTCAAAATTAAATGATATAATCAACTTTTACACCCTCAAAAACGTAGTCACGTCCCCAACAAGAGTTACTCAAAGTTCTCAAACACTATTGGACCCTATAATTATTAACGGCGATTTTAATCTGCAAAATTCTGATACCATAGATTTGGAAATTTCTGACCATTACGGTGTCTATGCGACCGCCTGTTATGATAATAATCGCACATCCTCTTTTAAAGACAAATCTGGGACCATAAACACGCTGACTTCGAAAGGGCGGGTAATCTGATAAACGACCTGAAATGGAATGATCTTCTTCTCCCCCTTGAATTAAATGAAGCTGCAGAACTGTTCACTAAAACATTTATTGATATTATGTACAAATGTATCCCATTTAAACATTTCACCATCCGAACAAATGATAAACCATGGTTTAATTCAGAAATACGCAGACAGATAAGACGTAGAGACATGTTGAAATCGATTGCTATTAAAAAAAATACCACAGAAACATGGAAAAAATTTAAACAATGTCGAAATCATATCAATACCATGAAGAAATTTGCTAAGGCACAATTTAATGAAAATTTAGAAGAACGCATTAGTACATCTGATTCAAAAGACTACTGGCAATTAACTAATTACCTCCTCAACAAGAAAAAGAAAACATTAATTCCCCCGCTGTATAGCCCATAAGGTGGGGTAAAACTGGATTCTAAATCATATGAAATTAACGATTTTTAAAATGCACAAATTCTAAACAAAAGATTCATTTTAAATTCCTCACTTGATGACATAAGTGCTAAAATGTTACGATGTACTGCACAGCAGATTGCTTTACCGTTGTCATTACTATTTAAAAAATCTCTGGAGGTTGGAATATTCCCGTCTTCTTGGAAAAATGCAAATGTTATACCAATCTTTAAAAAAGGGGGACCCCGCTGATAGTGCCAATTACATACCGATTTCATTGTTACCTATATCTGGCCAACGTATTTGAAAGATTGGTCCTAAAATATGTTTCCACTTTTTTAAATGAAAACAATCTTATTTACGAGCATCAATCCGGCTTCATTACCGGTCACAGTACAGTTTATCAACTAATTGATATATATCACCACCTTTGCCAGAACCTAGATAAAGGTCTGTATACGTGTTCCATATTTTTTGATATTTCGAAAGCATTCGAAAGGGTCTGGCATAGGGGGCTAATATATAAATTGCAGCAATATGGGATTGCAGGAAAACTTCTGAACTGGTTTCAAGATTACTTAGTAAATAGACGACAAAGGGTCCTGGTAAACAATATTTACTCTAAATTTGAAATTATACCATCCTGAGTGTCCCAAGGGTACATAATGGGGCTTTTTCTCTTCTTAATTTATATAAACGATATGCCCAACAATCTCTGCTCTAAAGTTCGAATGTACGCCGACGACACCTGCATCACTGCTTCTCACCATGACCTACAATCCTTAGCTAGAGAACTCAACAATGATCTCGAAATCGCATCACAATGGGCCAACAACTGGCTAGTAAACTTTAAACCAGCAAAGACAAAAGCTATGTCATTTTCCCTAACTAACAAAGACCAGGCCCCAAAACTATTTTTCCAAAACCAAGAAATAACCTTCATTAAATCGCATAGACGCCTCGGTCTCGATATCCAAGCAAATTTAAATTGGAATGATCACATTGAAAATATCTGTCGACGAGTATCAGGAAGACTATCCCAACTCAGAAAATTTAAATACAGTATCGACAGAAAGACGCTTGAAAAAATAGACAATACTTATATTTTGCCTATAATGGACTATTCTGATATTGTCTGGGCGAAAGCACCAAAATACTTGACTGATAAACTTGAATGACTCCATAAAGAAGCTGCCAGAATTGTAACAGGACTTAACCGATCGGTATCCGATAAAGACCTACTTCTTGAAATCGGCTGGCCGACGCTCAGTAATAGACGCGAACATCATCAGTTACATTACATACATTGTATATAAAATTACTAACAACCTTGCACCCAACTACTTATCAACTATCTTACCTCCTCGTGCTGGCAATATCTCGAGATACTCAAAGCGGAACCCTGGAAACTTTTATTGTTTCTTCTGTCACACAGAACATTTTAAAATATCCTTCCTACCCTTTATGACACAATCATGGAATAAGCTTCCAACAATCGTAACTGATACGTTTAACCTAAAAGAATTTAAGGTCAATCTTAGTTTTATAGATTTGACCCTAAAACCACTTCCTTATTTTCAAACTGGGAGTCGGAAAGAAAATATAATCCATTCTAAAATTCGCAACGGTTGCAGTGAACTTCGCTTAGATATGTATGATACCTTTATAGCCGAAAGCCCAGTGTGTAATTGTGGCACAGAAGCCTTTCACTTCTTTTTCGAATGTCCATTGTTCCGACCGCAAAGAACTAAATTATATGATAGACTAGACGAGTATGTTTTCACAATAGTAGACGTAAACCACTTCCTCAGAGGCGCCCCAAGCATTCCAAAGCATCGAAACCAGCTACTCTTTTACATTGTACAAAAATATATATCAGAAAGTAAACGTTTCACTTAACGAAGAAAAATCGTAAACAACTTACGGCACGGCATTGCATGATATCTACAGGAGAGGACCTCAGGACCGGTATAACATCAATCACCAGACATCATCATCAACATTCTTATTATTACATGTACATTATATCTGTTATTCATCTTGTTTAAACATTTGTGTAAATATTGTCGGGAGAGGGGCCACCTTAAGTTGTTATAACTTGTCCCCCAATCCTTTGTAAACTGAGTTACAATAAATATGTTTAAACGTAAAAACGTAAACGTATCATCGAAATAGTGTATGTTCAGTAAATTTAAATATATCGCATTTTAGTTGTTAATTCCTCAAAAACTGTCATTAAGTCTGTCAAAATGGCAATGTAACTGGTACGATAGAGCATGGACCATTGTCGCCACATGTACTGAACAAAACAGAACGAAGATAGACACCTTCCGCATAATGAACGGCGACAGTTAATTATTACGAATAGGGTACTATGTCACTAGAATGTGTGTTCTTTCTATCTATTCGTTGTCGTTTTTCTCTATTCCGAATCAAATTGTACGTCGTCGTGAAACGCGAGAATTTTGCCAAACATAAAGCGCTGAGCTATGACTTGATAATATAATTACTGCAAGAGGCACGATTGTCTCACAAACGGACTCTTTTTTCGTCAATTCTGCGAAAAGTATTTTTGGACCGTCCGAAAAAAATACGACTACAAATAGCTATTCGTAATAATTATCTGTCGTCGTTCATTGTGCGAAAAGTGTGACCCAATCCTTATTTGTGTAGACATTTAATCGTTGTTGTATATTGTCTTTTGGCATCATGCTCGCAGTACCACACACGTGTTTACGCTGGCGGCATAGACATATTTTAGTTTATATCAACAAACACAGTATCACTGAGTTGATTAAAGCGAAATGTCCTGCATAACAAATAACAGTATATTAGCACTAATGTTTGAGCGGTATCGCACATTACACCAGCGGCGAGATGTACGAAGCGTGTGCATGTATTATATCCACACATCACACCCACATACACACCCTCACACACATATATAGATAACATAGTCGAAAAAGAGCGACGTATTTTATCCCAAAGGGTTAACAAGATGCGTGAATTTAAACCAAAATTGTTACAAACGCAAACATGTTTGGTAGCGAGATCTTTCACTGGTACAGATCACTACACCATAACGCATGACATTTCAGATAAGTAAGGTATACACTGATGTCACCATGGTTACGAAGTACTTAGACGAAATAAAAACATAATTATAAAGTACAAGTATTTTGGCAGTAATGCTATTTAGATAGCGAATGGGAATAATTACCAGAGCAGAATCGTGGGAGCTATATTTTTGCCGGAAGGGTGCGCGAAGTGTTAACTTTCTTTCCAATAAATTGATCGGCGAATTTCGAAGACGGTCGCTTATTTTGAAAATCCGTTTTTTGTTTTTGTTTTTGTTTTTTGGAATACACATTCGATTGATGTCTGCCCCCATTTTGGCCTACATTTATATATGCGGTTATTGTGCCTCAAAAGATTGTAACCCACATGTTTGTATTTGTTACTTCTACATTTATTGTATCGGCTTCCTGTAAATAATTATTTGTTTTCAAAACAGGTAGCTATTAACGCATTCCATTTGTTGTCCTTGTTGGCAACTTGCCAACGGCAGCAGTAGACGCTATTTTCATTTTGGATTTTTGCATAATTTATATTTTTTGGTATAATTTATATTTTTCGCTTTCGGCATTTTGATTTCTGGTATAACTACATATATCTATTATATATTTTGGAAGATCTGTCTGTGTGTGTGTGGTGTGTGGTGTGTGTGTGTGTGTGTGTGTGTGTGTGTGTTCGCGATGAACTCGAAAACGGCTGACCCGATTTCGATGAAACTTCGTATGTGAGGGTACTATCGGCCGGGAATTGGCATAGGCATATTAATTTTCAGATCCGAGGTCAACTTTTCACGTGCCGAGGTCAAATCTGTTTTTACGCCGTTTTGCGCTAATATATTTCAGTTCGGTGCTCACAAATCGATTCGATATAGCGCGAATAATAAATTGCCAGTCATATAATTTGCACGGTTAGAATCTGTGGCGCTTCCTCTTTCCAATGATGTATCACACGCCTGTGTACATTTAAAGTTTCTACCTTAATTATCGAGAAGAACGCAGGACCATGCTTCGCTCATCGAAAAACATTCCATAAATATATTACGCAGTCAACAGATCGTGACGTGATCGCGTTTAACTCTTAACCGGCCGATGTCGCGTTAACTCATCACCGGCCGAGGTATCCGCAAATGACATTGGGCAATATATATATCTCGGAAACGGGTGGAGCTATCGACTTGAAATTTGGTATGTGAATGTATCTTGCCCCGGATACGAATTTTATCGGGTCGCCGAGCCCGTGCGACGCCAGCTTCGTGCATGCGCAGACCAGATCTCGGAAACGGGTGGAGCTATCGACTTGAAATTTGGTTTTTGAATAGCCCGGACGAAGTCGGGTCACCTTCTAGTCTATTATATATTTTTGGAAGATCTGTCTGTGTATCTGTGGTGTGTCTGTGTGTGTGTTCGCGATGAACTCGAAAACGGCCGACCCGATTTCGATGAAACATCGTTTGTGAGGGTACTATCGGTCGGGAAGCGGCATAGGCATATTAATTTTCAGATCCGACTTTTCACGTGCCGAGGTCAAATCTGTTTTTACGCTGTGTTACGGGACTTTCATTTGAGTTCGGTGCTTACAAATCGATTCGAAACAGCGCGAATAATAAAATGCCAGTCATAATAATGACACTGTGAGAATCTTTCGTGTTTCCTCTTTCCAACGATATATAATGCGTATGTATCCGTTTTAGTTATCTGCCTCAATTATCAAGAAGAAGTGGTACTATCTTCCATCAGGATAAAAACAATGCGTAACTTCTATGACGCCGTTAGAGGTCATAACGTTAGATCACGTTAACGCTTAACCGGCCGATGCATTTGACTTTTTCAGACGTCTTGGCGATATCTCGGGCACGTTGAAACTTGATAATTAATGAGCGTGTGTATATGAGGCGCGTTTATATACTTGAGTGGAAATCAAATCGGGTTAAACTGGCGGATTTTTACGGACGAAATTTTATGCATAGGGTATCTCGGTATCCGCAGGGCCGATTTCCCGGTATCCGCTGGGCCGATTTCCACCATTTTTGGGGTGTTGGTGTTTGACCCCACCTGACCTTGACCTTCAAAATGGTCAATTCAAGGTCAAAGCCCGGACGAAGTCGGGTCACCTTCTAGTCTATTATATATTTTGTTAAGATCTGTCTGTGTGTGTGTGTGTGTGGTGTGTCTGTGTGTCTGTGTGATCGCGATGGACTCGAAAACGGCCTAGCCGATTTCGATGAAACTTCGTATGTGAGGGTACTATCGGCCGGGAAGTGGCATAGGCATATTAATTTTCAGATCCGAGGTCAACTTTTCACGTGCCGAGGTCAAATCTGTTTTTACGCTGTGTTACGGGACTTTCATTTGAGTTCGGTGCTTACAGATCGATTCGAAACAGCGCGAATAATAAAATGCCAGTCATAATAATGACACTGTGAGAATCTTTCGTGTTTCCTCTTTCCAACGATATATAATGCGTATGTATCCGTTTTAGTTATCTGCCTCAATTATCAAGAAGAAGTGGTACTATCTTCCATCAGGATAAAAACAATGCGTAACTTCTATGACGCCGTTAGAGGTCATAGCGTTAGATCACGTTAACGCTTAACCGGCCGATGCATTTGACTTTTTCAGACGTCTTGGCGATATCTCGGGCACGTTGAAACTTGATAATTAATGAGCGTGTGTATATGAGGCGCGTTTATATACTTGAGTGGAAATCAAATCGGGTTAAACTGGCGGATTTTTACGGACGAAATTTTATGCATAGGGTATCTCGGTATCCGCAGGGCCGATTTCCCGGTATCCGCTGGGCCGATTTCCACCATTTTTGGGGTGTTGGTGTTTGACCCCACCTGACCTTGACCTTCAAAATGGTCAATTCAAGGTCAAAGCCCGGACGAAGTCGGGTCACCTTCTAGTCTATTATATATTTTGTTAAGATCTGTCTGTGTGTGTGTGTGGTGTGTCTGTGTGTATGTGTGATCGCGATGGACTCGAAAACGGCCTAGCCGATTTCGATGAAACTTCGTATGTGAGGGTACTATCGGCCGGGAAGTGGCATAGGCATATTAATTTTCAGATCCGAGGTCAACTTTTCACGTGCCGAGGTCAAATCTGTTTTTACGCTGTGTTACGGGACTTTCATTTGAGTTCGGTGCTTACAAATCGATTCGAAACAGCGCGAATAATAAAATGCCAGTCATAATAATGACACTGTGAGAATCTTTCGTGTTTCCTCTTTCCAACGATATATAATGCGTATGTATCCGTTTTAGTTATCTGCCTCAATTATCAAGAAGAAGTGGTACTATCTTCCATCAGGATAAAAACAATGCGTAACTTCTATGACGTCGTTAGAGGTCATAACGTTAGATCACGTTAACGCTTAACCGGCCGATGCATTTGACTTTTTCAGACGTCTTGGCGATATCTCGGGCACGTTGAAACTTGATAATTAATGAGCGTGTGTATATGAGGCGCGTTTATATACTTGAGTGGAAATCAAATCGGGTTAAACTGGCGGATTTTTACGGACGAAATTTTATGCATAGGGTATCTCGGTATCCGCAGGGCCGATTTCCCGGTATCCGCTGGGCCGATTTCCACCATTTTTGGGGTGTTGGTGTTTGACCCCACCTGACCTTGACCTTCAAAATGGTCAATTCAAGGTCAAAGCCCGGACGAAGTCGGGTCACCTTCTAGTCTATTATATATTTTGTTAAGATCTGTCTGTGTGTGTGTGTGGTGTGTCTGTGTGTCTGTGTGATCGCGATGGACTCGAAAACGGCCTAGCCGATTTCGATGAAACTTCGTATGTGAGGGTACTATCGGCCGGGAAGTGGCATAGGCATATTAATTTTCAGATCCGAGGTCAACTTTTCACGTGCCGAGGTCAAATCTGTTTTTACGCTGTGTTACGGGACTTTCATTTGAGTTCGGTGCTTACAAATCGATTCGAAACAGCGCGAATAATAAAATGCCAGTCATAATAATGACACTGTGAGAATCTTTCGTGTTTCCTCTTTCCAACGATATATAATGCGTATGTATCCGTTTTAGTTATCTGCCTCAATTATCAAGAAGAAGTGGTACTATCTTCCATCAGGATAAAAACAATGCGTAACTTCTATGACGTCGTTAGAGGTCATAACGTTAGATCACGTTAACGCTTAACCGGCCGATGCATTTGACTGTTTCAGACGTCTTGGCGATATCTCGGGCACGTTGAAACTTGATAATTAATGAGCGTGTGTATATGAGGCGCGTTTATATACTTGAGTGGAAATCAAATCGGGTTAAACTGGCGGATTTTTACGGACGAAATTTGATGCATAGGGTATCTCGGTATCCGCTGGGCCGATTTCCACCATTTTTGGGGTGTTGGTGTTTGACCCCGCCTGACCTTGGCCTTCGAAATGGTCAATTCAAGGTCAAAGCCCGGACGAAGTCGGGTCACCTTCTAGTCTATTATATATTTTGGAAGATCTGTTTCTGTGTCTGTGTGTGTGTCTGTGTGTTCGCGATGAACTCGAAAACGGCTTGGCCGATTTCGATGAAACTTGGTATATGGGGGTATTTTCGGCCGGCGGGTGGCATGGGCTTATTAATTTGCCTGTGCGACGTGACCTTAACCTTGAAATCGGTTAATTTCAAGGTCAAACGCCCGAATATCACGGGATTTCAATGAAACTTGGTGTGTGTGGGTATCTTCGGACGGGGAGTGGCATACACCTATTAATTTGTCCGTGCGGCGTGACCTTGACCTTGAAATCGGGTCATTTCAAGGTAAAATGCCCAAATATTACGGGATTTCAATGAATCTTGGTATGCGGGGGTACATTCGTATGGGGAGTCTCATAAGCATATTCATTTGCCCGTGCGACGTGATCTTGACCTTGAAATCGGGTCAATTCAAGGTCAAATCGCCAATTTTGATGGGATTTCGACGAAATTTGATACATGGGGATACTTTTGGACGGGTCAAATCGTGACCCCGACCTGACCTTGAACTTCAAAATAATAAATTCAAGGTCAAATCGGGTAAAACCGGATGGATTTCGACGGGCACGTTTGTCGGGTACTTTTGTCCGGGCAGTGTTTTGGATTGGTCAAATCGTGACCCCACTTGACCTTGACCTTCAAAATGGACAATTCAAGGTCAAAGCCCGGACGAAGTCGGGTAACCTTCTAGTCTATTATATATTTTGGAAGATCTGTCTGTGTATGTGTGTCTGTCTGTCTGTCTGTATGTTCGCGATGAACTCGAAAACGGCGCAGCCGATTTCGATGAAACTTGGTATGTGGGGTATTTTCGGCCGGGGGGTGGCATGGGCATATTAATTTGTCCGTGCGACGTGACCACACTTGACCTTCAAAATGGACAATTCAAGGTCAAAGCCCGCACGAAGTCGGGTCACCTTCTAGTATTATATAAAATTAAAACGCCCCTCTATTTAAATAACACAGTCACAGTGTGCATGTATATATGCCGATGATTGTGTTATCAACGGATAGGGACTGAACATGCGACATGGGGTTACATTGGCGATGGCTTGACGTTGCAAAAGAACGAACGATCTTTGCTTGTGTATATCTCCTGGATTACGTATGTGTATAATACACACGTCTCATACATCTCGCCGAAATGGTGTAGCCAATTATGTAAAATTTAAAATTGTCAGGCATATCATGAATTCAACTACTATAGTTATATTAAACTATGATAGTTGAATACGGATATGCCATGTTGGTGAATTGAATAACATTATGATAGGTATAAGAACATAATATGTCCATATTTTATGATTCTTTTGTGTTTATGACAGTTTTAACGGGTGTGACTATTTTAACAACAAACCCATCCGTGCCTTTAATTGACAACTGGTTATAAGAACTGAAGTTATATACTAATAAGAGAATCAATTGAACATACCGGCCGTAAGAAGAGATGTGAATGTTTGTGAATGTAGATGTTCTTCTCACTGTTTGTGTAGACTTGGAACTCTTGGTTCTGAAAATATAACAAAGCATTCGACATATTGTGAAACGGTTCGATTTAATAACTGAAATTTAACAAAGCATTCGACATATTGTGTAACAGTTCGATTTAATAACTAAAATATAACAAAGCATTCGACATATTGTGTAACGGTTCGATTTAATAATTAAAATATAACAAAGCATTCGACATATTGTGTAACGGTTAGATCTAATAACTGAAATATATGAAGAACAGACATATGCAGCTAAACTCACCTATCAACTTTCCGGGAAACTAATTATTGCGCAGAACAGAAGCAACCAGGACGGGTGTTAACTAAGGTCAGAGGATTTGTCCAATTATATTGTTGATGTTTATCAAATTTACACTGGATGACGAACCGCATGTTGTTTGAATCATTCAATGATGAAATGTGGACATTCATCCATGAATTATACATGTCCGCGGTGGGGGAGGGGTAGTACAACATTTGCAGGAAGGTATGCCGGGGTTGGTGGGTGGTCCGAGAGGCAAACGCGCATTTTTTACAACCTTGTGCAAATTTTTTTTACTAAAGACCTTTTGTGCTCATATTTGACATTTGTAACAGATTAAAACATATCATAACTGCAAAAACACCTTATTTATGTTACTGGGACCTTAGACTATATGGGCTTTAGTGGAGCTGACATTAAGTTGACATGTTGCATATGAGGTGAAAAACTTCCTTCCCGACACCATTCGAAAGACGCTTCAAGAAATGTAAAACTGAAATAAATAAACTTGTTCTCATGTAACTACCTATAAGACCTTTAAACCTAGATCATTGTGTGCGTGGCAAATGAGAGAGCATCTGTCTCAAACATTAATGTGATTATCAATGGCTATAAAATAACATTCATCAGTGCATCAACCTAATCAATGAGTTATTTGAATGGTTATCAACTAAGATGATCTGTTGATCTCACAACACCTAAAGTCTGGCATAGTGACTGCTTGTCATTTAGTATAAAAGATGCCCCAGTAGACGCAACACAAGTTGTATGGAATAATGCTAGATAATGTGCTGGTTGACAGACTAATCAATCAGCAAATAGTTAGAAATGATGGAATTGTGTCTATCCTGCACAATGAACTAGGTTTGCAGATATCAGCAATTTATCAAATAATATATCCAATTGCATTCTGGCGAAATCCTCTCCAGATATGTATTTATGTTCAAAATATGTCAACTCTAGTTGAATTGAAGCTTAACAACTGATATGTTATGGATATGTCTACATAATGTCAACAGTGACTCGAAGGTCAAGATTGAGTTCACTGCCCTGAGATGTTATGAGACTAAAATGTGTTAGAGCCGAATAGCCAAAACACATGTTCGGCTGGGGAAATTATATCTCATTGCTATACAGGGGATATATATCATTTTTGTTTGTAAAATTGGATGCATGTGCCTAATAATATTGTTTTATGTGCAACTATCAACTTCTGATGGGTTACTGTATAAGTGTATTTTCCACCATATCGGTGCGTTAGAATTCTCATTTAGCATGATGGAATCTGACCACACAGGAAGACCTATAGCATACTCTCATCACACATTGACCTGGAAACTCCATTGCGTGTATATGTATGTAGTGGACAAATGCCTATCAGCCCGTATGTGAACAAAAATATTTACCTGTATTATCCATTTTGTTTAAATTAAACAGCTTCTGAAATAGGCTAAACTGTCGTTTGAACTAAATAAGATAATTTCCCAGTCATGTGAGTGATATCAGTAGGGTTTTATGCGGTTTTAAACCAAAATTAATTAAATAGGGTGGGGTGGGTGTCAAACAATTTGGAGTAAAAACATTGTTTTGCACGTTTGGGGATGGTGGATACTTGAAAATGCCAGATACAAAAAAACGGCATACCTTCCTGCAAATTGTTTACTACCCCCCCCCCCTGTGTCCGCTATGAATGTGTATACACGAATTATACATAATGATATACTTGAATTTGGCACTTCACATTGAGCATAATAGTAATATTCATCTCGGCCCATGTCATAATTCTTAATCAATTCGTGTGCGGAATGGAAGAATAATCCGGAACACACACGATGTATCAGGAAACACATTTAGCCTGGAATAATTCTTAGGTAGTCATCAGAAAAGATCAGTTAGGATAATGATGTCGATGGGTGTGTGATAAACACACAATCGCATGTGTTGCTGGTCGATAGATAATGTCACTTTTGCGACTGTGGAAGTATATCACTCGAGGACTGGTACTTCGGCTTCTAGTTTATCATTACGACACCGCAAACGTGTGCGGTTCTGTGTATGAAACACTCTACTTACTATAATTCGTTGTCATGGACAGCAGTAGTCCGGTGATGAAGCAGTAGTTCGGGTTTTTGCAGAACGATGTACATTTCACGATGTTTATAAAGTACAATACATGATGTTTATGAAGTATACTGCTTGATGTTTATGAACTACACGTCATGCTGTTAACGAGGTACAGTCCATGATATTTATGAAATACACCACATGATGTTTATGAAGTTCACTCTATGGTGTTTATGAAGTATACTCTACATGTAGTCCAGTGCAGTTATGGTTCTACCTGGAACTAACAGATTTGTTTGCTGGAATAGGAACATAACCCCCCCCCCCCCATAAACAACATACTAAAATCAACAAAAATCAACAAAAGGGAAATTGGTGAATTTCGTAAAATAATTTTCGGAAAATTTTGTCAAATCATCAATTTATGGATATTTAGGGATCCATACAAATATATTCAATATATAGACATCTTTATCATTTCACATCTATTTGTCGATCTCACATTGCTGATTCCAGTAAAACCATTCCCAAATTAGTTAAGTATTTTTCGAGCTGTGTGCGTTCAAAACCGGGAGTTTACCTGATATCGCAACCTCAGTTTCTGAGTATGAGCTATAAATTCCGTATGTTGTGGTCAATTATTTAAAACCTACTGCAAAATGAAGGGCCTTTCATTGTTTTTAGTAATTTCCTCAGTAGATTATGCACATAAATTATTAATGTATGATTCTGCGATTAAGAAGAAAAACATTTCTCACAAAAAGTGTTCCATTGTCTGGACATTGTCCAAATTTGCTCGGACACAGAACTCGCATGATCAAATGCCATATTTGAGGTCATGCAACTCAATAAATTGTTTTCCATACCCTCTGCTTTTATCATAACTGTTTGGGTATACTGGTGCAAACAAGTTGTGAATGATTTTCCAAATACATTGGTGAAGAAAATTAAAGTATGTCCCCATGAACCCTTAGTCCGACCTCTTTTCCTAAAATGCTATTGTGGGGCGTTTTTGTCCGTTTTGAATGGTTTTGTGTGTCATTAGAAAAAAAAAAAAAAAAAAGTTTATAGTGTAAAATTATTCCATCTTTCCTCTTAAACCATTTTTATGAGAAAATAGCATTTCAATTGTTATATCAATGAATGTAACTGGATTTCACTCATCTTTCGGGGAACTTTTTCCAAATTTTAACTGCGGAAAATGGGGGTAGGGGAAGCATATCAACAAAACAATTTGAAAACTTGCATCATGAAGCATAAAACTTTACTATAACAGCTTTTGCATACAATATTCTTTCATATAGAATACACCACTTCCTTTGTTTCTTTTCACTGACAGAGCTAGGAACTTTTTGTCGTAATTCGGCCACAACATTCTAAATAAACTTTCAGTAACGTATTAAGCTATTTTATAATGCAACAGGAATATACACAAACTGAAATAAAACAACATTGTGTTTCAAATGGCTGTAATTTGGTAATAAATTTTGTGATTTCCCCTACCTCTATACCAACATTCAAATTTGGAGTCAGTTTCCAAAACAATTAGTGGAATTTTAGTGACATACGATATTGTGTTTTTCTATTTATGACCCAAAACCTTTTATAATGGACAAACATGCCTCAAAATGAATTTTTTGGAAACAAGTTAAGACCAATGATTCATAAGTTGATTTTCTTCAAAATAATATTTTTTTAATTCCTTTACAATTTCTTCAACATAGTAGACTTAAAAGGTTATAAGAAAAGCAGTGCATATGGAAATCAATTTATTGAGTTACATTACCTCAAATATGGCATTTCATCATGCGAATTCTGTGTCAGAGGAAAACAATTTGGCTGTCAAAACAATGGAACACACAATTTGTTTGAAAATATTGTTTTCTTCTTAATCATAGATACTTAAGTTATAAATCTAGTGATGAAGTCACAGTAGAAAAAAAACAGTCATTATGTGCTAGATTTTTAAATAACTGCTCATAAAATACGGAATTTAGGCCATTCTGAGAAATTGAGACTCCGAAATCAGTTAAACTCCCGTTTTTGAAGGCACACAATCTAAGAAAAATTCTTAACAAATTTGGGAATAGTTTTCTGTTATGGACTCAGGAATGTGATGTCGACAAAATAGATATTACATTTCACGGACTTGTGAATTTGAATTTGTGTTATACATCCATGAAAATCCATAAAATGATGATTTGACAAAATTATCCCAAATTTTTTAAACAAAATTCACCAATTTCCCTTTTCCGATTTTTGTTGATTTGAGTATGTTGTTTATGGAGGGTTTATGTGGTTATTCCAGCAAAAACAATCATGTTTCAATTAGTTCCGAGTTTGGCATTTTTATTCAGAAATGCACTGGACTAATGAATGATGTTTATGAATGATTCATGGACAGTTTCTCGTGCACATTATCATTCAAACGTTCTGGTATATTATTTTATTATACAAGTCATATAAAATGATGATTTGGTTTATATTGTTGACAACTGTTGTTTGAAAGAATAAAAGCATTTGTATCGCTACATTACTTTATGTTATGTACCTTTCCACCGAACATTGAAATTTGTATCTTCCAGTCGTCACTAAGTGTCGGTCCAAACTTGAAGGTGTCCCGGAATATTGTGGACGACATGCGACGAACAACTGTCAGCTTATATGGTACAACTGAAACCAAAAGGGGTCCATTATTAACCCTTTCAGTGCAGAGCACTTTCCACCAATGTATCACATTATTATAATCAATAAATTTGAAAAATGATCAAGGAAATATGAGTTGATACAAAACTCGGACTTGGCACTGAAAGGGTTAAAGTAGTCTTCAATGTGTTAGCATTTCGATACAGTACAATGTGAATTTATTTGATGTTAAACGGACACGGCTCGTTCGAGCTTCCAAATTCTGTCTACTTAATTTGGAAGGAGGTATACTATAAGTTGACAAATACACGCAATATTAATATACGGGCTGCATATGCTATGAAAAATACTTTCCATTGTCGCAGCCATTTTCCAGCTTTTTAAATTTTTCGCACATAAGTGATACTAACGCTCATTGCATCTACCATACAATGTATCAATAATTGACTAACAGTTCGGTAAGGAACGCTCTTTTCTGTTCCATAGCATGCATATGGCAATTGTTGTGTTCGGGACCCATGCATCGTGTTAAAATTTGTATTTTGTATGACGTCAATGGCTCTTTCTGTGACATAAATGCTCGTAGAAAGGTAGTTCAAGTATTTATCGACTTATTCCGATACCGGGGTGATATCACAATCATATACTATTAGGTGTCTTTTGGAACGCAAACCTCCATGTGGCTTTTTGTGTGCCCTTACTGTAAATTTAAATATCTCAACTTATATATTTACTAAAACCATCTGGCACAAACGCACCGACGGTTATGTTAACTATACAAGACATCCGTGTATTAATGACAATCAGTTGGAAAATATTAAAGATAACATCTCCGTGTTTATACCATACAATCACCATACGTATATGTTATATACCAGAAAATCGTTGGATAAGTCCCATGATGGTCAGATATCAAATTTAAAAAAAGAAAGTTTTTAAGACTTTTTATGTAATTTTGGAGCAGCCTATTAAACAATCTAATGATCCCCTTTCACCTTACATGTAGATAATGCGTCCATTCATCTGTCGGCGAGAAACCGTCGCAAATAAAGAGCGTTATGCATTATGAGCTTTTGTGATCAATTCCTATGTAATTTTTAAGCATGAGTATGTGGATTTTCGCAATGCAAGCCTGTGTGATACAATGCCTGATTATATCATGTTTGTCGTTTGCAGAATGAGGTCCCCATAGGGTGAATTTAGTGATGCTATCTCGTATAGCGACTAGCATCACTAAATTCACACTCTGGGGACCTCATTCTGCTCAGGCCTCATCTTCTCTGGAAAGTTTTTTTAATATCAAATTTCTATGGAAAATTCTTCACATAGATTCTATTTCTTTTTTTGTTTAGTTTCTCTATATCCCCAAATTGGCAGACTACACATTGCATAATCGAGGTTCCCAATAGGTGTACATCACAATATTCACCATCTGGGAACTTCAACCTGATCCTATGTCTTACATAGTATATGAGACCATGCAGATTGAGGCCCCCAGAGGGTGAATTTAGTGATGCTAGCCCGCTATGCGGGATAGCGTCACTAATTTCACCCACTGAGTACTTCATTCTGCAAATGACAGTCACATTAAATTGTTCATTTTCATTTGTCTGTTAAGCTGCATTATTTGGCTTCAAATTTGACCGAGGATCTTTGGGGCATTTCCATGCATCGAAAATAGGGTTCATTATTGAGGGTGTAACCCTACCCCAATTAATCTTAAATACCCGTTATCAAAAAGTGTGAGTTCTGCGTACCTGTTAAGAAAATATAGAATGCAAGTCATGTTTTTTTTCAAACTAACATAATTATTATTATTTTTTATTTTTTTATTTTGTGTTTGTTACAAATTTGCTAGTCCATGCAATAAACACATCAAGATGTATGAGTCTGAATTATATACAAAACAAATCATCTGTTTAGCTAGGGAACAGCAAAGATGTGAATACTTTGATTCTATAAAAGCTGCGTACCAGCCTTGTTGTTGATTCCTAAATACCGGTTAAAATTGGGGGGGGGGGGGGGATACCTCATTGTAGGGCATCTGCGAGTACACAAAAATGCGGGCTCCAAAAATGTATTTGGATACGGTTACTCACCAGCGATCCATTTCCCCCGTGCTGTCACCTTGTATTGTTTATCGATAATTTCGTATGAAATGTGGTCTCCTGGTGACACATTCCCTCGTAGAGTCCCACATATCTTCCCACTTGTATCTATGAACATAGAGAACTTCAGGCTTACTAAGCAATATATATATTTCCCATGTCAAAACATCGCTAATTCCTGGTATTCTGATGTCATATTATTTAAATGATCCGTTCTCTCTATCTTTTTGTTGTTTCAGTTTTATGGCATGTAACGTTCATGAATCCACAATGGTTATAACGTCACAGTAGTCAGTTGGTGTCTTGGACACATTTGCAGACACAAAAAAATAATTTCCGTTACCTGACCATACGCCCCATGCACCACATGCAAAAATTGTTTTCCAGGCCAGAATTTAAAACCCATCACCGAAAGATTAGTAAATAAATCATAATAACATGAATTAAACATATACCAGCCTGGTTCTTTCCAGCAATTACTATTTAGCATATTTCAAAATGTTAATACAACCAAAAACAGTGGAATGGTAGTAGCATGATTGGAATCAAGATTATAAAACTAGTTATCTGCTTCCCATCTTTTTGCCAACATTGAACTTCATCTGAGTGAATATATCAAGATATGCGTTACATAGGGATTCCATCTTATATATACATGTATAACAATCACCTCACAATTCTAATGGTGCATTTGCAGTGTTTGAAATGTTTTGGCCGATGTATTCCATGCGGCGTCCTACTGGACTGGGCAGTATGTCAGTGATTGTTTGAATGCTTATGTATGGTATGTAATAATATACAAAATAAAATGTTTTTTGGTAACCAGTGACTGCTGTAAAAGGCTCAGAGGGCAAGGTGATATTTTCAAATATTTTCTTACAATTTTATACGGTTGACATGCGGAGGTCGATGTTGTCATTCAAACTGGGTTTATGTTTTACGCGTGTAGCCATGAATAGGACTGTTGGTGCATGCTTATTGACTTGAATATCGGCTAGCAGAATTACTTGGAAAGAATAAGACATTGATGGCCACTAAGTATACATACTACTATTCAACGTGGAATTGGGCTCAATCATATCAGTTAATACACTATATATCCCGCTTCTGGGAAAACGTGGCTTCCAGGAAATTGAGTTTGTAAAAAAAAAACCCACTGGTATCACAATGCTCGAGAAAACCATTGGTTTGAAAGATTTTGTCATTTCTTGATGGTGAGATATTTGCAAATCCAAATAAAACAATGGTGACAGATAACAGAAGCCGAAAGTTGTGCATCCTTAGATATTTGTTTGCAGCTTTATTTCGTTTCAATTTCCAAACTTCATCGAAAATAAATACTGAAAACAATTAGTTAGCAGATGATGTGCATTGAATAAGTGTACCTCAAGGGATATTTTGTCAATTGCGTTGACCGGACAGATCTATTGAAAATGTCTGTGATAAAGACTGAGTTCTGTGAAATACTGGTTAACTTTCTATTTGTTTTACGCATTCCACGACATTGTAACGCTTCCAGCAACGTTCTCCTGACTAGCATAAAAAACCTCAGAATGCAAAGGTATCATATCATTCAAGGGGTAGAGTGGTTGGGGGCTAAATATGCCCACAACAACTTCATACAAATCCCATGGAAATGCAAAGTGACCATCTGGCATCCATCTTCAAGTTGACAGCGGGTTAATTAGCTCGCATGTGTGTGTCACAACAGCTCCTTCGCTAATTCAATGTATTAATGTTTGATAATGTATGTTGATTGGGGAAAAAGCAGCACATCTTTTCTCCTACATCGAACCACCCACCAACCCACCCCTTGTTGTGTTTCAAATATTTTTGCAGACCACCTGGTCTCTCTCTGCTATGATGTGGTTTTGGCGCTCCCCATCTTCGTTGAGTGGTCATGCTATATTGTGCTATGTTATGCCATTTATGCTATGTTATGCTAGTAGTAGTAGTTCAATACACAATGTACAATTATATGTTATTATGTATGCATACTGTCCTTGTAAGGATGTTTGCCAATTAAACTTATCTTATCTAGTAGTAGTAGTAGTAGTAATAGTAGTAGTAGTAGTAGTAGTAGTAGTAGTAATAATAATAATAATAATAGTAGTAGCAGTAGTACGTAGTACTACTACTACTACTACTTCTGCACCAGGTACAGCAGCAGCAAACTGGGTGAAATTCATTAATCGGTAGCCATATAATATACGTTACAGAGAAAGCCGAGGATTGCCGAATGGAAGTGTGTGGGCAGTTGTGACTGACCGCAAATGCTGGCCGTTTGTAGGTCAGGTTTCCAGACTACGGAAAGAGGAAATCTCTAAGTTGTAAAACTTGTTCCCCAATCCTGTTATAAATTAATTTATAGTAGAATAATTTTTGTTTAAAGTAAAAACTGATGGTAGCAGTATTTTATTCAAAGAACGACTTTCTTACTGTTCTTATCTTGAAATCTCGAAAAATCGCTTACCGGCTAAGCGATTTCAGTAAAGCTAAGCCAGACAGTCTCCCGATAATGCCAATTACAAAGTCTAACATACATGTATACCCAATTTAGATGTTATAATTTAAAAGCTCCTACCCCTCAATGTGATTATGATTATGTTATGTCGATAACTCACCTGGTTTTAAGATTATTCCATCCATGTTGCCAAGAGAAATGTGTTCGTTGATTGTGTAGAATAACACCACCCGTTCTCCAGCGCCTGGCAAAAGGGTAAAATGATGAGTAATTACTGACCGAAATTAACTTTTGACAAATGAAACTATTTTTTGCCATATTAGAATTTGCCAAAATGCTATCACTGATTGTATCAGTTTCTGCATCATCGGGTCATTTTGATCGACGTTTGATATCGATATGAAAGCATGCAGTTAGTTATTAATTAGTATTACAAGCTTGTTCCTGTGAGTACAGTTTTATTACTGTTCCATATTTACAAATCCGTATGGAACGTACGTTCCATACGCATCTCGTTGACGTAAAATGACGTACATGACGTTCGCCTCAACAATGAAACTGGAACTATTTAAATAAAAGAATAATCACACATGACAAACACGCCCTGTGTGAGCCTAAATAACCTTCTAATCCTGTATTTTTAATGCACGGATCTAGGACGCGAAGCGTATAATAAACACATAACGACACGACATTTCGAAACGGCACTCGTGCTGTCGCGGAAGGATAGAACTCGAGGCGCAAGCGCCTCTCGTTTACTCATTTACATACCGTGTCGTTCTGTGTATTTCTCGCCTCTCTGCTGTGGTTTATCGTAGAATATTGAATTGAATATTTTTTTTATTATAGTGACACTGTGTTACATATATAAATTCGTATACACACACACAACAATACTCGACAATTACACCCGGCCCATAGGGCCTATAAGTCACTCTCATAGAATAACTGAACAATAATAATTTTAGAAGGGTTGCTTCATCAGAATGGCATTTCAAAGGAGGATTAGATATGTAAACACCACCACAATATATATAGTAATCCCTCCAACCCGTTGACAATAATGCTATCAGATTAACTGCATTTTGATAGAGGTGTACGTTATATTGGCATACACCTATACTAAAACACCACTACTACAATTATACTGTAAGAGTTTCCTGAATTTAATGGCATTGATTAAAAAAAAAATTCAACTTTCTTAATGAATTGAATAGTGACTTGCCAAAACTTTTGCCAAATGAAAATAATTATTGTCAAATGTGAATTATTTTTGCCATTGGCAAATTTGGCAAGTGGCAACGAAAACCATGATTGAACTATTTTGTTTTGTAATCTTCCATGGAAACAAGTTGCAATTTGCCAGGCAAATTATACTGAACATGTTAAATTGAATGTCGCTTAGAGCCATGTGATAAGACCAAATGCATGATTGTAGTGGCTGAGACAGAAAAGACTACGATTAAAAAAATTCGGATTCAATAATCCAATTCCAACCGGCCGTCGACTTGGAACCATATAGTGTATATATGATTCTTGTCTATGTATATTCAATAGCCTTTTATCCTATAACTTGTACGAAAGATTATAACGAACCACCATGGCTACATACCATATATACACACGCACTTGATTTATAGGTAACCATTACATGTGAATATTTGTCTGACAATGTGACACACCTGTCAAGGTCAGTGAAATCACACCTAGCCCCCCCCCCGGACTGACAGAACATGTCAAATTGAAGGACGGGCTGACGGTTCCAAATGTTTCCGATTATCATATAGTGAAAGAACACCGGCTAATATAAGGTGGTACATAAATTTATGCATGACACGAGAAATTTTATTATGACCAAGATTCCAATTTATCGCAGAAATATTGTTCCTCGCGTTCTCGTGCGTGGAAATAGGATTTGGTAGCCGTTGAATTTAATTTTGAAAAGAGTTTTAGAGCATACACCGGAAAAATTAATTATATTTAAATGAAAGGTAAAATTTAGACTGTTTTCAAATTGACTGGCCGAGTTGAAAATGATCGGATCATCAGTTGCAGATTGTTGACTTTGTGCCATACGAAGCGCATGCCGCTTTACGTTCCGTCTCATTAAGCGTATGAAACAAATCACGGTGGCAATACATACCGTCCACACATGCGCTTGCAGTGCCTCCATGGTTCAACTCGAATTTTACAGTTATTCCAAGAGTAGACATGGCGACGGTCAACCCCAGAAATATATAAATATTTGCTCTTCGTTCATGAACTCTGGCCATTGTGATATTCCGAAAAAAAATACACAGATCGTAGTTCTAGAGTACATGTGCCATCAAACCTCGCTGAAAGTTGAAAGACCCACTCGAATCATTCCCACACAGAAACTGGCGATTATAAACATTTCCTAATCCTATGTTGACCTTGTGGGTGTGTTTTTCTTAAAAATCTGTATTAAATGTTCATATCAACAAATCTAGAAAATCCCATACTTATGGCGCGTAATCTTTAGTCACTGTTTCAACGATCGGAATAAATAGTGAATTTATAAATACCCGACCCTGGGAGGCAAAACAGCCCTATTCATCGACGTTAATACGGTATTTGAAGCATATGTCCCTCATTGTTAGTTGATCTGTTTACATATCACGACTCGCCTAATTTGACTAATGGCCGATATAAGTCACGAACCAGGAACGCGCATCAAACATCGTCGTAATAGAATTCTGTAGATGACGGTGATAATTGTTTTTATAATAATGTTTGGATAAGTACCCATTATCCAGTGTTGAAGGCCATGCATTTATGTTAATTATTCCGTCACGATCAAGGCCAGCGGGACAATGACCTTCGTCACTTCGTCAGTCGAATCTGGGTCTCATGCAGTAGAGATGTTAAGCGAAACTCACGGATAACAGTTGCGATTCACTGGACGAAAAGTGAAGTTTATGTACGTGACATGTACGGCCTTTTATTCTGAAATATGAAAAATCTTTAAACTTGGATTTTGACTCCGCATACTTTTGCACATAAACGCCGACACAGGGCATCCCAAAGGCAAAATCAATTTGTAATAATTTGCAGAGACTGCCATCGATACAACCCAGTTCCGCTTTTGATGTCCGGTTCGGCGTTATATCGTCCGGTTCGGCGTTATATAGTCCGATTCGGCGTTATATCGTCCGGTTCGGCGTTATATAGTCCAGTTCGGCGTTATATATTCCGACTCGGCGTTATTTCGTCCGGTTCGGCGTTATATAGTCCGGTTCAGCGTTATATAGTCCGGTTCGGCGTTTGATATATAGTCCAGTTCGGCGTTATATATTCCGCGACTCGGCGTCATTTCGTCCGGTTCGGCGTTATATAGTCCGGTTCATCGTTATATCGTCCGGTTCAGCGTTATATAGTCCGGTTTAGCGTTATATCGTCCGGTTCAGCGTTATATAGTCCGGTTCGGCGTTATATAGTCCGGTTCGGCGTTATATAGTCCGGTTCAGCGTTATATAGTCCGGTTCGGCGTTATATAGTCCGATTCGGCGTTATATAGTCCGGTTCAGCGTTATATATATAGTCCGGTTCAGCATTATATCGTCCGGTTCGGCGTTATATAGTCCGGTTCGGCGTTATATAGTCCGGTTCAGCGTTATATTGTCCGGTTCGATGGTAGAAAATACGCTATTTTCGAATGTCTTGTTCTCGTTCTCACAAATAATTTTGAATGAGAACGAACAGCATGTTGTATGGTGGCATGGTAAGAAATATTACATATACAATCATGTACAATATGTTTACTTTCTCCGTAAAGTATGCACCATTAATGCTATAGAATGCAAGTGTGTTCAATTAATTGTTTATATTGAGAAGGGAGTGCACAATTTGTGCAGCTTGATTCTCTTTCTTCGCCTCCTTTTTAGCTCAACTTTACTTTGTAAAGTTTGAGCTATTGCCGTGGGTTGATGTCCGTCGGCCGCATCCCCAGTCCGATCATCACCAAACTTCATATGGATCTTCGGTGTGACCTCTAGATGGGAGCCATTGATTTTGTTCTGAAATTCGTTAAAAAACATATGACCGCCAGCAGCCATTTTGGATTTCAAATTCATCGACACACCCTGCAACCCGCATTTATTGGAGAAATGTTTTCAAAAATTTCAGGCATGTTTTCTATCACCCCTACCTAGATGTGAGGTATCGAAATTTAGCGATTTTCGATGAAAAACATTGCCGCCGGCAGCCATCTTGAATTTTACTCTTTGCATGACTAAATCCTTTGGCACACCATACAGACCACATCCCTCATCCAATCGCCACCAAACTTCATAGGATCTTCGGGGTGACCTCTAGATGTGAGCCATCGATTATTTCCGAAATTCGTTAAAAAACATCGCCGCCAGCCGCCATCTTGGATTTTACTCGTTGTATGACTAAAAGCTTTGGCACACCCTACAGTTCACATCTCTCGTCAGGTCATCACCAAGCCACATAATTGTGAATCTTCGGGGTGACCTCTAGATGGTAGCCATCAATTTTATCAGAAATTCGTCAAAAAACATGGCCACCGGCGGCCTTCTGGCATTTTACTCTTTACATGACTAAATCCTTCGGTACACGCTACAGGCAATATCCCTAATCCGATGGTCACCAAACTGCGCATGGATCTTTGGGATCTATGGATGGTATCCATCGATTATTTCCGAAATTCGTTAAAAAAAACATTACTGCCAGCTGCCATCTTCGATTTTACTTTTTGTCTGACTAAATCCTTTGTCACACCATATAAGCCACATCCCTCGTCCATATGGATCTCCGGGGTGACCACTAGATTGGAGACAAAATTCGTTATAAAACATGACTGCCAGCACTCATCTTGGATCTCAAATTTGAATCCATCTGCACACCCTGCAGCCCATATTTGTTGGTGAAATGTTTCAAATGAAAATAATTTCATCTACACAATACAAGACCTTTACTATAACTTTTTGGCTTTCCTTCTTCTTTATCATTCTATTCATTGCTCAGCAAAAATAATCTCCTCCCCAAACTTAGCTACAGTGTCATTGACACTTACATTAACAATGGGAATATCGCATGCTATGTATGCATGGCTAACACATCTAACTGATAAGCGGCATATTATGATATAGATACCAACAGTTAACTAGTAATCAACAGACAACTGACTCGCCGCTTCAACTGTCCAACCGGTCATCGAAAGCGGAACCGAATTGTATCGACTGTTCATGCTTTTGAAAGTCAATATCTACAAGACCACCAAACATCATGAGGGATGTTGCCTGTAGCGTGTGCCGAAAGATTTAGTCATGCAGAGAGTTAAATACCGGAAGGCCGCTGGCAACCATGTTTTTCTATAGATTTCGAAAAACATTGATGGCTTCCATCCAACAGTCACCATGAAGATCCATATAAAGTTTGGTGATGATCGGATGTTATGGTGCGTACATGTACGTATAGTTGTTTATGGTTTTCAAAACGGACATGGCATCTTTAACTTATCCTTTGTTTGAATATTTGTTGAATCATTGTTATATGATTGCCATACTGTGGCTATAATTTATTTATCTTATTTGTTTATTCCAAACCCAGTGACGTTAGGCACATGTATTCAACGGAACCCCAGCCATTGGATACATGTTATCGTATATCTCTAGTGAAATACAACCCGGAACCATTCCTGTTGACGCTGTCGCCAAGGGAAATGGCGTCTATAACGTCAAAGATCCGCTTCGGTGATGCCCTGAGCATTACTGGTTACTCATTAGACTCAAATCACAATAAATTAAGGTCGCTATATAGTATAATTGCACGTGACAGTCATGGATTGACCTTATCTGACATAACGGTGTAGAATAAACGCAGAACACAATTTGCATTATAATCTCGAATCTGTTATCGAACTCATTGCGGACGCATATCTACATTTCGCTTGAGCTACGATCTCGCGAAGTATATATCCTTGCGCCATCCGCAACTCATTCGCATTCGATAAACGATTCCAGGTTAAGATGAGCATTGTGTTCTGTCTATGAAGAGCACATTGAATATAATTGTTGTTGTCTCGATTACATGGCGAGCATAATACAGATGACAGGCCTCTATAGAAGGCACGGTAGAGAATCGCGTGGTTTCGAGTTGATGAGTATCGCGTATTCAAAATGGTCGAGGCTATCACAAACGCGACCATAAACTAGGAAAAATGTAATAAACTAGGATACGACATATATTACATATTATTTTGGCAGCTGCGAGTATATGCTATTCTATTTTTTTCAAACAAGCTGATACCTCATTTATGTGCAAACTCACAGTTGTTTGCTCTAACATGTTCTGACCAATGACGTCAGTCGAAGGATTTTCCTAGATGTGTGGACTTGTGTATTACACTAACCTCCGACTGGCAACTTTGATCCGAATGTTATAGAAAACTATTGAGTACGCTATTTCGAAACAAATAACTTGAGTAAGGTATCAACTTGTTTAAAAAAAAATATAGCATATGCGTAGAAGTCAAAATGCTACGTTTTGTGTCAGTTCCTCACATATTATGTATAATTATATCGCCTCGGCCATTTCCAATGCACGGTGTTCACCAACCTCTAAACCACCTGATTCCAAACCGTGGGAGGATCTACAAACATATATATTTTTAACATAGTCAAATCGAAATTTTATTCGAGATTTGAGTTTATGTGAATAACCACTTCACTGCTGAATATCGTCATTACTACGTCGTGTCCTTGACATTTGACGCTATGGCCAATTTCCATTGGAAAAATATAACTGAAAATCCCGAAAAACATAAAACTGACTACATTGAAAGGTTATTATGAACATTGTGGTGATGTGGGTCCGTACTTAGTACCAGACGTATAGCACACAGCGTGGTGTAGTGAGTACGTACATATACGCATAGCATCCAATTAAGATGTTACTTCAACATAAAAAACATCGTTTGGCTCTTAAAGATTTAGAATAAATGTTGACACTTAAATTTGACAGTCTAGAACAAATTCCGGTGATCGTCTTTTATAAAGAGCGCTCAGCGAAAAAAGCGATAAATAATAAAGAGCGTTCTTAATTATGAGCTTCGTGATCGTTTTCGTCGTATGACTTATGGGTAATTTTGTGTTTGTTGATTTTTCCGGCAACGCATGTACGATACCACCCTGGTCAAGTTGTCCCGCTAATGTACTATGATGCGGTTGGGTCCTGTTGAATTGTTATGATGATGTTAGGGCAAACTGATGCTGTTAACAAAAAGTACTGTTATATTTTTATTAATTTGTCTTTTTCGCGGTGTTCCGATTATCTGAACATATACAGGAAAAGCCATTATGCGCATCAAACATTCAAAAACATATTTATTGCGAAATATTTGTAATACTGGTTGTATTAGTTGTTGAAAATCGACTATAATCAAGATTCACGTCTTGTTATAAACACCAGCGCAGGCATTATTATGTTTTATAAAAATATGTATGTTCTTGAATGTTTCATACTGACACTGGCTTTTTCTCAAATCGCTCGGATTAGCCAAACAACGCGAAAATTACAACTTTAGAACAAATAACAGTACGCTTTCGTAAATGCATCAGTTTGCATGGCCAACCCGCATCATAGCAATTCAGCAGGATCCACAGCATCATAGCATATTAGCAGGACACCTTGACCAGGGGTGGACACAAACGATGTTTTTGAAAGTATGGTTCATATTCTTTCGGCTCGTAAGCGGAAAACTATCTGAGGAAATTCTGATTTATTTAGAATCAAATCGACAGTGGATCTTTAATGTGTGTGAATCGCTTCAAAAAGAGGAATAGTATGGCAATGCTTAAAAAATATCACGTGACTATCTAAGTCTAATACATCGATTGGTTGCTTGACAATCTCTATTTTCGATAGTTCCGCCCCAAAAAAACGATAGTTCGGTTCCTAGTTTTGGCACACCCGCTATCGATGCATGCTATATATATTCCGGACAAGTATTTTGAAAGTCATTCCCTTCTCGCTGGAAAAGTTAGCCCGAAATGTCTTTTTAAGCGACAACTAGAGCACCACAAATGATCGTAAACAAATTTGTTATGTTATTTGTGATTGTTTCCACATGTTTGATGTGAGGATTTATCCTGTTCCTGTCTCCGCTGAATACAACATCGCTTCGATATTTTTGTCAATATACATGTACCCTAAGTTCAAACTCACCCTGCAGCCTTCAAGCTATATAATAATATTAAATTTTCTAAACGAAATTTAAGCCTGTTTTCGGTAAAAATAAAAATAAATAAAAAGGTACTAAATTGTTCATTAGTTAACATGATCTGAAATGGCTTGTTTGGTATTGTGGGATCTGAAATGGCTTGTTTGGTATTGTGGGATCTGAAATGGCTTGTTTGGTATTGTGGGATCTGGGACAGCATGAAGAACGTATTCCTCACATCGGACCACACCACCAAGCCGTGGCAGTAAAACACTCTCTTTTACAGTTCGTTATGGACTCAAAATGAGACCATTCTACACTGAGTATGAACCTAATACAACTCCTAGTATATAATCCCACAATGGGCTCAATGTCGGTTGAACAGGCTGCACAATAACGTCTGCAGTTAAATCCCAGTGATGGTTTTAACCCTTTGATTACTGGAGCTTCCTGATTGTTTTAGAAAACTCTGTGCCAATGCATTCTCTTATGTACCACGGGGAAGTGGTAGCCCAGTGGTTAGAGTGTCGGACTTGTAGCGGTGTTACTGCACCGGCGTGTTTCGCGCCCGCGGCCGATGGACTCTCCACAACAGTGGCTTGACCAGATTAAGCGGTGTGTGCGCTATATATAGCCACACGCTGTTTCAAATCTCGCGCCAGGTTGTGGCCCTTGGGCAAGGTCACTTGTACTGTGCTCGCTTCGTCGTACCTAGCCGAGAAATAGGGACCTGGTTGTTGGGTAAGTGTAAGCCAAGTGCAATCTTGTGAAGCGTTTAAGAATAACTCAACATGGCATTTACTCAACAGCTGGGGTAATAATGTGAAGCGCTTAGGGCCCTGGCGGGGATACGCGCTATATAAGCTACATCATTATCATTAGCATTAGGTATACGAATCTGCCATATTACGCCTCGCATATATATAACAGAATGCACTGGTCTAACAATATTTACCTTGATCCTCTAAGCCAGTGCATTCTCTTATATATGCGATGCTCCCTATGGGAGACACATGCATAAGAGAAAGCACTGGCACATGATCTTTAATGGTGCACCAGCGCAGCTCCCGTCATGAAATGTTTAAGTTAGTGCCGAGATGGCTACAGTATAAATAGTTCAGCAACATACTCTTCCCAAATTGAAGCTCGATTGTATGAAATCATGGACAAGCTGAAGCGCTTATCTATATTTTGATTTGATTTGATCTTATTTTGACACCATCTGGACATGTTCATAATGTGTGAATAATCAGTTCCGACACATCTATATATATAAAAGAGTAGGGTCTGTCTGTCTGTCCGGATTTTTCTCCCAGACCCCTAGACCGATTTTCAACCAAATTTGGTGTGCTGACTCTGGGCACCCTGACGGAATTTACAACGGCATTAGTTTTTCAAAATTTTATTTAAAAACATTTAATTAAATAAATAAAAAAAACACACAAATTAAAATAAGCTCAGTAAGGGCCTATTTCAGAATCAAATAAATGTGAATATTTAGGTTCAATATGAACCTATTTGCAAACCAGACGTACGCTCTTTATAGATGTGGGGTTTTTTTTTCATTGTGTGCCGCGCGATCTAACAACATGGCGGGTATAAGTCCACTATGGGCTTGGCTTATTTCAGAATCAAATAAATCTAATATAAAACTATGTGATTAAATAGATCCAAATGTGCGCCAAGCGCACACAGGGTCCGCATGCCCAGTTGTGCAAGGGTCGCAGGCCCATCCGACGCTGAATAAAGGCTCCCTTTGGGAGCCTGTTTCAGCTAGTATATGTATAAATTAACTAGTTCTACTAAATAGATGGACACTTCACGAATATGAACCAGAAGGACATATGTACGACAGCGTATTTACACCAGCTTGATTTAGTATACTAAACTGCTTAAACTGTTTAACTACACTGTTTAAACTGTTTACATAAGCTGTGGGTGGAAAATTTACTTCCGCATCGCAACCTTAAGCAGGAAACAACACTCGTCTTTGATTTTTGGTAGAACTGATTTCTGGTTGAATCGAGGTTGTATCTTTCCGAGGAAGTCATTAACAATGTTTTGACGTCTATACCATAACATGAACATAAAGGTATTAACAAAGAAATCCCTCCGACTGACAGCATGGTGATCACCAACGGAATATAATGACTGTCAGTTAATGAATGTCCGGATCGACATTGGTCAGCTGCCTTGGTTCATAAATAAACACAGAGGGAAACAGGCAATATTGCTTAGAGGTTAAATGTTTGCAGCCGTTGTGGAACTAAGAGCAAAATACATTATCGGGAGCATGCACACACCTAACATAAGATAATTCATATATAAATAAATTGACCAAGACAGCGATTATCATGAATTACTTTTAGATTATGAGTTCCATGTGTTCGGTTCTGGATAACACAAATGAAACTACCCATCATCCATATGAGCCGTTGCGACTTGCAGATCATCCTAACCTGACACATATTCAAAACTGCTGCCATATTTGACGCCATCTTTTCTGGTGGCCAGATGTCCATCGTTTGTGCTTGTTGATATTCGAAAAAAGTTAGGAGACATTACAAGGATGCTAACTTGTGGTTGGTTGTAATTAAGAATTTGGTGCGAAGAAAACAACACTTGGAACTCCCAATCCAAGATGGCCGTCAAAATTGTTTTTAAAAAATGATAATTTTCTAAATAGTTCTTATAAATTCTTTCCTGGTTGGTAAAATCGGTTGTCGATTGTGATATGATTACTTGTTTCCCATCGCGAAGTATCACTCAGACTATGAAACGGGGAAATAATTGGACCAGAGGCATGCGGACACTTGAAAAATTCCAATTTCCATAACTTCGCTATAAGGTAAGATACGTTTTAATGATTTTTATATCAAGGGTGATACCAAATCGAGGGCAGCAAACCTTTCGTACGGGATAGTGTAATTGAAACCCTCTGACCAGAGGCACTGGGCTCTCTGCCTACTACGTCCCTACCCTTTGTCCGCTGGTAGTGTGTTATAGCTCAGATTTGGGGGGATTATACCCATCTCAATTTGTAAATATTCACTCTGTGCAAATACTTTGCATTACAACGCAGGTATCATTGATCAGACTTCAATGCTACCACATCGTTACATTGCTAATAGAACAGCATTAGTGGAAGATTACTGACATGCAATTGAGTTTGTCCTTTGTTGGATTTGTTGGAAAATAAAACATCATTTTCCATCTGTTGAACATATTTAGCGGCATTGTTTCTCAAGTACCAATAGCTGGACTTAATTAGCTTTTGTAATAGTGAATAGGAATAGTTTGTAATAGTAAATGTGAGGGAAAGGAAACTACCATACAGCGAGTTTTACCCATTGACCTGAAATACGGTCGCACTTGGCAAATTTAGTTAATTCAAACAACTAGTGCTATATAGGTGTCAAGGCAAATACCATATTTGACGTTTGTAGTTGTCATCTTTCTTGCGGCTTGGTTTTGTTATAACACTTTTTACTTAGAATTATTTAGACTTTTTGCCTTCAGTTTTCATAATGGAACTAAAAGTAGCAATTGTTGTTGCGACACGAACATCACAATTCTTAAAAAAAAATGTATTCCAACAAACTATTACTACGACCTGATATCATTATTAAACCTGTAACTTTCCACATGTTTTCGACATTTATGTCATCGTGTTCCAACTTTTTGGCAATTGTTAGTACATGACACATACGAACACACGCATATATGTTCTATACTGCTTGGAGTTTACAGGTCAGCCATGAATACACGTGTTCAGATGGAGCATATTTGGACACACATACTTGTGATTTGACCAACTGTGCACAGAATGACAAGTTATTTACAAGATTCCACATTTAACAATCACATACTTTCACAATGTCAGTCATATATTTACAATATACATCAATCCTATTAAGCGTGTTATCACTTCGGTTGTCACGCGCATGTCTGGTGACAATTTATACATCCTGATCAACACTGTGTAGTGTGGGTAGCAACGTATGTAGCGCACATGTATATAATGCAAGTAGCTGACAAGATCGTTCGAAACCAAACGTTGGGTTTGAACATATAAGTATATATTAGCCTTTATATCGGCCGGTTTTATTTTTTAGATTTGGAATTTGGAATGGCATCCAATGAATGTACATCACTCATTCGAGTACGTCCTGTTTGTGTTGTTTTTGTGCTCCGGGAGACGTTGTACTGGGTGGATAGGTGATGGAACACTCGACGATTACACACGAAGGCAACGAATAAGAACACACCCTGTAGCGTTACGCAGATTGTAAATATATAAGAGCAGACGACGTTTCCCGTCCACTGATAAACAAATCCAAATAACCACATAAATCCAGTCAAGGTCGACAACCGGAAGTACACGTGTATATAGCTGGTATCTGTGTTCGCCATCTTGCTGCTCGAAGCTGCCCGCCGAATGCCTATGGCCACTATTAGAAACATGCCGATGTTGCTTACAACAATCAGCCCAATGGGCAGTGCAAACAGCAGTCCTAGCATCAGCTTTGACGAGATAAAGCACATAGCTGATATATAGCCAATGTTGTTGTTGGTTGTCATGGAAACAACTATATGAATGCCAACTATGATGGCGGGGACGACGTGCGCGTAACACGCATAGAACAAAAGTGTAAAGTTATCCCTTTTCTTGTTTTTTGACTGACGTGTAACATTCATTCTGCCGAAAACTCGGACCATGTGGATAGAACAAACATTCATCCAACATAGCGTTGCTAACCACATATAATGTGTTAGAACGCCTAACGTCACGCAGAGTCCGTCAGCGTCGTTCTTGTCTGGTCTGAATTGGAAAATTAATTGCGACACCGCCAGACATACAACCATCGCCATGTTATTCTTTCCAGGCAATGTTCGTAGGTGGCGCACCAAACAGTAAACAATGAACGTCACCAACAAGCACACGACAGACAGACAAGTGCAGACGATGCTTATGATCACGAGGATTTCATCATCCGCTGTGTTGCGTGACAGACCAGCAGTGTACTGAGACAGTTTTAATTCATACACCGTCAAGCACATTCGTACAGTTGCGTTAGAATAAATTTCGTACTCTTCGTGCGAGACGTATGTTTTGAGATTCCGAAGGTATATGGATGCGGATTCATTCTCGTAAGTATACTCATCCTCATTCAAATGTATTGATGGACATACACCGAATTCAGAAACGTGTACGAACATTTCGGGCGATACGTAATTCGGGTGACTAAGAGGCACTTCTCGAACCAATAGCAAACTTGAGTCGGAAAGATATGGCCGACCGAGAGCAACGGATGAATGCCATTGTCTGAACAAAGACTGATCTGGCTGAAGTGTTATTGTCGAGTTGTTGTCCCAAGCAATGGATATCACTTTTTTTGAATGCGCGATAAGGTCAGTCTCGAACTGATCGTGGTTGAAATCGGTAGCAGAGGCTGGGACATCGTAGTTCAGCTCGATGAAGAGCGCCCGAAAAAAATTCGTAAACATTGTGGAATTCGGCATCAGGGAGATACAGTTGGTAAGTTCTTGGTTTCTCAGTACTTTAATTATGCCTGTCATCTCACTGGGCTCTCTGCCAGAGTTCATCAACTCTGACCATAATCTGTCGAGAAACCTAGTTAGGTCACTACAAAAAACGTGAATCCCTCGTGACAGTGAGTAAAACATCACCGTTTTGTAGATAATACGGGTTTTTGTTAGCAGGATACGACTGCAGTTTCCCGCTCTGCTCGAGGTCAACCATTTCCCTTCCGGACAGTGAATTCGTCTGCAGCTACCCTGGATTATAAAAATATAAAAATCACATTAAAGATGCCCTGTCTGATTTCACACCATTGACCATGACGGGAGCTGCGCCGGTGCCAGTCCGTTCTCTTATATTTGCGAGTCTCCCATTTGGAACCTCGTATATATAAGAGAATACAATGGCTTATAAGATCGGGGTAAATATTGTTAGGCCAAGGTATTCTCTTGTATATTCTCTTATATATGCGAGGAGAATGCATTGGCACAGTGTTCGTAAAATGTCAGGAAGCCCTAGTCAGGGAAGGGTTAGACCACAAAGCACTTTTTCTATACCAAATAATAATCATTACGGCACATATGAGTCCATTAACATGAATGTTGATATCGACTGTCACATTTGGAATCTTTAAATCGTTTTTAATTGTTGTCATGCAGTCAAAAATAATTCCAACGATTGTCCCGGATAAAGAGGTGCTATTGTTCGTTTCTTGGGTCTGATTCTCCACCTCAACGGCATCCGGACATGGCTCATTTTAACTCATTTACCTCATTTTAATGTCGGAGGAGGGATGATGCGACGTCGATAAATACACGAAATATATACCGATCAACAGACTATATATATATTCTACTGAAAAAAACTTACCGAAGCATAGAAACCCCTCTCTCTATCACACACACACACCCTCACTCTCTTTCTCGCTTTCTCCCACTTTCTGTCTCTGTCGCGCGCTTTCTTCTTTCTCTCTCACTCTCTCTCGGAGCCGTGATGTCGGTAAATAAATAAATAAAAATATTGACTGCACTCCGACCACAACCACACACACATATCCGAGTACCTTACTGTAACCCCTTATGCGGCCCCCAAATATCCTATTCTAATGCCCACTCAGGTCGGATTCGTCATCTCTAGCTTGACCCTTTCTTTTCTAAATGGATTCTCCCATTTAGTAATAAAAGTGTATTGGAATGGTCTATTGGTGGAAAATGTTCAGATAATAAGTTCAACAAACGTTGAACTTATTATCCGAAAATATCCTAAGGGAACTACTCATCATTGAGTGTTTAGCATAGAACTTGTTAAAATTCTTAGTTTAAACCTGGTTTAAACCTACATCGACGGTCCAGCCAACCCGGGTATTACGGGCGTTTGTGGTCGTTCAGTGGCCAGCTGATTTGGTTAGATGATCATGCGATCAAACTACACAGTAACCAGGCGGACCGCAAGCAGACCGGTATAATGATGGCACGCCCTCGATTAACGCGACCAATAGCACACTCATAACTACCCAGAATGAATCAAATGTGACATGATAATACGAAGCACCCATCGCCACCTTAGAGACACACCGTCAAACACGTCATGAATACGCACAGCTCCACTCATGTAAACCACGGTCCAGAAAAATCGGACCCAAAAAAGATTGATCGAAGTTGATAAACAAAACTTATTCCGAATCACTTTTGTACTGTGAGCGCTTATTGCTTATAGATATCCAACCAAAATATGATCTTTGTCGTCATGCAGTATGTATTTCGCTTTCAACAGAACGCGACGGTCCGCATTAGGCAAGTACGATTATTTACCTCGACGTTATATACACTTCTGCTAAAACATTGGTTGTTTTGTACTAGGTTTAAACCAGAGATGACGAATATGTCACTTAGATTTGGCTGTCAAACGGCGGTATAAACCTAGCGGTGTACGCATACCAGACTAAATCCGGAGATGACGAACCAGACATTATAACATATCGTCCATACGCTCGATTTATCCAAATTTTTGACCACTTCGTGTAGTGTGCCACAGGCGACGATTAAGAAAATTTAACGCCCATTGTTTAAAGAAAACATGACATCGAACGTAATTCCCTGTCGAAAATATTTATCCTGCACGATAAACTACAAATCGAGTTACGCCCCTTGCATCGCTAATTCAGTAGACGCGACAAACATAAGCGAACTACAAAATAGTGCAAATGCCACTTTTATCGCCGAATGGCACCTGCTGTTGATTAACACGTGGTCGGACTTTTGGATATTTCGGGGGGGGGGGGTGTCATAAACAAATTCCAGGATACAAGGTCAGGTGGGTTATGAGAGCTGATTTTTCCAATATCATGTAAAGATTTGTCGAAATCCATGTTTAAAGATAAATTATGACAACTAAAATATTGTTAAATATGCAGGCGTATAACTGGACCAAAATAGAGCATTAATCAAGAGAAGGTGGCTACTAGTTTCAAAGAAAACATTGCACTGAATAGAAAAGCAATTCCATCAGCATCTGTCATTGCAAAGTATACATGTATTTTTTGTCAGAAGGTTCTTCAATTGGTTGTTATTGGTTAATGGAACAGACTGCAGATGGAAAATTATATAATTAAAATAGAGGCTTGGCGAATATTTGGTCATCTAGCCCGGGCTAGTCACAAAGTGAGAGAATACGCTGCTCTAAACACTTCTTTTATGCATATATATATACGTGCACCGGTGCGGATAACCTATGCATATGGGTGATGTCAAAACCTTATTTAACACGTTTCAGTCGTGAGCAGTTTGTGATTTTCTTAGATTTCTGGTGCTTTTCGTTGAGCTTACATGATTGGCATTTCATGGGGATGGTTATTCAAATAGTTCATAACCTTTGTCTGCCATTAGCCTGCTATTTTCACCGTTTTAATCAAACTTTGGGGTGGGTCCCCAATTTTCCTTGTAAAAAAAACTTGTGTTGGAGGGGTGTGTGTGCGAGATCGGACTGGGGAAAAAACTTGAGTTCCCGGGGTGGTGGACCCAAAAATTAAAAATCAAAAAATTTCAATCTTGGAGTTTTTCCTGACCCCCTTGGATATTTGCCGGATTCTGAACAAAGTTCCATGTACATTGGCTCTAGCATTCAATGCATTGCTAAAGGGCGTGGTGGATTGAATACAATCCTGAAAAGTGTTACGTCAACACTGAGTTCAGAATTTTATGAATCACACACCTAAACAGTTGCTGTACCAGTTAATTATATTATTGCCTAACCTGTGTTGGGTCGAAGATTGAACCTCTCTCGCATTCCACTCTTGGGTCTTCTGTGGCGAGTCGGAAATCAAATATTGCTGAAAATGCTGGTACAATGTTTTTCCCACTGGAGGACTCGCATGTGTCCACAAACGATGTGTTGCTGTTGCAGATGTAGCAGAATGGGTTCCTATATTTCTTCTGGAACACGTGCGTATACGATAAACATGCGTGCACTACGTCTGCTATGTATCTATCACTCGCCCACTCCCCAGTTACATTGCATGTCGATATCACAAGACTATCATCAACATCACATTTGCGCAGGCCAGATCCAGAAAACATGAAGCTGGGAGGAACTTGCTGCATTTGACAACCCGGCTGACTCCACAAATAACCAATGACTTCATCTTTACTAAGCGTGGAAGGAATTTCAAATGATCTATTGCAATTTATATCAGGTCTCCACTTCGTTACATTGATTGCTCCGTTGCAGGCAGCACAGTAGCGATTTGTATAAGTTGTTAAACTCTCATCACTGACGAAGTTCCTCCCGTCCAAGGTGTCAGACTCTTCGAAATGTTCGCACATTTTCGTAACTAGTTTATCAGCGTAGTCGCTTCTGCATTTCGTAACCATCTTATATGCTAAAGGAGACACCAACTTGTCATTGATGAACGACGACACACAAGAGAGTCTCCGTTCCGATGACAAAATGAACGTACCGTTGTTATGATCCGGGCAACAGTCCTCGTACTCGGCACATTTTACGTCACACTCACATGGCATAGTGCATGGCTCGGGGTTGTTCCATGCACACCTGGGACTAATGTTCTGTTGGGTACCGAAAACGTTTCCGTGACTGGAACAAAAATCGAAGCTATGCCTACGACAGTATGCACCGTCTACGCGATGTATGTAGTCCAAGAAGGACTCACTGTCCAATCTCTCGGTGATCCCGTCGCGTGACAGTGCTATGTCGATTATCGATGTTGTTGTACTAACGATTGTCGATGGTTCTAATCCGAGTGCAGTGCCAGATCGTACACCCGCCAATATGGCACATAGGAACAGCGCATCGAAATTCAGTCCAACATCTGACTTCATTGTTGGTATCTGAAAAACATTAATTGTCTTAGAAAATACAGGAATATTCTCCTAAATATGGCCATATTTGTGACCATCTCCTTTTATACTCAGCAGAATATATGCAACAAATGAATGAATTTGAGCCATGAATTAGTGCAAAATACACGTGTGTGCTCTATGAACGATGCAAACAACATGGTAATTATAATCATTATGAATTTATGACTCCAGCCATTTATTTATTTTCATTATAATTACCATGTTGTTGCATTTCATGGAGCACATATGTGTATTTTCACTAATCCATGGCTCAAATTCATTCAGCTGTGATATAATATGTTGAGTATAAAAGGAGATGGTCCGATAAATGGCGAATTTAGTGTACAGTCCCCCTTTAAAACATTATATATGTGATATAAGAGGTCAAATATTAATAATCTTACATCAAGGAACTGGCGTTGTATGCCTATTTTCCAGAGTTGTCAAAAGAATTGTTTTTGTCTTACGGATAAATGACTATACGACTAAGACGTTTTGTTTTTCGTTGCCGCACTCACGTAGAGCAGGGTCTCCAAAAAGCTAAATATTTAGTGAATACATATTATAAGGAAGTAATACTTGGGCTGGTGTGAGTCGTATGGCGGGTGTGTCGGTATTTTAACCCTGTATTTGCTGACTGAAATATCCCACTCAGTTTTTGGAATAGACAAAGTGTATTGGAATGCTCTGTTCTTCATTTAGAGGGATGTTTATAAGTTTATAAGCAGACGTCAGAAAGATAAGCAGATAATTCATGTGAAGCGGAGCACTTACTGGACGTTTGTTGAGGTTTTGTGCATATCTTAAGGGTCTACTCGACAATGAGGGTTAACTATTAAAAAGAGGGTTAGCGTGCATTCTGCTTTTGTGTGTATGCATTGATCCAATCGGCAGCATGTCTGAATATACAACATTGATTTAAATTTTATTTAAACGGACATGGCTCATTCGAGCTTCCAAATTTTGTCTACGTAATTTGGAAGGAGGTATTAGATATGTTGATAAACACACGAAATATTGATATACCGGCTTCATATGATCTAAACAATATCTGCCACGCTCACAGCCATTTTCCAGCTGTTTTCAATGTTCCTCACATAAGTCAAACAAACGCTCTTTATTTCTGCCATATCAGGATAAGCATAACAAGGAGCGCTCCTTTCTGTTCCATGCCGTGCACATGGCTGCTGACTGTTTGGGATCCCAACACCGTGTTCATTTGTATTTTGTATGACTTCAATGCGTCTTTCTGTGACATATAATGCCCATAGAACGGTAGTTCAATTAAGTATCGACATATTTGATACACGGAAAAAAAATTAAAAGCGAATATTATTAGGTGTGTGTTGGCGCGAAACCGCCATATGGCTTTAACCCAAGGCTTATAGCCGATCTCGAAATTATCCGCTTCATCTAGCTATGTATATCACCAGCAGTATAGGATCCGGTTTGCCATTACCACATAGCCCTTAACGTGTGTGTCGGCACGTCATGATTGGGACATTAATATACACCATGTCAATGTTACCTTCATGTTGAACTCTGGGGAACGTGTTCAATAGCAGATAAGACAGATTTAACTATGGTTCGGTTTTGAGTGCCAAACATCGATTATACACCCCTCTATATTGAATCCCCAATGACCCGGAAATAACACATCGGGGTTGCATACAGGTTGTTATTTTAATGACCATTATGGCGATTTGACATTTTACATTTTGATAGGAATCCCGGTGTTTCCCGTGGGCATGGCGTATAACTATATCACCATCGCTGTATAAAACTTATAATGCTCGGGGCCTATGAATCAATTTACTACCAGATGAAACTAGAAAGTTCATCATCACCCTGGTTAAGTGGTCCTGCTATTTAGTTATGATGCGTGTGGGACCTGCTGAATTGCTATGATGCTGCATGGTGGGGAAAACTTATTTCCATAAGAAAATGCACTGACCTTTGTCATATTCGGGGCCTTTGGCTAATGTGAAAGAATGGAGGAGTACACATGTGTACAAAACATAATGACACTTTTTGTTGTTGCAAACCAACCATAATCAAGATGGCTATTTCTGTCAATTTGCAAACAACAGAGCAGCTACACTGTTATAAATGATGCACAGGAGCCAAGCTGAAGAACCAGTAGTTGGTTCTTCGGGCTTCAAACACAGTTGTTTCTTGAGTTCTTGAGAATTGAAGAGCCAAAATTGGACACACGGATTAGTTTTAATTAAACTTCAATCATCGTCGTTTTCCTCATCGCCATCGTAATCATCATCATCATCATCATCTCCATCATCACCATCACCATCTTCATCGTATACATGCACATATGGTGAAAATATTTCAAAACATATATGTTTAAGAATGTTTCATACAGCCACAAATTGTGTTCTACAGTGGCTAGGATTAGTCAAACACCACGAAATGACAATTGTCGGCATGTATAAATGTGACCCGCCATATCAAAAATAGAATGCTCGTCATCGAGATATTTGTGTACAATTCTCAGGTAAATGTTATTTATCCATCACCTTTGACGTCTACTGTATAGCTAAAGGCTGCAAAATAAACCATGGCTTTATTTTAGCACGTGCTAATATAAAGCAAGAACGGCTACTTCAACTACCATAATAAAGTCACGTGTTCATAAACCAATTTTTTGGAATCGATTTAAATATGTCCTGAAGAAATTCCCCATTAATTTCATATCCCATTTAAACATTTAATAGACGACAATGATTTTTAAACGTTGGCGATGGATAAAAACAATACCAATATAGTTTTACGAGCTACAAGGTTTATTTTCGCTCGTATAATTCAGCAAATGGGGGACCTTGATAAAGCTCGGTCCCCATTTTGCTGAATCATACTCGCGAAAATAAACATTGTATCTCTTCGAACTATGTGGATATTCTATACATATTATATGCATAATAGGCCCAGATACTCAATTTTATTGTATAATTAGTGATATTTATTCACCATCTTTGTCTAATATATAGATAATGGCTGCAAAATTAACCATGGCTTTATTTTAAAAGGTGCAAAACAAAAGCAAGAACGGCTCCTTCAACTATATATAATAATAAAGGCACGTGCTCAGACTACAACCGAAAATCGTGCAATTGATTTAAATGTTTCCTGAAGAAATTCCCCATTAATTTCTTTTCCCATTTTAACGGATTGAATAGATGTTAACGGATTTTAAACTTTGGCGATGGATAAACACAATACACATATAGTTTGACAATATACAACACTTATCGGCGCTCGTCCGTTTGCTGAATCATACTCGCGAAAATAAACCTTGAATCTAGTCAAACTATATGGATATTCTATATATATTATATGCATAATAGTCCCAGATATCCATTAATTGATTGTATAGTTGGTGTGTGCCACGCGTTGCCCAATGCATTATTCGCCAGGTAATTTGATAGATAGATATATAGATATATAGACAATTTTTAATTGCTAATAGATCCATAACAAGTAGACAGATCAACATAAGCTCATATACAAAAGAGCAATACAGAGTGTGATATTCATATAATATAGATATAAAAATATAGATATATAAATATATCATGACGGCAGCTTGACAGTTCTGCAGAGGGACAAAATAGTGAATTAACCAGGCCACATCACAAGTTCTCATAAGGTCATAATATTAATAATATACAAAGTCAGATTCCACAATACCTATACAATTTGACCAAATATTTCCTGTTTTATTAAGTGATTCCATGTGGCCAAATTACAGTTAGGTTCAATATGTTTCACATAGTTATTCCACAAAGTGGTCCCTGTGTAGAAAAAGCTATTGTATCCAAATACTATAGCATGAGGCACAGACGATCTAAAAATACCAGACCGGAGATTATATTTGCAATGAATGTTTGAAAATTGGAATCCATTTCTTACGTAGTTTGGAGCTTTCCCATCTGTGATGTTTTTCATGATAGTCAGTTTTCTTTCGGATAGTACGGATTCAACCGTAAGCCATTTAATGGATTTAAACTCTTCATCACCTATATATATGTATATTTATTCAAACTCAGAACAAACAGGATTAATTTATTTTGAAAAAATTGTAGTTTATTTTTGGTAGTTGTACTCAAAAGTGCTATACCAATTGGAGGATGCACAATCAAGGTCGCACGTAATTTCTTTGTGTAAGGGAAGAGAGATTAGACAGTCAGCCTCTCCATATACAAAATTAAGTCGAGCGGTTGCTTTGTTTTGGCAACTTCCCAATGAGAATTTCATTGAGACAGGCGCCCAGATAGTTCACCCCCTTAACATATTTAATGTTATACCATTGCAGCAGATTGCAAGTTCGGGACATTTATTAGTTTTGCGTTTGGAGCCAAAATAAGATGGATTCTGTTTTGCCAACATGAAGTGAACATTTATTGTCAACTAGCCAGTGGCTTAATGATGTTAATTCAGTAGGCAGCTGAAATGCTACAACTTTTGAATCATTTCCCGAAACTATCAATGCTGGGTCATCTGCGTACAGTAGTAACTTGAAATATGCGGCTGCAACGGCATCATTCACGTACAATAAGAACATAAGAGGTCCCAATAAATACCCATGGTGGACACCACAAGTGATGTTCATAGCACTTGAATGTGTTCCACTTATGTCAGTAATTTGGGTCCTGCCTGACAGATATGATGAGAGCCATGTTAAGGTGTTATTATCACTGCCTAGAGCACTTGATTTATCTAATAAGATAGCATGGTTCACAGTCACAGTATCAAATGCATTTTGGAGGTCGATAAAGACCATTCCAGTAAGCGATCCTTTATCCATGTTCCTTCTAATAGAGTCGGTGAGAGAGATAAGGGTAGATTCAGTCTTCATGGATATTCGTAACTTAGTTTATGGTTGGATACGGAAGCGTATTCGGGACATGGTAGACAAAAAATAAAGTCAAAATTTTGACTTTTTATCTCAAAATTTTGATTTTATAAACTCAAAATTTTGATTTTATAAACTCAAAATTTTGATTTTATAAACTCAAAATTTTCAAACTTAAAATTTTGACTTTTAATCTCAAAATTTCGACTTTCTGAGTCAAAATTTTGACTTTTTATCTCGAAATTTCGACTTCTAAGGCAAAATTTTGACTTTTTATCTCGATTTTGAAAGTCAAAAATTTTGAGTTTATAAAGTCGAAATTTCGAGATAAAAAGTCAAAATTTTGAGTTTATAAAGTCAAAATTTTGAGATAAAAAGTCAACATTTTGACTTTATTTTTTTCCTACCATGTCCCGAATACGCTTCCGTAGTAGTTGTACCATAAAGTAAATGTATAATAAATTATTAAAATTTATTTTAAGATAACCAACCTGTCAACCTGATCATTTACAGGAGACATCTTCGACTCAATTCAGATATTGTTCTATTTATATTATCGATATTAGATCATTGTTACCCGAAATGTATGGAAGTTGACGTACATACGCTACAGTCTCCATTTAAAGCCACGGATGGCCTTCGCGGTGGGTATGCCATTAAATAGTCAGACCCGTTAAAACTTCCATAAACAGATAGAATATTAAAAAACATATTTTGTTCTTATACAAACCATAAATATAGCATACATAGAATGCTATTGTCAAGTTTGTACGCTGTATTATGTAAACAGCAGCCAGTTTATGTAACCTTATTCGCTTTTTTACATAACAAAGCGTACGAACTTGACAATAACATACTATTTACGCGATATTTGTGATTTGGTTTATATTATAATAGTCTTTTTGTTTATGCGGTTTTAACTGATGTGACTATTTTAACAGCAAAACCCATCGCGAATGTCATCCTTGCCTTTAAAGTGATGTTAAACACTCCAGTAGGGTGATCAAATAGATATGGTGAATAATCTTCCTCAAAGTAGTTATATTCAACAAATGTTATATCCAAATTGACAACACACCGCCTTTCTTATATTTTAATGAAATGCAGTGACTCTCGATGACGAAATCATTTTCGTAAGTTTATCGCCGATAGTTACGTCCCGAATTTGGAAGTAAATATTTACATTTGAGCGTAGTTCAGACAATGTTTTCTTTGGAATGAAAGTCGATTTGCTTCTGATTTCGGTTATGTTAGTAGAATGCTGCATTCCCCCTGATGACATGATGTCTGAATACTAACTTACCAGTTTTACGTACCCGAACAAGTGCATAATATGTCTTTAAAGAGTAAAGTTTGATGCAATCATTTTTGTATCGAAACGCAATATTTTTTGTTTATCATGTATGCACCATATATTCGCAGTAACGCACTGTTTTACGCTGATGAAATAAAATACTCCAACTTAAGTCAAATCACACGAACTTGAGTTGTGTCTCAGATTAATGTCTGAAATATCAAACATTTAACATAATATTAGTATTCATGCTTGCCCACTTCCTCATTATTGATAAGAATATCGAAACTATCGATCCACACGAAGGACTCATACCAAATCAAATATTTCTAGTAAAAAATCCTGCATTTCGGTGTTCTTTAGTTGTTCTTGGTTATTTTCAGTAGGAAGACGGCCAGTAGGTCATGCTGCTCCTGTACAATACTATTAATTCATATCAATGCTTATTTATTAATTCTTAATTATTGTACAAATAAACATTTACATCTACTTCTACATGTATATATTTATATTAATAACTAGCAGGGTTACCCGGCGTTGCCCAGGTTAAAGTGATGTGAAACCCTCTGCGGATATTTGGTGGGAATAGAGAATACTCTTGCTCTCAAAGTGTTACACGTATTCTCATAAATTGTATATACAAATGGCATCACAAAACATGATTCTTACACATTGAATATAAGTAGTTGCTCGCCTTGTCAGGTCGGAGCGATTATCATTTTGTTTTTCGCGTTTAATCCGTCCCACCAATAAAGAAGTATTTATTTATTTACAACTGCGTATACTTCAGACGTTATAGCATGAAACATGAACATCATAAACACATTAGTTCGAAAAAATAAAAGTGACAATTGTGTTTTACATAGAGATGTATCAATCAATCAATCAATCAATCAATCTAGTTTATCATATCATCATGAAGATACAGATGTTTTAAAGATATGTCCAGGTGCTCCTCTGTTCTTGTGCTATATACTGGCTAATCATTTTCAGTTTAAAAGAAATGATGTTATGCAAGTATAGCAGCTACATATGCCCGACACAGCGATAATTTGAGTTGTTTATGTTAGGCGATGAGTCTGTTCTAAAAAATGAAAGAAATCCTCTGTATCGGGCAGATATACACATGTCAGATGTCACTATTGGAGGATCCTGAAAAGACATGTGCTACGGACTGCGTTTTCCTTTATCTCATAAGTAACCATATTTGACTGCACACTGTGACCACTATTTTTGATCAGGCCTCCTCTACATTTCCATATCTCTTGGCAATTGTAACTTTTGTTGTGGAAACTATATTGAATGGGACAGACTCAATTGTGTTATAATATATACATGAGCCATTCTAATATGCAATCCTATGACGATTCAAGGTCCCTCAGTTTGAATGAATATATGTATCTCTTAAATAGATTGATATAAATATACTTTTAATGCTTTCTTCTATGTATCTGTGTTGCTAGATCATTATAGGAATGCCCTGATTTCCATCCCCATATAAATATGACAGTTGAGAAGATATAATTGTTCAAGTGACTTAATTCGGTCGAGATTGTGAAATTGGAATGCCAATAACTCCTTAGAACGACATGGAGATGGCCTGTGAGATGACTATATATAACTTTGTTGTATATCAGCGAATTGAACAATCTTATAAATACTAGTGAATCTCCTCTCGCCATCCATGACCCAAACGACCCCAAATGTGATATAATTCATCATATCATTAGAGAAGAACGTGCATGAATTTGGTGGAATCTATGCTAAATATATTTGTATCAACATTGGTGCAACTCCCCTCATGCATGACTTGAATCGTGCCACAGTTGTCATATTTAAACCACGTCTATTAGAATCACGCATGCATTATATAATGGAGATGGTTATATATAAGTTTGGTGGCAATCGGCAACTAAACAAATTTTTATCGTATTTATTAACCCCCCCCCCCATCTCTCACCCAAACGGCACCAATTTCGTGTCTTTAACTCACACGTTTATACTCCTCGTATCACGGAGAAGAATAATATATCAATTTGGTCTAAATATGCGCTAAAAATAGCCCCTCCCCTGACACCAACAACGTCACTTTAGAAACATTTAACCCACACCATTATCTTACTCGTAAAAAGTTACCCCTGTTAGACCGCCTTGGTGCCATCTCGATTGTACCCTTAAAGTTATATATAGAACATAGACAGATATTCGCAAATATTTGATTCATTGTATCATTTGAGAAGAACGTTTATGAGTTTAACGGTAATTGGCACTAAACATATTTTTATAAGTTTTTGGTGGCCACCCCCGTCCCTATTTCGGACTCAAGCGGCGCCACTTTTGACATTAAACCACACACTTAGACTCAGTATATAGATGAATATATATAAAATTTATGAAAATTGGCGAGTATACAAATTCGTATCAAATTTAGGGCCACCATAGCATATCTCTCATCCAAAAGGCTCCAATTTGGCGCATTTCACACGATTAGATTATTCGTATCACGGAGAAAAATATGTATCAATCAGGTGGAAATCGACGCTAAACATATTGTTTATCAATGTTTGTGTCTCTCTCACCCTCTAGGCACCCCTGACTCGAATGGCCCCACTTTTGACATCTTTAAACCACACTATTAGACTCCTGATATCATGGAGATTATTATTTGTAAGTTTGGTGCTATTCCGCGACTAAACTAATTTTTATCAAATTTGGTGCCCACCCCACCCCCATCTCTCATCAAAGCAGCACCAATATGACGTCTTTAAAATCACACGATTAGATTCCTCATATCATGGATAAGAATGTGTATCAATTTGGTGGAAATTGGCGCTAAACATATTGTGTATCAATTTTGGTGCCCCTCTCCCTTTCAGTGCACCCCTGACTCGAATGACGCAATTTTTGACAGCTTTAAGCCACGCCATTAGACACCTCATACCATGGGGATGAATTTGTATAAGTTTCGTGGCAATCGGCGACTAAACCAATTCTTATCAGATTTAATACCCACCCACTCCCCCCCCCCAATATCTCATCCCAACGACACCAATTTAAAACACACAATAAGATTCCTTGTTTCATGGAAAAGATCTCAGAAGAATGTGCATCAATTTGGTGGAATTCGGCGCTAAAATTATTTTGATCAATTATGGTGCCCCTCTCCCCTTCCGGGTATCCCTGACGCGAACAGCGCGACTTTTGACATATTTAAACCACACCATTAGATTCCTCATATTATGGGGATGATTATATATAAGTTTGCTGGATGAGAATAAAGAATTGAACAGTACTTACGGTAGAAACTTTCACGTCAGTTTCACATTTGAAAACATTAGCTAACTCCGTGATGTGTATGTCCTATGTTTGAGCGAATAGTTAGTTTATAGTTTGCGATCGAGTTGGAATGTCGACATGACACCACGCCTTTATCCGCCAACGTCCCCAAGACAGCATGCCCCGCATCGTGGGTCAATATATTGCCATTCCTTCTGTGTGATATTTCAGAAAACACAACCCACGCGGACGCTGTTATATATCACGGTTATCACCAGATACTAATTTGTTGTATGGCACTGCGTCGCATCTACTCCCCTGATATATATTTGGTATGTTATCGCTTGGGCACTGCGGCAGTGAAACATTGACGATGTATAAAAAAGCAAATTTGTCCCAAGGGCCTATTGGTATAAACGTAAACATGTTTTCTTATGGACCAGAAACGCTTTTATATAGAAGCTATGACTTGGATCGGAGTATTAGGCGTGGGTAATTGGTCGACGATATACGGCTGACTATTCTGTGTTGTCTGTGTACGCGCCCGCCCACGTAAGTTGTTAAAACGTGTACCCTGTCACGTTGTAAATGAATTTAAAATAAAATATGCTTAAAGCAAAAGCCCGTCCAGCCGTAAATTTTATGTTGGGGTATACTTAATTTCGGGTTAGTTATTTAGTCCGATTATCTATTACTCAGAAGGCCAATCACTCGGGTCATTCATCACAGACGGTTCGTTCTTGAGAAGCGTTTTGTTTAAAACAGCATGACCGCTGAACCGCAGGACAGGTTCATGGCGATAGCGATGTCTAGTGAGTCTATTCCCACCCACAACTTTGGTCAAACGTTTTCAATAGTTGCCTAATAAAACGACAGTTAGAAGCTCCAGACCAAAGGTGTGTTGTTCGATTATCGAACCAGTATTTAGTGGAACCAAATTTAGAATATTTGCATATTTTTTGTTTAATGTATGAACTGAAATTGTCACCAAGAAGAGGTGTGGTTGGAAATTTTAAGCTGGACAGCCCCAACGGAGACACTTTAGCCACGTCCCTGTCTCCAAATAATGTCAGTGTGATTTCGAAAGAGATGAACTATGTCTGTAAATACATGAAATTAAGATATATACAGGGTGTATATAATCTCAACAAACGTGTGAATGTCATAGGAATTTTCGGGTTGTATTCAAATGATGCACACACTCTTGAATTTTAAAATATCGGGTATAAATTAACAAGGAGCAAAGAAAACTCGGGACTCTGCGTTTCTAAATTCTATAATTTGAATTAGACTTTCTTGACGAATAATTTTTTAAAGAATATATATTTACCCACATCATCCTTTGTCTATCTCGCGTATTCATATATGTGAATTACTTGGCTTGGGGCTTGTAATGCTATCAAATATATTGTTTCTTGATTGATCCGGTAAGTTCCACAGGTCTAAACCTCACGGCCAAATACAGCCAATATGAACACAAATACGAGTTAACAATGATAAATGGCAAAAGGGAAATAGTCGCATTGGGGTGGCGGTATTTCGCAACCAAATTTGCAGGATCAAAATATTCAACAATTGAAGACGCGTTATTAACAACTTATTCAGTAAGAATTTTCAGACCAGAAAGAAATTGAAATTGCTTAATAGCTTGTTCCAATCTGCGCTTAGTGTGAATTTTTTTTCGATCAAAAGCAGAATATCTTAAATCGTTGGAAATGATATGGTTGACGAGGTTCTGAATGTAGATGTCGTGGGAACGGGCAGAATAGTGGATTGCGATCAACTTGCTGTTGTCACCGCACTTCAAATTCTGGCCAACCCTTATAAAAATTCCCCATGGTTTACCATAGTGTACTGTAGTAAATATATAGTAAACATGGATTTACCATAATAATTCTATAGAAAACATAGTTTTACCATGGTTACTATAGTAATTTTGTGGTGTTTGCATACACGTTTTGGGATTACCATAATGTTTGCGGTAAACTATAGTTTTTGTAGTTAAAATTTGGTGAAATTAGTCAATCTCACAACTACATTATAGTAAAACCATGGTTTTAATTTACTATGAATAATTTTAACATGGATTCTGTGGTATTTTCACACCATGTTTGGATTTACCATAGTTTTTGTGGTAACTGTAGGTTTTGTTGTAAAACTGTGATGAAATTAATGAATTTCACAAGTACATTATAGTAAAACCATGGTTTTACTAGAGTAACCATGGATTTAATACATGATACGGATTCTCTAAACCATATTTATAGAACTAGTTAATCCCCAACCCACCATAGTTAACTTTAAACATGGTTTTACTATAACTAAGATATTACTATAGTTTTCCTCTGACCGATGCATGGCTGTATACAATGGTTTTGTGGTAGAGCATATTTACCAACTTTAAACCTAATTCTATTGATCGGAGTTGATTTATGGGCAAAGTGTGATGGCCCATAGGCCACGTTCTGTGCAATACTTCTATTTTACTTAGAAATGATGGATTTTTTCGAGAATTTTAGTGGCCAATATTTCATTTTAATAACACAATGATTGTTCATTTTTCAGATACCAGTGGGTAAGCTTGATCCAAAATTGTAATGCACCGAGCAACTGGGGAGCCGCTGTTGAAGCTATCACCCGAGGCAGACTGTCAAGACAATCTGAAGAAATTTGGCGTTTCATCTGAGCAATGTCAAGTCTCAGGCAGAGATTCAGTCGACGTTCAAATGGCTGGATTATCCGCGTTGATTGCCGTTGAACTTGGTGTGAAAATTAAAAGCGTTTGAGGTCGCTTTAGCTGCCTTCTAAACTAAGAAGACAAATTATATTACGTATATATATATATATTTAAATACTCATAAACCTCGACTTCAAAAAAGCGTTGATTGTCGTTTAACTTGGTTTGAAAATTAAAAGCATTGAAGGTGGCTTTAACAGCCTTCTAATCTAAGAAGACACATTTGAATTTATATTATAATATATAATATATAATATACTAGAATACATTGTATTATGCATACACTTACTCATATCCTCAACTTCAAGAAAAGCGTCGAATGCGGCATTGAGAGCCTTCATTGGAAAGGAAACAGGTAATGAGCGTGTATTGGTGGCTCTAACAACCATCCAGAATATTCTGCAGTGTTACACAATGGACAGCATCTTCTACTATGGTAATAAAACAACTGGATTCGCCGTGGAGCTGTCAGTGAAATTCGTCTCGTTGCCGGCAGAAATAATGCAAAAAAATGGTCGACCACGATGACATCACGATAAAATAAGAAATAACCTGATTATCCGGATTTATTGTCGTTGAACTTGGCGTGAAAATTGAAAGCGTTTAATGTGGCTTCAACAGCCTTCTAATCTTAGAAGACAAATTATATTATAATATATAGTATATATTATACATAAAATTACTCATATCCTCAACTTCAATAAAAGTGTTTGAGGTGACTTTGTCAGCCTTCCTTGGAATGGTATAATACTAAAATTGACGATCTACATGTTGTAACCTAGTATTTGTAACTAAATCTAAATACACGTGTGTGACTGTGAAGACATAAACTTTTATTTCCGCGTTGCGATCAATTAGTTTGCTCCAACCAACAAGGTTTGACACGATTGTGCCATGATTTCTACTGACGAAAATAGGCTCGTAATATAACGATGTCAGAATAAAACTCGGAATATATTCATCGAATTTCAACATGCCATCGACTCGGAACCATATGTAAATATCTATTTTATATATTGCTGTATTTATGTCTATTGTTTATATACTTCTATCTCAATATCCTTATGTTATACATGTATTAACTTGGATGAGAGAATAAAGCATTGGAATGAAAGAGGTTATGGGCGTAGAGCTGTAACAACCCTCCAGAAGATTCCGGTATATAACGGACAGCATCTGCTAATATAGTAATACAACAACTGGTTTCGCCGTCATTGGAATTGAAGCCAAGATACGCAGGATAGAGCGAATCGCGTTTGTACATCCAACATTCTCACATATTTCACATTCAGCTGAGATAGGTTCTGCCGAATTGGTATGCAATTTCTCAGCAATGGCTATAAAACCATGGGGGACTTTGAGAGATATTAGTACCTCAACAAATTGTGCGAAATTCAGTGACATATATATAATTACTTACAACGCAAACGTCGTGTTGGCTTTTATCAGTGGCGATGTGTATATATGTATCGCGGTCATGGAAACTATGAAGAAAACTGGTGTATGTTGTATCGACTATTCAAATATACATGTACATGTGTATTAACTTTTACGACTCCAAGTTGGATAGAGACACTGTTTTGGAGTATACCAGCCAAACATGTTCATGTTGCTTCGCACATAACTTGATAATATGCATATAATCTCCCTGCTCGGTTGATTCGTAAAAGTAAAGCTAAATTCGGTCATGCGACGTGCCACAACACCCTTCCCTACGATTGAGAGTTATAGTGTGAAATGACGAACTGACGAAAACAATGAGTGGCTTCGGTATTACCTACACATGGTAAACTCGCCTCAACAAATGGCTGCTGATAAAAGCGATATGGACATGTGATTTGTAGTTATTCTGAGCTTTTGATTAAAGTCGTAGCCGAAAACGTAAATGCTGAATAGCCGCTATATACTCTCAAACTTTAAACTCAGCACACATTTGCTAGGGGACTAAATGAATCAATGTTGGCAATATGGCAAGGATGTGTTTATTACCAACGATACCGAGATTGATACGTGTTACAATGGTCCAGTCTATGTATAGTTTTGAGACGAAGAGGTTTTAGTGACCCGCCAGTCGGACAGTGCTTCTAAATCTATGAGTCAAACCTTTTTGAGAGATGTCGTATATGTAGAGAATGGTCAAGAATTTTTACGACTATAATGCGACATCCTAACGTGAGAACGACCAATGTCCAGATCGGTCAGCAAAAACACTATGTTTCACATACATGTAAGCATGCCACCGGCTGTTCAAGAAGCTATAACAACAACCATGTGGAAGCACAACGTCACACGTGGTTGGTGGACCACCGATAGAGATCCCATCAGCAAATCTAAAATTTGTGTCTTCGTTCTGTTCCAGGTGACATTAATACAAGAAAACTAAGATGCATACATCAGGTCAGCCATGAACTATTTAGCAATAGAATAATTCAGTTCGGTTGCGGTTTCACAACGTTACAACTGACATACGATTACACAAGACGAACCTTGAATGTGGAACTATGCAAGAGTGAATATTAATGTTCTAAATCCCATGTTTCACCTTTAGTGGTAATGGGGTCGTACTTTATTAACACGCAAGTAGTGTAATTAAGTACGGGTAATTAGAAGTAACAAATCGTTTAGTTTCTATCGTATCGGCTAAAAGGGGTGAACAGATTGCTGATGATGAATGCTCTCGTTAGCTGCCAATATAATGTGCATATTTGCCCCGTTACGTTTATACACTGTAGCATTGGCGGGCCAGAGTGTGTTGACATGTTAAGTGTTTGGTTCATTAATAACAGATCAGCAGGAATTTGTCGTGATAACGTATACGTGGAAATATGCTACCTAAACGGTTAAATGAATGGTTGATATAGTACACCACCGTGTATACTCGGTTTAAATAGGTATATTATATAGGGACGTGTGCTCAATTTTGGTGCGGACCGATGATAACAAAAAAATCAGAGGTAAATGTCGGCGGGCGGGAGGGCCATTTTTTCAATAATTTTTAAAGAAATTGAATAGTTGCAGCAGCAGCAAAAAAAAGGGTGTACAATTGGCAAATGATGAGGCGCTGCGTGACGTGTAACTAGGATTGAAATTAGATATGCAATTTGGAGATTATTGGATGAGGGATGTTATATTAATTATATTAAAGGGACGAGGGGGCTTAGTTGTCGAAAATATTCATATTTGTTCCAAACACCGTAAACAGAACAATATTAAAACGCATACATTTTGGTTCAAATATACGATCACTATCGCGTAAACATCATGCTCACATAAAGACCTACTAAATCTTACCTAAACAAGAGTCTGATTGTGTTATAGAAGGCAGCACAATGCTACTGGCTAATCACACACAAATGGTATAAACGCTCTTTATTATTTTCAAATAAGGAATTGAGCAACAAAGAACGCTCTTTATGTTTACCATCATAATATAAAGAAACACCAAGAAAGTAACTTTTTATGCTTTGTTTACATAACAATCGTCAAATTTACGACAATAACATACTGTTTATGAGATATTTCTCATTTGTATATTAACAAAGTATGTCTATATTTGAATATTATTTTCGTTTGTAGCGGTTTTTGGCAGGTGGAAATATGTTCACAGGATACCCACCAAGGCCTTCCGTACCTTTAACGTATACTGCAACTTTTTTTCTTGTCAATAGCAGAATACATAATGCTATTAAGAAGTGACACAAAACACAGAACATTTTTTTTAATTATAAGTATTGAGCAGTGAGAAATATTTGAGTCGAGGAAACCAGTAACGAAAGGCAATATTAACATGATTTCTGTCAGCGAATAATTGTTTACGTTCCAATGAATATTAAAATGTACTGAAAACCAACTGCTAATGGGTGCCAGACTTTCATAAACACAAATTATGTATTAATGGTGTAACGACATATTTCGTTCTTAATTGTCTAAAAAAATAGGGGATGGGGATGTTTGGATCTCTAGTTTAACGACATTTTTCGGTCTTTGTAGTTTAACGACATTTTTCGGTCTTTAATAGTTTAATGACATTTTTCGGTCTTTATAATATCTCAAGATATAGGGGGTATTTGGATCTCTAGTTTAACGACATTTTTCGGTCTTTATAGTTTAACGACATTCTCGGTCTTTAATATTTCAAGATATAGGGGCCCTTAGTGGGTATTTGGATCTCTAGTTTAACGACATTTTTCGGTCTTTGATAGCAAAATGGAAGAAGTACATCTTTGGAAAGATGTGGTGGCCCTAAAAAGGAAAGTTGTTTGGTGATCTTGAAATGCAGTTTTTCTGAACAGTCTTCCTTGATTAAAGTGATGTGAAACACTCCGGCAGACAACGGGCAGAGTGATCAAATAGAAATTAAGAATAATCTTTCTCAAAGTAGTTATTTGTTACGAATATTAATCTAAATGGATGATACACAACGTCATTCTTATATATTAGTTAAATGCAATGACTCTCGATGGCGAAATAATTTTTTTTTAATTATAGCCGATAGTTGCGCCCCGAATCGAGATGTAAATATTTACAATTTGGAGTAGTTCAGACGATGTTCTCTATGAAGTGGTGTGGTATATTTTTTTGGAAATTTTCAGTGATGTTAGTAGAATGATAACATTCCCCAGGTTGGCAAAGTGCCTGAGCACTAACTTATCAATTTCTCGCACCCGAAAAAGTCCATAACAAGTCCATAATATGTCTTTAAGCATATATATAAATCTCCGAAAACCAAAATTCTAAAGCATTAAACGATTTCTTGAAATGCAGTTTTTCTGAACAGTCTTCCTTCATTAAAGTGATGTGAAACACTCCGGCAGACACCGGGCAGAGTGATCAAATAGAAATTAAGAATAATCTTTCTCAAAGTAGTTATTCGTTACGAATATTAATTCAAATGGATGATACACAACGTCATTCTTATATATTAGTTAAATGCAATGACTCTCGATGGCGAAATCATTTTTGTTTAATTATAGCCGATAGTTGCGCCCCGAATCGAGATGTAAATATTTACAATTTGGAGTAGTTCAGACGATGTTCTCTATGAAGTGGTGTGGTAGATTTTTTTGGAAATTTTCAGTGATGTTAGTAGAATGATAACATTCCCCAGGTTGGCAAAGTGCCTGAGCACTAACTTATCAATTTCTCGCACCCGAAAAAGTCCATAACAAGTCCATAATATGTCTTTAAGCATATATATAAATCTCCGAAAACAAAAATTCTAAAACATTAAACGATTTGCTATATTTCCAGGGCATATATTTCATCTGATTTTGCGAGAATCCATATATACTTTTTCACGAGAATCCAGGGTAATTTGCAAGAATATTTACGAGAATCTAGATTTGGATTCTCGCCGAAATATAAGCCCTGATTTCACTCTGAAGTGTGCCTAAATGGCATAAATTGTACCGTGGTTCCCATGTTCGCCAAAGTGGCATAAATTTATTTCAGGATAATACTAATTTTAGGCATTCATTTATATCACTGATATCAGGACAATAAATAGCCATTTCCATTGCATGGAACAAAGAGCGTTATTGTTTATCGGTGTTGTTTTTGGAAGTGGTGGTAGTTAAATTTTATACATTTCGACCCCCAATAAGTATTTCCGAACAAATGAATTATTAACAAGCGTGACATGACATCATTGACGAAGATAATTAACACCGATCTACAAGCAATTAAAGTCTTAAAATGAGCTAAAATTTTACATTTTCTTTAAAAAAAATTTATCTCTCGCGACATAATTGTCACCAATAAAAACAAATTTGATTCATCGTGGAAGTTAGTCGGTGACTATAAATAATGTCACCATTCAACTGAATGTTGTTGAGCATATTTCAACCAATTTTGGAAGTTTAAATGAATATTTTCTTCACACGCAAAGTAAAATTGACAAATTTCAGGATTTTAGCCTGCTTCGTTGGGACCAAAATTTGTTGTGCACACTCAAGAAACGTCTACCGACACTCGCTAGGCCAAATTATGCCATGACCATGCTATAAACTAGCTTGAAATTGGCAAAACAATGAATTTTTTTTTGGTTGAAAAAATTTACATGGGAATCTCCAGTCCATGGCATAGGCATAGAGAACGATTATTTTTCGATAAAAACGAAAATAATGCGAAATGAAAGTCGGCACTCGTCATAATGGTGCAGAATAACATACGAGTCTTGTTATATGCGAAAATTTGACCTCATTCGATAAATTAGTCTCGTAATTAAGGAATCAATCAGTCAATGGCGCTCGGACATGTGGAATTCCGTCGCACTGTTAGTGTTACTGTAGATGGCAGACGCAATTTTGAAATGTAAACACGCATCAAACACGCATCAAATTTACCTTTTGTGAGAATAACAAAAGCGCAACCTTGATCAAAGTAATACAATACACAACAACACATAGAATAACACTGATATAAACACGGTATAAGTGAGAATAAGACGCGTATTCAGACGTGGAATTTGACAACATTTCGTCGTTTTATCTGTTTTGCGCACGTCACTTTCCATATTTGGAATTTCCATATATGGGATTTGTGTTAACCTCAATACCGATCAAGTTATCTTAGCATAAACATAAAATATATTGTAATTTATGCAACTACGACCCTGGTAACCCTGATAACTAATAAAATATACCGGCCAATTCATTTTAAGATCGTTATTTCACTTTGCTTTAGGCATAAATACACTCTTAAACGCACATAAACGACCCATTGGCGTTAAATTAAATATACTCGGTATTTATTAATATTAGTGTTTTATTGCTCAGTATAGAGTTAGACCCTTGACACCTGTCAATATATTTGGGCTGAATTCATATGAAGCGGTATTATTCCTCGAAATAAACAACAAACCTGTCGTTACTTCGAAATGTCGTTTGGGCTAACATTTACACAAATCCTCCGTGTGTTCTCCTCAATGGACACACAGGTTCTCAGTCGACACACGGGTTATCCCAGAAACTGGTGTGAAATAAACAGCCAAGGTTTGGCTGAAATGAGATTAAGTGTACGGCATGCGCGTGCAGCTGACTTTCGTTGGCTCTGTCGGTACACTGGTGACGTGATTATCCGATGCTCTTGAATATGTACTTTGATGGTGCAGAGAACGGAATTTGGAGTAATGTGCTTTTAAAGACATTGATTGATATAGTGTTGTGGGAATGGCAACCAGGTGCCACACGTATACAATGAAACCATAGCCTTTGGGCACTGTGGGCAAATGATATCTCACGATTGAGAAAATTTGTTTATTTATTCTATTTTCTTCTTCACGGAAGTAAAAGTGCATTTATAAATAGAGTTTCGTCTCAAGTAGATATAAGTTCTTAGTGAATATATATTGCTATATATTTATCGTATGTCAATAGTTTTGTGACTCTCAGTTTTGTTTTGGTCATTAAGCCTGTTCCTGTTCAAAACTGCGAACATTTGACAATGTAGTACAAAAACCTTATCCCTTTGCCATACTCGCTGGCGACGCAATGACGAATAGTAACGTGTCAACATACTCTACGACTCCAGAGAGAGATTTTCGTAACTAGGAATATGAATGATACAGTACCCCATCGTTTGGCGAAATATGATCGAGTTTGAGAAAATGCAACATAATTCATTCTGCGATATGATATATATGTGTGAAATAGTCGATGTTCATGTACTCGGCATAAATCTATGAAATTAGGTGCCACTCGAGTTTTCGTTTGAAACCCGATTCGCTCCAGTTTCCGTTTGTGGGGTGTTCATGTCAATGACATAGTAACTCTTATATTAGTTTTCATCAGTTCCTAGTAACTTCCTACTGCTGCGTACTGCATTATGTCACTTGGAGATGCGTATCCAAAAATCTATAAGTACACCATATAAAACCCGAACGAAAACTTTGAGTGTTGCAATGAACAGACACACTTGTGTACATAGAATGAACATGCCTACATCGATAAATGAGCTAACTTCGTATAATAATACCAGCGTTGATAGCCCATACTCAGAATCCTTGACGTAATATTCAGAAGCGGATGTGGGTTGGATGCTTAAACTGTTTTTAAATTCTCCTTCATGCTTCCCAGTTGGTGTCTCTATTCATGTAGAAATGGATGAATATTTAGGTAAATGTGTTAGAGAATTAAATGTAGCATCATGTTCTATATACTGATAGTCATTTGTGTGAATTTATGAAATCGAAGATGTTCGCGCGTTTTAGTCGTCATCTTGGTAGCCATCTTTTAAACAGTTGTCAACTATATTAAGCTAACATATATTTAGTTTGGTCCAGAAAACATAACCATTGTCTGCTCTCTGTTGTGTGTGTCTTTTTCCGACTCCGTGGTGTACAAGCCATTGTCGTGTAACAATTTCGGCCATTTTGACCACATCTTTGTTTTGTCGTGATTTTTCATATTACCCAAGGCTGATGGCGGATTCTTCAGAAGTGGATTCCATAAGCTTTGATAGCCCATACTCAGATCATCTTAAATCCTTGCTTCATGAAACTAGTCCTGGGTCATAAACTGCGCATGCAGTTGTTCTGTTAGTAAGACAATAGCAACGCTCACCTCACGTACATTGTACCATTCAAAGCGTGTTATTATGGTATTGCTATGGGGATGGCGGGAGGAGTCACGTTACTATTATAAAGAGACAAAGTTAACGTATATCCGTTTATGTTATTATATCGACCAACGTCGCAATACGTAAACAAATGTGTAAACAGTGGTCTATAGTGATAAGTACAAGCTACGATAATGCGACATTCGATAAGCTTAAATAGTCAAAAGATTTCTCTGCGCAGGCAAATTCCCAGTCTTCCGCCGCCTGAAGGTTACACTGGTGTAAATATTTCCCATAGGCTTCAATGTTAACGTTTGTTGATCTGCATCAGAGGTCAAATGGAAACTGTTCAAACTGCCTTCGGATTATGTGAGCTTGACATCTGTGGAAACTTTCCCAATAAAAAAATCAACACCGTCTAGCAGGGAATCCACTTCAAATTTTCGTTTTTTCATGACTAGGGTCAGTTCCGCACTAAAAAAATATTGTCATTTTTTCAATCACACTTAAAATTTCTAAACAGCCACAACAGACTTCACCTTTAATGAATGGGCCTCTTGGCAAATGAAGTTTGTGGGAGAATGATTCCTTGAATTTTTGTCAACAGTTTACATTTAATTCATGCAACCAATCACAGCCCAGAGTGTTTTAACTGTGAAACTCTATACTCCTCCCGCAACCGCAGGGGGAGCTGGCTATAGTATTTACACCAGTGTAACCTAAAGGGCCATGTGGCCTTTCTTCATATTTTTTGTGCATAACCCATTGTGAACCTTGATATATACCTATAATTATTAAACTGATGTTGTTTTAAAAAAATGTGTTTTTAATGCCATGTGACCCTTTAATTGGAACCCACCCAATAATACACCCATTCAGAATAAAAAGCCAAAATGCAGGTTGGATTTGAGTTTAATTTAATAATATGAGGCATCTAATAAAGCATGAGAAGTTATACCACATTCATTTGATCAGGTTTTCACTTGGCTTTCATCTGTTGTGTCCCATGAATTTAATTTCTCCACAGGAACAGATATGCACAGGTTTCATTTAACCCTATGCAAATCAGCTGCAGATTCACACAAAAAATGCCTTTACTTTGAAAAATAAATAGTGTGGAGGGTTCATTAGTCAGTAAACTTGGCATAATTTTGAAGAACAATTACTACTTGTCCCAAAATCAGAAAAATTAAGTGGAAAATTATTTAAACAATGAGCTCAGACAAGGGTGTTTTAACCCTGGGTCAGGTGAATTTTCCTGATTGAAAATGGTGCTAAAATTTGTAATGTCTGCTGCAATCCCAATTAGAAGGAATCCTTAATCTATTGTCTCACAGTATCAAATGTCGTTAACTAACATTGGACAGGGGGTGCCAATGATGAGGTTATAATGACAACATGTTCCTTCAGCTGATAAAGTAGTAATATATCAACAGATAAGATGGCAGACATTTTCAAGCATCATTAATTTCAAAACTCCTTAAAAGCAAGGTGCTGATCTCAGAACGGTTAGTTGTCATCATTTCTCGAGACAAATATCATTTCTCATTGTAAAAATTCTGGAAGTTGTATATTCGCGAGAAGAATTTTCCAAATTAATGCTGTTAATGTGACAGAGTTGTTGAGTGGATTTTGGAATTTGTGAGGACTGTGAGACAATGAAGTTTACATTTGATAATCCCCTCAGATTCAAACCAGGACACAAACAGTTGTATAAAGCCAAGCGAGAACCATATGTGGATAACAGAGTAGTGAAACATTTACGCAAAAGAACGATCATTACATCACTGGACATTCTCGAAAAGCCAAACTCTGTGAGAGCACATCAAACTCGGTCTGCTGCAAACAGTCTTAATCCAAGAGGGAAGGGTCAATCTGACAACAAAGAGCCTGAAAGAAAAAATGAAAGGTAAACATCTCTCACAATATTCCATGCAACAAACAATGTTATATGCATGTTCTTTTCATCATATAGATAACAAATAGGGGGGGGGGTATGAAATTCAGCATTATAATATCAATAAACTAAACATATATTTGATCTTCTCAAATCAAGTGTATGACTTTAAAATCTTTTTTCAAAATCTTGGCTGTGTCCTCCTGCATGACAACAAAAATTAATTTGACATGCCCCCATCCCTCTGTGTGCAGGAAATGATTTGAAAACTGTACCCTGAGTCAAAACACAGGTTTTCAGCCTAATAATTTGCAGATAGAGTTACTCCCCTTATTCTGTTCATATGAATTGGGTCACTAATTGCAAACAGCACAGGTATAACATTGCTTTGCATGCAGATATATATAAATTAAATTGCAGCACTGTGAGTGCTTAATTTACTATTCATTCAAAGGACTGTTTGGAGCAGGCAGTGTTTTTAAAGAAAAAAAATATCTCACAGTTAGACCGATATGTATGTACCTTTAATATATATGGTTCAAAGAGTAAAATTTAGGATTTTACTTTTTAATTTTCAGAAATGATAGCCCAGACAAGAGATGTGTCAGTGGTTGGCAATGCGAATGCGGATCAAACAGGGTGGTCAATATACGCCGAAATGCGATGATGTGGAACTCTTCCTTCGAAAAACATAGGGCATATAAACCCACGTGTACAGGATTCCTATACTGGGACATGAACGCTGAGGAAATTCGTGGAATTGGATGTAGAGAGAAAATGATTTGCACGTGTTGTGATTTTAGATCTGAAATTTTCAACCTGTATGATGAAATTATAACAGGGAACCCTGGCAGGAGACCAGCAAAACCAAATGTTGGACTTTCAGTCGGATTATCTAAAACACCCATTGCAGCAGGAGGATTCAGACGCATATGTGCAAGTGCTAATATTCCCCCGCCAGCCGAAAAGTCAATTCAGAGCACAGCAAATAAAAGTTTACCAAAAATTGAGGAAATAAATAAAAAGGATCTCCGAGAAAGACGTTCGAAACTCATACATAAACAACAAACTGATGGAAAGAAGAGTCCACATATCATCGACGCACAGGCAGATGGACTTTATAATAATCCGATTTATTCTGGGTGTGGCAGAAACCCATTTCAACCAAGCACTCAAGTTATATACAGTGTTGTTGAAAATCTAACGCCGTCACATGACATTATTGGACTTGTGGTGCACAACAAGCTTTGTTCGAAACGCAAACACCTGAACAAATGTGATAATCACACATGTGGGAAAGACTGTTTCGCAACGATTCCATTTGAGAAGAGCATCGGCGATGAGAGAACATGGGCGAAAGAAGCATTTGGTGAAATGAAAACCAATAGCAATATCGAGATTGGTCACCTTGTTACTGATCCCGATGCAGCGGGCTTCAAAGGCTGTGAGGATCTCTATGACGAAGGAGCAACAGCGACCAGACCAACTCATCAACTGGACTCAGCTCATGTGTCGAGAAACCATCGGAAATTCATCAAAAACCATAAGACGCTGCCAACTCTCATCGCTGGACCTGACCTAAAAAGCAAATCAAAACTGATAAATAAACTCGCAATGAACATTTCTGATCGATGTCAGGGTGAATTGACATCTGCGGGAAAGCATTTCAAAGCCAACGCTGAAGGAATGAAGAAACATTTACTGAATGTGAAAGAAGCAATAGTGAAGTGTTTCCAAAACTCCCATGTTATGTGTAAAAAATACTCATATCTGTGCAAGGGAACGAAAAAATCCAACTGGATCGTTAAAAATGAAACTGTGCTAGGACCCAAATTTACGATCAATAAAACTTCGGACTGTTCGGATATTCTCACGGAGTGTGTTGACTACAGACTGTGTCCACAAATGATTGACAAGACTTTTCTTGGCATGAACACGCAAAAAGCCGAGGCATTCAACAGAGCAATTCGGGTATCTCTGCCCAAAAATGTGACATTTACCCGAAATGTTAGTGGGCGTGCACATTCAGCTTGCCATTCCACAAATGTAGGCTGTGGGAATTCCATATCTGTGTTGTGTAAAGAACTTGATTGTGAGATTCACCCAAGATCAAAAGTGTCCAAAAGACTTGCAGCAGTGCAGAAGGCTGGAAATGACTTGAGATCATATAAAATGACCAAAAAGTCCAAACGGGCAAGAGTGGACAGGAGGGCAAAGTTATATGCTCTCTACGACAAACATAGTGAGGAAATTGCCTATCAGAAGGATATCATGATTCCACCTGAAGCATGTCCCAAACAGTTAAAGGAACACACATACACTAAGTCATCCAAGTGGAAAAGGGTTAAACCAAGGAGGTGAAATGTACCTTTCTCTTTAACTCAAATCAGACAAAAGGGTCTATGTGCCCTAGTGCAATATTTCTGTCCCTCGCAATGGCGTCGTTCAACATTTTTTTCATGGCTTTCCATAACAATGTGGTCGGGATTTACACATGTCTTCCTATGGCATATGTGACTAAGTTCGAGGCTGCCAGGGTAATAGGCGGGTGGAGACATCGCGAGTCTGTGTTTTATGACGAATGCTATTCGGTGGACACCCCAATCCTTTCTCGGCTGACCGGGCTCAGAATTATAACTCGAAGGGAACTTGACATATAAATATCCATAACCGTCCTTTCTTGTCCGACCTGTCCAAACGCGACAGTCGAACAACCCCTCAAATCTCGATTTTTCGGATAATTTCGCATTGTAAAAATCATAAAATTGACTCTCCTCCATGTTTATTCACTTGTATGACTTAAATGTGTGTTTAAAAATTGGATTTGGGACATGCTATCAGGAACTGGATAAATACCTTTAGGTTACACTGGTGTAAATATTTCCCATAGGCTTCAATGTTAACGTTTGTTGATCTGCATCAGAGGTCAAATGGAAACTGTTCAAACTGCCTTCGGATTATGTGAGCTTGACATCTGTGGAAACTTTCCCAATAAAAAAATCAACACCGTCTAGCAGGGAATCCACTTCAAATTTTCGTTTTTTCATGACTAGGGTCAGTTCCGCACTAAAAAAATATTGTCATTTTTTCAATCACACTTAAAATTTCTAAACAGCCACAACAGACTTCACCTTTAATGAATGGGCCTCTTGGCAAATGAAGTTTGTGGGAGAATGATTCCTTGAATTTTTGTCAACAGTTTACATTTAATTCATGCAACCAATCACAGCCCAGAGTGTTTTAACTGTGAAACTCTATACTCCTCCCGCAACCGCAGGGGGAGCTGGCTATAGTATTTACACCAGTGTAACCTGAATAACGTCTGTCGCCCATTCGGTTATCACTTTGTCTAGATTGGATTATTCCTCTTTGCTTAAAGTTTTGTATGTCACGTAATGGACACGTATTTATTTTTTAGTACCCACCAGCAAAGTAAAGCCAAATCGTAAAAGGATTTTACGTCTCCTTATGAGTTTAGAAACCTCAAAACCAGGTATATATCGTAAAATTATATAACAATGTAACTAAGGTACATACACATATATATACAGTTGAGTATAGAGGGCAGGGAGTAAGTGAACTGGTACCGGTAACCGACGGAATCACACGAATCATTCCGTTTTATTTGGTTCATGAACGTACTCTGTTGAGTTCGTTATTTGGGGATTCGAGCATGAAAACGGATCGAGAACGAGCCGACAGTTACTTGCCAGTTACTTGCCAGTATCAAATTCCCGGGTATCGAACGAAACAGGCTGGGTTATTTTTACATCCATTGCAATTGAACCAAACACGTTACTAGAAACCGCACAACTACTTTTATCGCGGCACTATATATGCCATGCATGATATGTTCTTCTCCGGTGTCTATATATAAACTTTCTGAGTACATTGTACGTTAATCGATTTCGACCTAATTTATAGAATGTTCGACAAAGCTTGGTCATTTATCAAATATCCTACATAAACTTTCATTACTAATACCGATAACAATTGGTTCTTAAACCCAAAAGTGACACACCCAGCCTGTTAGTTGCTGTTCCGATATGACCATGACCGCTATACATCAATAAGTTTGTTCATACATAAATAAAGATTGCTTGTAAAATGTGTCGGCCTCTGTTTCTGGTTAACCCTTTCGTGACGGGGGCTGCGATGGTGCAGCATTAAATAGCATGTGCCAGTGCATTATCTTATATATGCGAGTCTCCCATAGGGAGCCTCGCATACATATGAGAATGCACTGGCTTACACTGTCAATGTAAATATTGTTGAGCCGATGTATAATCTTATATATACAAGACTCCCTATGGGAGACTCGCATAATATAAGAGAATGCATCTACACGTGGTTTTCGCAACATTTCAGAAAGCTCCAGTCATGGAAGGGTTAAGGCCGACAATTCATCCTCCTGGTATGGCTGAAGAATTCCACCAAGCCATGGAATAAATTGATATCCGAGTGTAACATATGGAAGTGAAGGATGAGATTAAGGACAAGTTGGTATGCCACCAGGCATTGACATTCCAAGTTTGATTGACTCAGCAACTGCGCAGCATCATCTGGCGACACACCGCTATTCCTCGAGCGAATATTTTCAACAATGGCATACTCTATATGAATAAACAGCTCCTCTGTCGCAAGCTTTAACTTCTGAATATTCATCGACGTTTCGAAATCTCCCGTCGGAAGGAATGCGTGTGCGTCCATATCGACGTACAGGACTGGAGGAAACTCGTCAGTAGCTTCGACAACAGACGCTAGTAACCCCTTAGTCACGTGATCGAAGAAGAACAAGTTGTCTGGATCCAATTCACACCTATCGCTGTCCACATGGCTGTCACCACTCGAGCTGGTCGATGACGTCACACAACGTATTTTGGGGAACAAAATATCTGCTACCCATATTCCGACAAGCAGCTGGTCTACGACACTATTTACATGTGATATCAGCCTGTCCACGAGATTGTCAGCGAACGATAGCCATTTCTCCATGATATGTTTCGGGGTTTTCAGTTCTGTGTTACCATAGCGGCTTAATCGTAGATACGTCTTGTCGAAACCCAATGGAAAGAATTTATCCAGCGGTTCATTAAGCGTGTCGCGAATGCCAGCCGTCCACTGATGTGCATATTCAGGGACAACCGGATAATTTAATCCCATGGCACGCACCCTTTCATCACTGGTCCCTTTTATTGTTTTCCTTAGTTCAGTGAACTTGATTTGAAAGGAGGGTGTGATGGAATATGCCAGCAGTTTTCTAACTATTGATGCTGATAATTCTTGTTTCATGACTCTTTCTTCGTCAACACCATCGTAACTATCACAGTTTTCTATTCTTTCGTTGCTAATATATAAGGATTCGGCGTTTTGTAGAATACCAATAGATTCACTGTCCTCAAAATCGGCGGCAAAGCGAAGCTGTTGCGTAATAAACATGGCAACGTTTATCCCCGCGAATGAGTTGATTCTTGTAGGCTCGTTGCTGACGAGAGAGATTCCTAAGAAACTGTGCAGACGTCTGCGTACCTCCAATATTGCAGAGTCCGATATGCCAACAAAAAGATTCATCGCAGGAACAAAATAATGTGGCAAGAATCTCTCATCCAAATAAATGTCGAGTTTCTTTAGTACGTCCGCTATCTGCAGCCCAGTATCCAATGTGTTACTGGCCGTCTTCTCGAAATACCACATAGCAACTGTTTTCATATGATAAGATGTCAACAAATGTTGTCCGTTATCAATAAGACCTTTAATATTTTTGAGGAATTTGACACAACTCAGCTGGTTGGGCGACATCGCCCTACCTAAAATTACTTCTGCCTTCGAGAAAGAGAGGCAGAAGTCATGGTTTGGATCCGGGTTGTTTGGCGCAGGACGAGTTATCACGTGGAATTCACCGTTAGTAATCATGGTTATTATCCTATCAGGTGGCCAGAAACGGTCTCGTGTAGAGAATCGCCGAGCTGTTCGAGGTATGGCACTTAGTCGAAGCTGGGGGACTAAGTCTACAGGTATCTGTCCTTCTGATTCGGTAAAAACTTTGCCAACCTTCGAATCTTGAAGGTTAGGTTTGTTTAGCATATTGCAATCGCGCTGATTTCGGACCAAGTCTGTCAATAAGTACGTGTCATCACTGTGGAAGAAGGTTGGGGTGTTGTCTGGTAACCCGAAGACAGGGATTTTGAGGTAACATGGGAGATCATCCCTGAAATCCAGAAGTGATTCGTCGATTATAAAGTCTGAATTACACTCGATAAGAATATCAATATCACTACCTTTCATACCAAGGCTGCTAGCCCCGCTCCCCACGTTGGTGAACTTATAGCGATCAGACGAGACTCGAGCGAGATTTCTGGATTCAACACTGGCGAGGATAAACTGGTCATATCGTTGTTGCTCCGATGTCCTGTTGTTTCCGCGATCACTTGACGCCGCCATCTTTATTCCCGAGTGCGGTTTAATGGCAAACTTCTCGACAATGTCGAGTTCTGGGGGCTAATGATTCTCACACAGAAGATGCGATTGAGCTGATATCCTCCTGAAATTATAGATAATAATCGGATTAACGTTTAATGATTCTGCGAATTATTACGTTAATACTAGGTCTCAGATAACTACACATCCAAACCTTAACACGCGGTCAAACTTCTCATCACCCAGCCCATCCCCATCATAAATCCATCGGCCGACTCTCCGCGCTACTAGATGTTGATGTATGCACTACCATATAAAAAAAATGATATATAACATAGTACCATGGATCTGTACAAGGGTGCTCATCGTATATCATGTTACAGTTTGTATTACCATGGTACTACAATGATGCTACTGATGTAAAGTATTACTCGCCCTGGTACCATGGAACTGCACTACGGTACTGTACCATTTTACAGTTGGTACCACTGTAACGTTTATTTTGTCATAGTAGCACAATTTACCATACCATGTTATAATTGGTAGTTCATTGTACGATTGTAACGAGTTATTTACCATGGTGCTGCCATGGTACTGTGCTAGGGTACTCTACCATGTTATAGTTGGTACCATTGTAATAGCCTACTATTATATATGTTGTAGTTGATACTACTGTGGCAATACCATTGTGTAGTGTCTTCTGTCATAGCAGTACGATGACTGCAGGGTACTCTACCATGATAAAGTTATCAAATAGCATTGTATACCATGCTACATCTAAGGTGATACTGTGCTACCTTGCTTAATTTACAATAGCTGTAATAATATGACTATGGTAACATATATATATATATATATATATATATATATATATATATATATAGCTAAGGTAGCAACATTCAAAACATATAACTTATATATATAGCTAAGGTAGCAACATTCAAAACAAACGTGTGTCCATACATATACATAAATTTCCTAATTACAATCATTGCTCTGCTGAAATATGTTACGCCACATACGTGTATACTAATGCAGTTACTGCCAACTCATGTGAGCTCAATGTTCAATGACCAATGTTGGTACTCGAAAGGCAGTGGTAACCACCATGTCTTAATAAACATCAGCACATTGTCATGTTGAAATGATGTAATGTGATGGCTATGATTAATATGGTTATTTGGCAAAACTGATGAAGGCATAAAGAAGATGATTGATTGTTAGTAATTCAATTACATCCATCAGCGTCATGTCATATACATAGATGACAATTTTGTACAATTGTTTGACAATCTACACTGTATGCAGGGACACTAGATGGTCTCGATTCTGGAGGGGAGCTGCACCCTTTTATGAAAACACAAGCATATACGTTTGTTTGGTGAGGCAGATTTCAACTTTTAATCTCCCAAGTCGGAGGTTCAGATTAAAAATTGGAAATTAAATTGAACATTCATATTCTTGACTAAATTTCCATTACGTTTTAATTCATTAAGAAAGATGATTATTAAAATAAATTTATCGTATGTTCTTACTTGAAATATCTGGTTATTTGTGGTTTAGACCTCAAGTATCCAACCTTTGTGTGGGGGAGGGTGCAATTTCCCCGTCAATATGCCCTTGAATTTATTCCATAAACGTTTACCTAAGTAACACCATGGAGGACAATAAAAGGTTGTGATTGAATGAATCCACCCACCAACAGGGGGTATTCACAGTCATGACTGAGATAACTGCTAAATAGGAGCTATCATAATTTAGTTTGACCAAATTGATTTTCGATTTAAAACATATTATAAAGTTAGTATACAATATTGATCACAACATTTAGGAGATAAACATACCCTGTTGAGTTGTACATTCTGGGATTCGAGCATGAAAACAGTTTGTGAACGAGCCGGCTTGCCGGCGAGTTCACAAACTGTTTTCATGCTCGAATCCCAGAATGTACAACGAAACAGGGTACGTTTATCTCCATTGTAATTCAATCTAGCAAGGAATTTGCAAAAATAACTCTATAAAAAGTATCATTTAGTCATTTTCATGACACGAATCGAGACTTTCATTTCGCCGTTGTCACCGTGCACAAATCATTGGGTTTGTTCATTGCGTTACTCGGAACACTGCTCCGTAACCATTTCCTGTGGGGCGGGTTGGCTCGTTTCGCTACTCCGTTCTGCGCCGATGAAATTGTACCGTGCCACATTCAGATTTGATGCACGCTGAAGCGGCCGATGAACGGTATCTATAGACAACAACGCGCGGGTTTGCTCGTTTCGCTACTCGTTCTGCGCCGATGAAATATGACCGTGCTACATTCAGATTTGATGCACGCTGAAGCGGCCGATGTCGGTGAATAGAAAACGAAAGTTAGCCGCTCTCGGCCAATCAGAATGCTTGTTTTTAGCGACAAATACTCAATTGAATTACAATGTATAATGACATTTTTATTATCCATCTGCATGTTTATTCCAATTTTGGGAATAAAATTATTGTATAATTACAGGATATAGAGGTACTCTTCCCAGGGACGTGGCGACCGGGTTGGGCGCCTCACCCACTCATTTTGTCCAACGATTCAGTAGTCGGAACTCTTCCCCTGCAGTACCGATCAAACATCTACTGGATAGTCCAATGTCACTGTTGTATTTGTTTTTAGTATTTGTAATTCTCAATGCGGAAGTGAAACGTCTGCCTACACCTGCGCAATTCGCGCGCATCATAATTTCACTGATTCACTTGCCAGTAGAGTTACTGCACTTTGATTAAAATTACTTCGTGACATCACCCTGAGTCCTGATAACTTTTTTTAAAGTCACATTGGACTCGATTCTACTTTCGGGACTCATGTGATTTCTATCATGTCATCTGTTATTATCCACCCCTTAACTAACACTATTTATGATTGGGCAAAAGCCGTCATATGATAATCCGGGGAAAAGTCATATTGGACTCCAGAATGTCACATTGGAATCGAATCGACTCCAATATGCCTTTCATAACAGTTATCGGGATTCCGTGACATCATTTCGATAAACATGCAGATGGATACTACGCGTCTCGTCCAATATGACTTTAGGCAACAACCTGGCCTCGTACAAAAAAAACACACTGTACACAACATTGTATAAACACTTTATAATATATTCTGGACACATTCGGACTCCAATATTACCTTTGTTTGGATTATCATCTGATCAGAAATAGTGTTAGTAAAAGGATGGTTAATAAATATGTATACAACAGTTGTAGGTCTATTTTTATAACAGAAACTCGATCTCGCGGATACATTCGGGGCGCAGCAAGAGGGAGAACCATATTGTGTTAGCACTCTCCATCAAGGCAAACTGCTGTTGTAGGAATGAACCACTTTATTATGCCTTAAATAGACAAATAATAAACCAAATCTTCAGTACAAGTTGCGTTTGTTTTATTCACAAAAAAGGGTAATTGTATTATTGGTATCCGGTTTTCTCAAAATATGTTGTTGTTTCTGTTTTTCAGTAAAATGTGGTCAGAAAGATGAAGACAATCTTTAACAAAAAGTAATAATAAAAAACAATAAATACTCATTATGTACCACTGAACATAATTATGTCTAAATTTGAGCTACAGTGTTATTGAAACTCACATGGTACCTGACTGTCGCCGATTAATCAGACCCGAACCTGCAGGTCAAGCAATGCCAAAGGGCAGGATGAAAAAACACAGGAAAACATAAGTTCAAAAGCATAATCTTCAAATAAATAATGATAACGAATGTTCCTATAATGTCGTTAAGATCCGCGAGATCGAGTTTATGTTTTAAAAATCTACATCTGTTGTATACATATTTATTAACCATCATTTTACTAACACTATTCCAATTTGGAAGACAACGGTCTAATAAGTGATAATCAATTTGGATTCAAAAAGCAACGAAGCACAACTGACAGTATGTTCATTTTACGAACGATAGTTAATAAGTACAAAACAATTAAAATACCTATGTATGCTGTGTTTTTATCTTCGTTATATGCCTCAAGTTATTATTCAGTCAAAACGTCTGCCGGTATTGGTCCCTCAATTATATCGACTACAAGCGTTAGACAAGGGTGTTCCTTGTCACCGATATTATTCAAAGTTTTCATAGATGATATAAGTTCAATTTTTGACAGATCATGTGACCCAGTCCATGTGAATGGACGCTCACTCAATCGTATCTTTTTTGCAGATTATTTGGTAATGTTCTCGGAATCATAAAGTGGTTTACAAACATGTATTAAAAAATTAGAAGAATATGCAATAAATAATAATCTTCAAATAAATTCTGAAAAATCAAAATTCATGGTCTTTCGACAACGGAAAGTTAACACAGATACTTTATAGCAACCACACAGCGCCGCAGGCGCTGTGTTGCTTTTCATGTTTAGGCGTGAATGACGTCATTAATTTTTACAATACCATGAAACAGAATTTCGACGCGATGAAAATCCGGACAAGAAAAATGGGTTAAAAATCACGTGACTTCCGCCCCGCTTTTGTATAGCATCCTGGGAACAATATTATCAAATGGTGAAATCACGGAATCGGAAGTGGACCAAGTGGGATGGTTATGAAATTAGCAACTTCAGTTTTTCTGAACAATTCCTATGTTATGTAGGCTTATGAATTAGTTTCATTTTGACCATTTTCGTTGGTTAGCTGACCGAAAACCAGCGAAGACGTCATGACATGGTCCATGACGTCATTTACGTCAGTTGGTTTTGTGGGCCAGAATCCAGACACATTTGGTCTTTACCGGAAACACCGATTTCACATCACTAGACTAAACGCAAAATTATATATACAAAATGGCGAAAGGACATTTTATATACAATATGCACACAATAAATATGGGAACCCTCCCTACAAACGTGTTTTTTGTTTGTTTGGTTTTCATTATTCCTTTTTTGTTTGTTCTTCAACCAGCCTCCCTGCCGTTAAAGGTACGGTTGGCCTTGGCGGTGGGTATCCTGTGAAAATATCTCCACCCGTCAAAAACCGCTATAAACAGAAAGAACATCAAAATGTAGATAGACTTTGTCCGTATACAAATAAGAAATATCGCATAAACAGTATGTTATTGTCATATGTTTGACTATTGTTATGTAAACAACAGCATAAAAAGTTACTTTTCTGGCGTTTGTTTATATTATGATGGTAAACATAAAGAGCGTTCTTTGTTGGTGAATTCCTGACATGGAACTAATAAAGAGCGTTTATGCCATTTGTGTGTGATTAGCCAGTAGCATTGTGCGGTCTTCTGTAACACAACCAGGCTCTTGCTTAGGTAACATATAGTATTTCTGTTGAGTATACGTTTACTGTTTACATAATAATTAAATCAATTTCCCATATGCTAACTAAGATTCTTCTTAAAGGTACTCATTCCTATCAGAGGGTCCCCATCTCAACAGATTCCAACAACAACAATCCGATCTGAGGGTCCTATATTACTATTTCTTTGGCTTTGGGGGTAAAAAATATTTGATTCGAGTCGAGGAACCCATCAAACAAAACTCAGAGTTAATTAGATATTGATTTTTGAAATATGTTATTTTCTCGAGATGAGTACTAATAATTGCCCTTAACTTTGTACTCTGCTCGAGATGTGTACACCAAAACACTATTCAAACAGACAAGGATGTATAACTCTAAAATCAAGTGGTAATAATAACGCAGTTTTGACTGTGTTCTTGGCCAGAAAGAATAGAAATAACGAAACTTCAAATATCGATATCTGATCACCCTGAGTGTTGATTGGTAGGTTACTCGACTCGAATCAATTATTTTTTACCCACAAAGCCAAAGAAATGGTAATATAGGGGCCTCTGATCGGATTGAGTACATTTAACGCTAAAAAGTTATATATATTGTCTAAAATCGCGAAAATACTATTTCAGGAAATCGACATCCCGTTACACGCGATATAACGCATAAGTTGTAACGTGTATCCTTTAGTGAAAACGGATTATGATTGGTCAATAATTTTGGAAAATACTGTGATTTACCGTTCTGAACGCTTGATGTTGCAGTATATAGCTTTGTCTGTATATATTATATGAGCATTATCTGACGAATAAACATAATTCGAAGTATGTATTTAACAATGTATATTTATGAAGAAAAACATGTAATGCCCTTTTTAGTGGTCTGAAAAATATAATGCACTTTTTTGGAGGTCTGCCCCCTGCCCTAGAGTGCTTCCGGCGCCCCTGGTTCTTCTTTAAAAACTAGTGAGTGCATATAAGTATAAGATTATATTCTTCATCATGTTTTTCAAATGTCATTTTGACTATCAGTTTGAATTTTTTTTACCATGCAATGAGCTAATTCAGCTGCCTTCCACAATATATACACTTAATTGTAATTAAGAGACTTCTCTAAAAAACATTTTCTAGAACAATACAGACTGGATTCAAACAAGAGATGTTTTTAATGACAAGAGCTAGCTAGCTAGCGCAAGAAACTCTTCGCGCGAAAGATTTCCCCAGTGATATTTCGGGATATAGCGCCAATGTAAACATTTATATTTGTCATATATAAACGTGGGAACTTGCTAGCTTTAGTTTGGCATGGATGTGTATGAGTTGTTTTAACGAGATACGTGGCGGCAGGCTGGTTGTACTGTAGTGTTCCGCGGACTCCGCCCCTCCAACTTCGGTGAATGTATTCAACATTTTGAAATCCCATGACTGACACAGCAACAGTTTGAAACTACGTATATAGATGGAAATTGTTGTGATAGTTTGATGTATTTGTGTGGTTGCTCTACTACGTGTCACGTGCGATCATATTATCATATTGGCGATATACAATTGGAAATGTCAGACGAGTATAACTACTTAGGTGTTACATTAAGTTCTGCTGGGAGGATGAAAAAACACAGGAAAACATAAGTTCAAAAGCAGTCAAAGCTATGTATTTCTTAACAAAGTCAATAAAGCCACGGATAAACTTAACTCAAAGTACAAAATGTAAGTTATTCGATAAACTTATTAAACCCATTGTGTTATATGGTTGTGAAGTTTGGTCAACTGATCTAAATTTCCGTTGTACTGATAATAACCCATGCATGTGAACAAGCAAACCTGAAATTCTGTAAGCGAATATTAGGTATAAACCAGAAAGCATCTAACCATGCTTCTAGAGCCGAGCTAGGACGGTTACAAAATAACCAATGACGCGATTGTTCAGCTTTTCAAATATATGAATAGAATCTCGCAAATAAAAGATACATGTATACTTTCTGATTCATTCTCTGAATCACTAAAGTGTACATTACCCAACACTTGGATGCAAATTTTAGCAACATATAACATAAAAGTTAATGAAATCGGAAAACTAATTGCAAATGACAAATATATAGCGAATGATTTGAAATCAAGACATATCGAGAAATGTATACGCGATAAATACGATGATGAAAAATCGTCTGGAGCAAGTAAGCTTCGTCCGTATAGATATATTAATGATAATTATATAATAGAGCCTTTCCTCGAACTTACACGATGCCACGAAGCGCGAGAGATGTTTACAAGACTTCGTATCAGTAATCACAATTTGGAAATAGAAAAGGTAGACATAAACAACCGAAAAATCCAGTTAAAAACAGATCGTGTACAATGTGCGATCAGGCGCGTCTTGAAACTGAATATCATTCTGTCATCGAGTGTAGTGCATACTCTGATCTCAGGGCAAGACTATTTCGAAATATTCAAGGAAATAAGGGTGAACTTTTTTAAATGAGAGATAGTGAAAATTTTCAAACGATTATGAGAAATGATGAAGCAAAGATTATAAATACCGTATGCAACATGATCCGGTTGTTCTTTCTCAGAAGGGGGTCTTTGAAAGTTTAGTATATTATAGTGATAAACGCGAGAAGTTATTGGTGGTAATTGAATGACGATGCATTGCATCAAACAATTATTGAACACAATTTATTTTCGTTCGTGTTTACATGTTTTAAGTTTTAATTCATTTTGTAACTTGCAACTGCCTATATATCTGGTGTATTGCAATAAATATTATATTATATTCTAAGCATTTGGTAACACAATACTAAAATACTAATATAGACTGTACCAGTGTAAAGGTTCCAATGATCGATTTTGGCTGAAACCACACCAACTATCAAAACCTACTAAATTCTAGAAATAGATTATTGCACCAAAATATCCCCCGATGTGTCTTATTGGCAATACAATTATCTTTCATTTGACATATGACTCAGCGAAATTGAACGAAGTCGAGATATCCTATTACAAATTAGCCAAATTTATCGAAGAAATCGTTCGTCAATCTCCCTGTCTGCGCAGAGGACCAGCCCGGACCGCCCCTGCGGAGTATAGGGTGATTTTTAGCGGTAATATATGTGTGGGGGTGTCATGGAAACCCACTCACGCACGTACAGGGGTCGCGGCCATACAGATTAACCCTCAAAATGCGGAACCTGGCGTATCATATCCGAATTATATGAGCATTTATGAGCCAAATAAGTATATACTTACCCCAGACCAGAGCACCCACAGCCGCAGATCAACAATGGTTATGCAATTTACCAGGGTATACCATGCGCAAGTGTACGCCAGTGTGTCTATACGTCTTTTCCACGAATCGTACTGCGCAGTTGGTTAAGAGGAAGCTACACATTCTGGTGCAAGTTATATTAAAGCAATTTAAATCTATTATGCCCTATGCTATGCAATACAACAGCAAACAAATATATAAAGCGATACAGAATAACAGCAGTTGAAACTCATGGTATTCACGATCGGCTTACGCACATATATGGTTATGTAGACTTTCGACCATGTAGTGTCTCGTTTAGTGATATATGCCTGTATAGATAATATTCCACCCGTGCAATACTAGTTTTGTGTTCCAAACTGGGGACATTATATCTAGTGGGGTAGATTAGTAACAACATTGTTCACTTTTTGACTGAAGAATGAAATTTTGCACATATGTACATATTCTCATACGTATTGCTTTTAGATGCCGAGCCACGCTGAAATTTTACTTTAACCCCCTTTTAATGGGGTTTCAGAGTTTAAATAGCGTTTAGTGATTATATTGCACACTAAATGTCGCAATTAATCGAACCATGGAATGTGCGATTTGAAATTTCGCGTATACAGTATGACTCTGCGACATATTATTCAGAATTATAATGTCATCAGACAAGGTGTTTTTTGGGTACAGTTGCGATCAAAATTGTACACTGAAACCAATGTGATTTTCGCGATCGTGGTGACATCAATTATTGAAAAGCATATTCCACTTTACTACGAAAAGGGCTCTGATGTGTTACCTGTTGTAATTAGGAGAAATATCATAATGGCAAGAAACGATATAGTTATTCCACCAGATACAGTGTGGATCAAATGTCTCATTAATATGGTGTCCAATATAAAGTCTAATGGTCAATGCTGACCAAGAATGAAGTTTTATGATGCGGCTATAAATTGGAAGATGATATCTCTATACTAGTAGTTATTCCTGAGGAAATGTTCAGATAATAAGTTTAACAAACGATCATGGGTAGGTCATTCATATGTCCTTTGTTGAACTTATTATCTGAACATTAATTTCGCTCCAATAAATATAACTCCTTCTCTACTTATAATATATTAGCTGTTATGTACTTATGATGTCCCAAAAATTCCACCAGATGAATAATAGACCATACCGATGTATACTTGTATAACTGAGGGGGACATAATTCAGTATAGAAAGTGGTAATGCCATTTTATCGTAATAAGGAGTAGTCTGGTAACACCATATACCGTCAGGTAATAGCACGCCCTGTTAATTTGACCGTGAATCGTAATGATTTAGTATTTGGAACCGAAATAGAAACTGCAATTGCATCTATTACCAGACATCTTTTAAACATAGTTAAGTTATTTTATCCAAAATTGTGTTGGTCAGGTATACCTAAAGTGTAAATGGTATTGATACGATAATAATCAAGATATTCTTGGTACAATATACATATCGGGATGTCATTTATAACATAATTAATGAACACCGATATCGTCCATATAACAAAGCATTTTCTCATGTGTTTGGCCATGGAAATAGAAAGTAGCTGTCAATGTAACTTGGTTATAAATCTCTTGAAACGTTCTAATATTGAATTTGTTTATATGAACCACGGGTATAATTGATATGGAAAACACTCAGTTGAGGTGAATGGGACTATCGAATAAAATACTTATTTTCAATTTTTTTAAATCCAAATTGGTAGCACGTGACTTCCTGCTCACATATGAATTATATGCATTGACTTCAATTAGATGAATCATTGCCGTTGCCATTGATTTTACTGCAGGTAGCTAAGCTACGATTATTGTTTACAACCGATACATACATGTCATTACTGGAAAGAAAACTCTGAAGCTATCTCCTCAAACGTTTGCTTGATGCCCACAATCATAATGGTATATTAAATAATTAGATTTGATTTTGTTTTTATTGATAATACAACAATTATGACAGTGACTGCTCTACAATATTCCAAACTGATCCCAGAGCTAACATATACGTTTAGCCGCGATATGAAATCATGTGAACCCTTTTGCCACACGTGTGTACATTCCCGTGTAGCTTTGCACGGTGGTATTCCAACCACGGTTGACGCTGGGCACAAATTTGTTCTTTCCAAAATGTTTACGAAATGGATTTTGTTTTTGCCAAATTTAATTGAGGTATATACTTGGGGAAATTTAATGTAATTGTCATTATTTTATTGTTGTTATATAATGTAAAACCTAACCAATTACTACATGCAGGTCCCTTTGGTGTTCGTCATCATGGAAGGTAGAAAGAACATCAGACTCCAACGATTTGTTTTAGACTTCGAGGCTGGAATGTGGCAGGCCATTCGACAATGTTTTCCGGGGTTCCCGATTCGTGGTTGTGCTTTCCACTGGTCACAAGCCGTGTTCAGGAAGGTTCAAGACGTCGGCCTTCAGGTGTGTAAAACAGATTGTTTTTGAAATTATATTACATTTAAATTACTGCTTTCCTTGCCGTTTCTGCCAGCCGAGCACACAACTCCGACTTTCGACGTCAACTGCTGGAGTGTGTATATGTATAGCTTCCGTGCCAACGACGACGTTGAACGACGGCACAACGCACTGAACTCCAGAGTCGCCATCAAAGGTCAGGTTCCCTTTTATTTGCTGATTGAAGAGCTGTACATTGAGTCGCATGACATCACAATGACATGCTGTTATCAGAAGCGAAACTTTTCCGAAACCAGCGAAGGACATCCAGTGAGACACAGGCTTCTGTCGGCTTGTATATCCACACCTAGAGACATTGCTACATACATGTTCACAACATGTTGTGCTATTCCGATCAGCATTCTTTCCTTAGCATTGGATGACTTGTGCTCTTTATATGTTCAACATGTTACATGTTTTATCATATTTTATTACAATAAAGAATAAAACAAACAAATTTAGTCTTCATTCATAATTTCGTTGGTCTGAAAATTAGCAGGTGCCGAAACGTCCAAAGTGCGGAAAAGTCAGCTTCCGAAACGTTCAGGTGCCGAACGGCAACCCCAGGTTCCGAAACGTCCGGGTGCCGAAACGTCTAGCATTCTATATATGCATGAAGTGTGAACGCTTTTGGTGGGAAATAGAATAGTGAATGTTGGGTCTGCATTCTATTGACAATCAACCCTAATTCACCCGTTGTACAATAAGTCGCCAAATGTAACTTGCATTGCACTCTAAATAATGGGGATGCAATATTGCTCCTCGGAGGGGCAATATTTGCATCTCTTGAGGTGCACTATTTCACCTTCTCTCCAAAAGGCTAACTTGCTTCTCCATTGGGGGTGATAGGAGCCGAGGAACAATTTGTCCCTCATGTGACCCAAGTTCATCCCTGTCGAAGCACAATTTGTCACTCAGTGGGAGATATACGTAATCACTCAGGAGGGACAAAGACGACCCCCCATGGAGAGGTTATAATCTACCCCTTTTGGAGGGATGGTGAAATAGTGCCCCTCCGGGAGGTAGTTTTGCCACCCCCCCCCCCAAAGGAGGGTTCATATTTTACCTCCCGGAGAGGCAACCTTGCAGTTTTTGGAGAGCCACTCCGGGATGCACTTTAGCCAACCCCCCCAAGGAGAGTTCATATTTTACCTGCCAGGAGAGGCACCCTTGCAGTTTTTGGAGAGCCACTCTGACACTCTTGGTTTGCAAATTTACCCACCAAGAGAGTCTGAGTAGCATCAGTTGAGCATTAGGATATTCCCTCCCCGGGGAGGCAACCTATCACTCAAGAGAGGTAACATGAACAATCTCGGGTGATGGCACTCTGACACTCTTGGTGCACAAAGTACCCTCCAAGAGTGACAGAGCACAAAGATGTTACCTCCATGGAGAAGAAAGGATGGTTGAGCCCATTCTAAGCCAAAAAAGAACCTTTGAACGTATAGATTGATTTGCACATGTGGATCAAATAACAATGGAGATAACAATTTAATTATTTATTTAAAAAATCCAAAAATAATAAAAACATAGTTCAGAGCATTTATGGTTTCAGCTTGATTTAATTACAACACCATGTTTCTTACCATGAATAATAAGAGAAATGAAGGTCTTTAATGTTCTCAGAAATGTTCACTAGATTTTGCAATAAAATTATTTATGCATCTATGTATGTTCATTCCATGTAACACTGTACTAATGGGAGCTTGCACTAATGGGTCTATCATTTATATGAAATTTGTTCCATGCCCTTCTGTTAGAACTATAATAATAATATATTTGTTTGTGTATTTTAGCTTGTGGACTACACAGCACTCTATAAATAATTCTAAAGAATATAGACATGTCCGAAATATTATAAAGTTTTAACCAATAAAAAACAGATGGAAGCACCCTTCAGACAGTTCTGTCTTCAACCCAGTAAACATTGCGGGCATGGTAATATTAGTACCCCTCGTCACAACTGGGCGGAGCCACTCTCCCACTTTAAGTGCCTCGAGACACCAAGTGCATGGCATCCGAAATAGTATTGTCGTCTCTTTAATACCATTTCAGTCGAGCAGAATTGCCTCGGCTCATGCACGTGGCTATGCAAAAAATCCTTTTTTAAATATAATTTTGACAATATGTAGTCCACTTGAAACAAAACACACCCCTCATGTCGTCAAAGAAAATATCAATCACCTTTTAGTCAAAATTGCTGACAGAAAGTGAATATGTGAACAAACTTTTAAAACTCAATATCTAGCCATCAAATAGGCTCATTAGTTCTACAGTACATGTACATTTTGTTAACAATACTGAGGCGTGCCACAATTTACGAACGAAGTAGTTAGACTTTTGAAAAATGTTATTGTTGCAACAAATCGCCGAACACATCAACACATTTTTCTGTCAAATAAACATGTTCACCTTTCCATGGTAAGGACATTTCTCTTGGCAAACCCAGTTCATATCAATACAAGCATTTCTCAGAAATTCATGCCAGGTTTCTCAGAATTCATGCCAGGAGCAATGCTGACATAGCCATGTCGTTTTCATGAGCCATGTATATTTCACCGTTCAAACCTATTAACATAGCTTGTGTGGATAACGTGCTTTGCTTTTCCAGTATATACCAAAATCAATTAATATAATCACAAATATAGCATGAGATTTCTCCCCAGATGTACCATTATGAAACTACTGATAAAAACAAAAAATTAGTATGAGGCTCTTGGGTTGGGAGAAAAATAATCCATCATGACCTGGGATGTGGGCATCGAAAAATGTCATCTTCGGGGTCAGATATTTGGTCTGGACAATTGGCAAGCCTCGTGTTCAACTGAAATATCTGGGCCCTCGGGGTGAGATCTTTCCATCACACATGCCCGGTCATGATCGATAATATTATTCTTATCTCAACCCGACTTCAGCTGAACAAGCACTGCGCCCATCATTTTTTGCATTGCGAATTTGGATTTCTGGTATATTTACAAAGAGCAGAGCTTACAGAGTCAATGAAAATGCCCCTGCATTCTAATCACATGTTCACAGCATGCATGTGTTATCAACTGATACAGATGACCAATCGGACATGAGAATATACGGTTACACCTGTTGTGTCTTGTCATTACAAAGGAACCAACAAGTTTTCCATGTGTATATCTCCTGACACATGTTTATAAATAGTACTACAGGTAATCAAAATTGGGCTCTCGAATAAACTATGCATCACCGAGTCTAATGAATATAACTATCAGTCAAATAGCCATCACTATAAATAGCTTCTGCATGCAATTCCTGCCATATGACATCATAGCGCACTGTTTAAGATTGACAGGTTGTTATCTCCTATAACTTTCGTTTTGGCGAATAAGAAAACGGGTGCTAACTGTTGAAACTCTTGGAAATACTTAATTCTATTCTCGTTGATGTGTATTACTGATCAATTCTGGACCCTTCAAATAGACACACATTAGTGTTTAATTAGTTGTTGTAATCTCTAAATTTGAAAACACTGTGAAATTATCAATGTGACCAGATATGACAGGAAATTTATTAAGATATTTTAGCTATGTCTAGAGAAACTCTGGAGTCGCTGACAATTGTCAAATGTTAAGTGTTGTGATTGACTGACACTGATGTAAAGATTATTGGTGATAATGCAATTTCCAGATATTTTCTTTAGACTCTGTAATGCATAGCTTGTTCAGATTTTTGACTTTCAATTTGAGCTTCAATTATCCCTGTGATGCCAATATCAGCTTATTTAATTAAATGGTACAAAGATTGAAAGATATACATATTTCATGTATTATTATTAATAGTTATTTTGTTGGACTGACGGAAGCATGGTGTGACCTTGATGGCTTGGGGTTTATGTTCAACTGAGTTGCGAAGCGACGAGGTTGAACATAGGCAGGAAGCTGTCATTGTCACCCCATGTTATCGTCAATCCACCACAGTAACATATAACAGTCCTGTTCATTCACAGAAATTTAAACTTATTCCGAAGAATGATCAGCAGAAAATGTCAAAAATCTCCTATCGCTCTCTCCATAACGTTGTTCAATGAAAATTATGACATCATGAAAAAGGAGGCCAACGAGAGATGACGAAACAGTTGTCTTGGATTCGATGTCCATCATCCTTATCACCATGTTAAAGAATTTTCAGCTAGACATAGACTTTGATACAACTTTTGACGCATATATGCTGGTGATCTGGGTAATCTGTTGGTACGATGGTGAACCTTTAATTCTTAGTACGAACATCGAACTGTGCCACGTCAAGCTCAGAGCCCGGAATCGCAATATTAGGTGTTCGTGTTGAACTTCTTCTCTGTAGTTCCAATGTAATTCCAAACATGTTCCTACTAGTACCTGCAAATAATGGACGATAGAGATATACATTAATAAAAGTGTTAATAACACTGTAGCTCAGCTTGGACATGAGGCATAATTCTCACAGAAGTTAATGGAATGATAAAGGAGGAAAGTTGAACATTTCCAGTAATGGATCGAAGAATATACCCTCTGTTAACCGGATTCATATTATCAGACAGAGATCTAGGCCATTTCGCAACCTGTTAAACAGGTCTGGTCGCCCGAAGTTTGGGTGCCCAAAATTAATTATAACCAAACTGTATTAATATTCGGAATTTGTCATGTTTTTGTACATCTATATCTATATTTGGGAAAACAAGCAAAAATACCATTGAAGTCATATTAATCAGTTCCATCGTATTATCGCTGGAATAATTGATAATTATATTGATATCTGTTTAATAAAGCTCAATTTTTTGCTCATTCGCATGATGTCATGTAAAAGGAGGCCAACCAATAGCTTCCAAATACCAGACATAATGGCTGCACATATAAATGTATGTAAAATAATCAAGAACTTTTGACATAAAACAAAGTAATAACTCATTAAACATTGTCATTATCAATTATATTTGTCTTCCAGTTCTGCCAGAGTGAAACAATTGAGGTATACATGAATTTATCAATTAAACATGACATGTGGGTTCCATATAGTCATCATTGGTAGTATGATATGTAATGTAAAAAAAGAAAAAAAATAGAAGAAAACAAAATTTTAATGATGGTATATTCTTCGTGAATATGTTGTATATAGATTCCAGGGCATAAAATAATAAACATGTCGAAGACACCTGTCCAGAAATGCTTCTATCGATTAATTTTGATTTTATATCAATATTTTCTTATATCAAATGGGACAATATTTCATTACTATTTTTAGAACAGATGTTCACAAAGTTTTCACGTGATGATCGCGGGGGTTGAGTTCTCCCTCTTGTTAAATAAAACATATCAATTGTTAAAAGCGTTTCGAGACAGGGGTCTTCGATTCATATTTATTTTATACACAGGAAACTATATAAAACTTGATATAGGAAGAGATAGACCATCTTTAAATGAAAATCCAAGTACGCAGCTTTTAAAACTCCAAATTGTTGAAATTTTGTTGAAACATTACATGAGGAACTAGTAGTCAGTGAGTATTTAGTAAAGAATGGGCTAAATTAAAATTCTTTCAAGTATGACTATGAGGAGAATAATTATGTGTTTTGTAGTTGATAAATATATTCTTGGGAGTCTCATTATTTTAACAGAATGACATCTACACAGAAATATGTTAGCATTAACATAAAAATATGCATTCAGTGTATCATGTGGCCACACTCTGAATATGAGGTAACATATTTTAGACATCACCCTCCGCCTCAGCCCCACCTGGGCATATTCAACAGATCATGCATGTTGCGAAAATTTGCTCTGTTCCTAGCAGACATTGTGAAAGAATTTGCTACTGAGTTTGGTATTTGACATGAAAGTCCTGAAGTTAATGCTCAGTGTTATTTTTAGCACATTAACCCTTTGTGTTACTAAATGGAGTCTCTCTATAAGTATTGAAAGTATACATTGCAATTGCCTATTATTAATCTGAGGGGTGTTCAGGAAAAATAAGCAGACAAAAGAAGGAAGTCCTATTTAATAGAAGGATATATTCAGATAATAAGTTCCAACAAACCAAAGGTCATTTGAACTTATTACCTGAACATTTCGTATGGGAACTACTCATCAATGAGTATCTAATTTTAGTATAGAAAGAGTTAAAGCAAGTGTGCTGTCCCAGTGGTAAATTATGATAATTAATACTTACTGGATGAAAACTCAAAAACGAATCTCCACAATCATTTACCAATGGTCTGACCAACTTCAAATGCATACGGCTTCAACTTATGGAGAATGAGTTGGTTGTATGAATACAGCACCTGTATCTGGAAATAACAAATGTCAAAATATTTCACTCTCATCAAAATGCCCAATTCAATTCGACACCATATAATTACTATTTCCCACTATAAATTGAAAATACCCATCCCTGATTGAATGAGGGCTTGAGTTTGCATCTTGACACAATTCAAGTCATATACATGTTTACCACACCCTGTAATCACATATGGATCAGCCTGGAGCTGGAATAATAGTAAACACTGCTCAAAAACCTCTTATTTTTAGAATCAAAAGCTACTTTTGACATCAGTGTAAATTCAATATATTTCAACAAGGTCCAATAAGGACCGCAACTGAGAAAAATGAGTGCACAACATATGTAGTCCCTTCATTCCCCCAAATATGAGCTATCACCATGCCGAAGGACAATTAACTATTATACTTATAGCACCTGATTTACAAGGTGATGTGTTCATACAGACAGACTGGTAGATGAATTGACACAGCCCTCGACTACATGTACTATTATATGCCCTGAACGTCTGTCAGGGATCGGGACATAATAAATCCACATTCCAGTATACGCATCATTCGCTTCATTCGTATGGGTACAGATATTAATATTATATAGAAATGGGTTCTCATGGATCGTTGGTATGAACATGATCAAGGTTTTATATACATGCATTTGCCTGGTGTTAATATATTAGACAATTATTGTTGAGATAGGTCTAAGAAAAAATAGAGTTGTTTCCGGTAACCCACCCACCCCCTGTCGAGACATTTGCCATAACTAATTTTAAAATGAAAGTATCAATGACACTGTAGCTCAACTTGGGTAGGAGTTTATTTTTTGATGAGCAATGAATAGAATGATAAAGAAGGAAAGCCAAAAAGTTACAGTAAAGGTCTTGTATTGTGTAGATGAAATTATTTTCATTTGAAACATTTCACCAATAAATGTGGGGTGCAAGGTGTGCTGATGGATTCAAATTTGAAATCCAAGATGGCTTCTGGCAACCATGTTATTTAACAAATTTCTGGAAGTCACCATGAATATCCATATAAAGTTTGGTGATGATTAGATGAGGGATGTGGTTCGTAGGGCGTGCCAAATGATTTAGTAGCGCAAAAATTTAAATCCAAGATGACCGCCTGTCACTGCCAGCAGCTATGTTTTTCATCAAAAATCACTAAAATTAGACAGCTCCCATCTAGAGATGATCCTAAATATGCATGTAAATGTTCAAAACAAATTTGTTTATAAATGCGGGCTGCAGGGTGTGCCGATGGATTCAAATTTTAAATTCAAAATGGCTGCCAGCAGCCATGTTTTTTAACACATTTTGGAAAGTCACCCCGAAGATCCATATGAAGACTGATGATGATTGGGAGAGGGATGTGGCATGTAGGGTGAACCAAAGAAAATAGTTGGCAGACGGATGCACAGACAGACGACGGACACCAACCCACAGCAATACCTCAAACTTTACAAAGTTTCATTGACTCTGTAGCTCAACTTGGGGAGGTGTTAATAATTCGATGCTGAGCTGTCAATAGAATGATAAAGAAGAAGGAAAGTCAAACTTCAGACGGCCACCTTTTTTAACAAATTTCTGAAAAATTGCACAGACCCCATCTAGAGGTCACCCCGAAGTACCATATGAAGTTTGGATGATTGATGTGGCATGTTGGGTGTGCCGAAGAATTTAGTCATGAAAAGAGTAAAATCCAAGATGGCTGCTGGCGGCCATATTTTTTAGCCGAAAGACCCCAAAATCACTCGTTCCCATTTACATGTCAATATTAACATCCATGACAAATTTCGTGATTATAAGAAGAACAGTACGACCTGTAGCCCGCGCCAATGGATTGAATTTTGAAATCCAAGATGGCTGCTGGTGGCCATGTTTTTTGGCCGAATGACACCAAAATTACTCATTCCCATCTACATGTCAATGTCAACATTCATGACAAATCTCATAAAGATCAGATCAAATGTATGACCTGTAGCCCGCGCCAAAGGAAATTGTTGACGGACACACGCATACATGCACACACGGACGACGGACGCCAAACCATGGCAATAGCTCAAACTTACAAAGTAAGTTGAGCTAAAAAGGGATATAATGATGGTGTTAGGAATGAGATTGATGTGCACGCCACTATGAATATTATCTTTGTACGACTTTGTCTGGTTCCGAGCGTTTATTCATAGCTTTCTGTTATAGAATTTGGCTTTTGTTTACATAAGGATTATATAATATACGATCTTGACAATAACAGGCGATTTGTGAGATATTTATGATTGTTATAAGAACAAAGTTGCTCTTTCTGTTTAATGTTTATGACAGTTTTAATTAACAAATGTGACTAATTTAACAGCAATACCCCAGCCCTGGGAATTAGCCTAGGCAATAGGCAATGCCTAGGTAAAAGCAGAGGCAAAATCGGTTTGCCTAGGCAATAATATTTCCTAGGTAAAACAAGTTCATTGGGTTACTAAAATTTATTTGTGTATATCAGAAATAGAACCTCTTTAGCCAAAATGATTTCCTTAACTCTTTTACCACCGCAGCCCGCTTTAGCGGGCACGACGTAATTTACGTTCACCACCGCAGCCCGCTTTAGCGGGCTGTGACGTTCAATTCCGTTCGGCGATTTTAAACCGCACACTATCCGCTCTAAACATAAAACCATACAATATCCTGGTTCGAGAAGGGCTTTCTCGGTGCCCCTTGCAATCAATCGTTATGATTGATAAAAAATATAAGAAATAAAATCGTCTCCAATGCTGTTCTAATTGCTGGAAATCACCGACCCGAAATCACGAAATTCCACGTGTGTTTACAAAGACGCTACGAAACAAAGCACCTTGTCAACATGAAAATTTAGCCGCGATGATCACTAAAGATAGTCTCTAGTTATCACGTAATTCTTGTCAGCAGTAATGTTACTTCATGTGTGTTATTTTTGTGTCAACAAAGCATTTTCACATCCAAATTCATTGTATTGATTGTTAATAAAGTTGCTCGATGGTCGAATTGCGCGCGAAAAGTAAATTCCGTGACCTCGTTTCATGCATTGAAAGGAAACAAGTTACGTCATCAAATTACACATATATACAGTCTATTTGCAAGTGTTCAGGAAGTCATAATTTTATAATTCAAGTTATTCTACGCAAGGAACATTTCCACACGGGACACTTTACCGGGCTACGACGTTCGTCTCCTGTTCCGCAATTTTAAATTATACGCTGTGTGCTCTAAAAATAGAAAACTGGTAAACCCCGGTTTTGAGTATGCGTCCTTCGTTGTCGTTTGGCAATGGAATGTGGTTTTGACAATAATCGATAAACGATGTCAGATGACGAATTTTCTGATGAAGATTTCTATGAAGCATTAAATGGCACGGATTTCTTTGATACTTTTGACCTGCCCCGGAATTTGACTTTGGGCGACGAAAAGGAATCTGATTCTGAATCTGATGATGATGCGGAATGCGGAAGTGAGTTTGTTGATGCTGTCGACTGCATGGACGATGATTTGCCACTTTCTTTTTTTCAAAGAGAATTTGAACTTGCAATGGAAGAGTGACTATTCAGTGGTTTGTAGACCAAGGCAATATGGCTTGACTCCTGGACCGTCAGCTTCAAATGTAAAGTTTGACACTGTCACTCGTGACAGTAGTGACACTGACAATGATTGTCAAGCTCAGCCTCAGGCTATTGAATTCTTCCGTCTATACTATACTGACGAGGTTTTCCAACACATTGTTAACTGTACTAACAAGAATGCACAGCTTAAACGACAAAGTGACACTGATAACAACAAAGGAGTGTGGACAGATGTGACTGTTGAAGAGATGAGAGCATTCTATGGAATTCGTTTAATGCAGATAAGCAGTGTAATTACTGTAATATTTTATAATTTAATATAAATTAATATACAAAACGTAACACATGCATTTGAATCGGACTTGTTTTATTTAATGAGTTATGAACAGCGGAACGATATAGGCCTATTTCATGAGAGCCATGTACATGATGTAGCCTTGTAGGTTCGAGTGAAATGTGACTACGCCGTTGATGACGAGTTCGATAAAATATGTTCAATTCAAATGCGTGTTGAGTTTGTTTATATCACACATCATATACTGTTCAGTCTGTTGTACATTTGACATTTACCCAAACCATTTTGCCCATTTTATAGATGATATCAATGTTTTTATAAAATATGTTGTTGTGCGGTTGGCAAATGATGAATGGAGCCATGCGCGTTACGTCATTTAGACATTTACACCAGAAACAGAGTGTGAAAGTCCAGCTTGTAGTTGCATGTTGAATACACCCGTTTCATCTTGGAACAGATGTGTGATAAATTATAATACGATATATTTTGATGTGGATAAATAAAATATTTAGTATAATGTGGAAAATTACATGCTTTATGTTCACTCATGGGATTTTGTTTTTAATTTCCTCGCTAAAGCTTGGAAATTAAAAGCCAAATGCTAATTGTGAACATAAAGCATGTAATTTTTCACACTATACTCAGGCCTTTAAATTCCCCCAAATTACCGCCGTTAAACGGTGTGGCCAATATTAAAAATGTGCCCAAATTCTACTTCATTTATTTATTATTTTGTTTTTTATCATCAAAAATCGACTAAGATTTAGACTAGATTTATTCAATATAGTGCAGATAGAGAATCTGTTATATGTTATATATATTCTCAAAGTATAGATGAGTGTTAGAAAAGTAGCGGAGAGTCAGATTTGTTTAGTGTTATAGGATAGAAGTGTTAATAAATATAAATATTGCCCTGGCTACATAAATTTGTAAAATAGGAAATGGGAATGTGAAAACAAGACACTAAGTGACATTTTTGTCCAGATTGAACACCTAGAAGCCAGGAAATTGCATCTTTTGACTGCAAATTTCAACATTTTCGCGCACCAGGCCGAACCGTGGTCGCCCCGGTGTATCCTGTCTTATTCCCCGGTGTGCCCAAATTAGGGTAATCTAAAGGCCTGCATACTAATATTCTATATGTATGTGATGGCCAGGGAAGCTCGGTCCAGTTTGATAAATTATATGAGTTTCTTATGCTCAAATTTTAAATATGTATGTGGTGGCCGGGGAACTTCAGTCCAATTTTTCAAATGTGTATTTAGGGGCCAAATATATATATATACGGTATGTGAAACGTGTCGCATGCGATGACGTCATGTCAATCTTTGTGTCACTTGCAAGCACCGCAGCCAAACTTGTTCTTTTCAACAAAATATGTCTAAGTTCTTGTTTATTTGATCATGTGATAAATAGAATCTCAAACATGTTTTATTTTATACGGAATTTATCAACCTCATCCACTATATTCTATTTCAGCCTCAGTAAACCTGAGCTAAAATCAAATTTAGTGAACTCGGTTGACAAATTCTGTATAAAATAGAAAATCAATTGAGATCCTCTATGACTGTTATAATATACATGTATATAATAGACATGTATATTCTTTTTCAGGATATAATGGTGATGACCAGAGATGAGTTCTACTGGGCTAACAATGACTGCCGTTTCATGCTGGGCTCCAAACTTCCTTCCGTTATGTCTCGTAATCGTTTCATGGCTATCCGGCGGTACCTACATTTCTGTGATGAAACGGATTTCAACCAGACCGATCCGATGTATAAGTTAAGATATATTATAACAAGTCTAAGAAAATCTTTCAAGAATAATTATACCATGCATGAATAAATTACAGTTGACGAGGCGATGATTCCCTTCAAAGGACGGCTCAAAATTAAGCAGTACATGAAGGATAAGCCGGTGAAGTGCACTCTAAAAACTCCAGGTACTCTGGAGTACCAAATTTGGTACTCCGGCTGTCCCACACGGAGTACCAAAATTGTGGTACTCCAGAGTACCAAATGAGGTTTTGGTACTCCAGAGTACCAAACCTGAATGGTACTCCGGAGTACCACAACACTTTTGGTACTTCGTATTTGGTACTCTGGAGTGCCAAATTAGGTACTCCATAGACCCTCATGGAGTACCCAAATTTTGGTACTCCAGAGTACCAAAATATATTTGGTACTCCAGACTGCCAACCTGTTTTTGGCACTCCAGAATACCAAAATATATTTGATACTCCAGACTACCAACCTAATGTTGGTACTACACGAGTCGCATCCAATAATCCAGCCTGATATTCTACTGACGACAAGATTCACCAGAGTGTGACTGTTGCCATCGGTGGGATCACGAACATGCATACGTAACGTGACTAGAGAGTAGATATAGGGAGTTATTAGAAGGGCTGGTGCCAAATCATCCCTGGGCTATTTCCTCGGATAGTGGCTAGGAAAACAGAAGTGCACCACACATGAGGTGATCTAATAGAGCTATGCACTCAAAATACTATTAGCATCCAACTGATACAGCATCAAGGCAGATAACTATCAGCTCTGCATTATACATGTTTTTAGATCTGGACAATTCATACCCATGTTGCTATCATATGAGAAAAAGAAGAAACTAGTTAAATCATTTATTAAATTCAACAGTTAATGTGATAACATGGAATGTATATATATATACACACTGATCAAAGAAATGTACATGTACCAACGGAGTCACTACATGGATTTACACATGTAAATCATTACACGGATTCGTAAAGTCAGAATCGTCAATTTTAAGGTCAGATGTAATTTTGTAATCAAAATTTAAATCGTTATTATGGAATGAAATAAGAATGTTTTTCTGCAAACTAATATATATCTATCTATCCATAAGATTTCCACTACAGCCCTCGAAATTAACGGCACCTTTGACCTTAAAATGGTCGATTCTGTCTTTACGAATCCATGTATCAACAGTATATCCTTTTAAATGATAACCCTATTTCATTATCATGTTGTGAAATATAATGACTCCGTTGGTTAGTGCACTAACGCCATCTAGTTTCATGACATGCTTTTCCAGAAATATCATTGTATTCTTGACCTTCCGTGCATATTGTATCCCAAACACGAAGTAGGTCGACATCAGTAGAGATATTGCCAGCGTCATGTCACAAATCTCCACTTCGTCCATCACAATGGCTATCTTGTCACATGAGAAGAGGTGCACACAAACACACCCTTTTAGCACCAGTGCCGGTGTTGGTCCAAGTGGAACCTGTGAATGAGATTGAATATGAGTTAATAAAATTTGTTTAAATTACCTCTGTTCTGACAATATCTGGTTAAGAGGCACTGTCTGACTATTGACTAAGAATGCAATTGGGTGAAATTTTGTCAAAAAACGCTTGACATACAAACAAAATAATTGTTTGAACTCGGACACTAGCAATAAGCCAGTACCCGGTTCGGAAGCATATGGTTAATTCTATTCAGCCATATAAATGACACACGTCCCTCACAAAGGAGAGGAGCCATAAACAGATTACGTTATGTAACTGAGTGGTACCCGAAGGAAAAAGATTCCCTTTTACTGGTGCAGGAATTTGAAATTCCAGAATCGTAACATTGATGAGCGCTGAATTAAAACAAACGCGCCGATTTATACTGACACAACAGTTATATCATAATGAGATCGCACCATTGAAGCAAATAGCGAATACATGATTAATTATCGGCTCGGACAGAAGCAGGGGTATCAAATCTCGCAAAATCAAAGCTTCGGACGACATCATGCCGCGCATGTGCGAATTGCTCATTAACTGAGACCGTATTGGGAGTAGTGACCTGACCACAGGTGGGCAGTTCCACGGTTTCGGATGTACCCTTCGGACAACATATTTGGCTGAATCTTTTACGCTGGGGCGAATATCTGTACCTACTAGTATTTTATTCTAAAATGTTGAATTATGCTCAATCTTTTAAAAATAATAATATTCAGTTTTTGTGTATAATACTGTATTTCTATAATGTTTGTGTGTGCCTTCAATGGTCGGTGTCGGACGTACTCATACTCGTACCCTACCCTCACTATCTGGTGTATTTTTAGGAAAATATCAAAATACCAAAAACTACTCTACTGCAAGGGTTAATAAAAGATTGAACTTAATTTATCAATAGAATAATTACATGTATATATTTTGAAACCGAATTATTTTGTACGAATCATAATTAGTGATCTTTTTTGATAATCTCACTCTTTTATTGCTTGATACCGTACTTGTAACATAGTCCTTCTATAAACTTGCCCAGACTAGGAAATAGAACGATTTATCTATTTTAACTCGAACGATCTAATTTACATCGGTTTGTGGATCTCCAAATTTGTCTGAGTGTCGAACACACTCCTCTGGTCGCCTAGTCTGAAAACAGTGAAATCATAGTAAAATTAAAAAATGCCCGAAATTGGCGAAAAGAAATAATGACATAAGACAAACCTTTAAATGAATCAACTAATTCCTCCAAACCGCAGTCAGTGAGCCAATTACACACATCCGCCAAAGTCCATTTGTCCACAAGGACCGCCATTGATGGTATTATTTTTCGTCCAGATGATTTGAAAACAAAGAATGAAGTGCGAATGGCACTGCGATCGCAGGAACCGTAACTCTAGATAACAGCGCTTTGAAACTTCCAACCTGTAATCGATACGATTGCGAGTCGTATTATGCTAACTGCACAGCGCTGTTGGTATTACAGACCTCTGTGGGATCCTGGGATACCAGCGCAGCGTCAGTTTGGTGCTCTGGACTACCAAAGACCGTCGTAGGCACTCCAGAATACCTATACGGCCTCTGATTTTTCTGAGTGTGGGGTGTGAAGATGTGGGTCCTTGCTGACAGTGTTAGTGCATACTGTAATAATTTTACAATATATATTGGCAAATCGATAGAGGAAAAGTCACTGCTTGGTGTATCGGGACGTGTTGTGGTGTCCATTGCAGAACATATTCTTGGTCGTGGACACACCATTTACATGGACAACTTTTTCACCAGCCCTTTGCTGGCCAAGTATCTGTTGACAAGAGACACGTACGTCGTCGGTACTGTACGAAAAGACAGAAAACATTTCCCACAGCAGCTAGTCAAGACTAAAAGACAAGCTGATCTAATTCCACATGGTCACTCAACATTCATGCAATCAGATGAGATAATTGCGACAGCCTGGAAAGACAATCGGATGGTGTACTATATCTCAACAGGCATAATACCAGAGTCGAGCAGTTTATCTGTACCTAGGAAAAGAAAGGGTGGTGGCGGTGATCGAGAAGAAGTCAGTTGTCCACCAGTGGTGAAATCTTATTCTCACTTTATGAATGGAGTTGATCGATTAGACCAAATGACGCGTCTCAACAAGAGCAAAAAGTCAACTCCATGGTATCGAAAAGTCGAGCATAAACTATTAGAGTGTTCTCTATATAACGCATATGTTGTTGAATGTACATATCGGAGTCATTTTCCTCATAATAAGCGGAAGAGGGATTTCAGTGCATTTAAGTTGGATGTTGCCCATCAGCTGGTGGGAAACTACAGCGACAGAGCGAATATAGGACGACCACGGGCTTCAACTGCACTACCTATGACACGGTTGGATGGAAAGGGTCATCTTCCATTGGTTGGTGAAGGAAAGGATCATGTTTGTCAGTTTTGCAGCATCAAACATAAGAAATACAGTGACCAGCATCCTGACATTTCATATTCCGGAAATCCAAACAAGCGCCGGCAGACCATTATTAAGTGCTGCAAATGTAATGTTTACCTCTGTTGCAATGCAAAATCAAACTGTTTTTATGAGTATCATAATACAGTCAGAGCTATGCCTATTGAAGAATGAGCAACAATATTTCCAGGGCCTACAACGTCGGTTACGTGGTATTATCATAACATTGTTTTTTCGTGACGTTGACAATGTACATGTATCATGTGGCAAATTGTAAACGAAATAATGATAATATATCCATACTATATATTGTTTGAAATAAATCCTCCGGGTTGTATATGGCATTATATGGACTGGTGCATGACCAAGCGGTGTTATCTCGACCGACACGTCGGTCGATATTGCGTCATAAGGTGACACACCATTTAACTCCATATACACCCCAGAGCATAGTCATATATTCATTAAAATTACACGGAAAGAAGTCTATCTATCTATCTATATGATACTGGATAGCTCTCCTACCTCCTTTGTTAGCATTGTATCAGGAGGGGTGGTGCGCTATTTATGTGGGAGTGCACACTCTGTTCAGTTCACCATGTGTGAAAATTTGTCAAGAGACTTGCCGGCATAGTAATGGGAATTCGTTCCAGTCCTTGATCAATTTAATTTATTACGTAAAATCAACTCATCGGATAGAGAAACCGATTGCATATTCAGATTCCTGAAATAATCTAATTCAACAAGGGTAATTGATGGATATTTGAAATTTGGAGACAAGGGGCGAAACTCTGTAATAAACATAGTCAGTGAGACGAAATGTTTTCCAATCGACCAAGAAAAACGAGCTCTCGGTGAACTATTTCCATATATTAAAGTTATTTTACAACAGTATTAATCTTCAAGATGTGAAGCGTATTGTCAAACAATAATTATTCCCCACAGGGCAATATTACCGGTCATTATAAGAAATAACTGACCGGCGGCTTATAATGGAAGAGATAGGAGTGATCGGTGTGTGATATTACCAGATAGTGTTATCTAGATAGGATTACTCTTGTAACGGTATGAACTGTTATTTATTCGAGTTGTTATTGAGATATTTTGTTATATAAAGATATATGACAAATTGAAATATGACCATGTCATTTCTTAGCTCAAGGTTCCTTTATTTTTCTCAAGGTTTATGACTATGTGCCTGCTAAAGTGCAAATTGCATACAACCATGGCAGATGGTGCGATTCAAGTAATGTGGCCATTTATCAAAATTAATGTGAATTCAATGTGATTCAAAGAGCTACTAGTACATTGCATGAACATTTTAATACCTATCATATGATCAGTACGCTTCGATAATGTGTAAGGGTGGGCGATAAATTTTACAATTGGGCGGTTGCACCATCCAACAATATGTTGTTCAATTTGCAGTCCAGCATTCACCCAATCATAAAACTATGTGATTGCTATAGAGAAACTCGAGCTAGATATGCCCAAACATTTGCCTGCAGTATAACGCATAATTTGAGTAATGTTGGGATAATTCCAAGACGTTTGACTTGACAGCCAGACAAATTTTTCAATGGGATTTCACAAGTTCAAGGTAATTACTCTTCTACACATTCAAGTCAAAACATGGCGCGATTTAGCCAGAAATAATTTGTGTTGAAGAATTTGTTTTTTTTGGAATTTGTTTTTTTGGTGGGATTTCATGCTGAAATTTTCGGCATAGCCAAGCTGATGAAGTTCACTGCATGATATCACTTTGGATGTTTCCATGAACAATAGGATTCAATTATATTTGGAAAGTCCCACCTTTTATTTGATCAAGCAACTGGGGTAATATTAATAATTCATTGGTCAGAAAGCATGTTATGGCAATTGAATTCTGCTTAAGCGCAACTGTTACACTGAAGTCCTATAATTAACATAACCATTTCATGATGGGAGCTGCGCTGGTGTGGCATTAAAAATCCTGTACCAGTGCATTATCTTATATATTAGAGTGACTTGAGTCTCCCATAGGGAGCCTCGCATATATAAGAGAATGCACTGGCATACAAGGTTAAGGTAAATATTATTAGGCAAATGTATTCTCTTTTATATGCAGGGCTTCCTATGGGAGACCCACATATAAAAGAGAACGCATTGGCACAGGGTTTTCAAAAAATGTCAGGAAGCCCCCAGTCATGAAAAGGTTATTAACATGTAACAGCCTCCAATAGCCAAATGATTTGTACAGAACCTACCGTTAGTCTTGAAAATCTTATGAGGAGCATGATAGCACACTGCGGGCCTAAATTTACAAGGCAAAAACAAAGTGCAAATACTGCATTTGGGGACCACGATAGATCTCAGATTTTGTTTACCAATCTACTCAGCTGATCTACTTGAAATTTTATGAATCATCTTTTACGACATAATAGAGCTGTGGCCCAAATTTGGGCTCCATTGGACACATGGTTGAAAATTTATAAATGTGCCAAAAGCTATACACACACACACATACATATAGACGATATAGATATTTAATTATGTCTTGAACATCATTATATATGTATATGTTATTATACAGAATAATTATGATAATTTGATAGCCATGGATCTTGGGAATCTTTTTGATAACATACATGCATACTCATACTCAAGAGGATGTTAGTATACAATGTAAAGAATAAAAGGCTGTCCGGCCAGTGTCCCCCGAAAAAGTGGCTTCATTTGGGGCATCAGCTTTACTGAAAACAATAACAAGGACCCTAAATACGATACTAAATTTCAGAACAATCCAACCTGTCTCCCCTGAAATGGTACACGGCAAACAATTGAGCATAGTTCTGACGCTGTTTTCTATGGGGTGGTACGATCGATTTCTTTGAATTTTTCGGTGATGTTAGTAGAATGCTACATTCCCCAGGTTGGCATATAGCCTGAGGACTAACTTATAAGTTTGTCGCACTCGAACAAGTCCATAATATGTCTTTAACTATTAAGAATGTCTTTTCTGATACATCAGTTACAGAATAGAATATACCTGAAGTTAACAAGTTAGCAGCTGCAAGCCATATCTGGCACGTTAGAAGCAAACTCCAATCCTTCATTCCTTCAGGCGAAGTCGGCCTAAAATGGAAATAAATGTACATGTTGATGTATACAGTATACTACCAAATTATTGTTTTCTTCTTTATATATACAATATTCTTTACCCATACTAAAACCATATATCGATGTTTCATAACTTGAAAATAAATTTGATAACAAAATTAAAACAATTTAATGAAAAGGAATTCAAAACGAAAACGATAAGATGAAAGAGAAAAAACATTTCCAATGGGGGGGGGGTGGAATCTGGAATAGTGTTGTAAATTATTAAATGATCACACAAGACAACATGCATGTACACATATGTCCACAACAAAGATATGAAACATTAATAAATACTAGTACATGTACCGGTATATCCATTCATATGTCTCACATTATTTTCAAGAAAATATGAATGTGGCAAGTTTCAAACATTGACAACTGGAGCGATTTATTGATCGTGTACATGTACATGTACCATGATATTCTAAACTAAGGATGGAAGCTACATGTACATCTGGGGAGGGGGTGGGGGTGTAACTGCTTGCTTTCAAGGTTTGGTTCAACAAAATAATTGTGATTCGCAGGAGTCTAACTTCACTATGAATACAAGAAATTCCATGCATTGACTGGTCCCTTGCTCATAATTTTGGTTATAATTTCTGGCGAATAGTGGCAAATAACGATTTCCAGCAATTTGCCACGGGATTGCTAGCTCTCATAACAAGACAGTCAAAGACTGTGGGGTCGTTCATCAGACTGCAAAGACTGATCAGACTGGGACTCTGAAGTCAGAACATTTCATAATCATTTTAAAAGAAGTAGATCTAAACAGGATATGTGGCTAGAGAGGCTTCATGTACATGTAGATCGGTGAATATCTACCTTGAAATTACCAACTGTACACTACTGATCACCCCCCCCCCTCCTCCAGCTCAACAAGTCCCCTCCCTCCCGGGCTCCAGACTCCCAAGTCTTAGGTTGGAATTTCACAACCGACATATCAAACTTTCTAAATTGTTGGAAATTTCCAATCTCACAAGCGCCTTTTTATAAAACCATTTAGACATGTTTGAAGTCCAATTATCCATGGACCCAAAACACCGTACATGTATGTCAGATTAATCAGTCTCCAAGGTAGATGTTTTAATGAATTTTGTATTTTAATGATTTTAGTAGACACAAAGGTGTTTTAGTCCCCATAGCCCCGTCATTTCTTAACAGGTTGCCCTCATGTTAACAAATCTGAATCTCAGACACTAAAAGATCCTCCATACTATATGTAAGCTAAATAGTCCAACCTCTCTTGAGAAGACATTTTAAGTATTACTATAGAGACATACAGTTATGTCCCTGGTCCCACCCGATTTAACCTGGTGACCCCATCTGAATAAATTTGAATCCCATACACCAAAGAACCCTGCATACTAAATATCAGTAAAATAGACCTGATGGTCCTTGTGAAGGAAGCATATTAAGAGGAAAACTGTCCTTCGCTTGGCCCCTATTTGACCAGGTGACCCCATTTGAAAATTACCAACCTGACACCCCCATAAAGTTTAATTTGTGGCCAATTCTGTCCAACAGTTTAACCTGAAGTAGGAACATATATGGACTGGTGATGTAAAAACATACATGTTGGAAAATTAAACCAAACTATGAAAACAGTTCCAACCGATTTTTGGTGTGAAAATCTAATCTACAACTAATGTTGTATCAGGCATGAAATTTTCAACTGTTTTTATTTTGATCAAGGTAGGGGGTCAAAACTCCACCCCTTCTACACTCCCTCCCCATTGCCAAATGTGAATCCCCAACTATGAGATCCATTCATCTAGTAATATCAATATACCCCCCAACAGGGTTGGTGATTTATTTGATTTAAATCAGATTTATTTGATTTAAATCGATTTTTTTGATTTTTTTTCTAATTGTTATGAAAATATGCAATTGTGCAATGTCTTTGATAATTGAAGGTTCTAAAAGGTGTTGCTTATTATATACCAAGGCTGGATTAATCAAAATTCTATTATTATTTTTTGTGTAACTACATGTGTCAAGCACAAATATCATGGCAGAACAGATATAGCGACCGTGTACTTTAATTATGCATACACAAAACTGAAAAACAAAAAATTTCCACCTTGTATCCGTAATTTTTTTCCTGACCCCCAACTTCCTGCCTGGCCACTAAATATTTACATTTACTGCTATATTTATAGTGTGCTAGGGGATTGCCCTGATGATGGGTAAACAAATGTTCTTTGCGATTAACAGTTTAACACACATTTTGATTGTTTAAACATTTCATATATATATACATGCATGTATATATAGATTCACACCAAACTGAAAGATTAAAAGAGTATTTAGCGCTGACAGTGTTGTTTACTGTATTAGACACGCTGGGCTCGAGACTGAGGCTTTTCTAACCAAGTTCCGGGGATCTGCTGAATGATATCCATTGGCGAGAGATCATATTGCGTCCCGTCGATGTCTTCCGGGTATTCTCCTTCGATTCCACACAAAATGTACAACTTTCATAACAAAGACAGCAAGCATTATATATGTTCAACTTCACACTGAACTGGCAAATTGAAATGTTATATTAGCACCCATTTCCAATGATGGTAGAGTATTCGAGTCTTGACTACACCCCATTACATGTACTTCCACACCAAAATCAACATTCGTTTAATACTTAAAATACATGTATTATAAACCTGAACTGGCAAATTAATTTAGCACCTCTTTCCAACAACGCTTTGGTAGACCGCATGAAATTTTCGTCTACAATAGCGAAGGAAGTGTGTGTTTGCGTGCAACATCTCATGATGTCATTTCGACAAACATCATAGAAATAGTGTCTACTTGAGTGCAAATAGTCAAATACTGCATTTGGGGACTGTGTTGGATCTCAGATTTTCTTTGACCAATCTGCTTGAAAGACCCTGCACTTTTGAAAAAGTTGTGTTCATTTATTAGATTAGTCCTAAGAGAGATTGAAGATGAAAATTCGTAAACCCACATGATAAATCCGATAACAGAATAAACGCGTATAAAATTAAGCTGTTGATAAATGACAACTCGAAAAGTTTAGCTTGATGACACATTGAACTTTAAATATAATTTAAAACCCACCGGCGTGTTATCCCTTTGTCCTGACACGGCTATTATCTGGCAGAAAGCTCAAGCGTTTTGATCGCATGAGCATTATTTTAACGCCAACAGTCATTCTTTTTTAAGAATGCCCGTGGGCATTATTTTTTAAGAATGCCCGTGGGCATTATTTTTTTATGAATACGCGAGGGATTAAATCGACTGAGGGACGTCATAGAGTGGCTCCTCACCCAATCATGTATGTTGAGTCAAGAGCCTATCGGCAAGCTTAAAGGTACTCAATCCGATCGGGCCCTCATAAGTTACTATTTCTTTGGCTTCGGGGATAAAATGGTTGATTCGAGTCGAGTAAGCCTACCTATCAACGCTCATAGTGATCAGATTGTTTTTTGAAGATTTGTTATTTCAATTGTTTCTGGCCCAGAAACACGCCGTCAAAAGGATAATCTCAGTCAAAATTGCGTTATTAATACACTTGATTTCACAGTTATCCAGCTTCGCCTGTTTGAATAAGTGTTTCTGTGAAAATTATTAGTACACATCTCGAGAAAATTACAAACTTAGGGGCAATCATTAGTACGCATCTTGAGAAAATTGCAAACTTCAAAAATCGATATCTATAACTCTGAGCTTTGATTGATGGGTCCCTCGACTCGAATCAAATATTTTTGTTTGCCCCTGAAGTCAAAGAAATGGTAATTTGGGGGTACTTGATCGGATTGAATACCTCTAATTTGTCTGAGCTAATTAAAACTGACAAATATTTAGCGATTTTGATTTTATATTGCCAAAAAATAAAATAAAATTTCTTCAAACTTTGATACAAAAACACCAACAGCTATTTGGACTTACTATTTAGAAAAGTCCACAGGCAGGCTAAAACACACATATATAACATCTAAATACGTCCCTAAGTCGGTCAAATAAACACAAAACCGTTTAACACAGATTTTAACTATATATACCTGTTCCGTAATAACATTGTATTTTATAGCAGGTAAAGGTCCCAACTCGAGTTTGCATGGTTTGCGGGACTTGAATTAATCGATTGTACGATAATGCGTCGCTTGGAATTTCATTGATGTTGGCTCACAAAGCTACACAAATCTTGCAACCTCGAGCTGGGGATTTATTTTCAAGGAACAGTATTAACACAGAAATATATTCCCTGCGTGGTTTGTTCAATCTTCAACCCCGTCAGAAGATAATAGAAAAGGTTCACATGGTTTGAACATATGGAAAATGATATATACAGGGGTATATAGCCAGAGTAAAGATTCATGGTATGATCTAACATGTGGGCCGAACTTGAACATTTTAGGGTGAACATACGTAAGGCGTTCGCATTGGTCTGTAAAATCATTATCACCAAGAGAAAATGTTGAACAATGGATTGGTTTTATGATTGTGTTGATTGTCGATAAGACATGGATAAAGTGATCACGAGTCGTTTTACAATCGATACAATCTATTTAGTAAATGGTCAACAGAACCGAGATTAAGCAATATTTGGCGATAAAATGATTAGCAATGTTACAGTACTGTTCACATAAGTATGCAAAATGCATGGAAAGTGTCGTTGTTGAACATCAGCGATCCAGTTAAAACGAGGTTTTCGTGTTTGAAAAAAAATTGTGTGCACATTTACTCACTGCGAAAACCCCATGTTTAATGCTGGCATACAACATTCCATTATCAACTGAATTTAAAAACAAAACAAAACAAATCGAGGCCTGAGTTTTCATGGAGTTAGACTTTTTTCTATAGATGCTAGGATTTTACAGATTTCAGGTTCATGTCTCAAATTGTTTCATGATTCCTCCCCACAATTGGTACAGTTAATAAATTCCAAACCACGGGGTGGGAGCAAATGAAATTACACGACATTGCGAGTTCGGTCTGGTTAAAAGCGGCGGGATGCAGCCGAAAAATCACAGGAGCCCTGTATAGCCACGTCGCTGGTGACTAATCAACTATATATTGGAACGATATATAATCACTATTTACGCGATTGTATGCCGTTTCGAAGAAAAGATAATACATGTTATACATTTGCGCACTAACCATTTGTTAACTTCTGTGGGTGATACTTAAAGGTACATGTAAGGTCATCGTGGTGAGTGAATATTTGGAAATCACACGTTGGGAAATTGCTAACAACGGGGGTGACCCATGTCATGTAAGAATTGTCCAATAACTGGAAATGTTATGATACTTTTCAGGTTGAAACATCATGAAGGGGGTTGGTGTGCGAAATTAAATTGTCATGTTGTTCAGAGTCACGTCTAGCCACGCCCATGTGTATAAACCACAGGTTGATACTTAAAATTCAAGCAAGTACATCATGTAGGTTTCTTTCTGATAATAATTGGAAATTCAAAATACCCCATACAATTGAACACTATAATACTTCTATGCATGCATATTCTACACAAGACAACAATGAGAAAGAATCAGTAAACCCGTTTATGCAAGCTTCTTATGTGCTTTCGATTTATTAATAATGAGACAGTTTTACCAGGTATCGTGTTGTTGGCGCCAGGGTATTCGAAAAATCACATTGTATAAAGAGCGTTTTTACATCATTACCATTATTTTTCATGTTTTATTTCCTGATAAATTATTATGGAATGTTAACGTATTTGATGTCGAATAGCGCTTTTCAGCATAGCGAAATGATGCTATTTATAGAACAGCGAGAGCACGTGGCGTTGTTCATAAACAGAGGGTCGGACATTCTCCGGTATCACAATACGTTGCCCTACCTTGTGCAATGTAAACATGTCATCACATAAAACAGTGATGGTAGGTCTTATAATAAAAAATGGGCCACCACAATTATTGGTATGGCTTATGCAACAATGGCAGAAGAAATGTGGGGAAAATCACTTGGAAAAATTAACTTTGACGCCCTTTCCTAAGCTAAAATCAAACATAAAATATGTGATTTATGAATTAATTATTTGTTGCCAATACGAGAAATTAACTGTTTATACCGTTAAATTTGTGCAGCAAATATTTTGTTCGTGTCCGTAGCCCCACTAAGGAGTTCCCGGACCCAATTCCTGTCACATACGGTAAACTTCCGAGCAAATTATTTGTATAGACGTCAAAATACGACTGGATTCACAAAATTCGAACTGTACTACTATAGGGTCAATTGATATTGTACTATATGCATATGTACAATGTATAGGTGAATGCAAAGCACGAGAACATGTAGGCCCTATAGGGAACGTGATGCCACAGAAACGCTTATGTCGCCAGATGTCCCTTGGTTATTTTAGCTATGTCAATTACGCGTGGAGAATAATACAGGGACCAAAGATGCCGTCGATGCATTACTGATTTGTGAAGAATAAACATGTATTTTGTTAACTAAGAACTGGTGTTGATGGCAAAGCTGTAAGGCAACATCACCATAAATATGCTTTCGTTATATAATCATGGATCTAGTGAAAAAGTGATTCGATAATATGACATATCACCACAAAATATGATATAATTGATTTGGTCGAGTATCAAACACCTGCATGCACGGGGACGCTTGCTGTTGACATTTCTTATTATAACATTGTCCTACGTGTTATAAATAGCCTTATATAATGTTTGACAATTTTGGCTTGAGAACACCATGCTTTCAACTATGTGCAACATTTTACAGTATTTTATCGTTCATATATCAGACATTTTCAAATCCGTTTGTATTGTACATGTATAGGTGACAGTTAATTTACATATTCAGGATAAGACAGGCCTACTGCAAAACTGGATCTTGATATTTTCAAGATTAATGTTTCAGGGATGTGTATCTTGTTGTTAAAATGAAAATAAAATATTAAATAAACCAATGTATACATGCACTCATTGAGTTTTACAACCTGTGACATGTGTGACAGTTTCAAGAATGCCACCGTGACCTTTACAAATTGGCATGTTTACATTCCGACGGCCACAAAATGGTCCAAATAAGCTCGCGACATGACATAAATTTTATTACTCTAAATGTTCAAATCTCAATAGGGCGCAGACTAATGAGTTTTATGCATGTCATACATCCGTAAACAGTAGAAACCCTTGTGTCCAGACATGACCACATGCAGTAACCGGCGTTCTGTTGTAAGATAATATACCTAACATCTGGTAAATTATTCCGATAGTTTTTACAATTTATATAGGCCCCAATGGTCACTGATCGTTTCACTGCCTGTTGAAATTTAGCGCCGGGCACTTCACCCTGCATCAATTTTGAGTTTAAAACGGACGACCGGGCATTGTTTCCATACAGAGATATGAATACTGGCTCCAATGAATGTCCGACCCTGATGCTAAATTGGCTCCGCCCACATATGATGACGTCTATGCTGAAAAGCGCTATTAGATGAGGCATCTTTAAATCAAGAAAGAAAAAAAATAAACAAACACAATTGGATAGTAATATATTGCTCACATATACAGTGTCCGAATCCATGGCGCAACGACAAACTTCGGAAGAAACGTCCCTCAACTGGCGAGTCCTAATTCGAATTAAATAATAATTGAAATGTGTTGCTTTTCGGCGTGGACAACACGGACATCACAAACTGTCCGTGCTGAACTGTGGGCGTGTACTCATGTAATCAAGGCAGAGATGTGGGTCAGACAAAATGGATAGTTGGCTCCAAATTAGCCTCCAATGACAATTCAATGAGTGGGTTTTAAGTCAGATAATATTCTCAGCGTCGGGAATTCGGTAAAGAATAGACTCGGGCAAGCCCTCGTCTATTCTTTTACCGAATTCCCTCTGCTTCGAACATTATCCTTTACATAAATTGTATTGTTATTTACCATTTGTCTTGTATCTAAAATGTTCCACCTACATGTAGATTGTGACCAGAATTATAACTTATAATGTACTATTGTACTAGTATAATATTGACTGTATTCATCTATTATATATTTTGAAAGATCTGTGTGTGTGTGTGTGTGTGTGTTTGTGTGTGTGTTTGAAATCGATGGACTCAAAAACGACTAAGCCAATTTCGATGAAACTTGGTATTTGGATGTATTTTCGGCCGGAGACGAACATAGGCATATTGATTTTCAGATCCGAGGTCAACTTTTCACGTGCCGAGGTCAAATCTGTTTTTACGCCGTTTTGCGCTAATATATTTCAGTTCGGTGCTCACAAATCGATTCGATATAGCGCGAATAATAAATTGCCAGTCATATAATTTGCACGGTTAGAATCTGTGTGGCTTCATCTTTCCAACGATATATAATATGTATGTATCCGTTTTAGTTATCTGCCTCAATTATTAGGTACAAGTGGTACAATGCTTTTATCGGGATAAAATCAATGCGTAATTTCTATGACGTCGTCAGAGGTCATAAAGTTAGATTACGTTAACTCTCACCATGCCGATGCATTTGACTGTGTCGCGTTAACTCATCACCGGCCGAGGTATCCGCAAATGACATTGGGCTATATATCTCGGAAACGGGTGTAGCTATCGACTTGAAATTTGGTATGTGAATGTATCTTGCCCCGGATACGAATTTTATCGGGTCGCCGAGCACGCGCGACACCAGCTTCGCGCATGCGCAGACCAGATCTAGGAAACGGGTGGAGCAATCGACTTGAAATTTGGTTTTTGAATAGCCCGGACGAAGTCGGGTCACCTTCTAGTTATATATATTCCGATGAAAATTACAGACTAGAAATTAGAATGGACCAGTATACTGGTATACGAGTCTGACCTCTCACTAAGCTTATAAAAAGTTATAATTTAACAGTTTGTTTTTTTGGTAGCTATGGGTGAACACAAGCTGTATCGTGGATATGCTATTAAATGCTCACCAATAGCTGGCAACAACCTACACACATGCCCAGCTCAGTGGTGGCTATTATGGGGTCTCCAATTTTCGACTTTCGCGACACGTGCAAAAAAAAATAAAAAAACTATTTATAACATTTAGCGCATACAAAAAGACATAGACTGATAGCGGGACTCAGAGCACTATTTTTAAGCTTGGATATAATCACTGTAACAATACGGAAATGAATGAAATTAAGTTTACTTTGACAAATTTCCTGACAGAAAGTCCTAAACGAAATCAGGAGACATTAAATTTATGAAAGATAACTCTAGACAAAAGACAAACAATGATCCGGTCAATAAATTGACACCACATTTATCCGGCCACTGTAAACTCACAACAGAGTAAACTGCCATACAACTTAAGAGGAGTCAGAATGTATATAATTCATTTCTACAGACTACCATCTATTATATTGTACATATATTTTGTATATACACTCATATCTCAATATCATGTGATATTTGATAAGAGAAAATAAAGCATAATCATGAGACTGTAATCATAGAATCAATATTGAACTATTTGAAGGTATATTTTGAACCTTTCCTATCTCAGTTAAATTATGGGCATGAAAACATGTAACTTGACACATGTCTATCCCACAGTGAAATTTTGTTTGAGAAAAACCCCAACTTGCGATTATATTATGGGCGTAAAATTTTACACCCATCTTCTGAATGAATGCCAGCTAACTGGGACCTTGGCTAACTGGGACCTTCGGCTACTCTTGAGTGCCTAATACAAGTACAGGGTGGAATAATAGTACAGGCTGGAAAATGTCGCATAACTGAATAATAGTACAGGGCGGAATAAACGTAGACTGGAAATATTAGTACCATACGTCCCAACAAAACGCACCATCTGACTGGTTTACTGATGCCATGGGACAGAAATAGTTTCGATGGATAGCCAGGTCTGTGAATCTACAGTGTGCTGATCACTGTCAACAATCAAGAGTTCATTTATCTATGAATAACACAATTTAAGATTGGTGAATTATTTCTTTGGTTAATTTAATAAACGTACAGGACCATATACTGTCGGGCTCCAAATAAAAGTGCAGGCCCAAATAATAGTGCAGGGGGGAATTCCATTGAAAGTTAATAAAAGTGCAGACCCAAATAATAGTGCAGGGGAAACTCTGAGCAAAACATCAACTGTTAAACATATTATTTTTACAGTTCGTGTACCGGTAGGTCAAGTATAGGAATCAACATAGTACGGTATGTGTCATGTGGTGTTTTATTCAGTATTTAAATGTTCACATGTGCGTCATATATTTGAATATGTACATGCATAATGATAAAAACTCATCATTTTGGTATCAGAGTCATATAGAAATCTTGAGTTTGTGCCTATTTCATAGCCTCAAAATTAATAAAGAGAACAGGTACTAGTACATGTACAGACTACAGCTCTGACTAGTGAAATTTAAAATTTAATTACATTGTAGTAAAGTAGTTACATGTACTAGTACATAATGAAGCTTGTTGACCATGCTAATGAATTGAATTTTGAAATCCAAGATGGCTGCCGGCTGCCATGTTTTATGGTCGAATGACCCAAAAATGACTTGTTTCCTTTCTACCGTACATGTACATGTATGTCAATGTGAACATTCATGACAATTTTCATGATTATCCAACCAAAGGTCTGACCTGTAGCCAGTTACATACTGTGCCAAGGGATTTAGTCACGCAAAGAGTAAAATTCAAGATGGTTGATGGCAGCCATGTTTTTTGGCCGAATGATCCCAGAATGACTTGTTCCCAACTTCCCATCTATGATCTACGTGTACATTTCAATATTTAACAGCCATGACAAATTTCATGATGATCAGACATACAGTACGGCCTATAGCCGTGCTAATGAGCATTTTGAAGTCGAAGATGGCCGTCAGTGGCCATTTTTTATGGCTGAATGACCCCAAAATGACTCGTTGCCATCTACCACACATGTCAATGTTAAAGGTACTCAGTCTGATTAAGCGCCCCTAAATTACTATTTCTTTGGATTCAAGTTCAAGGGTAAAAAATATTTTATTTGAGTTGAGGAACTCGCCCATCAAAGCTCAGAGTGATCAGATATTGATTTTTGAAGTTTCTTATTTCTCGAGATGTGTACTAATAATTGCCCCAGAAACACTTATTCAAACGGACGAAGATGGATAACTCTAAAATCAAGTGGTAATAATAACGCAATTTTGACCGAGACCATCCTTTTGATGGCGAACAATAGAAATAACAAAACTTCACAAATTGATGGGTTGATGGGTACATGTAGGTTCCTTGGACTCCAATCAAATATTTTTTTTACCCCCGAAGACAAAGAAATATAATTTAGTAATTTATGAGGGTCTGATCGGATTGAGTACCTTTAACAGCTATGACTAATTTTTCATAATGATCCGACCAAAGGAACAACATGTAGCCGGCGCCAAACAATTTAGTCATGCAAAGAGCAAAATCCAAGATGGCTGCCAGCGGCCATGTTTTATTGGCGATTGACCCCAAAATGACTCGTTCCCTTCTACATGTCAATGTTTAGGTTAGAACGAACTAAATGGGCCTAAAAGGCTTCAGTGTTGAAGTTTGGCCCTGCCCACTAAATTTGCTACAGTGGCTCAAAAATATTTTTCCGGCAAGTCTTTTTGACTGTTTTTGCAATGAGTTTGGCTTAAAACACATCTATATGTTAATATTAACCTAAATGACAAATTTCATGATTATCAGACAAACAGTATACATGTAGCCTGTTGCCCATGCTAATGGATTGAATTTTGAAATCCAACATGGCCACTGGCAGCCATTGTTTTTTTGGCCGAATGACCCAAAAATGACTCGTTCCTACCCTGCTGGACAAAACTGCGGTGCGGTTAACGTTGCCACCGCGGCCAAAATGCAACTACATGTACACCGCGGCTCCACCGGCTAACTACAGTTGGGCAGCGGTATAATTGCCATTCAGCATGGTGTAGTTGCCACAGTGTACTATCATCAACTGAAAAAAGACAATACAAACCAGAAATCTAACCACGGTGTACATGCCATTCGACTGCGAGGGCAGTTGCAGTGAACTTGCTGTTTGGCCGCAGTGTCTGAGTGTAATTGCCGTTCGGCCGCGTGCTCAACTGCAGTTACAAACTCTGACACAGAGGCCGAACGGCAAATACACTGCGGTGCCAATGGACACTTGTTTTGTCCAGCAGGGTATTTACATGTCAATGTTAACATCCAGTCACCCAAGACTAATAGTATGCACATAAATTCATATACAGCTGTTTACAGTGAATTCCCCCCAGGGCCTCTGCAAATCTCTGTTTTAGTGTTAAGGGGGGTGGGTGTCCAAAAATGGTCGGAAAAAAAATGCCGAAAACAGAACAAATTTTGGACGAGGGGTGGGTGGGTCCCCAAGAAGGGTCGAAAGAAAAAAATCAGCATACATGCCTGAAAAATATTTCCAACCCCACCCCCCTGATTTACCAGGACAATTTCGATGGAAATTTGTCCTTGTCGGCAATTATGGGAATGTCCGTTCATTAATCAAAGAAGTAATATTCAGGAATTGATCAGTATCGTCTGCAGTTCAACATTAAAAATGATGGGTGCCTCGTGGTCACAACATACTAGTACCTTATTTGGAAAATGTCTCAAAATCGGTGGAAATTTGGGTAACAAATAATAATTAATCGAGCAGAAGATACATTTAATGTCCACGGTGCGCAGGCACTGAACGACATAGACAATGTTTGTTAATCCTGTTTCAGATTATATGCTTCGTTAAACTGAACTTCCCGGGTTTCTGAATAAAATGGCGGATTTTTAGGTTAGAAGGAACTATTGTACTTGTACCAAAAATGTTTCCATAGGCCTCAGTGTTAAAGTTTGGCCCCGCCCACTAAATTTGCTACATACGAATTGCATGAAATCATAAATTTCGTGAAGCCCTTCCCTTCGCGCATCTTTTGTACTTGTCAATAGGATAATAATAAATAGGGGTGGGGATATCTGTTTTTTTTCTTCAGGTTTTTTTGGTCAAATTTTGACACAAATTTCCAAGAACTGCGTATATGCATCGGTGTGCATGTTAAAGAACTGAACTTGAGTCACTACATTGTTATATAACTTATACCGTAGATGTACCCTGCTGGACAAAACAAGTGTCCACTTACTCTCGGGCTCCAAATAAAAGTGCAGGCAACAATAATAGTGCAGGGGGGGGGGGATTCCATTGAAAGTTAATAAAAGTGCAGACCCAAATAATTGTGCAGGGGAAACTCTGAGCAAAACATCAACTGTTAAACATATTATTTTTACAGTTCGTGTACCGGTAGGTCAAGTATAGGAATCAACATAGTACGGTATGTGTCATGTGGTGTTTTATTCAGTATTTAAATGTTCACATGTGTGTTATATATTTGAATACTAGTATGTACATGCATAAAGATATAAACTCATGGTATCAGAGTCATATAGAAATCTTGAGTTTGTGCTGATTTAAATTTTCATAGCCTCAAAATTAATAAACGTGCAGACCCAAATAAGCACTGTGCAGGGGGGAATTTCCCAAGAAAATAATAAACGTGCATGCATGTTTATTTGGAGCCCAAGAGTAACGATCGTACAGGTGGGAATTTTACCTTGATTTTAATAATCGTACATGTATGTTTATTAGGCACTCAAGAGTAACTGGGACCTTGGCTAACAGGGACCTTGGCCAACTGGGACCTTGGCTAACTGGGACCTTTGGCTAACTGGGACCTTTGGCTAACTGGGACCTTAGGTATATAATATACATATATATTAGTGGAATAGAACATTAAATTTAGTTTTATTTGTTTGCTTTGTTTATTTTATTGCTTGAACCTTCAAAATGTTTTTAATTTGTTTTAACCTGACTTAATAAAAAACAATTTTACAAAATTATTTTGTCAATCTTACCTCTATAATTAGTATACATCTGAAGATTTTTATTTTTATCCATTTATATATTTCTATGAATATTTATTGTTTGATGATCTAGTCAATAAAGTGATGGCTATTCTTGGCATTCACAGTTACCGTAAGATATAAAAAAGTGATTTTTAAGCAGTGCATTCAGAGTGAAGGTGTAATTAAGTTTGTTTTGAAAGCGATTAGTGTGTGATAACTCGTGTTGTTTTAATCAGTTGGTCCATTTGATCTCCTGATCTAATCATTGGCAGCTTACTTGTGTTTGCTTGTAACAACTGACCAGCTCATCATGCAGCAGTGAGTTTGTTTAACAGTTTACCCAAAGACAACATATGGTCAGCTACATGTATATAGATGCCTATGTGCCATCAGTCAGCATATACAAAAATTGTCTTCTGATACTGATGTATCTTGTATATCGTGCGGCGATGTAGTTAGATGTGATTACTAATTATGTCATATCCACATAGTACTTTTGAGATTTTCACCCATATATTTAAGTAAATCATAAAATAGTTCCCGAAATATATCATGAAGATGCAAAAGACTTCACTCTGAGATTTGATGGGTGGCTTGCTCGACACAAATCAAATATGTTTTACACACCAGGCCAACGAAATAGTAGTAATTTAGGAGCGTTAATTCGGATAATGCATCTTTAAAATGTTAACCTTTCATCTGTTTTAACTTTCATGACTTAATAATTTGATTTTAACAAAATGATTAATAATAAATCTGAAGGTCCCAGTTAGCCATGATCCCAGTTAGCCAAGTGGTCAGGAAAACTACCCCACCACGCCTTCCCCACAACATGGAACAATATGGAAAAAGACCATACTGCTTGCCAAAGCAGGCACACATTGAAGAAGCGCTTACAGATAGCCATGGTGAAAAATTACTCCGAAAATGTACGCTGTAAAAACAAAGGATGTCCCGATTGTGCTCAATAAACAACACGGATAATCATAGTCATACTCGTTGTAGTTGTATAATCCTAATACTATTCAAATAAGTTTCTTCTCAGCTGCATGTGGACACACGTCGCATTCTCGTTCCTAACATGCCCATATATACTGCCACACACAATAAATGTTACCGTACATTATCATGATTTATCTAACGGGACTATTACCATACACCACCAGATATACATAAACAGATATATATATGTAATATTGATAATTTGAATTATCCCAAAACCTCACTCAACAAAGAGACTTTCCGACGATCCATATATATTCTCATTCTGTTTAACTATATAAAGATGGCGGTATCTCTCGCCTGAAACCGTTGTAGCAACAGAAAACAAAATATTTTGTTCCTAATATATACCCATGGAACTGGAACTGGAACTGAAACTGTTAATATGTTTTAGATAATTTGAACAGTTCAAAAAATTCCTATGGAAAGATAGTACATCTTCGATCTGATAAATCGTCTGGATTGGCTCACAACCACGACAATACTCATTTGTGATATGCCCTAAGTACTATATTCTAAAAAGTTTTATATATGACTATAGTCTGTACAAGTGCGTGGATCTGAAATACAAACATCTATGCTATTACGTATAGTTATACTTGTTTTAGGGGGTAGCAGGAAGACAGCCCGGTAGGGCTAAGCTACCCCCGACAATACACTGTTATAATTTATTATGTATTACTGCCACTGTATCATTCATGTGTATTGTAAATAAACTATCCTATCCTATCCTAAAAGGTCCCAGTTAGCCAGAAGGTCCCAGTTAGCGAAGATCCCAGTTAGCCAGACTTGAGGTCCCAGTTAGCCAAGGTCCAAGTTAGCCAAGATCCCAGTTAGCTGCGAATGCAAATAGGTGCCCTCACTGTGTTTTCCTCTTGGGAAGGACTGAATAGCACCGAAGCTAGATCATGCCATGAATCTCTACTAATGCTAACGCCCGTTAGCATTAGTAGAGATTCATGGCATGATCTATACCGAAGCCTAAAAACTAGGCCATCTTCTCTAGGGCCGACTTCGTTTTGTGACGACTTCTCTTGTATTCAACAAGTTATACATGTATGATGTACCTAATTTCATTCAATTTCACACCAAACAAAGTGTGGTATCTGGAGTCACTGACAGTGGCTCAGTTATAAAATATGATAGTTGCCGACCTACAATGAAAGAAAGTGCTACGTACTGTTGATTGCTGCTTAGTGAACGAAGCCATTAGCTTATTATTTATTCTCAATTCGGATTTATAGTCGTATACTAGTATAAGGTTAGCTCAGCTATCCGATCTCCATACGGGACAAATTTAGGGAATACATAACCTTAAACATTACAGCAATAAAGAAATGAACACCCCAAACGACATCATCGAAATGGCAGCCAAATCAATATCCGACATAATTTAGGATGCCATTGACACAACATGTCCAAAAGAATCAAGCAAAATACATGGAGTATCACAGGAAACATTAGAATTAATTCATCAAAATCTCTTGATCGAAATGTAAATCTTCATCAAATCTGAGGTAGTTCCGGTCGCAATTGTGTTCGCAAATATCCGTGTGCAGGCGATAATCTGATTGGTTGCATTTAGCCGGGGATTAATGGTACGTTCTTAATGGGATTTCAGTGTAACATCTATCTGTTGGAATGTACGGAACGACAAATGGACAACCATATTTGTATAACTGTAATGTTACACGAGGTGCTTCCAAATTTCAAAGAAAAATTGTGAATCGTGTTTCCGTAGTTGCCTTCTCTGAATGGCGGTCGCCAAACATTTAACAAATGGTCGTCCACGAGTGAAGCTGTTCGCTTTATCCAATCAGGTAAGCCACATAAACCGGACGCTCTTGACCTTCAAAAATAAATATCCTGCAAAAACAAATGGATTGTTCCTACTTTTTATGGCAAAATCTGATATTTTCGGGAAAGTCACTACCAAACGCTAACAGGTCTTAATTAAAACATCGTTAATTGCGCCTACATCTACATATACTTGATACTCCATCGCCCTCAATGTGATGAGGATTATGTGGAGGTCCAGGTGCTACCACGGCCGAGTAACTTTATAACCCTGTGGTGACTCCAGTAGCGTTCTTTAACGTGCACACACCGAGGCGTGTACACGGGTCAGCCATTAATGTCCGCGCCCGATCGGACAGCGTACTGCACACACGACAACATACCTGGACAAGTGTTGTAATGGGGGGAAGTCGGCATTTTGCATTCGGATCTTGATTCAGTGATCTCGAATGAGACTTTTCAGCTTGACAAACTTGGTATCTGACCGAGTTCTGATTTTTGTCAGAATACCCTGACCAGGTTGCGATCCCCGGTCCGATAGCACGAGAGACCAGCACGCTACCTCTCGGCTACCGACTTCCCTAAGGCTAAGCCGTGGTGAGTCGTTGAGTGTTTTGCTTCTTTGTAGACGCAATAGTCGTACACAACTAATAAACGAAAATTCGAAATGCGCTTTTCTCGTGGTATGACGATAATCGATGGAGGTGTGTAAATCACATTAAAATCGTAGCTCAATCGGGCTACAGTAGACAAAACGAGCTACGTAGACCATTTTGGATGTGTGCCCGACCTGTTAAATTCAAGTTCAATTTAGTAAATTTACACTAAATTACAGTATTGTATTGTCAATGTCATGAAATTCATGATGAATCGAAAATTAACCTTACGCTATACGTGTAAGGCAACTTAAACAAGAGTTAGTTAATGATAGTTAAAATAAATTGCTCACCATTCACAGAAAAAACTAAAACAAGCATCATGGTCACCAGGCGGAAGTGTCCTGTTAGGTTTTTCACAGAAATCATGTGTGGAAACTGAAACGGATCTTATTTGATTTAAAATGTAGAATTTTTACCTGATGTTATAGAACTAACGATGATGGGTGGATTGATTTGATATAATGATCAGATGATGAGTACATGCACGTATTCCGCACCAAAGACGTAAATATAGATCGATGTCCGCACCAACTGCAAGTTGCAATAGTGCACACATCAGGCTGATGATCAGAAATTTGAGCAAAATAGTGAACGAATAGTGTTTTTAAATACTCCCGTGTTTCATTTCCTGTGTGGTCCAAATATCTCTACGAATCGAGGTTAAATCATCGAAGTGTGCCTCTGAATTCTGGAATCAATCGCAGGACCATTTTATGAGCATTTATGTAAGAACATTTAAATTCTATCCAGCCGCCATTTTCAAAGTTCAAATTTGCATTTGGCCGGGTTGAAAAGAGATCACGTGGCGTTCTCCAACCGGCACACACTCGTAGGATACGTACATAAAACACCCCAGGAGACACAAAATGTTCCTCGTGAGAGACCAATTCAACCCCGGAATTTTTGCCCCCGCAAGATTGACCCTCCTATGTTTAGTGTGTGGAAGTGAGGGACAAACGACCATAGACAGATTACATGTTATAAGCAAGGTTGACTATGTACCAAAATCCCTTTGCAAGTAGAATAATTCTTGCTATAATCTTCTGATACCCGTGGGATAGACTCTGGTGACGATGTTGGCGTACAACACAACGAATGAGTGACACTTCATGTTTGTTTGCAATACCATGCATAATGATACCATAGCATGGCTTCAGATAATCAGCTGATAACAGTATCAAAGAAACAATAATTCGACATGTATTAGTCACATCTGGAAATTTAGTCTTGGTGATATATTTAGCATTTGACTCAACAGACAACACATTATCGGCGACATTACTAACTAGTTACTATATAACTAACTAATTGTTAATTGGATAACACATACAACAGACGCATGTGTAATGTTATAAATGAATAAGTGTTATCCGGGCGATGGCATTGCCTCCCGCGTCGTCTTCCTGGCATTGCCCAGGCCAGTAACCACCCGCCGAGTTATAAAACCAAGTCCGAGTCTCTGCATATAGACATATTGTCCTTTAAGTTTACTGTGTTAATTTGTATTGGTTAATAAATGTGTGGAGGTAATTGTTTGAAGGATGGGTAAAGACATAAAATAGTAAATAATGGATTTTAGTGATTAAATGATTGATGATTGTTGCCATGGTTTCTATAAGGGATATTATATTATCATCTATTTTTGGTTTTTATTTATTCGGAATAATTAGGGTTCAGACAATTCATGGTTTGAAAATTGTTTGAAAGCATTTCGAAGAAATTCTCCCCGTATTTCATTAGGGAGTGTGTTCCATAGGTTCGGGTAGTGATGAAGTGGGAGTTTATCGCGTTTTCTTGTGACATATATCATAAGCTCTCCTAGCACCAACACGAATGTCCTTGTCAAGAAAGTCAGACATGGAAGTTGGTATGAGCTCGTGTTTCCAATCATAAATGAAGAGCGCTGTGCGAAGCACGTGTTTTTCATATAGCTTGAGAGTTGTTGTTGCGTTAAACAGTAAATCAGTATGATAATTATATTTGGGCCCTTCAATAATTCTAATCGCTCTCTTTTGTACTTTAAAGGGTTTACTTGGGTATGACGAATTCCCACACATTCTTCTATAACATACGTTAAGTTACTTTCTACGAGCGCAAGATACATTTTTCTTAGTGCAGATCGGGGCAGAAAATGTTTTACTTTATTTATTGTATATAACGTTTTCCGTAGTTTTGAACTAACGTAGTCTATGTGATCTTTAAATATCAACATTTCGTCCAGTACTATCCCCAAAAGTTTAAAGATGGGACTTTCAGATGTGTTCGTTACATGTCTGATTGTATTTCCATTTAGAGTGATACTTCTATCATCGTTCGTTTGCTTTGTTAAATATCATGTATTTGTTTTAGAAGAATTCAGTATTACTGTATTGTCTCTACACCATTCTTGAATAGACTGTAAAGCTTTGTTGGATTTGTTATAGAGTTGAGTTTTGGTTTTGTCTGAGATTTTAAGAGTAGTATCATCAGCAAATGCTAACATGTTCTCTTGTGTAGAATGTGGCATATCATTTACATAGAGTAAACATAAAATAGGTCCAAGTATAAGTCCCTGAGGCACTCCTGTTTTAATTCTCGATTTTTCCCCCACGATAATGTACATATTGTTTCCTATTCCAAGGTAGCTTCCAAAGAATTTGTTGGCGACTCCTTGAATTCCATAATATTCTAATTTTATATAAAAAGCGTGCCGTGGCCTATCGTATCAACTGCCCTGGAAAAATATAACGACATGGCTAGTGTACTATCTTTAGTCTTTTTGTCATTACTGTTACCAATCGCGTTCATTAGTCTCATTACTGGTTGAGATGTAGATCTGTTTTTGTTTCGAAAACCATACCTATGTGCATATAATATATCTTTAGTTTCCACACAGCTCAATAGTATTGACAAGTTTAGAAAATATGGGCAACTGCTAATTGGTCTATAATTTTTACATTAGTTTTGTCGCCAGATTTATAAACCGGAATAACATTGGTTATTTTCATCTTATCTGGAAATATTCCCTTGCAAAGGCAAAGAGTAATAATGTGAGCCATCCGTTTTGAGAGTAACGGCATGATTTAACATAGTCTTGATGATGTTCATGAGTTCATAAGCATCAGTTGGGTGAAAGAACAATGAATCAGGATTATGATTTCTCGTGTACTTATAAAAAGGGGTAGTGGTTGATTCGCAAGTTTTTAGTAATTCAATTGCCACATTGGAGAAGTAAGAGTTGAACTTGTCTGCTATATCTTGGGGGTTGTATAGTTCCTTTCCTTCGGAGGTTATAAATCTTTTTACTGATCTCGTGCTTTGTTCTTAAAAGAACCTTATTCAATATGTTTAAGGTACCTTTCTATTTATTGCTGGTCGTGGTGGACTTTTGTTAAATTGGTCATGTCTTATTTGGTAATCGATGAGCGTTGACGAGTCTGCCCATGGTTTTATTGAATGTTTGGTGCTCAATGTTCAAGTCTGTTTTCAGAAAGGTTTCCACCTCTAGCTATGTCTTCATTTTGTTTCTCATGAATTCCGTACAAGTTATATTTCCTGGCATGTATAAGCAATTTCATTAAGCCATCTGCAACTTTATCGACATTGGCTTCCAGTTGTTTGTAATCACTTGGAATCACGTATTGTTCAATTTCAATAACCTTCCTTGTTCCTCTGCTAGTTTGATTCATGGAGTTCTTGTCTTGTATTTCTTCACTGAAGTCGTTTAAATCTTGTTTAATGGACTAGAAATTATCATTTATGGACTGGTTTATTAACTTCATGTCGAACCATACGTCTTTTATATCACAGTAATCTTTTTTTAGAGTATATTCGAGCATTGTCGACGTGAAATCGGTTATGATTTGTCGCTCGTAGACTTTGCTGTTGTTGACATGATGTCAACAAGTGGAAAAATGAGAGAGCTGGGTTTATTATGCAGAGATTTATCGCTTACGATGTCAGTATACGTTCTTTTTTTTTCTCTGGGTATTAATGTAGTAAATATGTACTTTGTTTACAGCATATTTTCAGCATTTATATATTATATAAGCCCAGTTTTTTGTGTGAAAACAATATCCGGTCAATGTAAGCGCGCATCAAGCCAGGCGGGATAACTCTATGAGGCATTAGACCCATATTGCCAATTACTGTAACCTGGTGCATAACTATATCGCATGTTGCATCTATTATATTACTTATATGTATAGTGAATAAATAGCTAATGATTAATTGTGTCGCCGTATTAACATATAGTAAGTAACACTCGACGTTAGTCCAAAAACACAAACTTCTGCTTAGAGTTCAGTGCTGAAATTGGAAGGCAACTTTAGCCAACAAAAATATCATGACCACTACCTAATTTAAGACAATAAGTCTGTGTTCCATGTTTAGTTTGAGAAATTTCAATTTCACAGATCGGCACACGCCAAATTGCACCATGTATCGAAAAAGCGAAAATGTCTATCTAGGTTTTTGGTCGCAACTGCAGCCAGAAAGATAATTTATATAAACAGACATTAACTCATACATCAATAGCACTGTTATTTTTGTTTTTCAACTAAATAATTATATGATCATTGTCTTTTGTTCCCCATTGAATAAAACTGTGTTTTAAGTTAGTAATTGGACTCGCGACTGGACATTCCGGCTTGACCTTCTATGCTCCGAATGCACAGTGTCAAGTCCACTAACCATACCAGGGGAAACCTGTCAAAAATGTTAGGCCGTGCCAGCACTAATAAGATGTGATATTTGTAGCTTGAGAACGATCTCCTGTCTAATCCGCACTAATATTGTTAGTCAAACAAAAATGAGGCTGCAATAGCCCCAATTGAAGTATCTGAGAAAGGTTTATATTCAATATATATCCGGAAATGTGTCCAGTCCGTAAACGTGAAGTTTCTCAAAGACACTTGAATCCGCTTCCGCTGTACACACAGAGAAAAAAAGTTGGAACCTTTAATTCAGTTTGGTTCTATATATAGCGAACGAAACTTAGGATTTTATTCCAGATGAATCAAAGAAAAGTTGAACCAAACTGTTAAATTATTGTTGGTATTTGGTTCTCCTGGGAATCCAATTGGGAACCTATGTCCTAGAGTGTACCGCCCACCCGTCTTATATGTTTATATTACTGTCTCAGAAATGTGCCTCTTTATGGTGCCCATCTCTATATACACCAGTCACTTTTAGTAAAAGTCACTTTTAACGAAACAACAGACACAATTAGAGTTATAGTTCTTTCCTGTTACTGTTAAGGTAAGGAGAACGGACATCAGGCTACAAAGATCAAACCTTGTTAGATCTGGCACAGCCAAACTGTTCAACATGTTTCCCCAGGTAGCGTATGCATGTATTATATTGTACGAATCGGGTGGAACGTATGCTACTCGAAGTAGCCATGGGATAACCGAATTGTGCCACAGTGTTAAGGACTTTTACTAATGTTCACAGTGTTAGTTCTAGGTTGATTCCCATCCGCGTCATTGTCGGCTCTCCTCTCATGGGCCAACGAATATAACATAATTTTTCAATATTATTGTCATTTGGCAACAAATTGTCAAATGAGTTCTCAATTCCAAATGAATGTAAAAATTACATAATTTTAATTTGTCACGAAATTGATCACTAAATTATCTAAGTCACCGATTATTGGAGCCCCATATCAGTTTCGTGGTATATAGGTTAGGTAAAGTTATACAATGCAATTGATATAAACAGAACAAGTATAAATGCTTAAAATAACAGCGAGATTGAGCCATTATGAGCCATTAATTCTCACAAACCACTAAGTTTCAGTCCGATATAAATTGGCAAATTCTAAAAGATAATCCCGGGGCTAGCTACCCCAAACAACCCAATAAAAAAAATAAAAATAAAAAATATTTTGCATTTAGCAAAAGTAAATGCTGGGTCAGTGCGGACACTGGAGTGCACACCTGCTCGTGTGTGAATAACGCTACATGTACCTTGGCGCGATGTCAGTAGCAATGCAGTAAACGAGGTTTACGAACTTACCGCCCGTGCAAGGATGCACACGAGAGACGCCCTTTAAAAAGTAACGACAATACATGGGGTGTCTGAAAAAAATTCAGTCAAGTATGATAATTTTTTGCTTCTCTGGTTATTTGGAATCCAACCACCCGATGACCCAATTATTTTCTCCGTTTTTCATGGGGGTGGGGTCTGAAAAAAATTCCAGACTAGTATGCTACTTTTTTGCCGATGACCACTTTTTGGACCCACCCGGCCACCCCCGACCTCAATTTTTTTTCCATTTCTTAGAGTTTTTTCCAGACATGTTTTGACACCCACCCCCTTGTGGAACGCAAAACACAAACATACATAGAAAACCAGGACCAAACCTCCTACATTGAGATTCAGTGAATCTAGTAATGAACAGCAGGACTGGTTTCTAGCAGTATATTCTTGACTGCAGTGGATTTTTAATCGTTTTTGTTAAATATCATATTTCCACAACTCTGCAGTCAATTTATTTTAAAGCTTAGTATATGAATAGAGCATGGCTTGGAGTTGACAACACCATTCCCACTGGCCACTGCATTCGCTTCGCGTAGTCAACGACAAGATATGCTCTAATCATATATTGTATCCAACATTTATAGACAAACTGACGTTCTAATATTTATATACCATCGAACATTTTATTGCTAAACTGAAGTTATTGTATTGTGTCCAAGTTGCATTCAATTTCTTTCTCGTCACAAAACTTATCAAGCAGCTTTATTGCTATTGTGAATAGCAGCTATGCCTGGGTGGGTAACCGGTCACTGACACCGCGCGCACGATTAATCATAATTAATAGTCGCTGTTTAGTGCCAAAATGTGTGTGTAGTCCTTTTTAGGGACCTTTTTAGTTTTTGTGTTTTGTTACTTTGTTATGGAAAATTATAAAGATATTATGTCTATACACCAGGTAGGTGATATTGCTCTACACCAGATAGGTGATTTTGTTTTACACCAGATAGGTGATATTGTTTTACACCAGATAGGTGATTGTATTATATCAGATAGGTTAAATTATTATATGCTACGTGCCACCCAGACTCATTAGAGAATACTAAAACATGTTTATCGCACATATAGCAATACACTAGAGCACACAGGAACACCAATGGGAAATCAAAGAAAGTTAATGTTACGATTGATTCCAATTGATTCAAATTGGTCAGGATTGGTTAGGCATTTTATAACTTTCACAGTTTATCGTGTATGAATTCAGGAATCTTGTATGAGTTCAGAAAAGGCATTATTTCTATTGGACTGCTCAAGTGTAGCATGTGAGAGTAAAGCATATAATAAAAAACAAACCTACACTTTTAGTAGAAACCTGTATTAACTCATTCATGACTACATGAGATTGTGAATTATTACCATTTTCTATCTCTTTTGTCACATATGAGATAATTGTGTTATCCACTCACAAGTCTAGGTATGTTACATGTTTTTTTATTTATACATCAGTGTATACATCAGTGTTTAGTGTCCATATATGACCAGATTTGGCATTAAATTTATTTCTTTAAAGTTATCCTTATTTGATGTTAATTACATAGAATACTGCATGGGCGATTCAGCTGCATTGAGAATACTTTCCCTTGTCCTAAAGAGGCACAAACCAACAAACAATGGCCCTAGCGTGTTTGGTGTTGCTGCAGTTCATTATTATTGATTTCTTAGTGTTACAAACCAGTACAAACTAGTAAAAATCCAATAAAAGGTGTGAAGGAAAAAACAATTTGTCGAGGAAAAAATTGCTTTGGGCTTATTTTGACACCCACCAGGATACGTGTCGGAAACAAATTCTGCCCCCCCCCCCCCCCTGCGTTTTTTGCTATTTTTTTCCAGCCATTTTTTGTATACACCCACCCCCTATAGTAGTACGACCACAAGGATTTACGAGAGTAAAATACGCTGAATGTATTTCCTTGCATACTTTAATGATATCTGAATGGTTTCTAACAGTGTGTACTTAATTTTCTACAGTGCAATTTGTCATCAGTCAGTCCAGTTGAACGTTTTTGTCAGATGCTTTTGAATTGTGGTCAGTATTATCATTTATGATTTATTCTGTGAATTCTTTTGGTAGACTAGTATTGAGGTCTACATTGCTCATACTTTCCCGGTGTCTAGGGTTTAGATGTTGAATTGGCCGTGTCGGGAACATTGATAACAATAACTGTCCGTAGCTTTTGATAACTTTATATGTGTATAAGTCATAGTGATAAACACAGCAGGAGCATCGGTAAAAGAGGTCTAGTCGGAATGGCTGATGGAGAGAGAGTGGTTTTTCGTATCTCTCGATGCCAGTAGTTATTACAACGTATGGTGTATAATATCATGCATCCTAATAAGGTATGATGTATATGATACACCTACCATGTGACGTGTATCATGCCATCGGTATGGTGGAACGATCGTGGTCTGATACTTCCAACATATAAGATGGTAGTACATGTCACATCCAATTTAGAATATGATCTTGATAATTATGATTGTATCTATTCTATTAGTTATATCTCGATGTGCTGTGTTTATCTGTACAATACGTTATAGCAATAACTGGGAACATAATTATATATCAACCGATATCTTCTGTACTATCGGACAGAGTCCCCTCCTGCTCACGGCACCATTGTCCCGGTGTCTAGGGTTTAGATGTTGAATTGGCCGTGTCGGGAACATTGATAACAATAACTGTCCGTAGCTTTTGATAACTTTATATGTGTATAAGTCATAGTGATAAACACAGCAGGAGCATCGGTAAAAGAGGTCTAGTCGGAATGGCTGATGGAGAGAGAGTGGTTTTTCGTATCTCTCGACGCCAGTAGTTATTACAACGTATGGTGTATAATATCATGCATCCTAATAAGGTATGATGTATATGATACACCTACCATGTGACGTGTATCATGCCATCGGTATGGTGGAACGATCGTGGTCTGATACTTCCAACATATAAGATGGTAGTACATGTCACATCCAATTTAGAATATGATCTTGATAATTATGATTGTATCTATTCTATTAGTTATATCTCGATGTGCTGTGTTTATTTGTACAATACGTTATAGCGATAACTGGGAACATAATTATATATCAACCGATATCTTCTGTACTATCGGACAATACTCGCATAATGTAAATTTGAAAAATCAATTATAAATAGCTAGATTTATTAAACAAAACCTGTTAGAATAGTCACAAGTAAAAATAGAGTTATCTATCCTGGATTAATTAATAACGTTGTTTGTGGTAAAATATGGTAAACAAATACAGGACAATAAGATGTCCATGTGTGACCTCCCATTAAACTTTGAGATGCTGTGTAAATATCAAACTGGATAGTTTATAATTATGAATAACACTGGTTAACAATAAGCAACATTTCACCACTTAATCAGACTCAAATATATAGTATTATCTCTAATATGCTTGAGAAATGGTTTGAAATAAATTTTAGTACACATCCATGCAAACCCATCCATGTTAATTTCAGTTGATTGCATTGTTGTGAATGTGTACTAAATAAAGAAGTTGAACCGCACGATGGTGTGAATTAATTGGACGTTATTACACACGCATTAGTAATGCCGTAAGCTACAACTCCAATTCGTCTATTGTATACCTAGTGCTACAATACTGACTGTTTGTAAGTAATATGGATGTTAACTAACATTATTCTAAGTTATAAGACAAAAACAGATTAAAAATAAATAGAAGGAACACATTTTTGAGTTGCGGAAAAATTTATTTTGGGATCTCTTGATCACCCGCCCAGCCCGTCATACGTGCCCGGAAAAAAAACTTGTTGACCCCCCCCCCCTGGACAACATGGAGATGTATATATATACACATCACGGAAGATATCATAAAATAACATTTATCAGCATGGACCACCATGTAGGGCAGTATGCAAAACAAAGCAATAATAAGTGCAACAAGTATAATATGCCATAGCATTAATATGGTTATTTCTGTTAATATAAAAGGGTATATATACTCGACGCCTAAACTTTGAAATGAAACTCCTGTGGCAATATATATGTATCTAGTCTTATTTTTTATATACGATGCCATCAATTTGAGTGAACACTATGAAACTGTTATTTCTGGGATCTTTGCCCAATCAAGTTTAAAATTTTTATAATAAGTATCTTTCTTTTTTTTTCAATCAATTTGATCAATTAAAGTTGCTGAAACTCTGTTATAGCATATAGTTGAATGGTCATAATTAATGCCAAAATACGTTTGTGGAACGAACCATATTTGAAATTGACCTGTAGTTTTTGGCAGAGAAACGCCCATAGAATAAACCATATTGGAGTTCTCGGTCGGAAAACTCAAGTTTATAACGGATGGACTCACGGATGGTCAGACAGACAACGTAACACGACTGTTTTCAATTACGCGTATACAAATGTACAAATCTCTCAAACGTTACTCGGTGTTTGGAAATATTCGGGCCTGCATGGAAATCAAGAGGACGATTTATTCTTTATCAGTGTCTGGTCATTTCAATGTACGTCAGCCACACAGAACAAAGAATTGCTCCAGGTCACAGTCGCCGTTGCACACAACGGAGCGAGAAGACGACAGGAACACACCCCGGAAGTTTGATTGTATCTGCGCCACTGTGTCCGTTTCTTCACAATTTCCCGTGAAGTAAAACCCCTCATTCGGTAGTCGCTGTCGACCTCTTCGTCTTGTGTCTGAAATCGATTAAAGTGACACAATACCTTCGACGTGGGTTCATGCGAAATAACATGAAAGTATGTACATGTAATACAACTCTGTCATCAAAAAGTACATGGACAAATAGATTGACTTATTTTCTTACTTTCATTATTAATATCTCTCTAATAATAGTATTTTTCATGTCAAGACTATTGTTATGTAAACATTACTGTTTACTATAGCATGTATTTGTGACGAACGTGTAATCGTAACAACGAATAGGGAAAAACGACAACGAATATAAAGGACACAAATTCTAGTGACATAGTGCCATATTCGTCATAATTATTTGCTATCGTTCAACATGCGAAAGGTGTCTATTAAAAAAGTCACAAGTATGACGAAAGTACGACGAAAGTACTACCGAAAGCTCGCAATATTAAAGTTAACAAGCCTTGCATGGTGTATGTCTTCAATCCATATATACCATTGATACAGGCGTGTACGGCTGGAGTCGCTGCTCTAGCTTGGTCAGTTACTTATTTTAGTGGTATTTATTCAAAGCGGGAAACGATGCTTTACATGATGCGTTAACCCTTTACCCAACAAACCGGCCAAAACCGGCCAAATAAAGCTTCAACAGCCTAAAATATCTTCGGTCTGTCTCAATAAAACCATACAAATATGGATATCATTGGAACCGGCTCATTGACCACATTGTGATGGTTACAGTTATGCCCTGTGCCAATGCATTCTCTTATATATGCGAGTCGACCATAGGTCGCCTCGCATATATAAGAGAATGCATTGGCCTAAAAAAATCTTTTTTAACACTTTTTACAATTTTTTCTTACATTCTTTAACAATTTTATAATTTGTAATGTGTTAAGCCAATGCATTCTCTTATATATGCGAGGCGACCTATGGTCGACTCGCATATATAAGAGAATGCATTGGCACAGGGCCGTTATGTTGGGTAAAGGGTTAAACGTATCAATTGGTTAGTCGTTCTTGAATTCAAACCTCGCTTCAGATCGTCTTGATAACGTTGTGGTTATCCGGCGTAAAGTGAACACTATATAATGTTTCATAAATATTAGCGTTAACGGTAGGTCCATATATCGTATTTAAACAGACCCATGCTATTCAAGTTTATAAAGAACCGCTTTGATAACAAACATGTATCTTATGTTTTGCCAAATATAAATATTGCATATCCCAAATGCAATAGTTTAAATTATAGCAGTTGTTTTTTAAATCATATATATAGATCTCAGCTTTGGTTTATACCACACTTGGACATTATTTGTCAGATTTCATTGGTTGTTTAATGAAAGTTTAGTTATGTACGTCCATACATGATTGCCCATATGCGAGAATAGCATTCCAGTACGCGAAGAACATCATACTATACTCACTTGCACAGTCGAACCCTTCTGCACTTGGCAGCCAATTCCCTGATGACATGCACACCAACATGGCGTCTTCGCTGCGCTGATATCGTCTACTTGAGTGATGTGTGATGTCACACTGATATTGGCAGGCGCCATATTTCCGTTGACAAACAAGAGCTCCGTTCTGTGGTGGTTGGGGAATGGGACAAGCTATATCTGGAATCATAATAATGATGGGCAAGGATGTACTGATCAATGATTTTCTTTTTCGGTACGTCCTAGGATAAGTTCGATAATTCATCAAGCTACTATAGTAAGGTGTGCAGTCATGGTATCAACGACTATTACATCAACCGCAAAAAACACCGCATATCATCCTGTTTATATGTTACAAGATACAAGAATTTATTGCAAAACACCTCAATGGGCAGTTGCAATATACTTTTACTGATGAATATCATATACATACATAAGCAATACATAACAAAATTATTATAACAAACACAGTCCTTATCAACTTTCCCTCAACAATTTCTTCAAGTTTTATTTTCCGCCGAGGGAAGAATAGCCGGACTATGTTGCATACCTTGTTAATTAATTTAATATTATCATTTCTCAGTGCATCAGTGCAAATTTATCTGCGTCATTCAAATTATTGAATTCATTATCGTGTTATGTTCGTCATCTACATTGTTTTTGTTAAAATGTTAATAGAAGAGGGGCGGATATAAGTTGTCAAAACTTGTGCCCTGATCCCTCTTGTAATATTATATTACAATAAAAATATGTTTAAAAAAAACTACTATTTCACCTTACACATCTTCTGTTGCGAGTTGTGCAATATAGCACAATACTATTCCTGTATGTAGTATCGTGTTAAAGGTACTCAATCCAACCAGACTGTTCCCATATCATCAAGCAACAACAACAAATTTTCTTCAAAATACGCTTTAGTTATCAGAATCGATTTGTTGCAACAAAATGCTAACCACTATCAACTATGGTATAAAATTTCCCAAAACTTGTTATTTATCAACATTTTGTGCAACAAAATATGGCCGTATTATCACTTAAGTATCACGAAATTTGGCCGTATTACCACTTGATTTTAGAGTTATCCATCTTCATCCGCAATCATGTCCGAGACCTTCCGTTTGACCACGTGTTTCTGGGCCACATATAATTGCACATCTCGAGAAATAACAAATTTCAAAAATCGATATCTGATCACTCTGAGCTTTGATGGTTGGGTTCTAATCAGTTATTGTTTACCCCCAAAGCCAAATAAATAGTAATTTAGGAGCGTTAATTCGGATAATGCAATTTTAAACATAGCACACTAGCTAGTATACCAAACTCAAAATCCAAAAAGCAATGAACACAGACCCCCATCTCGTGAAAATATATATGGAAATGAATCCACCAATTTACCGAGAAGTGTTTCATTGTAAATTCCGCAATTCGAGCTCGCATGCACTTAATTGTCATGTAGCAATTACCGTTACAAGCATGTTATTTTATAGAATAAAGTATATTATAGAATCTGAGTAACACATGTAAAACATGTTTCATAAAAATTAGCCTTGAATTCAACTTTTATAGTAGATATATTGTGTTGTCTATATATGTACATACTGTAGAGACACCTGGGACGTCGATTATCAGCGGCAGTCCACTCCCCGGTGGCCGATAGCGGCTCCGTCGCTTCACATGATATGGTCTCCGCTCCATCATAGTCCATGCCATCGGGACAAGACGCATTGCATGTGGTTCCGAACAAATAGGTCGGGTCCGAGCACATGTGAACCAGGAATAGATCGGCCGTTTTCTTAGAAGGGCATCGAATTGCTGGGAGAAAAAACAGAGGAAGACGATGACGGCGGCGACGGCGATGATTATAGTGATGGTGACGACGAAGAAGAAGACGACAGCGATGATGTGACGACACTGAGTATGATGACCGTGTATTAACAATCAACATGTATTTCTGTACAAACTATAATTACAACTGATACAATACAATTATGCCAGTTTGCTACTGTCACATGGGCATGAATCCACACGACTATATCAGTCGTGACAGCTGCAAAAGGGTTAAACTTGTAAAATCAGAAAAAAAACACTTTCCCTTAATTAATCAGAATTGAAAAAGTTCCTTTATTGAAATGAAGGAAATTTGAATTATTTGGTAAATTTGACGTAGATTTGATGTAGATTCTTACGAGTAAACGATCTCCCCTGTTATTAACGGTAGTACAAAACACATTTCGCAAATTGTTCAGACCTGTAAAATTAATTATATTCCTCCAAATGACATTGCAAGTTATCAACATAAAATCATTACTTGCCTATCGATGATAATCAAGCATACAGCGTAATTTTACATTTGTTTACATCTTAATAATCATTTATTCGATTTTATTGAAGTGTTTAGCTCACATCTTTTTGCGTTGTAACTGTCACTTTATTCGGCTCCGGAGTTACCTCCCCGCTCAACGGCAAATCAAAATGACGGAATTCGGAGTCGGGAAAAAAACAATTTGTACAACTGCAGAATTGGAAAATCTGTGACTATAGTATTTAGAATTGGAATTCTGAGTCGGAAAATAAACAACGGGCACAAATTCGGAGTCGGAAAATCGCGAACTCTGATTGAAACACTTAGATCATTCGATTTACTTGTTACTTTTAATTTCCAACTATTGGAATTTCAGTGATGAAATTTCCAACTATTGAAAATTATGGTCCTCATTGTGGAGGGGTGAAACATCCCACACCCCTGTAGGTACGCCCCATTTGCATGTCCACAACTGCAGCATATCAAGGGGTCTGCTTACGAATCACATAAAACTCTGTTATATTAGATCTAACAATAATCATAATAGTAAATATTGATTGAAACCAGTTCATTGCTATAAAAGCTACATATATAGTAGCAGTTTTGTTGAATCCTGAATACCAGTTATAACAGACGGTTACGAATCCCGGATATATCACTTGAAAATCATCCCAAACAACGGGTACAAGAAACGTGTATATCCATGTATATGGTGACACCCTCCTGAAATTGTTCCTAAAATGTCTTGAGTACTTACGTTGTACTATCACGACGAATTCACAATCAACAGCGTGGTTACCAACGGTGTCCACCGCCTGATATTCCACCAGATGGCTGCCTTCGGTGAGAATGTCTCCGCTTCCCGGTCCTAACGTCGGAGTTACAGTTACTCCTCCCATGTTGTCAGTAGCAACGGGTGCAGACCACGTGATCACCTTATCAGTTCTCCCTCTTCCGGGATATGTCGTGAACGAAGTCGGACACGATTGAAAGACGGGCGGCACATCATCTGTGAGATATAGAATACAAACATAGGACGTTTGGCACCCTCCGCTACCCTGGGCACATGTATTATTTTATATACATGTACCATAATTACTTTGTATTTGTTGCACGAATTTAACTACTTAGTATTCTACAGTATTATTACTCCGTCGCTTACCAAGTTAACCCCTTCCATACTAAATACTCATTGATAGGTGATTTCCATAGGAAATGTTCAGATACTATGCGACATTTGTTGAACTTGTTATTCTAAACACGGCTTTTATCGTATAGCCATCTAATATTGATTACACTCATTAAACAGGGGGTGGCAGGAAGACAGTCAATATTGGACTAAGCCGTCCCCTCTCAATATACCACAATTTGTGATTGTTCATATTGTTCTTTCTATGTTATGTATGTATATGTGTATATTGGAAATAAATTAGCGTCACTAAAATCACCATCTGGGAACCTCACTCTGTAAATGTCCGGTACCATATTCCCTGACATGTATGTACATTGATAATACTAACCGATGCATCCAACTTGGCCGTGATCAAATGATGCATTCTTCAAACACACGTGATCTGCTGGTCCGCTCAGTCGAAAACCTTCGTCACATGAGAACGAACACGTGACGCTCCATTCTAGGGTCTCGTTGTTACATGATACTGAACCGTGGGTGGGTCTCTCCGGCGTTTGACATCTCACTGCAACCGGATGAGAACATGGTAAATGCATTTTATTTCTTTTGTGACGGGAGCTGCGTTGGCGCAACATTAAACATCATGTGCAGGTGCATTCTCTTATATATACTAGTCTCTCGCATGGAACCTCACATTTATAGGTACTGGCTTACATGGTCATGGTAAATATTTTAGGCCAATGTATTCTCTTATATGTGCGAATCTCCATATGGAAGACTCGCACATATAAGCTACATCGGGCGTTCATATATGGCTACCAAATAAACTACCCAGTTTATACAATTTTATAAAAAGTTGACGAATACGTGTCTCGTTGTTTAAGTTTAAGTCATAATTTCGTCTATAATGCACAAGGTCCACAAACTCTATAAATACGAAAAATTAACACAAGTTTAGAATAATATGGGATATATTTTAGATTGCGCAACTCACCCTTCCTACACGAGACGCGATCTGTGTCTGTCCACTGGCCTTCCTCTGACGTAAGTCCGACAGCATTGCACTCGACATCACCAGGTTCGACCACCTCGTACCCAAACTGACAACCGGCGATGCACATCGTACCCCAGATGTAATCAGTGGACGAACAGTTGAACTCAAGTAGACCCGCGTCAGGGGAATCGCACCTGATCGCTGGAACAGATTGCGGCGGATTATTGCAAAGGTGTGATTTGTTTGGTAAACTCTGGTATTTTATGTTTCACGTTATTTCTGATTTGTTCAATCAACTCGGCTGTAGACCCAATACGTGAGAAGCATCGATATACTTGTACACTAAACATCCGGATTTGTGGAAATTTGCCATTATACATGCATGCACAGAAAACGTATATTTGTCGGTAATCCATCGGAATCTGTAGTTGAATGAACAATGCGGGTTTCTGTGAAATTGATTAAAAAGCGTTTCCTGTTCAAAATACCGGAGCATACCGTAAATTATACATAGAAGTGTTTTCGATCTATGTAGCCGTGGTACCGTACACAATACGACATAAACTGTTAGTCCTGCTGCCAATGCCTTCTGTCGAATTTTACGGTACTCTTCTGACAGTGTGTGGATACATGCTGATCTGACATCATTATATATAGAGAGGATCTCCAACGGCAACGAGTTATGTTGGGATATAAGATTTTATGAAACGAGTTTGATAAATTTGATTCACAACGAGTCGTAAACGAGTTGTGAATCAAATTTATCAAACGAGTTTCATAAAATCTTATATCCCAACATAACGAGTCGAAGATCTTGTATATCACATGAAAACAACTGGAGCTTTATTCCTTTTTAACAAATCAACATCTTTAAAAGAAGCTGAAAATTTCATGTAAAATGCATACATGCACGGCGTTGGCTGAGACGCTTCACAACCGTATACGACAGTATTGCGCGCTCTGTCTTGCGACGAAACATATAGTCTCTGAATTTACGACTTTGTTGTGCCTATTTTCGCTAGTGCTACTGAGTTGGGCAATAATTGTACTCTATTGACCAAACCAATCATTTTGCAATGTCTGGTAATGATGACAAGTGCGGCTTTTCTAACTAGTATTAATCCGCGCAGTAATGTACTTGGCACGGTGGCAAGAATCCCGGGAAGCAGCTGCGAATAGCCACTAGTGCCAGATATAGAGGATATGAAATGAGTGTTTCTCTCATATGATATTGATGAAACGAGTCTAAGAATGTTCAGTTTTCTCGAGCCTCCGGCGAGAGAAAACTGAAAATTCGTGACGAATTTCATAAATATCATATGAGAGAAACACGAATTACATATTCTATTTATCATATGACACCTATAAATTGATTATGATGTCCAAAAACGCACACAAATCACTAAATGGCTATATGACATCGGCAGCAAAAGGTTAATGTGACGTCACTTCATTGGACCGGAAGCCCAATTACACCTGGTGAACTAGCAGAAATAATATGCACGCGAAGATATAGTGCGCTATTCTGTTCTCATTTTGTGACATTATATCGTATGTTTATTAGATAAATACGAATTACATATTCTATTTATCGCATAACAATGTCCAAAACTATATATTTCAAGATTATAATTGCGAGAATTTCGGCATCGCGTTGATTGACGCGCACGAATTTGACCTGCATTTAGTTAGAGATGCGGCTCGGCTCAGGCTGCCATTCAGCCAATAAGAACACACTTTTTGTCAACAAACCAATCAAATTATCGGAAGGTGATATGGACTAGTAGTTCATATGAAATTGATTTATGACATACTTTCCAACGTAAATAATGATTGAGTCATATGATAAAAGAAAATATCTAATGGATTTTTCACTGATTTATAGGGGTTTCGTGTGATATACAATTAATCCACACAAAATGTCAGATCATCTTCCATACACATTCCATGTAAAGCAAGCTAATCAACATTTAAACATCTAAATACCACTAACATTTAACGACTAGTTCGAAAATACAAGGCTCAGCGTTGTTCTGGGTAGGGTCAGTCGCATCGAACTCCACCATGTACGTCCCGGCCCCCACGGGCTGAGTCAGGTCTGGTCCACTCGTTTGTGTGATAGTGAATTGACCAGAATTGTCCGTAGCAGTCCTCTCCAGATGTGGTACAGTGACTTCTCTCTCGTTCTTCTTAGCAAATATTATCCGCGAATTCGGGCAGACGGTGAAGACTGGTGGCGTGATATCTGAAATAAATGCATAACATACGCGTACGACAACCAAATTAATGCTTAAGTTTTTCACGACCACCATGCACTTGAAACCTCAATTTTTCTTATGCCACTGACATATCCGGAGTCGATCCTGGCGATAATTGTGGATGATGTGTCATTGCGAAAATCGTTACAATTAATATAAACTAGAATTACAAGCAAACTGTCAAATATGTCTATGTGTAGTTGTGAATGATGCTATGTGCATGGCATTTTTTTTTTTTGCACAGCATCGCCAGAAATTGTACAGTTTTCATTAATTTTAATATGTATGTGACTGCTGAAGAGTGAAATTGCTTTTATGTGGCATTTACCTTCCACGATGATACTCGGGCATTTGAAACATGCCAGTTGTCTCAGAGAACCATGGCTTTTAAACCGATAATTGACACACCCGGCCTATAAAGCCTCTATTGATTTGAAATTTAGTTCTGTTAATCACGACCAATAGTACGATCAAGCTATCATCATTAAAATGATAACCTATATATTTGTTTTGGCTTATTGTCAAAAAACTTTTAATATGGCTTCCTTTTCTTAATTTCCGGTGAAAAACACGATCTAGTATTTTTACAATTGAGGGTCAAATATATATATAGGTAACATTTTACAAAAACAGTTCAATACATATAAGGATATACAATTGCATTATTCTAAATGGCGGTCGCGTGACATATGTTCAGATGCTTCGATATTGTCTTTGAATATCCGCATGGTCGGTGAGGTCGTCATTCGGCACGTGACCAAGATAGGTAAATGTTATAACGAATTTTAGCTATTATGTTAAATAGCCTTGATAATATATAGTGTAACGTACCTACATGTAATGATGGATACCTGGATATTCTCATCTTATTTTGTGAAAGAAAATATCAGTTGTGACACAAAGGCGACCAAGATGCATTTGTGCCGACCAGAGAGTCATACCTTCGAATGGTATACAGCAATGCCCTAAATAATCATTGAGAGCTTTCCGATGAATGGCAACAAGCCATATTTCCGACTAAATCCTGAAAAGTTACCCTTAATTATGCTGTGGTTAAAGAGTCGATTATTTATGGCATTACTGTATGTGCACATGCTACTCACCTACGCAGGTTGAGTATCCCGAATATCGTCCCGTTGACATGCATTCAACCACAATCGGTCCAGATAACAGGTAGCCGTCGTTACAGCTGTAACTACATGTTGTTCCCCAAAGGTTAGGTGAGGCACCACATCCTGTTACACTGCCGTCAGATGGCGCCCGTAGTATCGGACATCTGGTAACTGAAAATAGATACGCTTTTCACAAAATTATGCGAGGTCTCAATTGTAATTAGGTACATGTGCCAGAAGACATACGGTATCACTAAATACGAGAATCAAATTTGAGGTCTGATAAGCGTAAATTAAAGAAAATGTTATCGTGTGTCTGTGTAGGTTTGCCGGTTGGTTCTATGCGTAGAACTGAGTGATTTCTTAGTACATTGACCCTTTGTAATGTCTTAGCAAAACCCATAAGACTGACAAAGTCGTGATGTGGCTTAGTAACTGCAGCGACTGTAAACCCCAAATGTCCCTTTGAATTGATTCGAACTTACTTGAGGCTTATATATATATATTGGAATACCGAAATGGGGTCCGCTTCGCAAACCTTTATTAAACATTCAAATGCGATAGAAAGCATACAAGAAGGGCCACCAATGCGAAAAAAGAAACTATCATATGGAGATAGACTTCAATAAGTCAAGAAGAAAGTGGGAAAAATGGGAACAGCAAATTCAAGATACCGACAAGCTACTCGCGGCCATCAACTCCGAACATCCACTACCAACAACAGCAACAACACCAGAAAATCGCCAAAGACACAAAGGCGAAGGAAAAAGAAAAAAATAAGTCTAGATAATTTTCTCATCATTTGTCATCGTTATGTTTATGTTTAACCATATCATGCCCCCCCCCAACTTATTCCAAAGTGAGTTGTAGGGGAGGGGACACCCCTTCCAAATCCTCGCGGGTACACTTCCGAATTCCCAATAAAGGAAAAAGGAGGAACGATTTCGAACTTTGAGACTCATGGTCTCAAATATAGACGTTTTCGAGGCGTTTTAGTCGAAACATTCAAGCTAATAAACGGACTATACAATGTCGACAAAAACTTATACATGTATTCAGTACAGCGAACGTTTCGAACACTCGCGGTCACGATTATAAACTACAAATCTCCCAGTGCCAAAAGGACGTGCGATGGAACTTCTACTCGCAGAAACTATCACGAACTTGGAACAATCTTCCTACATTTGTTCTTAAAGTGAAGCAAATGAAATATTTCAATATTGATGTGTACATGTATACGATAAAAGATACGCTTATGATGATTGACAATACATGTATAGCTCTTTCGTGCCAGATTTATAGATGGATATTTAAGTCATTGCTACTTACACATCCGTATATGTTTTATGGTTTTATTATTTATGATAACCGATGACAGCGAATAGGCCAAGAATGGACATTAAAATATAAAGTTGCATTCACATATATAATGCATGCATGTTCATATACAAAACGTAGATATTACCACCGGCTTGCCATGTGGATGGGGTCAACGCGTGGTCAATGTTATCTTAATTTCGCCAGCTTTAGAACACTTTATTGCATCCATCTAACTCATTTACACGTGCATGTATTCAGGGACGAGTCTAAATCCTCTACTTTGTGTGTGTAACTTTTAGTCCCATTAAAAAGACCCAAATTCTTAAGTCCGAGGAATTTTATTTGGACCGCTCCTACTTGTGTTGGACATTTTCGAGTTTACACAAACTTTCGACATATTAACAGGCGGTAGGTAAATAATCGACTTTTTGTCTGAAAACAACAAAATTAGCATTATATAGATATGCATGGGGTCCAACTACATGTATCAGAATAAATTCAAAATATCGTTTTGTAATGTGTAATTTACACTGCGTGATGTTGCACCAGGCATGCATGTGGTTTCAACTGTTAAATGTTTTTTACAAAGTTGGGGTACTGCAACGTATTTGGTCTTGGTATTGTTTCTAACAATTCGTGCATGTATGTTGTTATGTTGTTTATTACATGATCCTACCCTTATTCCATTCAATAAACCCATTCTATAAATTGTGATATTAAACGTTCGTTTAATAACAGGAAATAGTGCCAGGTGACCTTTGACTTCCGGTTTGTCGACCTGTTAACATTCCGTACGCTACGTCTCAAAATACTATGGCTTCCAATATTTTTCCAACAAACTATTACGAATGAAGAGTTTGAAAAGTTATGTAATTAAATATACGCCATTAAATGCGTTAAAAAGTCTGTAATTATCTGGGACTATTTCGTTACGCGGGCAAACAACGAATAGTTACGTGAAACGTCATCGCATGCCTTATAGAAGCCGACGTTAATTTCGCGTCACATTTGTCGATTTAAGTTTGTTTTGTCGATGTTTTAGATCATGTAATACATAGAATCTACAACTCGTCCCCAGTTTATAGCGGAAATTACAAAACTCGTCCAGTAAATTAGGTCTGGACCTCGCCAAAGGCTCGGTCCAGACCTAATTTACTGGACTCGTTTTGTAAATTCCGCTATAAACTGGGGACTCGTTGTAGATCCTCTGTATATGAGTCTATCTGGATGTCTGGAATGTGTGGGCTAGACATACGCTATATATGCACACATTAATCCTCTTTATTAGAGCCAAGGCCGTAAGTTATTTTATGGTTAACTTCTTTTGTGAAATAAGTAATTATTCTATCAGTCCTTGGTACCTAATGTGATACGCACTAAAATAATATCTTAACCTGTCACATGTAGTAAAATCAATTGTTTTTGGTCTAATCATAATAGCTGTTCAGATTATGCATGTATGTGCAAAGGAAATATATGGAGTTCTTGAATGATCAAGAGATATTACTTATTGAAATGCCTCACAGTTTATTCATAATGTTTATCTAAGTCTTAAGACAAATAAGTTGTCTAATCAATAGACGCAAACAACGTAAGAATATAAACCCAGATGTTTTTGTTGTTCCAGTTCAATCTCTATATCTCCCTCCCATGGGTTTTTGAAATAATTCGTCCCGAACGATAATTATATATAATTAGGGTTTCCGCCAGGCCGGCTGCGGGTCCGTCCCACGGACCCATTCCCCTCGCAGATGATCTGTTTGATTCATACATGTACCAAAAGTCAGTAGCAATATGTCATAAAAAATCCGGCTGCAACGGGAGTTCGGGAGGTTAAACAGAATACTGGTGAAAAAGCGGGTCAATTGAGCGCAAGTTACCGGTACAGCGTAACCCTTTGGAATCAAAGCGCCAAAACTACAACGTAATGTTTGGTGTGCATTGAAATAGCGACGTTATATACAGCGTAATAAATGTCGCGGTAACATCAAAGAATGTCGGACTGCTGAGTACGGATATTATTTTGCACGGGATTTCTGTGGTTGAAACTACTCAGCTCGGAGATCCCGTGCTGTCGTACGATTACATAATTTGATCAAAGAATGCCGAATTGCTGAGTTAGGCAGAGTAGGGATCAACATACGCACAACAGGCGGTTCTCCTACCAAAGGAGGTATCTACCTCCGAGATCCCGTGCTATCGTACTATTATAATACGGAACCTGTCCCAAATCAGTCTTTATAGCGGGAATTCATAGTGACAACACCATTCATTTTCACCCACATTACATGCATGGAGGATAAACACAAAAAACATACCACCCCCCCCCCCCAATATGGAGATAAAGTCAAAGTACGGTCAATAATAGTTTCGTTGTCCCGCCTGGGTCCCCAAACACAAACAACGGCGCACACGTTCCCATTTCCCGCCAAAACTCAATTATATTTTATAACACGTTGGCTAAAACTCTATATCAGCAGTTGTTGGACTAATACAGACTATTGACAAGCTATATACGCGTTCCGAGTTTGAAAGATTTAGCTACCATTCGTATTTCGCCGCTATAAATATCTCCTGCAGACAAACCCTGCAGTATATATGACGTCACAGCGCACAAATATTTTTACGATTGATAGAATACATGGAATATATCAGTTTCATTTTCACGGAAGCTACTTGAAATTCTAGGAAATACTTAATTCAATTCTCCCAGCTAGGTATTATTGGACAATGCATAGATGCTTTTTAGTGGTTAGTTTCATTATACCTGTCGGAATCTTATTGTAAGTTATAAATTTTTAAACACTGTAACTTGTAGCTTCATATAGTCTTCAATCAGACGGCAGTCTTACGTGCGTAATTACATGATTAATTATCTGGATCAACAGAATTAATGCACCCACGGAAAATGATCGACTTGCGTAATATGCGTAGCTTTGGATTGCTTTGTGGGACACTCAGGTGCAAGGAAATGGCTACTTTTCAGTGTCAAATAACAACATTTTCGCCCAACAGCACGAATCATGGTCGACCCGTCGCGTTATGTGTTTCCCCAATACGGACTCATTAATTTCCCCTTGGCGGAAACCCTGATATTATTATTATTATAATCATTGCTTGGTGCAGCATTTTCTGATGACATACATCATAGACACTATGACACCATGCTTTGTAGTGAAATATAGACAAAACTATATTTGATTGATACATGTACGTCGCATTTTGGTATTAGAAGCCTCCCGGTAGATTGGCTTTCTGTTTGCAAGTCGAGTTGATATGTCACTTTTTTGGGATCGGTCGCCTCCCGGTGGAGTGGATTGCTGTTTGCAAGTCTGGTTGATATGTCGTATTTTGGCATCGAACGTTTCACAATGCACTTGAACTCGGTGGAGTTTGCTTCATAAATTCTAGTGACAACAACTGTTAGAGTTGTTGCCACTATAATTCATGAAACCAAAAGGCAACTATAACTAAACTAATCAACGAATTCCACATATCGTATGCTACACGTTCAGACGAAGTAAACGCAGCGCATTCACGAGGATTTGCGTTGTTAAATATTTTATTCAGAATCGGTAGCATAAGCAAAACGCTTGATGCAGAAATCCGTTTTATTGACAATTCATCTGATGTATTCCACATATTATAACTATTCGTGGAATAAATATAGTTCAACCTTTTCAATACTAAATACTCATTGGTGAAAAGTTCCCTTAGGAAATGTTCAGTTTGATCGTGTGTTGAACTTATTATCTCAACATTTCCCTCCAATGAAAATGAATCCTGCGTAACTTATGTTATATTTTGCCTGTCTGTTGTCTGCTCATTTTTCATGAAAACCCCTCCAAATCAATAATATACAATTCCACTATACTATTATAACTGGGTGGGAGAATCCACTCAATGATACAACAAATAAAATGACAGTTGTATAAATACTCTCATACATGGCTATACGCAAAGCTCCTACACAACCAAACACATGCACATGTTCATACAAACAATAACTACAATGAAATAAATCAAAAAATTCCTATACAAATCAGGATGAAGGCTGCATATATTGTATAAACAAAGTGGGAAATATTGATTAGCTTGGGTCGTCGTCGTTGCCATTGTGAAGTTTAAACATATACGTTTTGAGTTCTGTTTTGAAAGATTCCAATGTAGCAAAATTCCTAAGTGTAAGCGGGATGAATTCCAAAGGTTTTGACTTCAGACAATTCTTTACATACCATTCGCCTATATTATACATGCCTGCTGATGAATTTAAAGGGCACATATTAAATTATGTATTGTAATATTGCAAACTAAAATATTAGACACAACAACAAAAAAGTTACAACTCAATTGTTCTGTTTTTCATTACGCCGTATATATGCAACAGTAAGCCTTTTAATGCAAGGATTATGGGACGGGTGACTTGTAATAAACACAGGACGACACATCTGTTGCTACATCACCAGCCAATACGCCAAGGATTATATAGCAAACTATATTAATCGGGGTTCACGATTAGATGGCTAGTGCCATCTAATCACGAGCAAAGGTGGCACGTGATGTTCGATTGAATATCAGAATGTTGGATATCATATAATCCCATATCCCATAATATGTCAAATATAGCAAATTATCGAAATATGAAATACAACGAAAAATCGAAATAGGAAAATACAGCGAAATAGCGAAATAGAGCGAAAAAGCGAAATAGGAAAATACAGCGAAATAGAGCGACACATAGAGCGAAATATACAAATAGGAAATTATTTTTTTAACGAAATAACGGAGATATTTGAAGAAGTGTTTTTGACGAAATAACGGACATATTTGAATAAGTGTTTTAAAGAGCATAACCCAAACCTCCCCCAAGCCCACCCACCCAACAGAAGAATTTGACTTATATTTCACCAGAGTTGAAATATTGACTATAAATATCGGCTATATTCAGAAATGAAAACAAAACAAGCCATTGAGCATCTTTAAAGAACGTTTTTCCCAGACGTGATTTTAAAGAGGTGGTGTCAGAGTATAATTATCCAGTCACCAAGATATTTTATCAGAGTATAATCTGTTACACCATGACTCCATCGAGAATTTACTAGAGTACGTTCTCTGGTTTTCATGGGTTTACATGGGTTTTAGCAGCTTGTATTGGTGATATTTAGTTCACGTAGAATGCCCGCCATAATGTACGAATTGTTCAGTGAAATGTAACAAATAGAGAATGTATTGTCGTTGGCTACTCGGGTGTAGTGCCCAGTGAGGTGGGTGTAGTTCACGACGCGATATAGCTACCCCATTTGGACACAATACAAGCGAAGTCAACTCCAAGCCATGCCATATATTTATTAAATAGATGGTGTCGAGTTTTAAAGCATATATATATATATATATATATATATATATATATATATATATATATATATATATATCTATTATATATTTTGAAAGATCTGTGTGTGTGTGTGTGTGTGTATCTGTATGTGTGTGTGTGTGTAATCGATGAACTCAAAAACGACCGACCCGATTTCGATGAAACTTGGTACTTGGGGGTATTTTCGGCCGAGGTTTAACATAGGCCTATTGATTTGCCCGTGCGACGTGACCTTGACCTTCAAAACTCATATCTCGGGATCCGCAGTGCTAATCACGCCGAAATTTAGCACTGCGATGCAGGGAGGATAACTCTATATTCATACGTCGACGAACGTACGCAATTTGCAGGCAATTACGCATCGTGTATTTATCTCAAAATTATAACATTTACAATATATATTGTCAATTTGCAGGCTATTAAGAATCCCAAAATATATCATTTACAATTTCTGATATATATAAAATTTTGTTACAGCTGATATTCTTAGGTCTATTGTCGTTTTATTTTTTGTATATTCACACCACGCATAGGCTCAAGTCGTTTACAGTTACCCCGCGGGTCTGGAATCTCATCCAAGAATCCATTTAGCTGAAATGCTATTTCGCTCTTGCGAAATGGAATCTACCGAAATGGAAGCCGTCAATTCCAACAACATCGACATTGTTCAACTTTGACGACGAGAAAATAATTAGTTATAATTTTATTAATGAGCGTGTGTACATGAGGCCGTTTATATAGTTTAGTGGAAATCAAATCGGGTAAAACTGGCGGATTTTTACGAACGAAATTTGATACATAGGGTATCTCGGTATCCGCTGGGCCGATTTCCCGGTATCCGCTGGGCCAATTTCCACCATTTTTGGGGTGTTGGTGTTGGTGTTGCAAAACTGCCAATTTGATACTTAGTGGTAATTGTTTCCAGGGAGTGTTTTGGACGGGTCAAATCGTGACCCCCCCCCCCACCTGACCTTTACCTTCAAAATGGTCAATTCAATGTCAAAGCCCGGACGAAGTCGGGTCACCTTCTAGTATATATATATATTGCCGGTGTACTTACCGATTACGCGTACAGTGAAGGTGCAGTATGCGCTAGCTCCTCTATTGTCCGTAACAATGTACTGTATCGTCGTTTGACCTTCAGAAAAACTCGACCCGGGAACCGGTCCGCTTATCAGACGAACTCTAAGAAAATAAAAAGCGTAATACTATTATAAAGCGAATTATTTAATATGTATGTTTCTACGTTTACTATCAAATCTAAATTTCATGCATGTGGACTAGCAGACTATGAAGCCAGGATCTTTCGAAACTTCGACCAGCTTCAGATTAGCTGAATCCTGATGATATTTAAATTTATTTTTTGATAACACTATCGGATTCCTTGATAGTTGTTGCAGACTATTGAGCACGTAGCTGTTCAATTGCGTAGGTTCACTTATTATTTTCAGAATATGTCCATCCATATACAAGCTACATGTATATGGTTCATTCTGATTGGCAGATACCTACCCATCAATGAGTATTTATTATAGAAAGGGTCAATCTCCCGGAAGATGTCCAATCATACACAGTAAATATGTAAAGAATGTGCGATACCCAAACCACTCAACATCGTGATGATAGTTAGGGGAGAGTGAATCACGGTGGCCCGCTCAACACCGTGAACATTATTAGGGGACGGTTAATCAAGGTGACCCACTCAACGTCGTGACTATTATTAGGGGACTGTTAATCAATGAGACCCACTATACACCGTGACGGTTATAAGGGGAGTGAATCACGGTGACACACTCAACATCGTGACGATTGATTATTAGAGGAGAGTAAAGCTCGGTGACGCACCAACACCGTGACGATTATTAGGGGAGAGTGAATCACGGTGACCCACTCAACATCGTGACGATTATTAGGGGCGAATAAATCACGGTGACCCGCTCAACATCGTGACAATTATTAGGGGAGAGTGAATCACGGTGACCCACTCAACACCGTAACGATTATTAGGGGCGAGTGAATCACGGTGACCCGCTCAACATCGTGACGATTATTAGGGGAGAGTGAATCACGGTGACCCGCTCAACACCGTGACGATTATTAGGGGAGAGTGAATCACGGTGACCCACTCAACATCGTGACGATTATTAGGGGGGAGTGAATCACGGTGACCCGCTCAACCTCGTGACGATTTTTAGGGGAGAATGAATCACGGTGACCCACTCAACATCGTTACGATTATTAATGCTGAGTGAATCACGGTGACCCACTCAACACCGTGACGATTATTAGGGGCGAGTGAATCACGGTGACTCGCTCAACACCTTGACGATTATTAGGGGCGAGTGAATCACGGTGACCCGCTCAACATCCTGACGATTATTAGGGGAGAGTGAATCACGGTGACCCGCTGAACACCGTGACGATTATTAGGGGCGAGTGAATCACGGTGACCCACTCAACACCGTAACGATTATTAGGGGCGAGTGAATCACGCTGACCCGCTCAACACCTTGACGATTATTAGGGGAGAGTGAACCACGGTGAACCGCTCAACATCGTGACGATTATTAGGGGGGGGGGTGAATCACGGTGACCCGCTGAACACCGTGACGATTATTAGGGGCGAGTGAATCACGGTTACCTCTCAACACCGAGACGATTATTAGGTGAGAGTGAATCACGGTGACCCACTCAACATCGTGACGATCATTACGGGGGAGTGAATCACTGTGACCCGCTCAACACCGTGACGATTATTAGGGGGGAGTGAATCACGGTGACCCGCTCAACACCGTGACGATTATTAGAGGGGAGTAAAGCACGATGACGCACTCAACACCGTGACGATTATTAGGGGGGAGTGAATCACGGTGACCCGCTCAACATCGTGACGATTATTAGAGGAGAGTAAAGCACGGTGACGCACTCAACACCGTGACGATTATTAGGGGAGAGTGAATCACGGTGACCTCTCAACACCGTGACGATAATTAGAGGGGAGTGAATCACGGTGACCCGCTCAACATCGTGACGATTATTAGGGGCGAGTGAATCACGGTGACCCACTCAACACCGTGACGATTATTAGAGGAGAGTGAATCACGGTGACCCGCTCAACATCGTGACGATTATTAGAGGAGATTAAAGCACGGTGACGCACTCAACACCGTGACGATTATTAGGGGAGAGTGAATCACGGTGACACACTCAACATCGTGACGATTATTAGGGGAGAGTGAATCACGGTGACCCGCTCAACATCGTGACGATTATTAGGGGAGAGTGAATTACGGTGACGCACTCAACACCGTGACGATTATTAGGGGAGAGTGAATCATGGTGACCCGCTCAACATCGTGACGATTATTAGGGGAGAGTGAATTACGGTGACGCACTCAACACAGTGACGATTATTAGGGGAGAGTGAATCATGGTGACCCGCTCAACATCGTGACGATTATTAGGGGAGAGTGAATCACGGTGACCACTCAACGTCGTGACGATTATTAGGGGCGAGTGAATCACGGTGACCCGCTCAACATCGTGACGATTATTAGGGGAGAGTGAATCACGGTGACCTCTCAACACTGTGACGATAATTAGAGGAGAGTGAATCACGGTGACCCGCTCAACATCGTGACGATTATTAGGGGAGAGTGAATCACGGTGACCCGCTCAACATCGTGATGACTATTAGGGGAGAGTGAATCACGGTGACCCACTCAACACCGTGACGATCATTAGGGGAGAATGAATCACGGTGACCCGCTCAACATCGTGACGATCATTAGGGGAGAGTGAATCACGGTGACCCACTCAACACCGTGACGATCATTAAGGGAGAGTGAATCACAGTGACCCATTCAACATCGTGACGATTATTAGAGGCGAGTAAAGCATGATGACGCACTCAACATCGTGACGATTATTAGGGGAGAGTGAATCACGGTGACCCGCTCATCACCGTGACGATCATTAAGGGAGAGTGAATCACGGTGACCCATCCAACATCGAGACGATTATTAGAGGAGAGTGAATCACGGTGACCCGCTCAACATCGTGACGATTATTAGGGGAGAGTGAATCACGGTGACCCGCTCATCACCGTGACGATTATTAGAGGCGTGTGAATCACAGTGACCCGCTCAACATCGTGACGATTATTAGGGGAGAGTGAATCACGGTGACCTCTCAACACCGTGACAATTATTAGGGGCGAGTGAATCACGGTGACCCACTCAACACCGTGACGATCATTACGGGGAGTGAATCACGGTGACACACTCAACATCGTGACGATTGATTATTAGAGGAGAGTAAAGCTCGGTGACGCACCCAACACCGTGACGATTATTATGGGCGAATAAATCACGGTGACCCGCTCAACATCGTGACGATTATTAGGGGAGAGTGAATCACGGTGACCCACTCAACACCGTGATGATTATTAGGGGCGAGTGAATCACGGTGACCCGCTCAACATCGTGACGATTATTAGGGGAGAGTGAATCACGGTGACCCGCTCAACACCGTGACGATTATTAGGGGAGAGTGAATCACGGTGACCCACTCAACATCGTGACGATTATTAGGGGGGAGTGAATCACGGTGACCCGCTCAACATCGTGACGATTTTTAGGGGAGAATGAATCACGGTGACCCACTCAACATCGTTACGATTATTAATGCTGAGTGAATCACGGTGACCCACTCAACACCGTGACGATTATTAGGGGCGAGTGAATCACGGTGACTCGCTCAACACCTTGAAGATTATTAGGGGCGAGTGAATCACGGTGACCCGCTCAACACCGTGGCGATTATTAGGTGCGAGTGAATCACGGTGACCCACTCAACACCGTGAACATTATTAGAGGAGAGTGACTCACTGTGACCCATTCAACAATATACATGCATGTATAGCTTCTTGAATATAAATATAATAGCTGTACTCAAGATGTGCCAAACATGTAGTAATGAGCAATACTGGCCAAAATGTGAGGCTTAAAACAATCAAATACCTTTAACTATAATATTGTATATATTTCGTATTTTGTATGCATGTGTTATAAACTCTCGACCGATCCGACTCAAATGTCGTATGTATGCCTACTTTGATCACGAGAGCAATATGGGCGGGTCCAATTTCACGTACGACCGTGTCTTCGAACTTGACATTGACCTCGCTCATATACGCTCAAATAGGCATGTTTCTGGACCCATCGAACACTTTTGTTTTTTTTATTCTAATACTTTTCAACGTTGTTCGCTCAGTATTGTTCAACGTTGTCACTTTGAGTTAGTATATCACGCTGTATATCCGGCCCAAACGGAGGAGATCACAAATAAATTCCCAAATAGCATATAGACGCAGTCTGGCACATCGGCTAGTAGTTGTATATAATTAATATATCTACAAATAGTTGAATTAAGGATTTGTCAGTGTGTCGGGCTGATCGTATTTTTTTTCTTGTGATTTTAATTAAAGGCGAAAATATGAGGGGTGAAGGAAATGGCTTATCGGCCATTTCGAGGGCCCGGCCCTTTCGACCATCCCGTTGTTATCCCCTCACCCAATCACATATTCAGCTGATCGTATAATAACTCACGAGATTGTCCCCTGTTCGTTGTCCCACGCCGTTGGGTGTGTCCAGTAAACCCTCTTAGTCGTTTGCAGTTTGTAGGCGGTATGGGTGCTGGAAGCTGGACAGCCCTGCATCACTGGAGCGGAGTTTGGGGGAGGTGGCGGGGGTGGTGGAGGGGATCGGCGCCTCCTTCTCCTCCCTGAAACCACACGAATATCAATGAGTTAGTAATTGTGTTGCGAAATACAAGTACCCACCCAAACAACTAGCACCAAGCACCACAGACTAGGGCTTCACGGTGTGATCTAAACTAGTATCGATACGATATTCATCTTATTGTTGTGATAGTGGTAAATATCGATAATCAGAATGCATGGCCTTTTGGTAACTTTTCCTTCCCGGAAAAAGCCAACTTGAAAAACGAGCCTTTGAAGTTTTTTTTATTTATCACACCACAGTTATATTTATCTATCTACTTGATACTCCATCGCCCTCAATGTGCTGAGGATTATGTGGAGGACCAGGTGCTACCACGGCCGAGTAACTTTATAACCCTGTGGTGACTCCAGTAGCGTTTTTTAACGTGCACACACCGATGCGTGTACACGGGTCAGCCATTAATGTCCGCGCCCGATCGGACAGCGTACTGCACCCACGACAACATACCTGGACAAGTGTTGTAATGGGGGGAAGTCGGCATTTTTGCATTCGGATCTTTATTCAGTGATCTCGAATGAGACTTTTCAGCCTGACAAACTTGGTATCTAACCGAGTTCTGATTTTTGTCAGAATACCCTGATCAGGTTGCGATCCCCGGTCCGATAGCACGAGAGACCAGTACGCTACCTCTCGGCCACCGACTTCCCGAGAATATTACCTCCTCTTTTATTTGAAAATACGTACTATAATAATGATGTTTATTCTCTGATAAACAAATATTTAGAAGGACAAAGAGAATATATATACACTGTTAGAAACATGCCCGTCGCTTTAACGGTTTAATATCGCCCAACATCGCTATAAACATTGGACCGTTAACAATGTGGTAAGGATGTAGCATGTTCCGCGGTACAAAACTGTTTAAGTAATTGGCAGACTGTAACCAGTAAAAGTCAGACCTTTGTATTGTTAACGGTTTAACACCGTTTAAGTAATATCAAGACAGTGACTAATAACGGTCAGACGACTCAGACGAACGGTATTTTTTTCACAGGTCACCGCCAATTTTTTGCTCTTAATTTGCTAATTTACATCTTAATTCTTCTATTACGATCATAGTTTTGATTAAATTTAAATCCTCAATGCATAATGTGACAGACAATGTTTAAGAAACTTCGAAGTTTGACGAGGATGAAACTTGTTATCTGCATCGTGGAATTTAATCCAGAAAAAATATTGTGTGATGTGTTCACTTTTCACTGACTACAGTATAAATATGGCTGTAAATACAAAACGATAATACAACATGTACAACAAAAGCCCATCCTTCAGTAACGAGTAATACAAATTGCGACCATTGTAACATTTAAATCGGGCATGCCATTTTGAGACATAAAGGAAGAAAGCTGCACGTATCACAGTTAAAACTCAAATTTATGTACATATAAAAGTAAAACATATTAATGGCATACGTTTGGTGAATGCGTACATCACATCACGACAATACATCAGTAGCAGCTAGTTCGGATTGAAACCTTCAAGACAACAGCAAATCCCGTAATAACTATGCGCTTTTACTTGGCGACAACGTTATTCTATAATCCCACATTTTTCAATGAAAGTTTATAGCGTGATACATCAAACTGTGTATAATAGTATCTCAATACTTAGCATCCATCTCAGTGAGTCAGCTAAAGATAGTTTGATAAGAACATCCAACCAATAGTGGACTCTCGGTCCGTAATATCTCATATCCACACGTTTCGTTGAAAATTAACGAACATGTGATGAACCGGTTTGTGTAACTGTAATAGTTGTACTCGGCAACAGTTCATTATTTACCGTGTTGTTGTTGTTGTTGTTGTTGTTGTTGACATCTATGCTCTTGTGAATTACTCTGGTGCGTACGGTATATCATCTCGTGGAGATGTACATGTATGCGCTTCAAAGCTATCTGAACACATTCTAGTAATAGTAATATATGCTCTGTTATTGTTGTCAATACTGGTTGACATCGAAACTCATGTGAATTACTCTAGTAAGTGTACCTGTATCCTTTTATGTCAGTAAATGTATCTGTGTTTTGATAGTCACAGCGCTGTCAACTTCAACATGAACACTGAGACGAATGAAGACAAGTCATATCCGACAGCTCGAAGTGGCAGCTCGAAGACAACCCAGTTGCCACAATTTAGTGGAAAATGCCGTATATAATTTGGTCGCCGGTAAATATATTATTGAATTTTGACGGCATGAACTTGGAAACACGCACATTTTTAACTTTGACCATTTTCAGGAAGTACAGAACAACGGTGAATCACCGTACAACAGATCAAACGGTATGGGCCCGTCGGATTACGACTTAATGGTGCAAATATGTCCAACACTTTCCTTATGTAGCAATATCATCATCATCATCATCATCATTTTTATCATCATTATCATCATAACCACCATCATCATCATTAGCAACATAACCACCGTCGTCGTCACATCATTAGCAGCATAACAATCATCGTCATCACAATCATCATTAGCAGCATAACCATCATCGTCATCACCACCATCATGCCACCCCTTGAAACTGCTATTGATGCCTCAGAACGCAGGTGTTGTGTGTGCCATTGCCTAACATTTGCTTGTAACATTAACTTTATTCAACAAAAGAAGAGAATTGAAGAGATCTGAACTTATTATCGGAACAGTTCCCTCCAATGATTATGAATCATCATGTTCTTGTATTATCTGTTTTTCTGCCATCTGCATGTGTTACCTGAACACCCATCCAAATCATTAATAGACGGTTCCAATGTATTATTTCGTTACTGAATGGAAGTATCCATACATTAGATAAAGGGTTGATATTAGGATACTCACAACCTCGTTTAGGTCGAGTCTTCTTCGTTTTTACTATTCTTGACTCTACAAAATAGAACGATTTCATGTCAGTAAATAACTATAATATATGTTGTTTGTTTACTGACACTTCAACATGATCACAGATCCACCAAAATCGACATTAGAAAACGTTCGTACAATGAACCACGACACATAAATATTACGAACAGTTATTTGTAGTCGTAATTGTTTTCGGACGGTCCATAAACATTTTCTCAGAATTGACGACTATACGATGCCATTTGTGAGACAATAACGCTTCCCATTTGAAGTAAGGAGATTATGGCTCTGCATGCCGTGATTTTGGTATTAGGTTATAGCTAAGAACTTTATGGTTCGCAAGATTGTCGTGATTCAGGACGAGAACGATTTGATTGCCGCTAATAGATAAACATTAATGCCACATAGCGAAAGTTCAGTACATAATCTCATTGTAATCTCCCACGTGAGAAACTGAGAAACGTTCGCGGACATATTATATACTATATGATGTATTTGTGGGTTTGTTGAAAATCCAAAACGTAATCGTAACAACGGATAGCGAAAACCGACAACGAATAGAAAAAACACAATATGTTAATGACGTGTATCCCTATTCGAAACAATTATCTGTTGTCATTCATTGTGGGAAGGTGTCTGTTGAATGCATAACTGATCATATAAAATCAGATGCCTGTCCACACATGTTTAGGTGGATAAAACATGTATTTTATGCTTACATACAATAGCGGAAATTTACCGAACGTAGATCGTCGCATGACTCTCTAAAGGTCAATTCACACCGGGAGCGAGAGCGCGATTTGTACGGTTGTCTTCTGTCGTCTGTGCGCGAGTTTCATATTCACACCGAAAACGACTGTATCGCTGGCCATGGGGTAATCACATCAGTGATTATATGCTTCGTCGATTCTCGATTTGTGGCAAACAAGCAAGATAGTTGTGTCGCTATCAAATAGGATGTTTATCCGAGACAATTTCGGTGACCCAAAATGATGCACTCTAACGATTATCTACCCAGACTATCGAGCGCGACGACGCGAATCAATCAATCAATCGGCTGTAAAAATCGCGCGCACGCGCCCGGTGTGAATTGACCTTTAGAAGGCACAGTGAAATACGATTCCATTATTTTACTGTACTTTTGTTATGTCACTGTATCCTAATTCTTGACGGCGGTTGACGCGAGCGCGAACCAATACAACCAATGTACACACCGGACTCTTTCTTGTATCTTGCTGACGGGTTTATATCTTAATTATTATTTGCAACAATAAATGGAATTACAATGAAATGTCTGGGTTATTTAAAAAAAAAAGGATAAAGTGGAACTATTTTGTTCTGCGGACGTACTAATTTTGCCCTTGGAAGCAGTTCGCTATCTATCAGCTAATCGGTGTCAGAAATTTGGGTCAACCAGTTATTTCTTTCCGAGTATTGTTGTTAATTTGGCCCTGAAAAGATACAATATCTTTAATCCACAGTTTAAATAAAGAAGAATGATGCCATCATTGTTCATATGGCTCCCTATATATACAAACGTTCTTTGAAACACTTACCCCTGTTGCAATCTATATATGGACCTTCCCACTCCCCAGCATCGTTACATTTCCTCCATGATGCGAGAATTGTGTATCCTTTGCATGCAATTAAACATGTTGTCCCAGTCCGAGTGCGGCCTGTCTCCTCTTCCAGATCAAGTGGGTCACCTTCCAAGCTGCTGCATGTCACTATATTGTACTCACACAAAGCGGTCACTCTACATGTCCGCGGAGTGCTAAGCAACAGCTAAAATTGTGTTTTTATAGGAATAAGATATGTTATGTTGTATTTTCTTTTTAATTAACAATAAAAAGGCAACAGAAGGTGCGAAATATACATTAAAAATCACGCGGTTAAATTCGCACGCGTAAATGTGTATCTTTTTTTGCCTTTGCTATACACCTGCCACACATATATCGAGCTTAATAATCAAATTGAACTTATTCGGACCGTCCGACTGATTTTCGTAAAAGTGAAAATATTCGTAAGTGCTAATCTGTCAGGCCTGCTGTTTCGCGAGTTCGTAACATGCATGTAAATACGTTCATGTCTAAATAAAGTGTGCCGTTGTGGAAATTGTATTCGACGCTATTCTGAGAGAGAGGGGGAGAAGGCTAGGTATAGGCCGACAGTTATGTGGTAGATGCATAACTGCTCACTGCATATATGAGGCAAATATTACTGTTGTTCAAACATAACACACGCGAAAGGTCGTCATCAGCACTTGATTTGTGTTTGTTCAGATGTGTTTAAAGCATACGCGATGAGCATGTTCAAGGCGGTCACAATTTTGTATAGTACATTTGTATTTGACTTCCATATCAGCCTTGCGGAATTATAACTGAATTGTAAACTCCAGGGAGCTTATCTGTGTTATCCCACCAGCATAAATACCAATATGTGAAAGTGCAAAGTACGTTGTTATCAGTTTAGAACAAATATCTTCAACAAAATCATGGTCTAAATTATGCTTTCTCAGAGGAATACCCCAGTGAGCAACACATTCAGCTTCATTCACTCTATAAGAACCAAGAAACCAATCAGTTCTGCACTTAAATGCCGTATGTGTTAATTCATTGAACTCTACGACCTGTGTTTTAGTCGGGTTATTTTTGTAGCGACTCTTTGTAATATATTGCAAGTAAATGTGAATTAAGGACTGCAACCCTGAAGCGGTGAGTGATGTCCATACCATTCGCGTGAGTCGGACAACAACAATTGTCATCTTTCATAATGAAGCCACGAACTGACGTATTAAGCTCGAACCTTACGCTGTCTATATCTAAAACATAAAAGAAAGGCCAAGTGTACTTTGTTGCCTTGTTAATTGCAACATTGGTATCAATCGTGAGTTGCTGTTTTCTTAAATGAGTGCAGCAGTGTTTATCATTGAGTAATTTCCTTATAATTCTCCAAGTTTTGCCCTGAATATGCTTTTCAAATAGCTGATATAGCAAACTGTTAACCGCAGTGTGGAATGCTTTCCAAACGTCAAATAAACAGGGAAATAACTTGCCGCGTCTCTCGGACTCAAAGTAATGCATTCGGTCACCAAAACTGATGTAATAGAACAACTGACCTCACTGTAGAACCCATTTTTAAGGTGTGAGGTTTTATCAGGGATGACGTACGGAGCTCGCATCGTGTGAGTAGAAGCTTTTCAAATAATTATATATATATATATATATATATATATATATATATAGCTATATATATATTTATATATATATATATATATATATATATATTACTGGATGCAGTAACTATCGCTCATGGTTAATTCATCCAACCTTGATGCCTTATTTATATAAAGACGCTATTGTTGAAAATTCGATGAAAGGGTGATACACTCTTCCTGTCGCCACACGTTCGTGTAGCATAATATTGTTATAAACTCACTTGGACGACATCTTGAGCAGATCCATATTCATATAGCGAACAAAGGAGGAGGAGTACCACTGCAGTCTCATACGAAATGGATACCTGGAAAAGTATATGTATTCAGAGTGACAAATAGCATGCCGCTTGATTATTATTCAACTTGATGTTACACACAATGGTGTCCATTGACTATAATTTCACATGTAGTGATATGAGTATTTCAAAACAATGTTCTACTGTTGTTATTTTTGACGCCTTAATATGGCGCGGATGGCTGGTAGAGAATTGGAATCGGTACTAAAAACATATAGTCGTTAGAGAACCAACAGTGAAAAGCCGGCACTTCTAAAGACTCTTGACTCGCGAAGTTTTTGGTCGCCGAATTCTTCAAAATTTATATATAGACATCTGCACAGAACGAAGAATATTAATAGCGTCCGTTAATTATATATTCGCTAAAGTGGAGCGACATAGTCAGCGATGGAAGTGTGCATGGTGCGCAAGATTGCTGAGTGATTTATGTTATTGAAAACATGTATATGTATATATACATGTAGATATATATATATCTCTCTCTCTCTCTCTCTCTCTCTCTCTCTCGCCCTCTCTCGCCCCCCTCTCTCTCTATCTATAGGCAACTTCATTATACGTGTGCGAGGAATCCGTTTGTGTTGTTCAATGTTGAATAAGTGACACCGTGGGAGTTTAGAGAAGGGAGACCGGTAGTGGTTCAAAAACTAAAGCAAACATGTCGGTAACATGCGCACTTAATTTGAATCCCTTGCTGTCGAAATTGTTGGAGCATTATATATTTACGAAACAAATGAACGGATGATGACGTCACAACGACCCCTTACACACCTTTTGCTGTCCTTCAGTTGATTACGTTAATTCATCCTCATTTCACCCAAGTTCGCGAGAGGGTCGACGTATTTGGCCATACAGTAGTATCCGTCCGAGAATTTCGGTCAACTTTTTCGGCTCGCTGTAATTATCGCCCCTTGCTTTCGAACTTCCGGTTTTAAAAGTTCAGATTTGTGTTCATTTCGACGTTTTCTCATTCTATAATGGCTTGTTTTGTATATTATTCGCAAGAAGTGTGCATAAGATTGTGCTTGATGTAGGAAGAACCAATTGTTGACTCTTTTAATCCGTTCCGATATGAGAAATAAAAATGAATCGCCGGAAAATAGCAAATGAATTGGCGGAATTTTGTCTTCGCACGTTTTGCCTTTTCAATTTCAACTTCAACTTCAAGGCTTTTGCCTTTTGGGCCAAGTTTGACATTTGGCACCAAATCTGCTTTTACAGATCTGGCCATTCTGTACTGTGGTTGTGTCAGTTTGTCAGTGTGATCAGCTGGCATACTCAATATTCAACGGACCAACCAGCCTCGAGGGCCGAGGCTCAACCTCTGGCTCTGCCTCACAAAACTTCAAAGTTCAACTTCAAGTCAAAAGTTACAAGTGACAAACGATATAAAACAGTGCAAAATTACTGGCCACCTGACTTGGGCACAAAGATACAGATACAGAATGACAATTTGGTTTCACTTTAAGTTTCAGGTTTAGATTCAATAAAACTTATTTGAAAGCAAAAATATATATCATCTAAGTATTTATCAAAATTGTCGTTCAATCTATCAGTATCAGTTCTGGCAAATCTTGTTAATATGCAGCCCTGGGAATTGAGAAAAAATGCCTATGGGCAATATTTTTGCGTAGCTGGAAGAAATCGGACTTGGCAAAACTGATTTCAATTTGTAACAGCAAATGTTGCTTTTTGCAACAATATTGCCATTTCATATGATATAAAGATATAATATCCTTACCACCAAGGTGCATGTACGCTAATTTATTTTGATTAGCCATCAAATAAATTATAGACAATACTGCATCTAATTCACTCAATTTACTGTCATCTACTGTACCGGTATATTATTAGTTATATTGGGCAAAATTGTTTCCAGACCATTATTCAACAGATATATATTAATATAATTATTTACATACATGTAGCCCGTCTGTGTTAAACTAAATCCTGTTTGGTAATTGGTCAACTGCCAATTGAGTCACCCGTTACATACCCCGATAACACACAGACCATAACACGAACACAATATCACAAATTGTTGCCCTAATCTGATTCGGACCTAATCACTAAAAAGCGGTCAGCAGAATAATTGATTGCATTGAGTTATTAATTGATAGTAGCATTTGCAGACAGGTGTCTTCAACTCATATTTATTATTTTATGCCCGGAAACTATATAAAACGTGTTTAGGAAGAGACAGCCCATCCTTAATATGAGGTTGTAATGGCCAAAAGAGGAAATTTTAACACTTTTGAATTTGTGTAGGCCTATATCAAATATTTCATTGCTCGCCTCTTATAAAGAGCGTCCATGCTTCTGTCGCCCAAAAGCAGTAGATGATATTAAAAGAGTGTTCTTTTTGGGTATCAAAGGTAGAAAAATTGGGGTGGGGTGAAAATTTGGGATAGAATCATTTCTAATACAAGACTATAACATTATTAAACTAAACATAAATGGCACATTATGTATGGACATGTATTGGAAAGGATAGTTAATTAGTTATTTTGTAGTTCGCTTGTTTCTTTCCAGATGGCCAGGACACAACTGGGATAAGCCCACAATGTGTTCATATTTAGCAGATAATTGATTTTTTAACAAGGCCAAAATAAAAAATACCTGTGTTTCTGGTGACCCGCCCACCCCTATTCCAGCACCCCCGACCATTTTCATTTTATTTATTTTGCAAAATTAGTACACATCCGATTTTATTTTCCATGTAATCCGATTCATTTCCGTGTAAATCAGACACATCGCGTAAATTGTTAAACCACAAATTATACCACACTTTAATTGGGTCACAGCCGAATAAATCCTATTTTTGTTCATGTTTTATTCAATAAAACAATTACACTATATTCTAATATTACGTACTTAGTTTTATTATTTTATAGTACATTAAAAACAAGGAGAAGCAGTCGGGGGGGGGTATTCATATTTATTTTGAGCAAAGTTGAAAAAATAAAATAAAATGGACGGCCACCCCACCCATATTTTTTTCTCGCATGTTACCAGAAACACATGTATATTTGTTTTGCCTAATTTGTCACTATACAATCTATGGTCCTGGTGATTTTCTGAATATTAATTTATACATTAAAATTTAACCAGGTTTAATCCAAAAATAACGGGACCTAAAAACTATTTCAAGCTCAACAAATATAATAGAAAATATGTGGTCTATTGTGTATATATCAGGATGTATAAGATGTAAAAAGTGAAAGAAATATGTTAAGTTTGAAAGTTTGGCACTTAATTTAACAGATAAAATTATGTGACAAGAAAGAATAGCTTTGTGATTAGTATATATGGTTTGGCGTCCGTCGTATGTGTGTGCGTGTGTCCGTGAACAATTTCCTTTGGCGCGGGCTACAGGTCGTACCTTTGGTCTGATATTTATGAAATTTGTCATGAATGTTGACATTGACATGTAGATGGGAACGAGTCATTTTGGGTCGTTCGGCCAAAAAACATGGTCGTCAGCAGCCATCTTGGATTTTACTCTTTGCATGACTAAATCCTCTGGCGCAGGCTACAGGTCGTTGTTTTGGTCGGCCATCTTGGATTTCAAAATTCAATCCATTGGCACGGGATACAGGTCGTGCTGTTCGTCTGATCATCATGAAATTTGTCATGGATGTTAATATTGACATGTAAATGGGAACGAGTGATTTTGGGGTCGTTCGGCCAAAAAACATGGCCGCCAGCAGCCATCTTGGATTTTACTCTTTGCATGACTAAATCCTTTGGCGCGGGCTACAGGTCGTACCGTTGGTCTGATCTTTATGAAATTTGTCATGAATGTTGATATTGACATGTAGATGGGAACGAGTCATTTTTGGGTCATCTGGCCAAAAAACATGGCCGCTGGCGGCCATCTTGGATTTCAAAATTCAATCCATTGGCGCGGGCTACAGGTCGTGCTGTTCGTCTGATCATCGTGTAATTTGTCATGGATGTTAATATTGACATCTAGATGGGAACGAGTGATTTTGGGGTCGTTCAGCCAAAAAACATGGCCGCCAGCAGCCATCTTGGATTTTACTCTTTGCATGACTAAATTCTTTGGCGCGGGCTACAGGTTGTAGCTTTGGTCAGAACTTCATTAAATTTGTCATGAATGTTGATATTGACATGTAGATGGGAACGAGTCATTTTTGGGTCATCTGGCCAAAAAACATGGCCGCTGGCGGCCATCTTGGATTTCAAAATTCAATCCATTGGCGCGGGTTACAGGTCGTGCTGTTCGTCTGATCATCATGAAATTTGTCATGGATGTTAACAATGACATGTAAATGGGAACGAGTGATTTTGGGGTCGTTCGGCCAAAAAACATGGCCACCAGCAGCCATCTTGGATTTTACTCTTTGCATGACTAAATCCTTTGGTGCGGGCTACAGGTCGTACCTTTGATCAGATCATTATGAGATTTGTAAAGGCTGTAGATGGGAACAGGTCATTTTGGGGTAATTCGGAAAAAAACATGGCTGCCGGTGGCCATTTTAGAATTTACTCTTTGCATCAATAAATCCTTGGGCACACCATAATCACCACATCCCTGATCCGATCATTATGAAACCTGTCATGAATGTTGATATTGACATGTACATCTAGTCTTACTTAGACATTTCAATTAGCACCTTTCCTATTCCTCCATTTACTGTCAACCATTAAATTATTCCCCTACCTAAGTTGAGCTTCAGTGTCATTGACACTTTCATTTAATTTTTCAGGGAGGGGGGTATACTAAAATTAGTAGGAGCAGAGGTGTGAATTACATGTAGGGGCAGTTGGGTTACCGGAAATATTATTTGTTTTTAAACCTGACTAGTAACCAACCATCTTGAAGCAGTGGAGCTGGTAGCCTTGTATACATGTATATGTACCTATCAGATATATTTTGAATGTTCTGCGATGATTCTTGCAAAACATATTTTTAGTATAAACCATCTGATTGGTGTTCAAATTACACTTGACAATGTTCATTTTGGGGTTGTTTGTAAAATTGAGCTTTTTCATGTATTATCACATTTGATTTCAAATTCAATATAAAGAACCCAAAACAAGCCACAATAAAATGAATCTAATCTGAGGAAGTCTACAGCAAAAAGCAAGGCTGTCTTATAAGCCTCGCCAGCTGGATGTTGGTTCAATACCAGTCATTATCCCCAAAAATTTAGTGAAGAAAGTTGAGCTTTTTCATCAACACAGTTACTTTAAAGTAAATATAAGTCACTCACACATGCTCAAACAGAATGATCTGATATGCAGAGTATATCATACCTCACTAGATGGCTATTGGGTCATTTCTCAGAAATTAAAAAGTGAAAATTTAGCATTTTCATGTTATATCGGGCCAATATAATTTTTCTCCAAAATTTAGAGATGAAAACTGCGCTTTTTCATGTTATCATCAACATATCTGGTTTGAATGTAAACATCAAGCAATATGGCATTATCTGATAAGGTGAGTCAAAGAACAAAAAGCAAGGCTGTATTCCATGCCCCATTAGCTATTGGGTAAATATTATATTATTTTTCAGAATTAAACAGCTGAATTAAATGGCAAAGAATTAGTTTTTGCATGTTATCACCAACCTATATGCTTTTAAAGTAGATAAATATAACACCTATACATGACCAGATGGAATAAGCAGGCATGGGGACTACATGAACCAGAAAGCAAGGTTGTAGCATATATTCCATGTCTGCATAGCTGGTCATGGGCCAATATTAGTCATTGTTAGCTCAACGTTACTTTGTAATTGGGGTGCTAAATCATAGTATGCATCTTTAACACTTCCATGCTTGAAGCTTCCTGAAATTTGCAGAAAAATGTGGCTGTGCATTCTGAGTTTCTCTTTAATAGAGCCATGTAGGAGAATATATAACTTTAGTATAAGAGAATACATTGGCCTAACAATAATTACATGTGGAACAGGCAATTCATCATTGAGATGCAATCAAGCCATGATACAATATATATACCAAGGAAATGGCCACCTACAGTAATGCCCTAATTAATCAACTCCATAACCACAGCAGAATTATGGATTGTTGCCATTCATCGGAAAGCTCTCGCCGAGAACTTTCCGATGAATGACAACAAGCCATATATCCGACTAAATCCTGAAAAGTTACCCATAATTCTGCTGTGGTTAAGAAGGCGATTAATTAGAGCATTACTGTATACTATAAGCATTTGGCTTACTGCCAAATCCTTTTCTCTAATGTTGAATTGTTAATGTCTTTACATTACATGTATGACTTATATTTGCTAGTTCTTGAGAATAAAATATTGTTTACACTAACAATATTTACCTTGACCTTGTAAGCCAGTGCATTCTACTATATATGCGAGGCAAATTCATTCTATTGTTCATCCGAAATTTCCCTCTAATATTTTGTTAGGCATGAAATTTCCAACTATTGAAGATTTTCGTCAAAGTTGGGGGGGGGGGGGGGTAACTTAATACAGACAAAAATACCCACCCTCCGGTCACCGCATCCTAATGAATGGGAGGCCAAATTCACATTTAATAGCTAATTACGCTTCAGAGTCATATATTCCATTTCGCTTAAGCGCAATTCTATTATATAAAGTTAAATCCCAGGCCATTACTCTTAAGCATAATGGAAATTGAATTAAGGTTATATGGGAGGCCAAATTAATTTTTAATAATTATTTGCAGGTAAGCACAATTATTTGTGATTATATTAAACAATTATTTATGGCTTAAGCGCAATCAGGAATATTCCTTATTACGCTTAAGCGAAATTAGCCACATTACATAAACTCCCTATAATTCAAATGGTGTAGTCCATGGTGCCTGTTAACAGGCAAATATAGGTTAATTCTACTATTTGCAGAGGGAGATATTAATTCCGCTTAAGCGCAATATGGATTTAATTGCACTTAAGCACAATAAGAAATCTCTTATTGCGCTTAATCACAATAAGGAATATTCTGATTGCGCTTAAGCGCAATAAGGAATATTCTTATTGCGCTTAAGTTCAATTAGATCTTCCCTTATTGCGCTTAAGTGCAATAAGGGATTCCTTATTGCGCTTAAGCTCAATTATTTATTAAATGTCAATTTGGCTTCCCATAAAAAACATTGCGCTTAAGCATAAATATTTGCACTTAAGCACAAACATTTGCGCTTAAGTATAAATAATATTACTAAAGCGTAAATAATATTAAATGTGAATTTGGCTTAAGCTTATAATAACATTATGCTTGAGCGTAATACTAATACCATTACGCTTAAGCATAATGGGTTAATTTACACCTCACTTATGTGTAATGGCATTACACTTAAGCTTGATTAGCTATTAAAATTAAATGTGAACTTGGCATCCCATACATCCCTGAATACTAGCCTACACTGATAGTGTTATAGTTATCACATCGATTCTATAGCATCTATTGCGATGTTATTCAAATGCGAATATTGAAATAACAATTTAAACATGCATGTTCATCTCTTTTTAAGACCCCCACCCACTAGGGCCTACTAGGCACTATAAGCTTTTTGTCAGTATTGCACTTTTAGCCGGGCACTATGCCACTAAGTCACAGGGGATCCAGATTTTAAAAAATAAAAATAAAAATGTCCACAGATATGAGAGGCCCTTTTCACATATTATTATGATTATTTTTGCTTTATGGTGAATCAGTTTTGCATAATTCCAATGCACCCCCCCCCCCTTGCACCTCAGTCCCCATGCCTAATATCCTATATATTCATAAACCATGGTTCTATATTGCAAATGTTGTCCAAAAACAATTAATTCCCCCAATAAATTGTTTTGAAAATCAAACTACAAGAACATTTTCAACCTATTGTTGGTGTGAAATTTCCAACCACAGGGCTCCTGTGTTCGGACTGTTCCAACTAATAATATTAATAACGTAATGTTTTGGCAACTGTTGAAATTTTTTACCAAAGTTGGGGGTGATACACACCCCAGCCCCACCCCCACCCCAACCCCAACCCCCACCCTGCCGCCACGTCTCTCCAGTCAGGTATATTAAATTCAAAGGGTAACTTTTGGCAATCAATGCATCATTTACGAATTTCGAATTCCATTTGATAATTGATATTTTCCATTTGTTTGTTGCCATTTTGGCATGAAAATCATTGAAATGATGATGAAATTTCCAACTAATTCAGGCTATAGTTTCCCCAAATTTTATTTTGTTGACACATTCATACAACTGAATTAATTTAATGTTTATTTATAATCAATATGTTATCGCGATACCGCCCGATAACGAATTCACAACATATTGGGTTGTTTATAGTTTCTCCATAGCAACCTCAGTCGTCTTTTTCCGGTTTCGAGCATGGGTCGAATTGTCGGTCCGAAGTTTTCGGACGGATACTACTGCATGGCCAAATACGTCGACCTCACGAGAGCGATATCGATAGCTTACGTAACATAAATTACGTCATCCATGCCATGAATACTTAGTCGGTGCTAACAATAGTGAAAGTGTCAATGACACTGCAGCTCAGCGTGGAAAGCGAATAATTTCATGTGTTACAGTCAATGGAGTGATTTGGGAATGCGAAAAGTAAAATAGCAAGATAGCCATTGGCGGCTATGTCTTCCAATTCAAAAACATTTGATCGCTTCCATCTAGTAGATCAATATCAAGATTAATATGAAGTTTGGTGAAGTCGGATGAGGGAAGTGGCCTGTAGGGTGTGCCAACGGATTTCGTCATGCAAGTAAATCAGATAATGATTAGATCCTGTTGTGTGTTGAGTAGATGAGTAACCAGCATATAAACCAAACAGAAACACTAATGGTGTGTAATAAATAGAGAACCGCCATCCTAATAGTAGGCCACAACAAACTTGTGTGATAACGTCCACCACATTCACACGTTGTGCGGTTCGGTCTATATACATGTATATATAGTTACCGAAAATATGTTTGGGGATCAAAAAAGCCTGCTAAACATTTGATAAAGAATTTATTGGATCTGTATATATATAGTACTCGTTTGATTTTTGTGTGTTTGTTCTTGGTTTTGTCTGTTTGTTTGTTTGGTTTTGCTTTTTATTATTTATGTGTTTTTGTTTTGTTTTTTTCTACATTTGAGTCGAAAGTAGAAAAAGAGGTTGCATCACGGTTTGTGGCATTTATTCCCATGGTGTCAAAATGAAACATTGGTCATCTCGAAGCCATATATTGATGGAAAATATCAATACCGAATATCATTCAGACCCGACAACCAGTGATGAGATATATCAGAAACCAATATTTTAAGATAAACAAAGAAGGAAGAATCAAGAAGGATAATGTAAGCAATGACATTTGTCCTCTTTTCGAAGTGTTGCTAATGGCGACACTGCATACTAAATTCCAAAGCCATCCGATAAGCCATGGTTTGAGATATATGCATAGATGGACAGAAAACCAATATTTGCAGACACACAAAGCTGCTAAACCCAAGAACGAACAAAAGCAAATAACGTCATTTGCGCCCTATATTCCATTTTTTTCCTTTAAAACTGGTAACGCATAGCTCAGATACATGCCATGCTGTGTCAACTTGGAACTATATTTTGCCACGGAATGATTAATACCCCTGTTACTGCAATGCGACAATGTAGTCCCTACTGTTTGTATATCACGCTCCCGGTCAAAACGCTTGGGAAACGTTTATACAAATTTAATGTACACACAGTGACGATTAACAACTTTTGTTCACAATGAGCGTTAATAATATGCATTTAGTAGAAGTGATCATGAATGGTATAAAATTACATATCGCTGGCGCTTAACTTCATTGTTGTTTGTCGTTACACCATATCCAATGTCTTGTGTGAATTGTGTCCATTCGTTTGGAACGCAGATTTGTAATCGATTGTCAGTTGGAAGATAATAATGTCTTTTGTGCAAAGCATGTCAGTGTATCGTCCTTCAATTTGCATACCGGCGGTTCATATTAATGTTTTTTTTTCCAAGAATGTTAGTTCGTTTTACGTCGTTCACCCCATGCGAAGATCGATTTATATTTGTAATGCATTCGACGCATACGACGCACCATATTCAAAGTGTTGCTCAAAGCTATGATAGGATTCGATCTCCGCGTTGTTCGTATATTATGTGTATAACGAAAAGCCCACCTTTATTCTTGGAAAAAAGAGTCATTAATTAATGGGCTCTATTTATGAAACGCAGAAATATAGTTGATTGTCAATGGGGAATGGTTAAAAACTAACAATGTGTTGTTTGTCTATAGTTAGTCGGTGTGTGCTTCTTTTAGTGTAGCTTAATTGCAGACAATTTGTCAGCCTATCTAATTAATGTCCAATATTCCCAAGAATATATGCGAGTGTTTGTTCGTCGTACACATCATGAGGACTGTGGATTTCTAACACAAATGGTGTGTGTATACACGTACATTGTATATGCTTTGAGGGGGTTTCGTCGTTATGGCTTTATCGAAAAGTAATTTGTCAATGTATCTGATAAATGCCATCGGTTGGATCAGGGGGGTGCCGGGGTGGGTATTTGCAGGTCGATAGGACCAACAAACAATTTTTTTCCGCAACTCAAAACATTTTTTCCTGCAAGTCTTTTTGACTGTTTTTGCAATGAGTTTGGCTTAAAACACCTTAAAATAAGAGAAATAATGTAATTCTAACTGATAAACTGACTGCTGGCAGTTATCGTGTTGTAATTTGTTGCAAATGGGTATCAGTCCCAGCTGTCAGTCCAATGTAAATTCAAACATAAATTTCGTAACGACAATTTTTTAAACAGAGACTGTCTTAATATCTTATATTAAACCAAGATAATCAAACATAAACACCTGTAATAAAATATACTGACAGAAGACTTATTCAGTTTTGTATTACAGGAGGGTTTAGCTGGTTAGTTTTATTCAATAACTCAACAGCAATGAAAGGAATTTTCATATAAACCAGCTGTATAAACAACACAAATTTTCATAAAAAATATAATTTGTTTTGTTTTATGCATATAAAACAAACAAAAATAACATTTAGCATAAAACTATAAAAGAAAATAAGTGGAATGTTCATCACTAAACTACGAAACAGCAACTGAGCTCAGCTGGGCTGATTAAAATATAACTTTAAAATAAAAATGTAAATACTACAATAACAGCACATAGAGTACTTGTCGTCAATATTAGACTAGATATGCTGACTTGATAAAACGTAACAACAATAACGATTAATATGCCATGCGAAGCTCCATACCATTTACATATTGATTTGTAGAGACATGACTCTGATTGTCAAATTCACCAAGTTTGGTTTTCAAAGTTTGATTAAACCAACAAAACTTCAATAGTATAGTCATGATGCATATAGAACTTGACATAATTCTACACAAGTATTAATGACGACATTATTTTACATGAATTTATGGCTTGTTTTAGTATGATCTGCCAGGATCTGCACAAATTTAAATGTGCAAATAAAACAAACGAAAAACAAATATGGACGGCTTTTTTGGCAAAACAACCTTTGTCATAACAATGTAAAAATATAAGTGGATTTCTCATCACATAAAGTTGTCACGTGATATTATTGAGGTAAGACTGAACCTTACAGACATATACAACTAAAACTGTAAATATGCTAACAAAAAATTAAATATGATAACAGGAAATCTAGACTCCGGTAACCATCTTCCTCAAAATTAGAGATCTGCTCACCAAATGGTAAGATAATCGCAGTTTGTATTTATATGGGTAAGACTCAGGTGAACTTACGAATGTTCAATTCAACAAAACTGACTTTCACCATAATCATAGTGTCTATAAATTAACCTGACACATCTTTACAAAAGTACTAAAAAGTCAGAAGTAAATGACGCTTCGTAGTTCTTATTGCGTTTAAATGGACTAGTGATCTAAGAATGAACAGTTGTCAAAAATATCTTTGAGACACAGCTTTATCTAAAAATTTGACTATGAATTCAGATAAGATAGCATTGGATAACTCTATTTTTTTAATGTTGCATGGGAGATATCAGTCAAAAATCAAAATGTCACAACACTGAAGAAAAGCATGTTCCATCAGAGACTAATTCCATTTTTTCATAATAGTATGCACAGAAATTCATATACAGCTGTTTACAGTGAATTTCCTCCCGCAAATCTCTGTTTTAGTGTTAAAAGGGGGTGGGTGTCCAAAAATGGTCGGAAAAAAACTGCCGAAAACGGAAAAAAGGAAAAAATCAGCATACGTGCCTGAACATTTTTTCCGACCACCCCCCCCCCCGGTTGGGTGGCGGTTTATTCAATTCAAAACTACTAGATCTTCAGAGAGCCCGTTTTATTTCGTAATATCATTGCAGCCGCCTGGTCCATGCATTATCCTCTCATCCAACATATATATGGTACAGAGACAGAGCAGGTTACAATAAACAATTCCCACCCCTGTCACGTGCGGATATAACATTATACTAAATGGTAAAGCATATTTACTTACCATGTACGTGAATTTTAGACCATTCGTTGCATGTGATCCTTACATTTTGCATGTATGTGTTATCAGAACATGACAGGGGATTTGACCCCATAAAAGCATAAAAAGTGTTCGTTTCATAAAATCTTACATCCCAACAAAACTCGTTGGAGATCATCTATGTATTGGTTTATCCAGGGAGGGGGTAGTAAGCATATTACATGAAGGTATGCCGGATTGCTTTATCTGTTTTTGTCTTGTTTTGTCTTGTTTTTTTTGTTTTTTTTTAACTTTATTTTTTGCGTGCATGCATCTGGCATTTCGGGGACCCACCACCCCAACGCTGCAAAATAAAGTAATATTTTACTCCAACCCCTCTCAATTTCACTAATTTGTGTCTAAACCCGCATAAACACCTACTGATGTGACTCATATCACGTGAAAAGTATCTCCGTTAGTTCAAATGCCAGTTTAATCTGCTTCAGAAAATGTTTTATATGTGCCTCCCGGTGGGGTTGGGGGTCATAAGTGATTTGAAGTGGGGATCGAATAGAGAATCTGCGGATCTACCCAGAACCCAAATTCCGACCCTCTCACAAACAGACTGGGTGTGACTAAGAAAACAACGAACTGGCTTAGTTGTACAAATTGGCTTTCCAGAAACCCATTCAAAGTCAGAAACACTCTCCATGGTGAATTTGATCAAATGGATAGTTTTTCTATGTGGTTCAAAGCACACACCCATTTCACATTCAGTTTCCGACACCCCACCGCCCCTTTCATGCATCCCTCCTCGGGCCATCCCTGTGATATAAGCTCTATACAGCAGAGAGGGGGGGGGGGTGAAAAAAAAATACGTGCCGGGGTGGGTGGGTGGTCAAAGCCACCAACAAGCAATTTTTTCCGCAACTAAAAAAAACATTCCTGCTTGTTTTTTAGTGTTTTGGCAATGAGTTGGGCTTCACAACCACTTTGAATGAGAGAAATAATGTAATTCTAACTGTAAACTGACTGCAGGAGTTATCGTGTTGTATTTTGTTGCAAATTTTGAAATCCAAGATGGCCGCTGCCAGCCATGTTTTTTTGGCCGAATGACCTCAAAATGACTCATTCCTGTTTACATGTCCATGTTAACATCCATGATAAATAGTATGCACAGAAATTCATATACAGCTGTTTACAGTGAATTCCCCCCCCCCGCAAATCTCTGTTTTAGTGTTAAAATGGGGGTGGGTGTCAAAAAATGGTCGGAAAAAACTGCCGAAAACGGAAATAAATTTGGCGGTGCGGGTGGGTGGGTACAAAAAATGATCGAAAGGGAAAAAATGCCATACGTGACTGAAATTTTTTTCCGACCCCCCCCCCCTCCCTGTATACAGAGGGTGCTGTGATATCTGCGCCCTAAAGGAATAGCGAATTTATCGTACACCTCACCTCACACAACTACGGCAATTCGAGACTTGGCGAATTGGATTCTGACGTACTATTCGGCATCCTATCTTAAATCGGTACCTCCAGGTCCCTCCCCGGAGGCTATATGTCATTTGATGTGGATGTCGAATAGAGGAGCCGCAAATGGTCCGGAACCCAAATCCCATGCACACCCTCTCCCGCTGAAAAAATGAGAATTACTGCGAACAACGGACTAATCCCGGCACCACCTCCCCGCCTACCGTAATGAGATATTCTAATGCTAGATGTATGTCTTTTCGTGAAAGTAGCTTTAATTTTGTTCTTATTTTCATTATTAATAAACATCACTGTTACTGTGAAATTATCAATAAAAGTGAAATTATATAGAGTGCAATCCGATACCAAATATTTGAACTTACTACCGATGTTTGTAAACATATTACTGTTACAGTTTTGTTCACATAATAATGGTATTGACACGCGAACTAACAATAACGAATATAAGAACAAAGTTGACCTGGTGACGTTTCTACCGACTTATATTATTATTGTTGCACATTTACCAACTGCATGCGGCTGCCTTGTGTCCCTTCAAGCAAAGTATATTCTTCGAATAGTTGGGATATAAAACATTTAAATAACTTACCATCCTGTGAAGTGGAACTACACTGCTCACTATTTCAATCCACGTGTTAGACCTGTGGTCTCAAATGACGGTTAGTTCCACACACGCAATGGAAATCAACCAAGCAACGATTTCCAAAGAATGACAGGATTCCATACACTTCCAAAAAAAAAACGAATCTTTAACCGGACATTTAAACACTTTAAACATCGGTATTATCGCTAGTTTATAACTTCCTTATTGCTACTCATTCAACCATATACCACAAGCTTGTTTCATTGGTCATTCGTTGGAAACGCAGAACTTTAATTGCTTGCCAATAGGAAATTGTTAACAATATTTTATTGTAGAGTATGTTTTGAGTCCTCGCTTTGATTACAGAATATTTGACAGCGGAACTCATTGATGTCCAGTATTTCCAAGAAGGGATATTTTTTTTCTTCGTACACCTCATGCCGATTGCGGAGATCGAATTTAATTTTTACTTCGAACACCAATGGTGTGTCGTATATGCGTTGAGGGGGATTCCCAGCTACGGCTTTATGGAATAGTATAATTTGTCAATGTATCTGATATGTGCCATCGATTGGGTGGCGGTGTATTGCATTCAAAACTACTAGACCTTCAAGGCGATCGTTTCATTTCGTCAAATCATTGCAGTCGTGCATGCAGCCCAGCGCTATATGTAAGTACATATTTAACAAATATATAGTGTGTTAACCAGTGGGGGGGGGGGGGGGGGGGGTATTAACAAAATTGCAGGATGGTGTGCCTTTTTTTGCAACTGGTATTTTGGGACCCACCCTATATTTTGACACCGGCCTCACAACAAATTTATAGTCACATTAATGTTTGGTACAGTCAAAAACTGCTACTTAATTTAAAAATATATATATTGTCATACATTTGGTCAACATTGTCATTGGAGTTGTCATCAGTTGGAAAATTTCCAACCTAACTGAGGGTGTCAGGTTTGAAATTTCCAACTCTAGGAAGGCCTGAGGCTAGTCTAGATGCTAGGATTTTGCGATTTTCTTGTTCAGATATCTAAATTTTCGCATTTGTCTGGAGTTAGAACTTAGAGACCACTAGATGTTACGATTTATGCAATTTTTTCAGGTTAAAATATCTTAATGCTCTCATACCGGGAATGTAGAATCATGATTTATGAATATATAGGATATTAGGCCTGAGCACTGAGGTGCCAGGGGCCGCAAATGGATTTATGCAAAACTTGTGTTTTGGTCTGAATCTGATTCAAGGGGGTGCAGTTGGAATTTCCCAATGTGGGCAACATACCCCCCACGGAGACCATCTAGCTACGTCCCTGACTCCAACCGATCGAAACTAATTGCCATTTGACTCCATAATTCAATCATCATGAACTTTGGGACGAAGATTATGGTGATGCACCAACCACCTATCCACACGTCCCTGCATGAAATTCCCAATTGTTGAGTATTTTGGTGAGAATCGCCCCTGTCACAACATAATTTATGTGGAACCCCTTATTTATCAAAGGCAACTTCTCTCTGTTTATGAACCCCATCTCAAAATCTCATCTCAAAACCTATATACGCCCATGCATAATTTGAACCCAGTATCCCAACAGGATATGACATTGAGTTTATTGGCCCCGTGAAACTTAGCACAACGACAAAGGTTTAATGGATGAGTGCGCAATACACCAAGCGATAATCCGACATATCGACATTCGCACGCGTTTCATTGCGGTGACAACCACCAATTCGGCCTCGTATACTCGCAATTCTAGCACCGTGTTCTATCCGATGCTGTGTTATTTCTGTACTATGGAACTCCCTAAGTTTGTAATTTATCTCACCGAGAATATCATATAAGTCAGTTCGCAACGATGTATGATGTGAACAAAGGGTAATCGACTATTGTTAAATTCCAATAAACAATGCAATTCATTTACAAGAATACAATTGCTCGAGTAATTTAGAACACAAATCTCGCTTTACAAGACTAGTAAATTACCGATGAACGTTCTCCGCAAGTTAAATCACGGCTATTGGGAATCTATAGTACAGGGTCCAGATCGATCGCCCTCACCCGCATGAATACACAAAGTTTATTTTTAAGCACTGACTTCTTAATATCACTACCACGATATGGTTTGATTTATCAACGCCGAAATACCGCGACGTTAATTGACTAACGTATTTTTGAAAATATATTTCTTTGAGAATTTACTTTTGTCAAGTTTTGTGGCTTTTTTTTAGCAAAGACACTGATTTTAAAAGTAGTGAACATAATATGGAATTCGTGTTTCTCTTCATCATTGAAGAACCAATTAAGAACCAAAAGTGTCGAATTATCACGAATAGCTATATCTGTAGTCGTAATTTTTTTTTTTTGACGGTCCAAAAACCTTTTCAGAATTGACGATTACAGTTCCGTTTGTGATACAATCATGCTTGCAACTTTGTGTATGGCAAGATTCTCGTGTTTCAAGACAACGAAGATTTTATTACCACTAATACACAGCAAATAATGTGGGGAACCAGATAAGCTTAGTTGGTTCTACAAACTGTCTCAGTGGTTATACCAACATAGTTGGTTCTTCACAGTCGAAAGACAAATTGGTTCTTTACCCATTTATTGAAGAACCAAACAAAGAACCAATTGGTTTTTGGTTGCCGAAGAATCAAATAAGAAATATTTTTGTCATCATTGAAGAACCAAAAGAAGAACCAAAATTGTTAGCCAGAACCAAACGTTTGGTTCGACAACTGTGTTACAATTACTACAATTACCACAAAAGTACAACTGTCACAGTGGCGGAACCAACTAAGCTATTTGGTTCTTCCCAAGAACCAATTGGTTCCACATAAATCATTTGGGCAATTGTCTTGGTTCTTCGCGAAGAATATAATTATCTGGGGCAATTCCAAGAACAAAAAAGCCCAAGTTCCTTTTTCGTAAGGGACAAATTCAAATTAATACATATCTGATACATATCTACGAATTTCCATCCGTTATAGCTAGCAAACAATTCGGAAACCACAGGAGTCAGTCGTTTTATGGCACGATGTGCAATTTCATAAACTTAGAGGTGTAGGAAGCCGATAACTCTAAATGTTTCCTAAGTCGAGGTGACTGTTCTCGAACTGTTCAAGTAATGGTGTGAAATATTGATTGCAAAAGTTACGAAGTAAGCAAATAAATCTATATCTATATTTGCGAATGTCTGTCTGTCTGTCTGTCTGTGTTCTATAGAAATTCACAGGGTACCATCTAGATGATGCCAAAGGGGTCTACTAGGAGTAGCTTTTTACGAGAAAGATAATGGTCGGGGTTAGAATTTTATAAAGTGACGCCGTTGTTGTCAGGGGCAGAAAAGGGGGAGGGGCAGAATAAAATGTGTCGCCGATTGCCACCAAACTTAAATATAATCACCCCCATAATATGAGGAATCTAATGGCGTGGTTTAAATATGGCAAAAGTCGCGCTGTTCGCGTCAGGGTTGCCCGGAAGGGTGGGGGGGGGGCAGATTTTTTTTCTGTCGCCGATTGACACGAAACTTACATATAATCATCCCCATCATATGAAGAATCCAACGGTGTGGTTTAAATATGTCAAAAGTGGCGTCGTTTGAGTCAGGGATGAGCGGAAGGGGAGAGGGGCACCAAAATTGATAAAACTAATTTTAGCGCCGATTTCCACCAAATTGATATATATTCTTATCCATGATACGAGGAATCTAATCGTTCTAATTTAAAGACGCCATAGTGGTGCTGTTTGGGTGAGAGATGGAGAGGGGAGGGATTGGCACCAAATTTGATAAAAAAAATTGTTTAGTCGCCGATTATCACCAAACTTATAAACAATCATCTCCATGATATCAGGAATGTAATCGTGTGGTTTAAGGATATGCACAATCATTGATAAGATTGCTATTCGCCGATATCCACATATAAGTTATATACAGTCACCAGGCCATCTCCATCTCCATTTTAAGTTGTTGGGCGTTCATATTTCACAATCCCGACATATGGTGACCCACATAAGTCAATTGAACAATTATATCTTCTTAACAGTCATATTTATATGGGAATGGCAATCAAGGCATTCACACAATGAGCTAGCAAAAAGAGATAACTAGAAGAAGCATTAAATGTATATTTATCATTCTATTGAAGAGATACATTTATTCGTGCACACTGAGAGACCTCGAACCGTCAGATGATTGCATATATATAATAACAAAATTTAGTCTGTTCCATTCAATACAGTTTCCACAAAAAGTTACAATTTGTCAAGAGATATGGAAGGCCTGTTCAAAAATAGTGGTCACAGTGTGCAGTCAAATATAGTTTCTTCTGATATACAAGAAAATGCAGTTAGTAGCACAAGACTTTTCAGGATCCTACCAATACTGACATCTGATAAGGGTTTTAGAACAGACTCATCGACTGACATAAACAACTCAAAATATCGCTCTGTGCCTGGTACATGTAGCTGATATATCTGCGCAGCAACATTTCGTTTAAACTAAGAATATTTAGCCAATATATAGCACCATGAACAGAGGAGCACCTGGAAATTTCTTTGAAACATCTGTATCTTCATGGAGATATGATAGCCAGGTGTCCTCGAGATCTTAGTCCAACCCACTAGATTGATTGATACATCTCAATATGTAAAACCCAATTATCATCTTTTATCGAACTAATGTGTTTATGATGTTCATGTATCATATTATAACGTCTAATGTATACGCAGTTGTAAATAAATAAATACTTCATTATTGGTGGAACGGATTAATCGCGATAAACAGAATGACAATTGACAAGGTGAGCAACTACTTATGTTCCATGACTGTAAAAATCATGTGTTGTGATGCTATTTGAATATACAATTTATGAGAAAACGTATAACACTTTAGGCAAGAGCATTCTATATTCCCAACAAATATCCACAGCACACATTAACCTGGGCAACGCCGGGTAACCCTGCTAGTATATAATAAATACGATAAAATTCCTCACATAATTTACTTATTTTTGGAATAAATTAAATTGCTATCAAAAATATATCAAGAAAGATATATGAATAATAAAACTATGGGAAACAGCAAAAAATACCTACAATCGCTGCTGTTTTTTTTTTGGTTCTTGAGAATTCAAAAACAAGAGGTACGTCTGAATAACTAAAATAGGACAAACAATTTTGTTACAACTATACTTCAATCATCATCGTCTTCGTAGTCATCACCATCATCATCATTATCATCATCGCCATAGTCATCATCAACATCGCTGTCGTTGTAGTCATCATCATCGTCATCATCGCCGCCGTCGTTGTCATAATCTTCGTTGTCGTCATCGTTGTCATCACCAACGATGACGTCGTAGTCATCATCATCGATGTTCTCGTAGTCATCATCGTCGCGTCGCAGTCACCATCGTCTTTATTGTCGTCGCAGTCATCATCATCATCTATCGTCGTAGTCATCATCATAATCGCTGTCGTCGTAGTCATCATCATCATCATCTTTATCGTCGTAGGAATCATCATAATTGATGTCGTCTTAGTCATCATCATCATCGCTGTCGTCATCGTTGTAATCACCATCGTTGCTGTCGTCGTCGTCGTAGTCATCATTATCTTTGTCGTCGTCGTAAGCATCATCATCAACATCATCATCATGATCGCAGTCATAATAATCACCACCACCGCTGTCGCCGCCGTAGTCATCAGCATCGTTGCCGTCGTAGTCATCATCATCATCGTTGTCGTCGTCATCTTGGTCATGATTATCATCTCTCTCTATCGTCGTCGTGGTCATAATCATCATTGCAGTCGGCATCGTGATGATTGTGGTGACTACGACGACGATGATTATGGTGACGATGATTATGACGACAACGACGACAGCGATAATGATGATGGTATGATGGCTACGATGACAACATCCATGCATGATGCCGTTAATGATGACTACGACGACAACCTCGATGATTATGATGATGACTAATGATGATGATGACTTATTCGACGACAGCGATGATGATGGTGACTTCGACGATGACAGCACTGATGATATTGACTACGACGACGACGGTGATGATGATGATGATGATGATGACTACGACAGTGATGATGTTGATGACTACGACGACACAGCGATGATGATGACAACGGCTATTATGATAACTTCGACGACATGATGATGACGACGAAGACGTCACCGACGATGATGATAATGACTACGACGACGATGTCTACGACGACAATAAAGATGGTGAACACTACGATGACGACAGCGATGTTGATGGTGACGATTGCGAAGACGATGAAGATGCTACGATGACGACGATGATAATGACGCAGACGAAAACGACGACGGTTATTGAAGTTTAGGTGTAAATAATCCGTCTGTCCACTTTTGGTTCTTCATTTGTCTAGAACCAAAACAGCAGTAATTATAGGTAATTTTGGTTCCACTACTATGTTTGAACTTTGAAGCACGAAGAACCAAGTACTGGTTTTTCGGCTTGGTTCCTGTGCCTCTTTGTTTTAACTGTGTAGCTAAAACTTAAGGCCACATGGCGATAATAATTTAAGGACATAATCACATAATCATATCCAACATTGAGAGGTGAGAAACAATCGCGAACTTATTACTATATGAAGTATTTGTGAATTTTGTTGAAAATCCGAAACCGTAATCGTAACAACGAACAGGGAAAAACTACAACGAATAAAAAGAACACAAATTCTAGTGACGTAGTACCCTATTCGTAATAATTATTTGTTGTAGTTTATTATGCGAAAGGTGTCTAATTGCAACATACGAGACAATTTACTCGTGTACGGGTGGCTGATCTTGGCTATATGTAGTGAATCGAATCGTGAAGAACGAATCGTGATGTACTGAAATTTCGATGAATCGTTATATATATATAGGTCTAATTTTGAGAACTATTAATGTGGCATGTTTGGGCACCTGCATGTTGTTGACAAAATACCTCTACTTTGTTTACAACTAAACTTCAATCACCGTCGTCGTTTTCGTCGGCGTCATTATCATCGTCGTCATTGTACCATGAACTATACATGTAGTATATATGTGTATGTTTTCACCAGCGTTATATTCATCGGCGTATCTGTACAAGGCACGACAATGAAGATCGTCTGCTCTCGGTGGCTATCCATGTTGGCTTGTTTGGTGTGCGGTTTGTCGTCTCTTACAGCTGCGGAGGTATGTACTCCTTATAACTTGTCAAAATAGAGCCCAGTTCGCCATGCCCAGTTTAAACCCAAGCCTTTGGGGTCTAAGGTCATGTGTATAGGTACTCAATCCGATCAGACGGTCCCAATGTCATCAAGTTACAACAACAGTTCTTCAAAATACGCTTTAGTAATGCATGGTATAAAATTTCCAAAAACTTGTTATTTATCAACATATTGTTCAACTAAATATGGCCGTATTACCACTTGAGTATCACGACATTTGGCCGTATTACCACTTGACGTTAGAGTTATCCATCTTTGTCCGGTGTGACGACTTTTTTCTGGGCCACAAATAAGTACACATTTCGAGAAATAACAAATTTCAAAAATAGATATCTGATCACCCTGAACTTTGATGGGTGGGTTCCTAGACTCGAATCATATATTTTGACCCCCCCCCCCGAAGCTAAGGAAATAGTAATTTGGGAGCGTTAAATCAGATTATGCATATTTAAAGACATGTTATGGACTTGTTCGGGTGCGCTAAACTGTTGAGTTAGTATTCAGGCATTATGCCAACTGGAGGAATCTAGCATTCTACTACATCGTCGAAAATCTCAAACAAATCGACGGTACCACTCCATAGAAAACATCATCTGAACTACGCTCAATTGTAAATATTTACTTCTCGATTCGGGACGCAACTATCCCCGATAAAGTAACGAAAACGATTTTGCCATCGAGAGTCATTGAATTTAATTAATATATATAATGACGGTATGTGTTGTCAGTTTGGATTAAGATTTGTAAACATAACTACTTTGAGCAAGATTATCCTCCATTTCTATTTGATCACCCTACCGGAGTGTTTCACATTACTTTAATGTGTTATTGTGCACCGGCACCGCTTTGATTAGATGGTATTCTGCCTGAATGAACAGTGAACGAATAAATACACTCAGGAATGTGAGTCTTATTCCATCAGGTTTAAACTCAGTTACCGCTCATGCACTAACTCGCTCGAAACGTGGTTTGTATATTACAGTTCGCATTATGCTAATCGGAATATAATATAGCATAGATGTATATACGGTACATCTTTTTGGGCGCTTGAACCGTGTGATATTTTAGTCTGATCGCCTTAATATTATAATAGCGTTTTATCCTCTACAGTACACGAAGAGTGTGAATTAAGTAAAACAGTCCACACGTGGGTGGGCACAAAGTCCAATGTGAATCGACGTAAATACTGGAGACTGACCAGGGCTCGCCAATAATCACCGCGAACCACTGGGAATCGTCACAAAACACCTACACAACTATATATACATGACTCAGAAATAGTTTATGCCATTTCGATTTATTTTATAACAATATATTAACTATAAACATGACCACGAAAATTGTCATTTGTAGAAATTCTAGACCTACACAAAGCGATTCCCGTTGCATAATATTTAAATAAAGTGAGAGCTTCCGATGAATGGCAACAAGCCATATTTCCGACTATATCCTGAAAAGTTACCCATAATTCTGCTGTGGTTAAGGAGTCGATAATTTAGGGCATTACCACGTGGAAACACCCTAATGGTCGCTATCACTATATGGCATTGCCTAAATGGTATGTTCTAAAAAATAGAACGATAAACGATCCCACTTAATCATCTCATTTTAAAGTAAAATATTCGAATAAAATCAATATTACTTTACAGAAGCGTTTCCGGACATGGGTCTTAAATTCATATTTATTATTTTATACCCACGAAACTATTTCAAAATTGTAAAATGAAGAGATATTCCATCTTTAAACATTGTGGTTTAAATCTAAATGACCAATTGGACCTAGTGTTAATAAAACATTGAATGCACGTCGTTATGGTCATCTCATTTATACACACGGCGACATTGTTGGGACGAAAGGACGCCTCACACTCCACCGACACACGATCCTTACAATGTTATACTCTAGTTGGGATGATACGAAGTTGAGAGCTTAACGATGGTACATCTCGTCCCATGCAGCAAGTTTGATATATATTCCAGGATATAAAATAATAGATATGAATTGACAACACCTGTCCGGCAAAGCTTCTGTCAATTAATATAAATTTTATTTAAAATTTCTCATGCCATCAGTTTTGATCGATCTATTTGTAAACAAAAATCCACGCGAAAACATCAGGAGCATACCAAGAGTGAGCACTCTATCTTTTTAACGCCCCCAATTCAGGAAAATTGTGGATCAGCTGACAGATTTATCACGAATTAAGATCGAAATAAACCATGTCATTATGCCTGCATACTGCATAGACAAGTGAATGAATTTGAGCCATGGATCATGGATTAGTGCGAAATACACTCACATGCTGTATATATAAACGACGCCAACAACATGATAGTTATTATAATGAAAAGGATATATTGCATATAATCTGTTGAGTATAAAAGGAGATGGTTCCATGGCATAAATGGTCGGAGTTAGTGTGCTGTAAACCTTTAAGGCGTATATCCAGTATTCTTTGTCGAATAGGTGTGTATCGCGATATATATGATATGTTTAATACATTCACCATGTTCATTATACACAATAGCGTATTAATGTATTCGAGCAGCGTGGTGTTAGTCTATTGGGAGGATGCGAAATCGAGAACTTTACTCCGGCTGAGAGACTCGACTGCAGCAACAGAACGAGTGGGACGCCAGCTATTTTATCGGTTGGCCAGTTGTGTCTGGCACGATGTGCAAACAACGAGATGAAAAAGGCCTGGCGAGAATGCGAAGATGGTGTCTTTAGTGGCCCCTATCTGAACTGCAAAAAAGGTATTTAAAAACGAGTCCCGTACCAGGGGGGGGGTCGGAAAAAAATTTCAGGCACGTATGGCATTTTTTCCCTTTCGATCATTTTTTGTACCCACCCACCCCCACCGCCAAATTTTTTTCCGTTTTCGGCAGTTTTTTCCGAACATTTTTTGACACCCACCCCCCTTTTAACACTAAAACAGAGATTTGCGGGGGGAAATTCACTGTAAACAGCTGTATATGAATTTCTGTGCATACTATTTATCATGGATGTTAACATGGACATGTAAATAGGAATGAGTAATTTTGAGGTCATTCGGCCAAAAAAACATGGCTGCCAGCGGCCATCTTGGATTTCTAAATTTGCAACAAAATACAACACGATAACTGCCTGCAGTCAGTTTACCAGTTAGAATTACATTATTTCTCTCATTCAAACTGATTCAAAGTGGTTTTGAAACCCAACTCATTGCCAAAACACTAAAAACAAGCAGGAATTTTATTTTTTAGTTGCGGAAAAAATTGCTTGTTGGTGGCTTTGACCACCCACCCACCCCGGCATACGTGCCGGAAGAAATTTTTTCACCCCCCCCCCTGCCCGTACAAGAACAAATCTGTTTTATAGATTAACCTGTAAAGGCAGTCTCTTTGAAAAAGCCAACGAAAATCCTATATCGGAATTACGTCTCTAGAACTCTATTAAAGTTAGGTTCTGTTTTGAAGGGATTCCGTCCATTTTATTGAAGAGTGGCGCAGACTGCGCGCGATTTCATTGGTTTATGGCATGGACGATCACGTAGGAGATCAGAGGTCAATGAAGTGTTGACAATTTCCCACGCATTGTCTGACTTAACTATTGTTGGAAAACTGAATACAGGCGATATATCCATAATTCATTTTACTCATCGCAATATAGGAGACACCATCTTCGAGTGTGTTTATTAGTCAACGATAAGCATGACTGATTATATTATTTCGCTTCTAATTGTATTTATAACTATTTCTAAATACTATGATTCTCACAAATATGTACTACGCCATGAATGCACTCCATATATGGAAACGGTTTATTGCGTTATGTTGAGAATGCCGCGTCGACGATTTTTTTCGCCGGTTTTTCAAAGAGAATGTCTATATATATATATAAGTTCCAATGAAATCCCTTTGTTGTATATGCTCTCATTATCAATACTTCGTCGACAAAGAGAGACATATCGTGTTGTTTGTCGTTTTTGGAAGGTATTGCAACCAATATAATGTGGAAATGTGATGAATATAGCATAGATTAAAACGAAGGGTACTATAATATCTAAAGGGTATGCAAGATTCGTATCCCCACGATAACTGATTGGATAACAGAATGACTAGCGCTCTTGACGATGACCCGGTCAATATCTATTATATATTTTGGAAGATCTGTGTGCGTGTGTGTGTGGGGGGGAGGGTGTGTCTGTGTGTGTGTCTGTCTGTGATCGATGGACTCAAAAACGGCCGAGCCGATTTCGATGAAACTTGGTATGTGTGGGTATTTTCGGCCGGGGAGTGACATGGGCCTATTAATTTGCCCGTGTGACGTGACCTTGACCTTGAAATCGGGTCATTTCAAGGTCAAACGCCCGAATATCACGGGATGTCGATGAAACTTGGTATGTGGGGATACTTTCGTATGGGAAGTCTCATAAGCATATTAATTTGCCCGTGCGACGTGACCTTGACCTTGAAATCGGGTCAATTCAAGGTCAAATCGCCAATTTTGATGGTATTTCGACGAAATTTTATACATAGGGTTACTTGTGTCCACTGGGTGTTTTGGACGGGTCAAATCGTGACCCCGACCTGACCTTGACCTTCAAAATGATCAATTCAAGGTCAAATCGGGTAAAGCCGGATGGATTTCGACGGGTAATTTTGTCGTGTACTTTTGTTCGGGCAGTGTTTTGGACGGGTCAAATCGTGACCCCACTTGACATTGGCCTTCAAAATAGACAATTCAAGGTCAAAGCCCGGACGAAGTCGGGTCACCTTCTAGTCTATTATATATTTTGGAAGATCTGTGTGTGTGTGTCTGTCTGTCTGTAATCGATGGACTCGAAAACGGCCGAGCCGATTTCGATGAAACTTGGTATGTGGGGGTATTTTCGGCCGGGTAGTGACATAGGCCTATTAATTTGCCCGTGCGACGTGACCTTGACCTTGAAATCGGGTCATTTCAAGGTCAAGCGCTGGAAAATCACGGGATTTCGATGAAACTTGGTATGTGGGGGTACCTTCGGCCGGGGAGTGGCATAAACCTATCAATTTGCCCGTGCGATGTGACCTTTGCCTTGAAATCGGGTCAATTCAAGGTCAAATCGCCAATTTTGATGGAATTTCGACGAAATTTTATACATAGGGTTACTTTTGTCCACTGAGTGTTTTGGACGGGTCCAATCGTGAACCCGACCTGACCTTGACCTTCAAATTGATCAATTCAAGGTCAAATCGGGTAAAACCGGATGGATTTCGACGGGCACGTTTGTCGGGTACTTTTGTCCGGGCAGTGTTTTGGACTGGTCAAATCGTGACCCCACTTGACCTCGACCTTCAAAATGGACAATTCAAGGTCAAAGCCCGGACGAAGTCGGGTCACCTTCTAGTCTCATATATATTTTGAAGACCTCTGTCTGTTTGTCTGTCTGTCTGTCTGTCCTTAATACAAATCTACGATTCTCGACCGATCGGGACGAAACTTGGTACGTGCGTGTAGTTTGACCAGGCGGTGGTCGTTGTCGTATTGGCGAGCCCGTGACGCCCGTGCAGCGCATGCGCAGACGAGATCTCGGACACGGGTGGAGCTATCGACTTGAAATTTGGTATGTGAATGTATCTTGCCCCGAGTACGAATTTTATCGGGTCGGCGAGCCCGCGCGACGCCAGCTTCGCGCATGCGCAGACGAGATCTCGGAAACGGGTGGAGCTATCGACTTGAAATTTGCTATGTGAATGTATCTTGCCCCGGATACGAATTTTATCGGGTCGCCGAGCCCGTGCGACGCAACCTTCGCGAATGCGCAGACGAGATCTCGAAAAAGGGTGAAGCTATCGACTTGAAATTTGGTTTTTGAATAGCCCGGACAACGTCGGGCTGGGTAGAGCTATCGACTTGAAATTTGGTTTTTGAATAACCCGGACAACGTCGGGCTCATCGGCTAGTCTATTATATATTTTGGAAGATCTGTCTGTCTGTCTGTCTGTCTGTAATCGATGGACTCGAAAACGGCCGAGCCGATTTCGATGAAACTTGGTATGTGGGGGTATTTTTCGGCCGGGGAGTGACATAGGCCTATTAATTTACCCGTGCGACGTGACCTTGACCTTGAAATCGGGTCATTTCAAGGTCAAACGCCAGAATATCACGGTATTTCGATGAAACTTGGTATGTGTGGGTACTTTCGGCCGGGGAGTCTCATAAGCCTATTCATTTGCCCGTGCGACGTGACCTTGACCTTGAAATCGGGTCAATTCAAGGTCAAATCGCGAATTTTGATGGGATTTCGACGAAATTTGATACGTGTGGTTACTTTTGTCCACTGAGTGTTTTTGGGGGGGGGGTCGAGTCGTGACCCCCGACCTGACCTTGACCTTCAAAATGATCAATTCAAGGTCAAATCGGGTAAAACCGGATGGATTTCGACGGACACGTTTGTCGGGTACTTTTGTCCGGGCAGTGTTTTGGACTGGTCAAATCGTGACCCCACTTGACCTCGACCTTCAAAATGGACAATTCAAGGTCAAAGCCCGGACGAAGTCGGGTCACCTTCTAGTCTATTATATATTTTGGAAGATCTGTCTGTCTGTCTGTAATCGATGGACTCGAAAACGGCCGAGCCGATTTCGATGAAACTTGGTATGTGGGGGTATTTTCGGCCGGGGAGTGACATAGGCCTTTTAATTTACCCGTGCGACGTGACATTGACCTTGAAATCGGGTCATTTCAAGGTCAAACGCCAGAATATCACGGTATTTCGATTAAACTTGGTATGTGTGGGTACTTTCGGCCGGGGAGTATCAGAAGCCTATTCATTTGCCCGTGCGACGTGACCTTGACCTTGAAATCGGGTCAATTCAAGGTCAAATCGCGAATTTTGATGGGATTTCGACGAAATTTGATACGTGAGGTTACTTTTGTCCACTGAGTGTTTTGGGGGGGGGTTCGAGTCGTGACCCCGACCTGACCTTGACCTTCAAAATGATCAATTCAAGGTCAAATCGGGTAAAACCGGATGGATTTCGACGGGCACGTTTGTCGGGTACTTTTGTCCGGGCAGTGTTTTGGACTGGTCAAATCGTGACCCCACCTGACCTTGACCTTCAAAATGGACAATTCAAGGTCAAAGCCCGGACGAAGTCGGGTCACCTTCTAGTATAATATATAGGTCGAAACAATGAATGGAGCCGCCGAATAAAGTGTTTGATATACCACTTTTGCGGTTAACTGATAGACATCTGTAATCATGGAATAGCGATCTAGTTAGCCATTCACTGTCGGTCGCCGACCAGAGTTGATGTAACCTGCTGTGTCAGACTATTGGGCAGGATTTCATTTTTGATTGATTGATTGTTTGTTTATTTCACTCAATGTCAGGGGGGGGGTCATCCACTTTTTTCCATACATTAGGCCGGGGTGGGTGGGTGGTTCAGCTGCGAAAAAGTCACTTTTTTCCTGAGTGGTCGCAATTTTTTCCTCTTACAACATTTCTTCAATATAAATGCCTCAAAGTGTTCAGCATCATTGTTAAGGTGTGTATGACACTTAGGGCAGTGCTTAGGGTGTAGTTAGTGTGGATATAGGCATGATGCTTCTCAGAAATCCATATTACGATCCAAATCTCAGGAATTCGCCTTTTACATCCGATCGCATTGCCATGTACCAATGCTACTGGTTCCAGATGAAAATGGACAGTTATGTAGCACATGAATAAACTTTAATGTAAATAAAATGAAAAAAGCTATTCATTTATAGCATTAATTTTACTCATTATACCTGATCAGACCAGATGACCCAGTCAAAATTGTATCGGAACTTGGCATGGGACTGTAGACTGCAACAATGCATATCACTGAGACAACAATCTTGAGATGGTGGGACCCAGATAAAAGATTGGGCGAGCATACATAGAACTTGAATGTGTAGATATGGAGAAGGCTGCTAAGTGGAATAAACAAAATCAGAACAGATGAGTGAAAAGAAGGGAGAGAAAATATAATATAACTTAATATATATGCAAGTCTAAATATAATGTGCTGGTCATCAGCAAAATGATCGAAGTCTGCAGAAGGCGAATTTGGCGATACTACCCGGTATAGCATCAACACATTCAACCTCTAACAATCTCATTCTATTTTGGTCTCGACCAACCATGGAGAACTAGCTGCAGATGAGGGTCACATATGGTGAATTTCGTAATCCTATAGCCCACTATGCTGGGTAGCATCACTAAACTCACCCTCCTTGGAGCTTATTCTGCCGACTGCATATGACCATCTTAATTTCAAGTTTCTATTTACACGCAGTACATGTATGTGTCTGAGTGTTTGACCTGTGTCTGGCCTTAGCACAGTACCTAGCCCATGATCTCAGCTCATGGAAATGAAAATTAGTTTTGTGATACATAGTTGATTTCAGCTGAATACCTGTATTGTTGGAGAGTTAATTGCCAGGTGGTGTTGCCCTAATAAATTTTTTTTAAATCATAATTGACATAAATTCATGTGATACTATGGGACACATCTAAAGTTACACTTGCTGTGATGAAAAGAAGGTACACTAATGCTTTTATACTTGTTTACATGTATAATGAGCTACCTTAGACAATATTTGGGGAAGAAACAATCAATAATTTACTGATCAGCACATGTATTCTGGGTGTTATTTTGGATTTTTCCAAGTTTTTTTTTAGAACCTGTTTCGTGTTATTACAAAAGACTGGAATGACTTAGAAGAACCAGAAATGGAAATAGGGTAACTGTAATACTGATCATCAAGCTTAAATGGTGTGATATTACAGATTTGGAGGTAAAAAGGGGGTGGGTACCCCGCATGAAATTGGAAAAAATATTTTTTCCTTCAAATAGGGGGGTGGTGGGTACCCAAGAGCCGGAAAAAAGTTTTTTCAGCCTAATGTCATGGCACTTTTTTCCGACCCCCTGTCAATGTCACAATTAAGTGGCGAATACAGAGTATTAAATAATTAACATATATACATATATTTACAAAAGGGGGCCACTGTTGTCTGGCCTGCCATTTTCCTATGGCAGAGGTGCATATTTGTACTATCATCATCATCATCATCATCATCATCTTCATCATCATCATCACCATGCTCATCATTATCATCATCGTCGTCATCATCATCATCATCACCACCATTATCATCATCATTGTCATCACCATCATCATCATAATGATGATGATGATCATTATCATCATCATTATCATCATCATAATCATCATCATAATCGTCATCATAATCATCATCATCACCATCATCATCACCATCATCATAATCATCATCATCATCATCATCATCACCGTCACCATTATCATCATCATCGTCACCATCACCATCCTCATAATAATCATCATCATCGTCGTCGTCGTTTCATCCTCATATTCATCTTCATCATCATCATCATCATCATCATCGTCGTCGTCATCGTCGTCGTCTTCATTATCATCATCATCATCGTCTTCATCGTCGTCGTCATAGCCGCCACAATCACCACCACCATCATCATCATCATTACCATCATCATAACATCATAGTCATAATCATCGCCATCATCATCGTTATCATGATAATCAAAATCTTCATCATCGTCGTCGTCGTCGTCATCGCTATCATCATCTCAAGCATATATATCACCATCATAATCATCGTCCCCACCATCATCATCATCATCACCATCATCGTGATTATCGCCATCAGACATCATCGCCATACTAATCATCTTCACCACCACTGTCATTTTCGTCATCATTATCAACATCATCATCGTCGGTTTCGTTATAATCATCGGCAGCATCACCATCAACATCATCATCATCATCATCATCATCATCGCCATTCGAAACAGTATCATCATTACCACCACCACCACAGTTATTGTCATACTCCATATTATATCGCATTTTCGCTATTTCTGTCGTAATATATGTCATCACCGTAATCATGATAAGCATATGTAGTTATAAATTGCCGCTGTCAATTAGTTAATTCCTATCAATAATCTTACAACCCAACTTCACAAAGATTGCAAACTGCTTTAGAACATTCGGGTCAGCACTCGTGAGTAATTTCACTAATTTAGTTTCAGTTGGTTCCGTGTGGTAAGTTTTGGGCAAATATTTTCGTCTTAAATGTGTTCCGTGCATTCTAGTGCAAAGTGTAATTCGTCGCCTATCGCCGTCTTGCATTGCTGGCAGATATTTGTATTCTTACTTTTCTTGTTTTTCTTTTTGGCTTTACCCCACCTTACACTTTCAATCTGCAGTCTATGATTAGCAGTGCGTATCTTAACAATATATGTCATCAAACTGTTTGTCGTAATAGTCATATATGCTTCCATTCCGAAATTCGTTTTAAACAACCCATAGAACTTTCCGCGATCTGATGACTCAATCGTGTTCTTCCATTGTTCAACAAATTTTGTTCTACGAACTTCCATGAATATATTCAACTCTAGTTTACTTAAAGAGTGTTGCGAGTCCCAGATGGACCCCACCCTAGACAGGATAGCGTGCTTCTGACACATGTGATCCATTTGATCGTCTTACCGTTCAAATAGGAACTTTGTTCGATGAAATAGAGAAGTTTATATAACTTTTGCGCTAATATTGAGCAATCACCTTTCACTAATCGCGACCAGAACCCAAGCATTCTCTTTTTCGCTGAAATCGACAAGGGGTACCTTCCAGTTTCTCCGTAAACCATATAGTTTGGTGTACTCGACTTCATGTGTAAGACATATTTCATAAACTTTAAATGAACCCCTTCTATGCATTCGAAATTCTCGAACCCCCAAACTTCGCTACCATACAAAAGTATTGGTTCAATTGTACTATCAAAAAGTCGAAAAGCAACAGCAGGACCTAAGTTAAGGTTCCCGATTCGCTGTAGTAGACCAAACATTGCTCTAGTACCTAATGTTTGCATACGTTTTATGGATCTGCAAAACCTTCCGTTGGTATAGAAATGTATTCCTAAATAACAACAGTTATCTACTATTTCAATATTTTCCCCATTGAGTTCAAATTTCATGGTATCAATGTCATTCGCTTTGCGATTATAGAATATAAGAATTTTTGTCTTATCTACGTTTATTGATACATTCCACGCATCAGTGTAATCACTGTAAGCACTAAGAGCTCTTCGCATTTCCTCTGGGCTTTCTGAGATCAAAACCGTGCCATCTGCATACAAAATACATAATATGCGTAAGTAGTCACCGAATTGAGCAAAAAATGTTTCATCAACAAATGGTAAACCTTCTATACAGCAATCTTTTAAGAAGTCTTCTAGATCGTTGACAAACACCGAAAAGAGCAGAGGCGAAAGACCTGCGCCCTGCCTTACGTCGATATTACACGCGAACAAATCGGATACTGAGCTTCCTATCTTCACACATGACTTTATTCCGTTGTACATACTTCGAATAACTTGGAAAAACTTGCCACCAATTCTATTCTTAACAAGTTTCACCATCAACCCTTCCCTCAATACCATATCAAATGCTTTTTTCAAATCGATAAATGCGCAGTAGAGTCTTTTATTTCTAGTAAGATAAATTTCTATGAGAGCATATAAAATAAAAATGTAGAGTGATGTTCCCTGAAACCACTTTGGCAGTCTTTTATCATACATGTACGGTCTGCAAACGCCTTAAGTCGGTTATTCATTATACCAGTGAATACCTTGCTTACACAGCTTAAGAGTGTGATTCCGCGATAAGAGTCCGCTTTACTCACATCACCTTTCTTTTTGTATATTGGTAGAATAGACCCATGGGTCCAGCTCTCCGGATATATTCCCGTATCGAAAATTGTATTGAATAGCTTTATATAGACAGGCAACATTATATATCTCGTTTCTTTAATGTATTCATTTAACACTTCGTCCACGCCAAGAGCTTTTCCATTTTTCATATTTTGAATTACTTTTAGAATCTCCTCTTTCTCATTAGGCGTATCTAAACCTTCGTCGGGACATTCGGTCAATAAGTCATCTATATGTAAGTTTAATGTCGATTCTTTGTCTCCAGATTCGTTCAAAGTTTTGAAGTGGTTATAAAATTCATCTGGAGGGACTTTAAGTTCATTGTCATTACCCCCTTTACACGAGTACTCGTTTAAAGTTTTCCGAAAGTCCTTTGACGATGATACCCTAGGCAACTTCTCAGAAACTTTATCGCCTAACCTTGAAATTTTCATATTCATAGTTTTTCGGTAATCTCTCTCCGCCTTCCGCATATTCACCCTGTTGCGTTCATTCCTAATCCATCTTTTAAAAGTATTTTCTGCGCTCGCGACATTCGTCGTCAAACCATGGCCTATTACCCTTCGATCGGTTATTTTTATTCTTTTTCCTACCCATCCAGGGGGGGGTGAAAACAAATTTTCCGGCACGTATGCCGGGGTGGGTGGGTGTTCAAAGCCACCAACAAGCAATTTTTTCCGCAACTGAAAAAAAAATTTCCTGCTTGTTTTTTTAGTGTTTTGGCAATGAGTTCGGCTTCAAAACCACTTTGAATGAGAGAAATAATGTAATTCTAACTGGTAAACTGTCTTCAGGCAGTTATCGTGTTGTATTTTGTTGCAAATTTTGAATTCCAAGATGGCCGCTGGCAGCCACGTTTTTTTGGCCGAATGACCTCAAAATGACTCGTTCCTATTTACATGTCCATGTTAACATCCATGATAAATAGTATGCACAGAAATTCATATACAGCTGTTTACAGTGAATTCCCCCCCCCCCGCAAATCTCTGTTTTAGTGTTAAAAGGGGGTGGGTGTCAAAAAATGGTCGGAAAAAAATGCCGAAAACGGAAAAAAATTGGCGGTGGGGGTGGGTGGGTACAAAAAATGATCGAAGGGAAAAAATGCCATACGTGTCTGAAATTTTTTTCCGGCATTTTCAGCACCGAATTGCTTTATTTTTGGCAGTAGTTTGTTTTTATATTCGCATGATTTGTCTACATTTTGTTTATCGCGTCTGGTAGTCAAAATCATTCGAACCAGACTATGGCAGTCGGAGAATAAAGATGAAAATCGGAGAACGTCAAAATTGTCAATCATCGGTAACAAGAAGTGCGATCCAATAATATAGTCTACCACGCTAGCGTTACGACAGGTTAACTTCCCAACTCCTTTATCGTTTCCAAATCGACCGTTCAAAATCAACAAACTATTGTCCTTGCATAAGTGCAGAAGACTGTAACCATTCTGATTAACATTATGATCCTGAGAGTATCTCTTTAAAATTGATTGATCTAGGTTAGTTTCAACAAGACGCCCTAGTGATGTATTTGTTTCCGGCAAGTGTGTTGTTTCAGACTGAATACACGGCTGGTTGTAGTCCGAATTAGTTGCTGTGCGGGAGTTAAACTCACCTAAAAGAATGACACATTCAGTGGCTTTCTTAATTCGTTTAAGGTCCCTGTCTACGTCTACATTCCAATCGCATTTTGCAAATTTTGTATTAGATGGCGGAATATATACAGCACCAATCAAAATATGACAGTCGCCTCTAGTGTATCTTAACCAAATTACATTTTCACATTCATTTGGGATAATTCTACAGTATGATTCGATTTCGCGTTTTACTGCTAAAACTATTCCCCCTGAAATCCTTCCGCCGAAAACTTTTGTTCTCCCCTTCGTTGGAAATACTTTGAAACCTGAAATATTCGGTACCACTCCATCGGCCGTCTTGGATTCAGTTAAACAAATAATGTCATTTTTGCTAATTAGCTCGTTAAATTCGGGATATTTCGACCTATTATTTAAACCACATACATTCAGGGCTAGTAATTTAAGTTTTAATCTCTCATGATCGTAGCCGTCATCATCTCTGTCAATATCGTCGTCGTCCTCACCATCTTCGTCATCGCCATCATCGTCATCGTCATCATCATCATAACTATTTCTAAATACTATGATTCTCACAAATATGTACTACGCCAGGAATGCACTCCATATATGGAAACGGTTTATTGCGTCATGTTGAGAATGCCGCGTCGGCGATTTTTTTCGCCGGTTTTTCAAAGAGAATGTCTATATATATATATAAGTTCCAATGAAATCCCTTTGTTGTATATGCTCTCATTATCAATACTTCGTCGACAAAGAGAGACATATCGTGTTGTTTGTCGTTTTTGGAAGGTATTGCAACCAATATAATGTGGAAATGTGATGAATATAGCATAGATTAAAACGAAGGGTATACTATAATATCTAAAGGGTATGCAAAATTCTTATCCCCACGATAACTGATTGGATAACAGAATGACTAGCGCCCTTGGGGTGTATCTCCTCCCTATATATGTTGGCAACATTTGTCAACTTTAATATGATTAATTTCTTTATTGGTGGGGAACTTGTTGCATGTCATCCTTCTTTCGGTCAAAATTTGCAAATTCCGCCCATCAGTTGGAAAATTTCAACACTATGGGATCAAGTTGGGTTGGAAATTTTCAACAGATGGAAAGCTAATAGTACCGGTCGAAAATGTTTACCTCAATAAAAAGGGTTTGGTCTGTTGAAGGGGCGCATTTTGTAAATTTAACGTGTACACCCCTAACGGACATACTTTATTGTCCTTTCAAGAGGTTCATGACTGGAGCTGCGTTAGTGTAGCAATAAAGATCATGTTAAAGTGTATTCTCTTACTTATGCGAGTCTCCTATAGGGAGCCTCACATATATAAGACAATGCACTGGCTTACAAGGTCGAAATAAATATTGTTAGACCAATGTATGCTCTTATATATGCGAGGCCGTTGTGTATATCATCAGCCCTACATGTTACATGTTCATAAATTAAATGATATATTCACGCATATCTACGTGTATATACGAACATCTTATTGCAGGATATACTGTAATGATCGACAATCCCGTAAAGATCTTGAGAAAGAAACGTGGATTAAGGCGGCGACTCAGACGAGTCAGACTCCGAAGAGCTTTCAGATCCGCTGGGAGGTTCCTTGGCGGAGCGGTAAAAACCGTTATTGAGACAGTCCATTTAATCAGTGGTACCACTGCAGCCTTCAACGCGATAGGAAGTTTGGCTTGTAAAGTTGGATTATGTAAAATGGTTTGCGTGGCAGCGAACGTTGGGACAAGTCTCTATCTGCTGCCAAGTTCCACCAAGAAATTCTGCCCGACTAACCGTGAGTGTCCATTGTTTAATCGATCGATGGTCATTTGCAGAATGAGGTTCCAAGACTCAGACTGAAGTTCCCAAATGGTGAATATTGTGATGTTCAACCTTTGGTAACCTCGATTATGCATTCCGTCGTTTGCCTATTTGGGGATATATAGAAACTAAATTAAAAAAGAAATATAATTTTTGTGAAGAAGTTTCTTTTGTTGATAATAAAAATACTTTCCATAGAATATGAGGCTAAGTAAAATGAGGTTCTCAGTGGTGTTATTTAGTGACGCTAGCGCGGGGCCTCATTCTGCTTAGGCTTTGTCCTCAAGGAAGTATCTATAATCTCAACTTGACACTGTTTATGTTACTTTTTCCTTTCTGTTCAGTTTTTATATTCCCTAATTTTCGGAAGATAAATGCATAATCGTGGTGACTAATGGGTGAACATCGTCAACTTCAACTGGGGGAACTTCAATCTAATCACAGGTCTACCATAGCTATTGAAGCTCAGCAGAATGAGGTTCCCAGAGGGTGAATTTTGTGACGCTATCCCGACGTGCTGGATAGCGACACGAAATGCACCCTATTGTGACCTCATGCTGCAAAAATGTCCAGCACCATATTCTCGGGCCTGAACGGAATTGACATCGATAAACTCACTTGGTCCCTGTTGGGTTGTATATCCTTTCTTTCTTCGAACCACAAACTATTTTCAAAATTCCAATAAACAGTTCCAGCATCCAGCTTCCACCTCAAAATTGATGTCATCAGAACGAGGAGCAATTTGTCTGCGAGAAATTTGGACCTTGGTCATCATCATATTTAGCCTCGAATCTTCTTTAATATGCCTAGCAGACAACCTCCACTTTCTTTTGACATCCATACAGTTATGCAACACCTTCATTGTGTGTGGAAATTATATGACAGATAGGTTGTAAGCCATTATTTCTTTCACTCTGCGTATGTTGACAAACGGAAAGGCTGTAAGGTCCGTCAGCCAGTGCTCCATTCTGACTTGTTATTGTCATCCCGGAGGGCTAGGCGTGATTTTCGTTGACCCGGGCAGATGTGTTACCTTGTCAGGCACCCACTTACCTGTATTGGTTAACGAGCTTCACATTCTGTTTAAAGATGGTCGAGCTCTCGTCCCAGCAAGTTTTATATATTCCAGGGTATAAACTAACAGTTATAAATCGAGGACAGATGTCTGGAAAAGTTTTTGTCAATTAATATAAATTTTATTTATAATGTCTTATGACATTCGTGGGACAGTTTAGGGACTAATTTTAGAAGAGAAATCAATGCGAATGTAAATGGCGTGAAATATTATACTCTCATATTGTTCGTAAACGGTTGGGTTTTGTTCTATAAATATACTAATGCTTTCACAGCTTAAGTGTTACAGCATTGCAGTGACTCCATTAGTTTGAATGTGTGTTCACAACCACTACGGCAGATTTAACCCATTCTATGCTAAATATTTGACGAGTAGTTATCCCTTAGGAAATTCTCATAGATAACAAGTTCAACGAACTACCATATACATGCGGATCGTTTATTGAACTTAATAAAAATTATTACCTAAACACTTCCCATCAATGAATCTGAATTCTTCTGCACTTGTGTTATATTTTCGTGTGCCTGTCGTCTGCTCATGTATCGTTGTTATTCATCCAAACGAACAGCAGACCAACCCAATGTAAACCTTTATAAGTGATCACGTTATCCATTCAGTATAGAAAATGATTTTCCTGAAGATATAATGTTCTCAGGGTCCGTGACCTCTTGTTACATCATAACAAATATATTTTAACACATTTTGTTTTTATTTTCTCCTAAATAATTCTGAAAACCATATAGCATATACAAATGTATATGTATAATATTTACCTACATTGTAAATATGTCAAGGAATGTCATTTCGATTAAAATAAACAAAATAATTATAAAATTTATGTGGAATAAAATGTCTAGATGGATATTCGGCTACTGGGTTGAATGAAAACTCTGTTTTGTTGCTAATGTCCGGCGTCATAGCCTTCTTCAGTTGGACGAAACAGGTTACATTTCGTAAAATTGTTCAACACATATCGTCTGGAGCTGAAAGTTACCAATAAAAGTGTTTTCATTACAAACGGACCGTATACACAATTTCAAACAAGACCACTTCCCATTCAAAACGTCATTTATAAACTACAATATGACTAAAACAAGTGAAAGAGGTTTCTTTCAAAATTTGTCTGAAGTCCTACCACGTGGCTAGTCTCCATTTTGGATTGTCCACTCTACCTTAAAATTGCTCCAGACCAACTCCAAAGTTTACGAAATTCTATTTGCACCCCCCCCCCCCCCCCCCCCCCCACCGTTGGGGTCGAAACTTTCCTACCGGTAGCTCAAGCTGTCCGAATTTTGAGAATTTCCAACATGACACCCCCCTTATAATGTTAAAAAATCTCCAACTGATGACGTTTTCAGACCAAACTGGTTGGAAAATCACAAAATGAGAAGACAATTTCAACCTATATGTGGTTAACATGGTCAACGCTTAAAAACTCAGACAACTCCAATGCGTTTTACAATGCCCCAACGGGGCCACAGTGCCATGCATCACTGGTCTTTTATTGTAATGCCTGCATAGCGATTCCTTGATAATTTCAATACCTCCGCGTTGACATTAATAATTTTGTGTTTACACCCAGCCTCACTTCTTCTACACCATATATCGGATATTTCAATGACTTATGAGCTGAAAATCACAGTGGGAATTGGCAAGATATCCGCACATGTCATAATATATAGATAATGCAAAATTCTGACAATTTAGTTCGAATTATCGAGGGTTTTATTACGTGCACTGATCTGTTTCATTCACAGTACCTGACTATTTAAAAGGATATGTATATACCCGGCGCCATCTACACACATTCGACGGCCTATACGTCGTGTGTAAGCTGGGTCTACCCACTTGACAGACTAAATGTTAGCATTTGCATGTGTAATTATCAAGCAATGAACCTCTTTGTATGAGTTAGCACATTTGAATAGCTAAGAAATGCAACAAAACCGCTCGAACCCTCTTTGGCATCACATCGAATCCTCCACGCTTACAACGGAATCATCGGATCAATTACGCCGTGTGATACTATAAAAGTCGAATGTGTTCACAGCTTGTCAAGGGAACAGGTGAATTGTGTATTGGCCTCCACCCATAGGAGAGTATATGTACATTATTTCAGGTATTTACAGGCAAGATATATGATTATAAACATAACAGTATGGTATATTTAATTATATATAAATACATGAATGTAATAAATATAGTACGGTAATTGCAGCGGTAATTGATATGCTTTAAGCTCTGATCCATTGTACACAACTGTACATTATATACTGTTGTGGTTTTATGATATATCACACGCATCCGGATAGCATGTACCTCAGTAGTCCGTGCGGAAAATAACATATTGTGGACGAGGTAGTCAGTTATGGATGACATAGATAATAAAACAAAGAAGATAAGGTAATTTAGCTATTGTCTTATTATCGGATCGATTACGTCGTGTGATACTATTGATTCGTGTGTGTTCACAGCTTGCGAAGGGAACAACATCCCAACATTCCCATCATGCCCAGCGGCAATAACTAAATTCGCAGACAGGAACAGCTTCTCGACCAAGGTGGAATGGCCAGCACCAGTCGCACATGATCCAGAAGACGGTGCTATTACGTACGTAATTTATAAATTATATAATTATACCCCGTTATAACGAAGTTATTAGGGTATATAGGAATCAGCTTGTCCGTCCGTCTGGACGTCCGTCCACCCCGCCTGTCTGCAGGGATGTCAACCCGTCTGTCCGTTGAAATAACTTTGTCCTAGTTTGTATTCCTGCATTTGTTCAGTCAACCTTACTTCATATATTGTGTACCATGATAACCAGTGCACATCCGATTATAATGACCGTTCTATCTGTTAGTGGAGGTAACCTCGTATTTCTGCTTAGTATTTTTTCGCAACATGCACAATTTTGTCCAATATTGTATTCTTACATTTTCCGGTCAAGGTTTTTGAAACTTGGCACATCTATTTATCACCATGCGAACCTGTGCATCTGCGATTAGGAACTCGACCTAATTGATTTAGTGGACTTTTCACCATGTTCGACTTCTCACATACGAATGAGATTCCACGGAATATTATAGTAAAGCTATTGAAGATTCGCCTTTATAAACCAGAGAGGTGACGAATTCATAAACGCTCTTTATCGCCGGCGATTTTTATCTGTTTTAGGAGCGTGCGCTTCAATTTTTGTTTATCGATATGTGGCTAATCTAACTCAGTTGCTAAGGTGCATGGTACATAAACCGAGATTTGCGAACCACGCAAATGGAAGTTATAAACTGCATCGTTTGTCTCAGCAAGTTAGTCATGTGCTATATCGAGTGGTTTCCCCGTGAAATTAATTATTACGCGCGCCGCGTGTATACTAATGTGCAATGTTTTGTTTCGCCTGGGCGCTGCCATAGCGCTGGGGTTCTATTTATATAATGTTAATTATTGAGACACATTGAAAGTTGTAGTGCGACACCGCCCCGAGCTGTAGTGCGACCCCGAGGCCGAGCCAGGTAAAAGGTGTTGTTGAGAATTTCAATTTCGTTCCTTGGCGTTTACATTATGTCAATTATGTTGATTTTTGGTTTGTGATAAGCTATGCCAATTACAAATGACAGAAATGAAAAAGATTCTATAATTACAATCATGGTTATATAATAGATGATCTTGATCGTATTACCATTTCTGACTATGGTTTTCCGTGTCTGTTTCGTCTATTCCCCACCCATAAAACTGACAGCGTCGTGATGTGACCAAGCTGCTAAATCGACAAAAAATCACAAAAACTAAATCAAATTTTAATCCAAGAATGAAAGCATTTGAAAATTATGAATTGTGATTACTTTCAGTCCTGTCCTCACGATTGGCCGCCCATCTGGGAGCACATTTGAGAGGGGATATCATTCAGAAGTCTATTCTGCCACCGACGGATGCGGGGCAGTCAATTTCTGTGGATTCGGGGTCGAAATTAAAGGTGAGAAGACATGGCCTATATGCCATTATGTCTGCATGGGTTATTGGACGACAGACTGAATGATATTTGGAAAATAGAGGCTCGATCATCTACAGTCTAAATAAAATTAGACAGTGTTTCATTTCAATCAACTTACGGTCTAAGGATTCTCATGGTTAAAATTATTTCAAACCAGATAAATATATAGCCAGTACGCAACGAGCGATGATTTGCTTGACCAATGAATAGCTTCCTGCAATTCCAATTAATATTCACTTATTCATATATACAAGCCACACCCGATGTAGTAAATTCCAAGCGCTTATTCTAAATAACGAGATGACCCAACATGACCGCGGTACAGCTAAATGAGATTTATTTTTGCGTACATATCGCTATATTTTCATTACATTGTTCATTATTATATAGTATTATGCATGTATAGTGGAGCAATTAACCTTGAGAGCATTGTACATGTATAGCACGGAAATTGGTTAGAGGAAGAGTGACTGCTCTTAAATGTTTACATGACATCAGGAGCACGTGTGTAGATATGTGTGTGTGTGTATCGCAATAATAAACATTGCCTTATTAATATTAATCAGATAGAATCCCGGTGTCTTCAGACGTAGATGAAAGTAATGAGACGGAGTCTGGATATTTATCAGACGGGATTATCTATAGTATATCCGAATGTCCAGTCGAGAGTCAATTTTAGCTGACATAAAACACAGATTTGAAATATGTAAGAATGAACTTCTTTCATACTGATGAACAATCCAGATAAATCTCCATAATTTAGACTTATAAGAACGTTTTTCTTTCTGTATAAAAATAGTCCTCGACTGAGAACAAACCCACACCCCATTGACACGGTTCGTGTTAGTGAAGATTCATGCACGTGTACTTTGCCGTGAACACAATGCTAATTCCCAAGCCGACATTATAATAATGTTCTTATTTGTAGTGACCACTTGCTTCAATGATTTGAGGGATGTCATGAATGGATATTATAGATGTAGTGACCCGGAAGTCATCTTTGGAACAACGTGTAATATCACCTGCTTTACTGGCTTCACACTCGAAGGCCAAAAGACAATTGAGTGTATGAATACTGGGATATTCGATACAAGATTCGGCACTTGTGAAGGTATGTCGGCATATGACGAAAAAGTTACCGAGCGAAAGTTTCGTCCTAAATGACAAAATTATTAAAGGGGTACTAGTCCAGTGCATTTATGAGAAAAAAGTGCCAAACCTCAAACTAATTGCAACACAATGTTTCTTAGCAGGATTATGTCTATTAACCAATTATAAACAACATACTAAAAATCATAAAGGATCAAGAGAGGCGAAATAGGTAATTTTTTTAAATAAATGTGTTAAAATTTGGTAAAAGACTCAATTTATAGCTTTACAAGGATGTTTTTAAAAAAAACTTCATTTCACATGTCCTTCCATTCATATATACATTTTGTTGAGTGCACGATCATGATTACAGAACAGAACACATTTTTCAGATACGTTGAGTATTTTTTGAGTTATGTGCCTCCAAAATTGGGAGTTTGTCTAATTTCGGAGCCTCAATTTCCAAGAATTATCTAAAATCCATTTTTTATGGTCTAGTATTTTAAAACTAGAGAAAGTTGAAGGGATATTTTGCTGTTGTATTAGTTTCCTCACTATATTGTGCACAAAAAATTATCACTTCATGCATCTATGATCGAGAAGACAAACATATTCTTAAACAAAATGTGTGTCCCATTGTATGGAGGACTGCCAAATTTGCATTGTGACACAGAACTGGCGTGATGAAATACCATATTTGAAGTCATAAAACTCAATAAATTGATATCCATATGCCCTGTATTTCTCATAACCTCTTAAGTGTACTAGAATAAATAGACTGTGCTGGAGGTGCTAAACACATTTGTGCCAAAATCAACTTATGGCCCTGCGAATCCTTAGTATTGAATCTTTTCCCAAAAATGCCATTTTGGACTATTTTGGGGTGTTTTTTGTCCATTTTTTTGGGGGGGGGGGGGGTTTTGGCACAAATATTAAACAACAATGAATACAATTAGTGTTTAATGTGTAAAATCATTTGAACGTTCCTCCTAAAACACTTAGTGTTGGAAAAATTTCACATATTTTGCAAGAAACTGACTCCAAATTTGAACATTGATAATGGGGTAGGTGAATTCACAAAAGGCTATGATCTTGTCACCATATTCTAGTCATTGGAGACAATGGGTTGTTTTATTCCAGTTTGTGTAGATTATTCTTGCATAATAAAAAGCTTAGTACTTTAGTGGAGGTTTATTTAAAACTTTATGAGCATGTTGTATAAAACAACGCCGAAATTTTGACTCACCATTTCGCCATCGAGTTGCAACAAAAAAGATTGTAGCTCTAAATATGAACATCAAAACAGGAAGCAGTATACTTTGTATCAAAGAATAATGTTTGTAGGAGCTGGTGACAGTAAAGTTTGATGCAACAAGGTCCATGTTTTCTGAGATTTTGTCGATATGTTTTCCCCTACCCCATTTTTCAAATATTCAAATTTGGCGTCAGTTTCCAGAAAAATGGGTGAAAATTCAGTGATATTCTTTGACATATCCAATATAAGGCTATTATTTTAACACTAAGGTGTTTTAGGATGAAAGTTCAAATGATTTTACACATTAAACGAACATTGTTTTTACTATTTTTACACAAAAATCTTTAAAATTTGACAAAAACGCCCAAAATAGCATTTTTATAAAAGAGTCAATTCTCAGGATTCATAGGGCCATTATTTTCTACACCATGCTATTGGAATTTCCTTCATAGTGTATACTTAAAGGCACGCGAGGCCTTAATTGTCGAAAATATTCATATTTGTTCCAAACACTGTAAACAGAAAAACATTAAAACGCATACAGTTCCGTTCATATATACCATGACCATCGTGTAAACAGCATGTTATCGTAAAGACATACTATATTTTACCTAAGCAAGAGCCTGGTTGTGTTACAGAAGACCGCACAATGCTACTGGCTAATCACACACAAATGGCATAAACGCTCTTTATTAGTTCCATATCAGGAATTCACCAACAAAGAACGCTCTTTATGTTTACCATCATAATATAAACAAACGCCAGAAAAGTAACTTTTTAGAGAGACATAAAGCTCGAGCTCGGAGACCAACCACCCACCGATAGAGGGTAGGCTGCAGGCCGGAGCAAACCCTCGCTTCCCTCATTAATGTAATGTAAACATCCGGTAACATACAGGTTACTGGGTGCAAATACCGTGCTTGCATCAGCTGGCGGTATCGTTAAGCCGCCAATTCAAAATGGTGTTGTGCGGTTGAAAACTGTTCTCATTGCGTGTTCTTTTCTTAATATTTAAAAAGTGGACCTTTGATTAAGTAATTTTTAAAACAAAACAATAACATTATTCCATTAATGAACAATTAAAATGTTAAACCAATAAACATTTGTACTGTGCACTTATATTTGCCAACTGGGATCCAGCTCCATCTTGGAGGTCCAGTAATACTTTTCATCAAATGAACATCCCTATGACAATTTATTCCAGATTCCCATGGTTATAAAAAGGGAATTAGGGGTCCTTGGGGGGCTTGCTTCCCTTATATGGTGTACTTATTGACATGAAATTGGGGGGAAAACCCCTATTTTAATATCATCAGCATCCCTGGCCCCATGAATTTGTGTCTCCACCCGGAGCTGTAGTAATTTTTATTAAAGGGACATCTCCTGCACATACACATATAAGACCCATGGTCATAAAAAGGGAATTAGGGGTTACAGGGGGCCTGCTTCCCTCATGTGGTGTGCCTATATAGACTCGAAAATTGAAGAAAAAACATATTTCCTAATGCATATCAGCATACATGCCCCATGAAAGTGTGTCTCCACCCGGAGCTTTAGTGTATTTGATAAAAGGGACATCTCCTGCACAGATATATACAAGTTCCATGGTCATAAAAATGGAATTAGGGGTCCCTGGGGGCTTGCTTCCCTCATATGGTGTACTTATTGACTCAAAATTGGGTAAAACCCCCTATTTTCATATCATCAGCATCCCTGCCCCATGCACGTATGTCTCCAGCTCGGAGCTCTGGTGTATTTGAATGAAGGGGCATCTCCTGCACATATACATATAAGATCCATGGTCATAAAAAGGGAATTAGGGGTTACAGGGGGCCTGCTTCCCTCATGTGGTGTGCCTATATAGACGCGAAAATTTAAGAAAACACATATTTCCTAATGCATATCACCATACATGCCCCATGAAAGTGTGTCTCCACCGGAGCTTTAGTGTATTTGATAAAAGGGACATCTCCTGCACAGATATATACAAGTTCCATGGTCATAAAAAGGGAATTAGGGGTCCCTGGGGGCTTGCTTCCCTCATATGGTGTACTTATTGACTCAAAATTGGGTAAAAACCCCTATTTTCATTTCAGCAGCATCCCTGCCCCATGCAAGTATGCCTCCAGCCCGGAGCTCTGGTGTATTTGAATAAAAGGGCATCTCCTGCACAGATACATATAAGATCCATGGTCATAAAAAGGGAATTAGGGGTTACAGGGGGCCTGCTTCCCTCATGTGGTGTGCCTATATAGACGCGAAAATTGAAGAAAAAACATATTTCCTAATGCATATCAGCATACATGCCCCATGAAAGTGTGTCTCCACCCGGAACTTTAGTGTATTTGATAAAAGGGACATCTCCTGCACAGATATATACAAGTTCCATGGTCATAAAAAGGGAATTAGGGGTCCCTGGGGGCTTGCTTCCCTCATATGGTGTACTTATTGACTCAAAATTGGGTAAAACCCCCTATTTTCATATCATCAGCATCCCTGCCCCATGCACGTATGTCTCCAGCTCGGAGCTCTGGTGTATTTGAATGAAAGGGCATCTCCTGCACATATACATATAAGATCCATGGTCATAAAAAGGGAATTAGGGGTTACAGGGGGCCTGCTTCCATCATGTGGTGTGCCTATATAGACGCGAAAATTGAAGAAAACACATATTTCCTAATGCATATCAGCATACATGCCCCATGAAAGTGTGTCTCCACCGGAGCTTTAGTGTATTTGATAAAAGGGACATCTCCTGCACAGATATATATAAGTTCCATGGTCATAAAAAGGGAATTAGGGGTCCCTGGGGGCTTGCTTCCCTCATATGGTGTACTTATTGACTCAAAATTGGGTAAAAACCCCTATTTTCATTTCAGCAGCATCCCTGCCCCATGCAAGTATGCCTCCAGCCCAGAGCTCTGGTGTATTTAAATAAAAGGGCATCTCCTGCACAGATACATATAAGATCCATGGTCATAAAAAGGGAATTAGGGGTTACAGGGGGCCTGCTTCCCTCATGTGGTGTGCCTATATAGACGCGAAAATTGAAGAAAAAACATATTTCCTAATGCATATCAGCATACATGCCCCATGAAAGTGTGTCTCCACTCGGAACTTTAGTGTATTTGATAAAAGGGACATCTCCTGCACAGATATATACAAGTTCCATGGTCATAAAAAGGGAATTAGGGGTCCCTGGGGGCTTGCTTCCCTCATATGGTGTACTTATTGACTCAAAATTGGGTAAAAACCCCTATTTTCATTTCATCAGCATCCCTGCCCCATGCAAGTAAGCCTCCAGCCCGGAGCTCTGGTGTATGTGAATAAAGGGGCATCTCCTGCACAGATACATATAAGATCCATGGTCATAAAAAGGGAATTAGGGGTTACAGAGGGCCTGCTTCCCTCATGTGGTGTGCCTATATAGACGCGAAAATTGAAGAAAAAACATAATTCCTAATGCATATCAGCATACATGCCCCATGAATGTGTGTCTCCACCCGGAGCTCTAGTGTATTTAATAAAAGGGACATCTCCTGCACAGATATATACACTATACATGGTCATAAAATGGGAATTATGGGTTAGTGTGTGTGTGCTTCCCTCATATTGTGGGCATATATACTCGAAAATTGAAGAAAAAATATATCCAAATGCATATATCCATCCCTGACACAAGATGTTGTGTCTACCTCCCGGAGCTCCATTGTATGTCAGTATATTTTCCATTGTCATAAAAAGGGAATGAGGTCTTACTCGGGGCTTCCTTTATCATATGGTGGTCCTATATTAACTCGAAAAAACCAATAAGCGCCCAGTCAATGTTTTATATGCATGATACTGTTAAAGCACTGTGAATTATTGTTCACTTATGGATCATGCAAAAATATGAACAACACTGATTTAATGTTTATGCATCCGTACTAGTTAAATCTTCTGCATGATATTTTCGCAATAGATATATATCACATTATAAATTTAAATCTCATGTTTTTTTCATGCTCAATTTCAGCGTAAACACCAGATGAAAATCAATGACCATTATGTAGTGATTGCAGCTCTTGTTGTTACCCCTAATGTAATCTAATCGGTGATATCCTGGTGGATTCTTCTTATGACGCCACTATATTCCATCTAAAATTACAAACTAGGCCATGCACACCCATCCAGTTGTTTAATAGTTGTCAGTGACGATATATTTGCACCATTTCGTTACTAAATTGCCTATGTATGCAGTGCATAACCACAGCAGCAACGGGCCATGCTTTTGGATTCTTCTTGTGCCACTACTAGTCCATCTAAACAAGACAGTCAATGACTGTGGGTCGCTCACCAGACTGTAAAGACTGAGAAGACGGCGACTCTGAAGACTACAAGAGTCAGTACTTGACAAAATTACTTAAGACAAGTAGTTTTAAACATGGACATAGCTGGAAGTTCTTAGATGAGCAGGTCTCTTCACCTTGAAATTTCTAATTGCACATCACTGACAAATCTCCGACCTCTTACCTTTTAAAGAGGACAACCATACCACAGTACTAAGTTCACAAAAATCCTTTTGTACATCACTTTTAGGTTGAATTTTACGACTGGTACCAGTACTTCAAGCTCTCAAACGTTTGAAAATTACCAACCTGACACCCCCCATAAAGTTAAAATTTGTGGCCAATTCGGTCCAACAGTTTAACCTGAAGTAGAAACGTATGTACTGATGGTTTAAAAACATACATGTTAGAAAATCAAACCAAACTATAAGAACAATTCTAACTTATTTTTGGTGTGAACATCTAATCTACAACTAATGTAGTATCAGGTATGAAATTTTTAACTGTTTAACTTTTGATAAAAGTAGGGGGTCAAATCTCCACCCTCTACACTCCCTCTCCATTGCCTCAAACATTGCCCCCACACAGGCTGTCTAGAAATCAATATTATTATACCAGTACCAAACAGCATAGAGGAGAGTTAAATCTCTTATCTCTGCCCCTATTAGAACAAATGTGAATCCCCATCTATGAGATCCATTCATCTAGTAATATCAATATACCTCCCAATATCCCCCCAATTTTTTTTTGAAAAATCAGGGTATGATTTCACCTGGATAAGTGGTGGTTAAGAAACTAATATTGGAACAGCCGAGTCTGTATTTAGTGTGTCTGACCTTTGCAGGTGAATTTAATGACAGTATTCCGCAAGGTGGACTAACATCACCAAAGTCACCCTCTGGGGACCTCATTTCCTAAAAATGACCACATTTGAACAAATCTAAACCCCGGTCACCCAAGGCCCCTCCATACCAAATATAAGCTATATAGGCCCAATGGTTCTTGAGAAAAAACTGTTTTAAGAATTACTATAGAGGGAAAGAGTTACTAACTTAGTATGGCTTCGCACCAACATGTATTTGATATGATGAACTTAATTGAACAAATCTGATTGTGAGACACATAGGGAACATGCACACTGAAATATATAAACACATTCCGTCTTTAATTTGGAGAAGAAAGCAATTGTTGATAGACGGATGGATAGACATCCCAACAGGCAGACGGATGGAAGCCTGACAGATAGAAGACAAATTTAATCCAATATTTACTCCCCAATTTTTCTTTGAAAAATAGTGGTATGATTTCATCTGGATAAGTGGTTAAGAAAATAATATGAAATGGCTAAGCCTGAATTTAGTATGTCTGACATTTGCAGAATTAGGTCCCCAAAAGGTGAATTAAATGACAATATTCCGTAAGGCGGGCCAGCATCACCGAATTCATCCTCAATCTGATTAGGCCTCAATGGCCAATAAAAACCTAGGAACAGATTGAAGTCCTACAGTTGAAGTTGGTGATACACACCCATTGAGCACCTCAATTATGCATTTGATCTTCTGCAAATTAGGGGGAAATTGAAACTGAACAGGTGGAATAAAATAACTAAAACAAACTTTCTATTTGATACTTAGGATACTTCCCAGAAGATGAATTAGGGTGTATTTGGTGATGCTAGCCTGCTGTATGGTGTAGCAACTCTAAATTCACCCTATGGGGACCTCATTCTGCAAATGTCAGACACACTATTTCCAGACTTGAAGAAATCTAAACCATTCACAGTACCATTGTATGTCAGGGAAACCAATTCCTATCAGTCATCACCTAACATTGGGAGCACCAGTTTGTTTTTAAATTGCTAGCAGATATGTTTACATAAACCAGCCAGATGACATCTATTATTCTGATCTAAATTAATGACCTGTGTCTTTGCAGATATATGTGCTTCTGTGGTGAGAAGAGGTATTAATTAAATTGGGAGATGATATGGCATGGAAGGGATGTTGGTTGATGGCAGGGTGGGCGGTGGGTCTGGGCCATGTGTGAGGGGGCGGGTGGGGGAGGGTGGAATGTTTCCATAATTTCATTAAAGAGTAAAGTTTCATAACTCTGCAGATGTTATAATGGTGTCACTTTAAAAAAAATATTAATTTGATAACATGTTTAAAAAATAATTTGTTTGTTTGTTAAATTGAGAAAGGTCGCCCTGAAAATTCCAAAAATCTAAATTTAACAAAATCTTCTCTTTTTTTTTAGTTATGTCACTGACTCCGCCCACATTTGACCCAGTGGCCTCATTTGAACAAATCTGAACCACAGTCCCCCAAGGACCCTTTGTACCAAATATGAACCAATTCGGCCCAATGAAATTCGAGAAGAAGTCGCTGTAAGAATTACTGTGGTAGAAAAGAGTTATGGTCCTAGCTTCGCAACTATTTGACAGGATGAACTCATTTGAACAAATCTGAATACCAGTCACATAGGGAACATCCACACCAAATATGAACCCGTTCGGCCGTATGGTTCCAGAGGAGAAAATATTCAAAGAATTGTCGACGGATGGACGGATGGAAGGACGGACGGACGGATGGATGGACGGACGACGTGCGAGGAGTGATAACTATAGCTCCACCGGAGACTTCGTCTCAGGTGAGCTAAAACACAAACTAGGTCACATAAACTTGTCCAGCCGTTCAAAAATTGGGCGTAAATCGTGCGTGGATTAAAGTAGTACATTTGTCGTTGCTTAATCCAGCCTGTTCGGCTGAAACCCAGCACGTTATTTGCTTATAACGAAGAATACTTTAGGTAGATAATATCTGCTTAGATTAGCTTCCGTTTGAGTCGATGATGTGCTGAAAATGAGACACTATTAGTAACATTATCGACTCATATAGAGTCGATTCTAAGCAGATTATGTGCCGACAATGACAAAATAAGCCAACCCATGACTGTCCAGGTGTACTCTCATCACCATATGTTTTCACTGCGGCTCACACCATAACACGAAATGAAGACTATGACTAGATTATCTGCTTACTTCAGAAATAAATAATCACTTTATGTACATAATTAAATTTATAGGTCGATTATGTGCGTAATTGCGGAGCATATGTTGCTAAATCTCCCGCGTTGGCATAACCATAGCAGCCACGGTGCTATTATTGTGTATACTAATTTATAAATCACTGGTCCATCTAAAAATCACAAACTGGTTCATATGCCCCTGTCCAGCTGTTCAAAAATTGGGCGTAAATCGTTCGTGGGGTCAAAATAATGAAAAAAGGTCATATTTCGTTGCTAAATTGCCTGCGTAGGCACAACCATAGCAGCCACGAGGCTATTCTTGTGGATTCTTCTTGTGTCACCACAAGTCCATCTAAAAATCACAAAGTAGGTCACATAAACTTGTTCAAAAATTCAGGTTATGTGTGGACAATGACAAAAATAAGCCAACCCACGACTTTTCAGGTGTACTCTCATTAACATGTGTTTCAACGGTGGCTCACGCCACAACACGAAATGACGACTATTACTGCATTATCTGCTTAATTCAGAATCAAATAATCACTTTATGTACATAATTAAAATTATAGGTCGATTATGTGCGTAATTTTGTAAAATATGTTGCTAAATCGTCTGCGTTGGCATAACCATAGCAGCCACGGGGCTATTCTTGTGGATACTAATTTCTGCACAACTGGTCCATCTAAAAATCACAAACTGGTTCACATACGACTGTCCAGCCGTTCAAAAATTTGGTGTAAATCGTGCGTGGAGTAAAAATAGTACATTTGTCGTTGCTTAATCCAGCCTGTTCGGCTGAAACCCAGCACGTTATTTGCTTATAAGGAAGAATACTTTAGGTAGATAATCTGCTTAGATTCGCTTACGTTTGAGTCGGTAGTGTGCTGAAAAGGAGAAACTGTTAGTCACATTATCGACTCATATAGATTCCATTCTAAGCAGATTATGTGCGGACAATGAAAAAAATAAGCCGACCCACGACTTTTCAGGTGTACTCTCATTAACATGTGTTTTCTCCGTGGCTCACGCCATAACACGAAATGAAGACTATGACTGCATTATCTGCTTACTTCAGAATCAAATAATCACGTTATGTACATAATTAAAATTATAGGTCGAATATTATGTGCGTAATTTTGGAAAATATGTTGCTAAATCGTCTGCGTTGGCATAACCATAGCAGCCACATGGCTATTCTTGTGGATACTAATTTCTGCACAACTGGTCCATCTAAAAATCACAAACTGGTTCACATACGACTGTCCAGCCGTTCAAAAATTGGGCGTAAATCGTGCGTGGATTAAAGTAGTACATTTGTCGTTGCTTAATCCAGCCTGTTCGGCTGAAACCAAGCACGTTATTTGCTTATAACGAAGAATACTTTAGATAGATAATATCTGCTTAGATTAGCTTCCGTTTGAGTCGATGATGTGCTGAAAATGAGACACTATTAGTAACATTATCGACTCACATAGAGTCGATTCTAAGCAGATTATGTGCCGACAATGACAAAATAAGCCAACCCATGACTGTCCAGGTGTACTCTCATCACCATATGTTTTCACTACGGCTCACACCATAACATGAAATGAAGACTATGACTAGATTATCTGCTTACTTCAGAACTAAATAATCACTTTATGTACATAATTAAATAAATAGGTCGATTATGTGCGTAATTGCGGAGCATATGTTGCTAAATCTCCCGCATTGGCATAACCATAGCAGCCACGGTGCTATTATTGGGTATACTAATTTATAAATCACTGGTCCATCTAAAAATTTGGTGTAAATCGTGCGTGGAGTGAAAATAGTACATTTGTCGTTGCTTAATCCAGCCTGTTCGGCTGAAACCCAGCACGTTATTTGCTTATAACGAAGAATACTTTAGGTAGATAATCTGCTTAGTTTCGCTTCCGTTTGAGTCGATAGTGTGCTGAAAAGGAGAACCTAGTAGTCACATTATCGACTCATATAGATTCCATTCTAAGCAGATTATGTGCGGACAATGAAAAAAATAAGCCAACCCACGACTTTTCAGGTGTACTCTCATTAACATGTGTTTTCTCTGTGGCTCACCCCATCACACGAATTGAAGACTATGACTGCATTATCTGCTTACTTCAGAATCAAATAATCACGTTATGTACATAATTAAAATTATAGATCGATTATGTGCGTAATTTTGGAAAATATGTTGCTAAATCGTCTGCGTTGGCATAACCATAGCAGCCACGGGGCTATTCTTGTGGATACTAATTTATACACCACTGGTTCACCTAAAAATCACAAACTGGTTCATATGCGCCGGCCAGCTGTTCAAAAATTGGGCGTAAATCGTTCGTGGGGTCAAAATACTGAAAAAAGGTCATATTTCGTTGCTAAATTGCCTGCGTGGGCACAACCATAGCAGCAACGAGGCTATTCTTGTGGATTCTTCTTGTGTCACCACAAGTCCATCTAACAATAACAAAGTAGGTCACATAAACTTGTTCAAAAATTCAGGTTATGTGTGGACAATGACAAAAATAAGCCAACCCACGACTTTTCAGGTGTACTCTCATTAACATGTGTTTCAACGGTGGCTCACGCCACAACACGAAATGACGACTATTACTGCATTATCTGCTTAATTCAGAATCAAATAATCACTTTATGTACATAATTAAAATTATAGGTCGATTATGTGCGTAATTTTGTAAAATATGTTGCTAAATCGTCTGCGTTGGCATAACCATAGCAGCCACGGGGCTATTCTTGTGGATACTAATTTCTGCACAACTGGTCCATCTAAAAATCACAAACTGGTTCACATACGACTGTCCAGCCGTTCAAAAATTTGGTGTAAATCGTGCGTGGAGTAAAAATAGTACATTTGTCGTTGCTTAATCCAGCCTGTTCGGCTGAAACCCAGCACGTTATTTGCTTATAAGGAAGAATACTTTAGGTAGATAATCTGCTTAGATTCGCTTACGTTTGAGTCGGTAGTGTGCTGAAAAGGAGAAACTGTTAGTCACATTATCGACTCATATAGATTCCATTCTAAGCAGATTATGTGCGGACAATGAAAAAAATAAGCCGACCCACGACTTTTCAGGTGTACTCTCATTAACATGTGTTTTCTCCGTGGCTCACGCCATAACACGAAATGAAGACTATGACTGCATTATCTGCTTACTTCAGAATCAAATAATCACGTTATGTACATAATTAAAATTATAGGTCGAATATTATGTGCGTAATTTTGGAAAATATGTTGCTAAATCGTCTGCGTTGGCATAACCATAGCAGCCACATGGCTATTCTTGTGGATACTAATTTCTGCACAACTGGTCCATCTAAAAATCACAAACTGGTTCACATACGACTGTCCAGCCGTTCAAAAATTGGGCGTAAATCGTGCGTGGATTAAAGTAGTACATTTGTCGTTGCTTAATCCAGCCTGTTCGGCTGAAACCAAGCACGTTATTTGCTTATAACGAAGAATACTTTAGATAGATAATATCTGCTTAGATTAGCTTCCGTTTGAGTCGATGATGTGCTGAAAATGAGACACTATTAGTAACATTATCGACTCACATAGAGTCGATTCTAAGCAGATTATGTGCCGACAATGACAAAATAAGCCAACCCATGACTGTCCAGGTGTACTCTCATCACCATATGTTTTCACTACGGCTCACACCATAACATGAAATGAAGACTATGACTAGATTATCTGCTTACTTCAGAACTAAATAATCACTTTATGTACATAATTAAATAAATAGGTCGATTATGTGCGTAATTGCGGAGCATATGTTGCTAAATCTCCCGCATTGGCATAACCATAGCAGCCACGGTGCTATTATTGGGTATACTAATTTATAAATCACTGGTCCATCTAAAAATTTGGTGTAAATCGTGCGTGGAGTGAAAATAGTACATTTGTCGTTGCTTAATCCAGCCTGTTCGGCTGAAACCCAGCACGTTATTTGCTTATAACGAAGAATACTTTAGGTAGATAATCTGCTTAGTTTCGCTTCCGTTTGAGTCGATAGTGTGCTGAAAAGGAGAACCTAGTAGTCACATTATCGACTCATATAGATTCCATTCTAAGCAGATTATGTGCGGACAATGAAAAAAATAAGCCAACCCACGACTTTTCAGGTGTACTCTCATTAACATGTGTTTTCTCTGTGGCTCACCCCATCACACGAATTGAAGACTATGACTGCATTATCTGCTTACTTCAGAATCAAATAATCACGTTATGTACATAATTAAAATTATAGATCGATTATGTGCGTAATTTTGGAAAATATGTTGCTAAATCGTCTGCGTTGGCATAACCATAGCAGCCACGGGGCTATTCTTGTGGATACTAATTTATACACCACTGGTTCACCTAAAAATCACAAACTGGTTCATATGCGCCGGCCAGCTGTTCAAAAATTGGGCGTAAATCGTTCGTGGGGTCAAAATACTGAAAAAAGGTCATATTTCGTTGCTAAATTGCCTGCGTGGGCACAACCATAGCAGCAACGAGGCTATTCTTGTGGATTCTTCTTGTGTCACCACAAGTCCATCTAACAATAACAAAGTAGGTCACATAAACTTGTTCAAAAATTCAGGTTATGTGTGGACAATGACAAAAATAAGCCAACCCACGACTTTTCAGGTGTACTCTCATTAACATGTGTTTTCACTGTGGCTCACTTGATAACACGAATTGATGACTATTACTGCATTATCTGCTTAATTCAGAATCAAATAATCACTTTATGTACATAATGAAAATTAAAGGTCGAGTATGTGCGTAATTGCGGAGGATATGTTGCTAATAAGCCAATTTCAGGTATACTCTCATTAACATGTGTTTTCACTGTGGCTGACGCCATAACACGAAATGAAGACTATGACTGCCTTATCTGCTTACTTCAGAATCAAATAATCACTGTATGTACATATTTAAAATTATAGGTCGATTATGTGCGTAACTGCGGAAGATATGTTGCTAAATCGTCTGCGTTGTCATAACTATAGCAGCCCCGGGGCTATTCTTGTGCATACTACTTTATGAATCACTGGTCCATCTAAAAAACACAAACTGGTTCACATACGCCTGTCCAGCTGTTCAAAACTTGGGCGTAAGTCGTCCGTGGGGTCAAAATAATGAAAAAATGTCATCGTTCGTTGCTAAATCGCCTGCGTATAGGAACAACCATAGCAGCCAAGAGGAGTGTGGAGTCTTCTTGTGCCACCACAAGTCCATCTAAAAATCACAGAGTAGGTCACATAAACTTGCCCAGCTGTTCAAAAATTGTGCGTAAATCGTGTGTGGGATAAAAATGGTACATTTTTTGTTGCTCAATCCAGCCTGTTCTCCTGAAAACAGTACATTATTTGCGTATACGGAACAATATTTTAGGTATATAATCTTCTGAGATTCACTTACGTTTGAGTCGATAATGTGCTGAAAATGAGGTCTTATTAGTCACATTATCGACTCATATACAATCGATTCTAAGCAGAATATGTGCGCACAATTACAAAAATAAGCCAACCCACGACTTTTCATGTGTACTCTCATTAACATGTGTTTTCACTGTGGCTCACTTGATAACACGAATTGATGACTATGACTGCATTATCTGATTACTTCACAATCAAATAATCACTTTTTTTATGTGTTTCAACGGTGGCTCACGCCACAACACGAAATGACGACTATTACTGCATTATCTGCTTAATTCAGAATCAAATAATCACTTTATGTACATAATGAAAATTAAAGGTCGAGTATGTGCGTAATTGCGGAGGATATGTTGCTAATAAGCCAATTTCAGGTATACTCTCATTAACATGTGTTTTCACTGTGGCTGACGCCATAACACGAAATGAAGACTATGACTGCCTTATCTGCTTACTTCAGAATCAAATAATCACTGTATGTACATATTTAAAATTATAGGTCGATTATGTGCGTAATTTCGAAGGGTATGTTGCTAAATCTCCTGCGTTGACACAACCATAGCAGCCATGGGGCTATTCTTGTGGACACTACTTTCTACACCACTGGTCCATCTGAAAATCACAAACTAGTTCACATACGCCTGTCCAGCTGTTCAAAAATTTGGCGTAAGTCTTGCATGGGGTCAAAATAATGAAAAAATGGTAATTTTTCGTTGCTAAATCGCATGCGTAGGCATAACCATATCAGCCACTGAGCTATCCTTGTGGATTCTTCTTGTGCCACCACTAGTCCATCTAGAAATCACAAATAAAGTAACATGCACCCGTCCAACTGTTCACAAATTTGGCGTAAGTAGTACGTGGGGTCAAAATAATGAAAAAAGTCCTATTTCGTTGCTAAATCGCTTGCGTTGGCATAACCATAGAAGTTACGAGGCTATCCTTGTGGATTCTTCTTGTGCCACCACTATTCCATCTAAAAATCACAAACCAACTCACATAAACTTGTCCAGCTGTTCAAAAATTGGGCGTAAATCGTGCATGGAGTAAAAATAGTATATTTTTCATTGCTTAACCAGCAAGTTCTCCTGAAAATCAGCACATTATTTGCTTATGAAGAACAATTCTTTAGGTAGATAATCTGCTTAGAATTGGTTCATTTTCAGTAGATAATATGCTGAAAATGAGACAATATTAGTAACATTATCGACTCATATCTATATGAGTCGAGTCTAAGCAGATTATGTGCCGACAATGACAAAATAAGCCAACCCATGACTGTCCAGGTGTACTCTCATTAACATATGTTTTCACTGCGGCTCACACCATAACACGAAATGAAGACTATGACTAGATTATCTGCTTACTTCAGAACTAAATAATCACTTTATGTACATAATTAAATTTATAGGTCGATTATGTGCGTAATTGCGGAGAATATGTTGCTAAATCTCCCTCGTTGGCATAACCATAGCAGCCACGGTGCTATTATTGTGTATACTAATTTATAAACCACTAGTCTATCTAAAAATTTGGTGTAAATCGTGCGTGGAGTAAAAATAGTACATTTGTCGTTGCTTAATCCAGTCTGTTCTGCTGAAAACCGGCACATTATTTAGCTCCATGAATTCCGTTCCCAGTACCCAGTTCCCTATTCTCCTAAAATTGCACTTTTCGTTACTAAATCGGCTGCGTAGCCAGAGTCATGGTGGCCACCGGGAATCCTTGTATTTTCGTGCGGTGCCACCCAGTGGGCATCTATAGGAAAGGGACGCGACCATATAGCTCCTTCCAATTTTTCAAAAATTGGGCTGAAGTCGTGCATGGGGTGTCAAAATAGCACTTTTCGTTACTAAATCGGCTGCGTAGCCAAAGTCATGGTGGCCACCCGGGAATCCTTGTATTTTCGAGCGGTGCCACACAGTGGGCATCTATTGGACAGGGACGCGGCCATATAGCTCCTTCCAATTTTTCAAAAATTGGGCTGAAGTCGTGCATGGAGCTCAAAATCGCACTTTTCGTTGCTAAATCGCCTGCGTGGGCATAACCGTAACAGACACGTGGCTATCCTTGCGGAATCTTCTTGTGCTACCACATATAAAAATCACAAACTAGGTCACATAATCTTGTCCAAAATGGGACATTTTTCGTTAGTCGATAATGTGCTGAAAAGGTAACGCTATTAGTTACATTATCGACTCATAATTATCATAACCATAGCAGCCACGGGGCTATTCTTGTGCATACTACTTTATGAACCACTGGTCCATCTAAATATGACAAATTGTTTCACATACGCCTGTCCAGCTGTTCAAAAATTGAGCGTAAGTCGTCCGTGGGGTCAAAATAATGAATAAATGTCATCCTTCGTTGCTAAATCGCCTGCGTAGGAACAACCAAGCAGCCAAGAGGCTATCCTTGTGGATTCTTCTTGTGCCACCACAAGTCCATATAAAAATCACAAAGTAGGTCACATAAACTTGCCCAGCTGTTCAAAAATTGGGCGTAAGTCGTGTGTGGGATAAAAATGGTACATTTTTATTGTTCGTTGCTCAATACAGCCTGTTCTCCTGAAAACAGAACATTATTTGCGTATTAAGGAACAATATTTTAGGTATATATCTTCTTAGATTCGCTTAAGTTTGAGTCGATAATGGGCTGAAAAGGAGACCTAATTAGTCACAATATCGACTCATATATAATCGATTCTAAGCAGATTATGTGCGGACAATGACAAAAAATAAGCCAACCGGCGACTGTTCAGCTGTACGCTCATTATCATGTGTTTTCAGTGTGGCTCGCGACTTAACATAAAATGACAACTATGACTCCATTATCTGCTTATTTCAGAATCAAATAATCACTTTATGTACCTAATTGAAATTATAGGTCGAATATGTGCGTATTTTCGCGAGGATATGTTGTTAAATCGCCTGCATTGGCATAACAATACAGCCACGGACTGTCCTTGTGGATTCTTCTTTAGCCACCAATAATCCATCTAGAAATCACAAACTGGTTCACATATGCCGGTCCAGCTGTTCAAAAATTGGGCGTAAGTCGTTCGTCGGATCAAAATAATGAAAAACATTTCATTTTTCGTTGCAAATCGCCTGCGTAGGCATAACCATAGACGACACGGGGCTCTCGTTGTAGATTCTTCTTATGCCACTACTAGTCCATCTGGAAATCACAAACTGGTTCACATACGCCTGTCCAGCTGTTCAAAAATTGCGTGCGTGGGGTCAAAATAATGAAACAAAGGTCACTTTTCGTTGCCAAATCGCCTGCGTAGGCATAACTATAGCAGTCACGAGGCTATCCTTGTGGATTTTTCTTCTGCCACCACCAGTCCATCTAAAAATCACAAATCAAGTAACATGCACACGTCCAGCTTTTCACAAATTGAGCGTAAGTCGTGCGTGGGGTCAAACTAGTGAAAACAATTTCATTTTTCATAGCTAAATCATCTGCGTAGGCATAACCATAGACTTCACGGGGCTATCCGTGTGGAGTCTTCTTGGGCCGCCACAAGTCCATCTAGAAATCACAAAATAGGTCATATAAACTTGTCCAGCTGTTCAACAATTGGGCGTAAATCGTGCGTGGGGTAAAAATATGACATTTTTCGTTCCTTAATCCTGAAAACCAGCACATTTATTTGCTGAGATGAAACAATATTTTAGGTAGACAATCTGCTTAGAATTGCTTCATTTTGAGTCGACAATGTGCTGAAAATGAATCCCTGTTAGTCACATTATCGACTCATATAGAGGAGATTCTAAGTAAATTATGTGCGGACAATGACAAAAATAAGCCACACTTTTCAGGTGTACGCTCATTAGCATGTGTTTTCACTGTGGCTCGCGCCATAACACGAAAAAACGACTATGACCCCATTATCTGCTTATTTCGGAACCCAAAAATCACTTTAAGTACCTAATTAAAATTATAGGTCGGTTTTGTGCGTATTCGCGTGAGGATATGTTACTAAATCGTATGCGTTGGCATAACCATAGCAGCCATGGGCCTATCCTTGTGGGTTCTTCTTATGCCACCACTAGTCCATCTAAAAATCACAAACCTAGTCACAGTTGTTCAAAAAGTCGTGCGTGGTGTCAACATAATGAAAAAAGGTCATTTTTTCGTTGCTAAATCGCCTGCGTAGGCATAACCATAGCAGCCATGGGGCCATCCTTGTGGATTCCTCTTGTGCCACCACTAGTCCATCTAGAAATCACAAATCAAGTCACATGGTTACGTAGCGTTTTTCCGAAGACCCATAACTCCGAAGGTCCGATTCTCCGAAGGTCAGATTCTCCGACGCCCCGATTCTCCGAAAGCCCATAACTCCGAAGTCCCGATTCTCCGAAATCCCATAACTCCGAAGACTCATAACTCCGAAGGCCTATAACTCCGAACGCCCATAACTCCGAAGGTCTATAACTCCGAAGGGCCGATTCTCCGAAGGTCCGATTCTCCGAAGGTCCGATTATCCGAAGATCATGTTTTATCGCTTATTAAATAGTGTACAGTCCAGTGGCGGGGTCAATGGGGCCCTAGGGAAGACCGCCCCCAAAAAACATGTCAAATGTCATGTAAACGTCAGGAAATCCCTCCTAGGCATTCAAATATTCACAGTGTTCCTGCCCAGGGGAGCCCCCGGATTGGGGGCGACCCCTCCCATGTATGCGCTCCCCAAATCAGGCCTTCGTGATATGCTTTCGGCATATCATATGCATGATATATCCCCCACATATCCCCCACATATGCTAATTAATGTGCACCCCTAAATGGGAACCCTGGCACCGCCACTGGTGTGCACCGGGCATATCATAACGAAACGCTGCAAGAATGTCAGAGTAGCCTAACATGCACAGGGGCGACAAGTTCTTCCCCGTTCACCCCTGTACATTTTACTCTGGCATCTCATTGGCCAACGTAACGTTATAGTATCTGGTGTATAGTCAGTGGCGGGCCAGGATTCCCATTTAGGTGGGGGCAGTAGGAAAAGTTTGAATATTTTGATGCCCCATGAACGATTTCCGGGCGTTTACATGACATTGGACATGTTTTGGTAGGGGCCCATATTGTCTGAAATAGCAAGTAGAGGTTTAATGGGGGCAGTGGGAATTTTGGGACCCCTTGGCTTCGCCACTGGACTGTACACTATTTAGTAAACGATAATACCCCGATAAAACAAAATCTTCGGAGAATCGGACCTTCGGAGAATCGGACCTTCGGAGTTATGGGCCGTCGGAGAATCGGCCCTTCGGAGTTATAGGTCTTCGGAGTTATAGGTCTTCGGAGAATCGGCCCTTCGGAGTTATGGGCTTTCGGAGAATCGGATCTTCGGAGTTATGGGCCGTCGGAGAATCTGGTCTTCGGAGTTGTGGGCCGTCGGAGAATCGGGTCTTCGGAGTTGTGGGCCGTCGGAGAATCGGGTCTTCGGAGTTGTGGGCCTTCGTAGTAATAGGTCTTCGGAAAACCGGTCTGACACCAGTCACATACGCCCTTTCAGCTGTTGCTAAATTCCTTATGTATTCAGAACAACAGCCGCTAGGGGCTATCCTTATGGATTTTTCTTGTGCCACCATTAGTCCATCTAGAAATCACAAACAGCCTCGAGACAACGGAGACTATAATTCCAGGCGGGGTGCAACCCGCCCCCACCAGTCAGCGCAAGCACCAGGGTCGAGATTGCCATCCCAATCGCTGTGAGTATAGAAGCAATCGTAACCCCCTGTTCCCGGAAGAGTGTGCGAATGCGCTCGGCTAGTGTCGTGTCTTCGTTCAGAACCCGGTCAATTGTCTCTTTGATGCGGTTGATTTGAGATCGGAGAGCAATCCTGGTCACTGCGGCGGCCTCCAGGCGGGAGGCCTGTTCATCTTCAAGGTTGCGCAATCGCTCTGCGATGCGGCGCCTGGTATTCCCATCGACAGCCCCACTGTCTGCCTCATCCAGTTTCCGCTTCTCCACTGCGATGTGCTAATCCAATGCGGATAGTTTGGCCATGTTGTTGGTCAACTCGCTTCGAATGGTCTGCACTGTCTTGTCCAGCCCTGATCTCGCGGAGGTTTAGTTGGGGGTCATGCATAGTTCCGATGATCTCTTCAATATCGGCATCTGTGAAGTTGGTCTCCATTCGCCCTACCACATCCGAGGCCTCTTTTGCAGTTTGCCCCAGGTCCTACAGCTCTACACTATCTGCAGCATAAGCTACACCGCCAAGTTAATTCCTTGCTGTCTGGTGGGCTGTGATCGCCTTTGGTCGCGCCCCACCCCTTCATTCTGGGCGCCATTCAGCAAATCCCAAGTCTTCTCGGATTGCCGCACTTCAGCCCCGCCGGCCGGCTATCGTCGATATCGCTAAGGGGCTCACTGGTACGAGTGTTTATGAGATGATATCGGGATATGCCTTTAATCGGATCTGTCCACGTGTGTCGAGCTCATTTTGAGGGGCGCGGCCAGGGGCTGGCGTTCGTCCCGTACTCACCAACCGCAGACTGCAGGAGTTCTTGATGTATCAGCCTGGTTGTTGCCGTCGTATCCATGACAGTCGAGTCATGGGTACCCATGCCCGTCGGGTCGATCGGTTCAATGTGGCAATGTTTCATCTTGAGGATCAAGAGGATCCTCATCGGCTCTGATGTCAGGATAACCCTTATAAAAAAGTACCATGGTAATACCATAGTAAAAAGTACCATAGTATTTTGGGCATACTACCATAGTAAAAGTACTATAGTAGTACTATGGTACATGTACTAGAGTACTGCCATACCATAGTACATATACTATGGTACTAGAGTACTGTGGTACAAGTACCATGGTACAGGTACTATAGTACTACTGTGGTACAGGTACCTAGGTAATACCATGGTAGTACCAGGGTACAGGTACTATAGTACTACCATAGTAGTACCATGGTACAGGTACTATTGTACTACCATAGTAATACCATGGTACAGGTACCAGGGTACTACCATGGTAGTACCGTGGTACAGGTACTATAGTACTACCATAGTAGTACCGTGGTACAGGTACTATGGTAGTACCACAGTATGGGTACTATGGTACTACCGGAGTGGTACCGTGGTACATGTACTAGCATAGTAGACCATGGTACAGGTACTATCCTAGTATGTATACCATAGTAGTACTGTGGTACATGTACTAGGGTACTACCACAGTATATGTAGTGTGGTAGTACTCTAGTACAATTGACCATTCTTCTACTATAGTATACATACTTCAGTAATAATATAGTTCCATGTACCCCACGTATACAAGTGTATTCTTTGGTTCCAATTTTTGGCAGTCCAAGCATCCAAAGTGTAAGCTGACAGTCACTCAAAATGAAAAAGGATCAGCTAGAAATCATGATTATTTTTTCCAAACTGATATAAGTATGGTTGAATGAAGACTGGTCTTAGAATTAACATGGTATTTTGTGGAACAAATAGTATTATAAACATTGAAACTGTTATCAGTGATTTAATTCAAGTTGAATTAAAGTAAGGCAAATATGAATTAAACTTATCCACTGCTTTTGCTCAAGTATGATGGCGAGGTATGATTGAACCTCTGAAATAAGACAAGCTGACACGGAATTGGATCATAAAGCTTTTTTTTCTTCAAAATAATAATAGTCATTATAGCAATATAAAATATTTAAAGATACACAATCCGATTAAACACCTCTGAATTACTATTTCTCTGGGTTCGGGGTTAAACAATATTTGTTTCAAGTCAAGAAACCCAACCATCAAATCTGATTTTTCACAACCCCGAATATTTGGCCGCCTTGCAAAAATTCCGTTTTCTGGATTTTTTTCCAGTAGACATACGCCATCCCGGGTTGTGGAAGAAGTCAGTGGAATTCTTGCCAGGCCGCCAAATAGTCGAGATGGTGATAAATAATACATTTAAAAAATTTGTTCCTCACCTAAAATTAACTATCATTTACCCTCATTACCAGAGAAATAGCAATTAAGGGCTGTTTAAACGGATTGAGTAACTTTCAACTATTGCGCTTCCTCTTTATCTGTCTTTGCCAGTCTTTCTTTTTCAGCAATTTGTCTCCTTTTCATCAACTTGCTGCTATTATTTAGTTTTTCCCGCATATATCGTCTGATGTCCGCCATTTTTTCCATGGGAAATTGCAGCTTTATTACATCTAGAAAAGAATAACATTTCAATATAAACATTTCATTGAGTTGGATTCTAGATATATCTGTCGGTTTAAATCTGGCAATAAACAAGAGGGTAAATTCACATCTATTGATCAATTTATCCCCATAAGCATTCTACTAAAAAAAATATTTTTAATTTCAGTGATGATATTAAAGAATGTGAATATAATGCTCGAGATTGGAGCCAGTAATTTAGTCTGCCTCGTGCTCGCACAGACAAATTGCGGTTGTAAGATGGATACCACTAAAATCAAGTTATTTAATAATCAAATATTTTTACCCCCCCCCCCCCAAGCCAAAATAGTAAGTTAGGGGTGCTTAATCAGATTGAGTACCTTCAATACCACCCCCTGACTATATACATATTTCCCAAAATATGTGGCCAAAGCAGAATGAGGTCCCCAGAGGGTGAATTTGGTCATGCTAGTCCGCTGTGCGGGTAGCTTAACTGAATTAACCATTGGGGACCTCAATCTCCAAATGAAAGACACATTATTTCCAGTCTGGTTATTACCCATTTAGAAGACATTGAGTCCCTGTAAAATACGATTTGACTGAGTGCCAGTAATAACATTTATATCTGTTTAAGTATATATAATATCAGATAAATGTATCATAATATATTTCTGTATCATTATTCACACATGTATAATAAATTCATCACAATATTCAACATGAGTGTTCATTTGAAGCATGACTGCATTTTTAATAGCCTGGAACCATGAGATCTTGAAAACTAAATGTATGAGGCATACATATTGTCACCATAATTATAAATAATTGTCTTCAGCAATAAAGAGCGTTGAGAGAGTTTAATATCCAACATACTAGTATTAAAAGTACTCAATCCGATAAAACTCCTCTCAATTACTATTTCAATGGCTTCGGGGGTCAAAAATATTTTATTCGAGTCGAGGAAGTCACCCATCAAAGCTCAGATTTGTTAGATATCGATTTTAGAAATCTATTATTTTTCATTATCGGGAATACTTTCTGGCCCAGAACTCAGTCAAAATTGCGTTATTATTACCACTTGATTTTAGAGTTATCCATCCTTGTCTGTTTGAATAGATTTTGGTGTACACATCCCGAGCAGATGACGGCAGTTGAAGGCAATTATTATTACTCATCTCGAGTAAATAACAAATTTCAAAAATCAATATCTAATAACTCTGAGCTTTGATGGGTTCATCGACTCGAATCAAATATTTTTTACCCCCAAAGCCAAAGAAATAGTAATATAGGACCCTCTGATCGGATTGTTGTTGTTGGAATCTGTTGAGATGGGGACCCTCTGTTCGGATTGAGTACCTTTAAACCTTGAAATCAACTCAATATCAGTATATTTTAAAGGGTGGTTTCTAAACTTAAATTTCAGTATAAATTAAAATTTGCATCACACGTTTTGGTTGATGGAACATGTAGAACATAATTCTAAATGTTTAAAGGTACGGTTGGCCTTGGCGGTGGGTATCCTGTGAAAATATTTCCACCCGTCAAAAACCGCCACAAACAGAAAGAACAACAAAATGTAGACATACTTTGTCCGTATACAAATAAGAAATATCGCATAAACAGTATGTTATTGTCATATTTTTTACCATTGTTATGTAAACAAAAGCATAAAAAGTTACTTTTCTGGTGTTTGTTTATATTATGATGGTAAACATAAAGAGCGTTCTTTGTGGGTGAATTCCTGATATGGAACGAATAAAGAGCGTTTATGCCATTTGTGTGTGATTAGCCAGCAGCATTGTGTTGTCTTCTGTAACACAATCAGGCTCTTGCTTAGGTAAAATATAGTAAATCTTTATGATATCATGCTGTTTACGCGATGGTCATGGTATATATGAACGAAACTGTATGCGTTTTAATGTTTTTTCTGTTTACGGTGATTGGAACAAATATGAATATTTTCAACAACTAAGGCCGCACGTGCCTTTAACTTCGCCTTCTAACATACAGCTACATGTACACCAGTTCTGTTATATTAGAACGTACATCTGGAATTTTGCTTCATACATGAACCTATCCACAATCACAAAAACTCTCTTACTCTGTACACCCCATACACTTTACTGGAGATTTGGGCCTAAAATTTGCTTGAAAATCTTAACAATTGTACATGTAAGTAAAAAAACCCCATATATTCCAATGATTCCCCACTATCTGCTGATTCCGGTATTTAATATATCATATATATATATATAGGAGTATATTTATATATATAGGAGTATATTTGAAGGGTGGTTTCTAAACTTAAATATATATATATATATATATATTAGCTATATATATATATTTATTTTTATTATTATATATATATATATATATATATATCCATAATACCACCAGTACCACAGTGTATTTTACACTAACGGTAATACTAATCTAGTAAAATGACAATTATACCACATCAGTTATAGAAGTACCACAGTACGAGTATAATACCATAGTAATACTACAGCAATTACCAGTGTAATACACTTGTGTTATACTAGTACCACAGAAGTACCACAGTACCAATATACTACCATAGTTATACTATAGCAAGTACCTGTGTATTAAACTAGTGCCATACAAGTACCACGAAAGTACCACAGTACCAGAATAATACCATAGTAATACTATAGCAAGTACCAGTGTAATACACTTGTACCACAGAAGTACCACCGTACCAGTATACTAATTGTGCAATAATAGTACTCGAAAGTACCACAGTACGAGTATAATACCATAGTAATACTATATAAAGTACCAGTGTAATACACTTGTGTTATACTAGTACCACAGAAGTACCACAGTACCAGTATACTACCATAGTTATACTATAGCAAGTACCTGTGTATTAAACTAGTACCATACAAGTACCACGAAAGTACCACAGTACCAGAATAATACCATAGTAATAATATAGCGAGTACCATAGTACAGTTGCATATACTATGGTATAACCATGGTTGTACTACAGTACCAGTATAATACCATAGTAATACTATAGCGAGTACCATAGTACAGTTGCATTTACTATGGTATAACCATGGTGCAGTACCATAGTACCATGGTATTACTATGGTATACTATAGTATACCATAGTAATACTATGGTAATACTATGGTACTTTTTTTATAAGGGAAAATTTGGGGTTATCAAAGTCTGCCATTGTTCTGTTATATGTATATCACTTAGTGACTCTGTCACAATAATATAACATATACAATTGATGGTAAGCCAGCTTCGACTCAATAGTCTGAATTGCGCACCAACATATATATTATTACAAAGTAATATAAATATTTATAATGGCTTTGAGTCAGTACTGACGCAAACTCAACCCATACCGCATCCTGTGGGACCCACTCGGGATCAAAGGCATCAGACAGTCTGTTGTTATTACAAACAATCCCAGCTGGACATGCGTATGTGAACCAATTTGTGATTTCTAGATGGACTAGTAGTGGCACAAGAAGAATCCACAAGGATAGCCCCGTGGCTGTTATGGTTATGCCTATACGCAGGCGATTTAGCAACGAAAAATTACATTTTTTTCATTATTTTTACCCCACGCACGACTTACGCACAATTTTTGAACAGCTGGACAGGCGTATGTAAACTAGTTTGTGATTTCAAAATGGACTAATGATGGCACAAGAAGAATCCATAAAGATAGCTCCATGGCTGCTGTGGTTATGAATACATAAGGAATTAGCAACGAAAAATGTTCTATTTTTACCCCCACGCACGACTTACGCCAAATGTTTGAACAGCTGGACAAGTTTATGTAACCTAGTTTGCGATTTTTAGATGGATTAGTGGTGGCACAAGAAGAATCCAAAAGGATGGTCCCGTAGATGCTGTGGTTATGCATACATAGGCGATTTACTAACGATTATTATTATATTTTGAGAATTTATTAAAAAAAAAGGTGCAATTTTGATCTCCATGCACGACTTCAGCCCGATTCACAAAAATTTGGAAGGGGTTGCATGGTCGCGTCCCTTTCCTATAGATGCCCGCTGGGTGGCACCGCACGAAAATACAAGGATTCCCGCATGGCCACCATGACTCTGGCTACGCAGCCGATTTAGTAACGAAAAGTTATATTTTGACACCCCATTCACGACTTCAGCCCGATTTTCGAAAATGTAGAAGGGGCTGTATCGCCGCGTCCCTTTCCTATAGATGCCCACTGGGTGGTGCCGCACGAAAATACAAGGATTCCCGGGTGGCCACCATGACTCTGGCTACGCAGCCGATTTAGTAACGAAAAGTGCTATTTTGACACCCCATGCACGACTTCAGCACGATTTTCGAAAATTTGGAAGGGGCTGCATGGTCGCGTCCCTTTCCTGTAGATGCTCGCTGGGTGGCACCGCACGAAAATACAAGGATTCACGGGTGGCCACCATGACTCTGGCTACGCAGCCGATTTAGTAACGAAAAGTGCAATTTTAGGAGAATAGGGAACTGGAAACTGGGAACGGAATTCATGGAGCTAAATAATGTGCCGGTTTTCAACAGAACAGGCTGGATTAAGCAACGACAAATGTACTATTTTTACTCCACGCACGATTTACACCCAATTTTTGAACAGCTGGACAAGTTTATGTGACCTAGTTTGTGATTTTTAGATGGACTAGTGGTGGCACAAGAAGAATCCACAAGGATAGCCCGTGGCTGATATGGTTATGCATATATACGCATGCGACTTAGCAACAAAAAATGACCCCACGCACGACTTGCACCAAGTTTTTGAACAGCTGGACAGGCGTATGTGAACCACTTTGTGATTTTTAGATAGACCAGTGGTTCATAAATTAGTATGAATAGCCCCGTGGCTGCTATGGTTATGCCAAAGCGGGCGATTTAGCAACATATGCTCCGCAATTACGCACATAATCGACCTATAATTTTAAGTATGTACATAAAGTGATTATTTAATTCTGAAGTAAGCAGATAATGTAGTCATAGTCTTGATTTCGTGGTATGGAGTGAGCCGCAGTGAAAACATATGTTAATACGAGTACACCTGGACAGTCATGGGTTGGCTTATTTTTGTCATTGTCGGCACATAATCTGCATAGAATCGACTCTATATGAGTCGATAATGTCACTAATATTATCTACTAAAATGAGCCAATTCTAAGCAGATAATGTGCTGATTTTCAAGACTACTTGCTGGTTAAGCAACAACAAATATACTATTTTTACTCCATGCTCGATTTACGCCCAATTTTTGAACAGCTGGACAAATTTATGTGAACTGGTTTGTGATTTTTAGATGGAATAGTGGTGGCACAAGAAGAATCCACAAGGATAGCCTCGTGGCTTCTATGGTTATGCCAACGCAAGCGATTTAGCAACGAAATATGACTTTTTTCATTATTTTGACCCCACGTACTACTTACGCCCAATTTGTGAACAGTTGGACGGGTGCATGTTACTTTATTCGTGATTTCTAGATGGACTAGTGGTGGCACAAGAAGAATCCACAAGGATAGCCAAGTGGCTGCTATGGTTATGCCTACGCATGCGATTTAGCAACGAAAAATTACCTCTTTTTTTTCTTCAAATTTTTGAACAGCTGGACAGGCATATGTGAACCAGTTTGTGATTTTCAGATGGACCAGTGGTGTATAAAGTAGTGTCCACAAGAATAGCCCCGTGGCTGCTATGGTTATGTCAACGCAGGAGATTTAGCAACATATCCGCCGTAATTACGCACATAATCGACCTATAATCTTAAGTATGTACATAAAGTGATTATTTGATTGTGAAGTAATCAGATAATGCAGTCATAGTCATCAATTCGTGTTATCAAGTGAGCCACAGTGAAAACACATGTTAATGAGAGTACACCTGAAAAGTCGTGGGTTGGCTTAGTTTTGTAATTGTCAGCACATATTCTGCTTAGAATCGATTAAATATGAGTCGATAATGTGACTAAAGATGTCTCATTTTCAGCACATTATCGACTCATTATTTTTATCCGACGAACGACTTACGCCCAATTTTTGAACAGCTGGACCGGCATATGTGAACCAGTTTCTGATTTCTAGATGGACTATTAGTGGCAAAGGAAAACTCCACAAGGATAGCTCCGTGGCTGCTATGGTTATGCCAACGCAGGCGATTTAGCAACATACCCTCGCACAAATACGCATATATTAGACCTATAATTTCAATTAGGTACATAAAGTGATTATTTGATTCTTAAATAAGCAGATAATGGACTCATAGTTGTCATTTCGTGTTAAGTCGCGAGCCACATTGCAAACACATGTTAATGAGCGTACAGTTGAACAGTCGTCGGTTGGCTTAATTTTTGTTATTGTCTGCACATAATCTGCTTAGAATCGATTATATATGAGTCGATCGATAATGAAACTAATAAGGTCTCCTTTTCAGCACACTATCGACTCATTTATAATCGATTCTAAGAAGATTATATACCTAAAATATTGTTCCTTATACGCAAATAATGTGCTGTTTTCAGGAGAACAAGCTGGATTAAGCGACGAAAAATGTACTATTTTTATCCCACACAAGACTTACGCCCAATTTTTGAACAGCTGGACAAGTTTTTGTGACCTACTTTGCGATTTTTATATGGACTTGTGGTGGCATAAGAAGAATCCACAAGGATAGCCTCTTGGCTGCTATGGTTGTTCCTACGCAGGCGATTTAGCAACGAAATATGACATTTTTTCATTATTTTGACCCCATGGACGACTTACGCCCAATTTTTGAACAGCTGGACAGGCGTATGTGAACCAGTTTGTGATTTTTAGATGGACCAGTGGTTCATACAATATTATTCACAAGAATAGCCCCGTGGCTGCTATGGTTATGACAACGCGGGCGATTTAGCAACATATCTTCCGCAATTACGCACATAATCGACCTATAATTTTATATATGTACATACAGTGATTATTTGATTCTGAAGTAAGCAGATAATGCAGTCGTAATATTCATTTCGTGTTATGGCGTTAGCCACAGTGAAAACACATGTTAATGAATGTATACCTGAAATTGGCTTACTAGTAACATATCCTCCGCAGTTACGCACATACTCGACCTTTAATTTTAATTATGTACATGAAGTGATTATTTGATTCTGAATTAAGCAGATAATGCAGTAATAGTCGTCATTTCATGTTATATGGCGTGAGCCAAAGTTGAAACACATGTTAATGAGAGTACACCTGAAAAGTCGTGGGTTGGCTTATTTTTGTCATTGACCACACATAATCTGAATTTTTGAACAAGTTTATGTGACCTACTTTGTGATTTTTAGATGGACTTGTGGTGGCACAAGAAGTATCCACAAGGATAGCCAAGTGGCTGATATGGTTATGCCTACGATTCATTATTTTTACCCAACGCAAGACTTACGCATATGTGAACCAGTTTGTGATTTTCAGATGGACCAGTGGTGTAGAAAGTAGTGTCCACAAGAATAGCCCCGTGGCTGCTATGGTTATGTCAACGCAGGAGATTTAGCAACATATCCTCCGTAATTACGCACATACTCGACCTATAATGTTAAGTATGTACATAAAGTGATTATTTGATTGTGAAGTAATCAGATAATGCAGTCATAGTCGTCATTTCGTGTTATCAAGTGAGCCACAGTGAAAACACATGTTAACGAGAGTACACCTGAAAAGTCGTGGGTTGGCTTATTTTTGTAATTGTCCGTACATATTCTGCTTAGTATCGATTATATATGAGTCGATAATGTGACTAATAAGGTCTCCTTTTCAGCACATTATCGACTCATTATTTTGATCCGACGAACGACTTACGCCCAATTTTTGAACAGCTGGACAGGCATATGTGAACCAGTTTGCGATTTCTAGATGGATTGTTGGTGGCCAAAGAAAAATCCACAAGGATAGCTCCGTGGCTGGTATGGTTATGCCAACGCAGGCGATTTAGCAACATATCCTCGAAAAATACGCACATAATCGACCTATAAATTTAATTATGTACATAACGTGATTATTTGATTCTGAAGTAAGCAGATAATGCAGTCATAGTCTTCATTACGTGTTATGGCGTGAGCCATAGAGAAAACACATGTTAATGAGCTGAGTACACCTGAAAAGTCGTGGGTTGGCTTATTTTTTTCATTGTCCGCACATAATCTGCTTAGAATGGAATCTATATGAGTCGATAATGTGACTAATAGGTTCTCCTTTTCAGCACATTATCGACTTAAACGGAAGCAAATCTAAGCAGATTATCTACCTAAAGTACTCTTCCTTATAAGCAAATAACGTGCTGGGTTTCAGCCGAACAGGCTGGATTAAGCAACGACAAATGTACTACTTTTACTCCACGCACGATTTACGCCCAATTTTTGAACGGCTGGACAAGTTTATGTGACCTAGTTTGTGTTTTAGCTCACCTGAGACGAAGTCTCGGGTGGAGCTATAGTCATCACTCCTCGTCCGTCGTCCGTCCATCCGTCCTTCCATCCGTCCATCCGTCAACAATTCTTTGAACATTTTCTCATCTGGAACCATAAGGCCGAACGGGTTCATATTTGGTGTGGATGTTCCCTAGGTGACTGGTATTCAGATTTCTTCAAATGAGTTCATCCTGTCAAATAGTTGCGAAGCTAGGACCATAACTCTTTTCTACCACAGTAATTCTTACAGCGACTTCTTCTCGAATTTCATTGGGCCGAATGGGTTCATATTTGGTTAAAAGGGTCCTTGGGGGACCGTGGTTCAGATTTGTTCAAATGAGGTCACTGGGTCAAATGTGGGCGGAGTCAGTGACATAACTAAAAAAAAAGAGAAGATTTTGTTAAATTTAGATTTTTGGAATTTTCAGGGCGACGTTTCTCAATTTAACAAACAAACAAATTATTTTTTAAACATGTTATCAAATTAATTTTTTTTTTTAAAGTGACACCATTATAACATCTGCAGAGTTATGAAACTTTACTCTTTAATGAAATTATGGAAACATTCCACCCTCTCCCACCGCCCCCTCCCACATGGCCCAGACCCACCGCCCACCCTGCCATCAACCAACATCCCTTCCATGCCATATCATCTCCCAATTTAATTAATACCTCTTCTCACCACAGAAGCACATATATCTGCAAAGACACAGGTAATTAATTTAGATCAGAATAATAGATGTCATCTGGCTGGTTTATGTAAACATATCTGCTAGCAATTTAAAAACAAACTGGTGCTCCCAATGTTAGGTGATGACTGATAGGAATTGGTTTCCCTGACATACAATGGTACTGTGAATGGTTTAGATTTCTTCAAGTCTGGAAATAGTGTGTCTGACATTTGCAGAATGAGGTCCCCATAGGGTGAATTTAGTGTTGCTACACCATACAGCAGGCTAGCATCACCAAATACACCCTAATTCATCTTCTGGGAAGTATCCTAAGTATCAAATTGAAAGTTTGTTTTAGTTATTTTATTCCACCTGTTCAGTTTCAATTTCCCCCTAATTTGCAGAAGATAAAATGCATAATTGAGGTGCTCAATGGGTGTGTATCACCAACTTCAACTGTAGGACTTCAATCTGTTCCTAGGTTTTTATTGGCCATTGAGGCCTAATCAGATTGAGGATGAATTCGGTGATGCTAGCCCGCCTTACGGATATTGTCATTCAATTCACCTTTTGGGGACCTAATTCTGCAAATGTCAGACATACTAAATTCAGGCTTAGCCATTTCATATTATTTTCTTAACCACTTATCCAGATGAAATCATACCACTATTTTTCAAAGAAAAATTGGGGAGTAAATATTGGATTAAATTTGTCATCTATCTGTCAGGCTTCCATCCGTTACTGTCAGGCTCCCATTATTACTCAATATATGGCATGCGCGAATGTAGCATAATCTTATTACAGCACCGACATTTGCGCATTGAATAATGTTGTTATGGCATGCGTTAATGTGTTATTAGGCACATGCGCAAATGTTTAGTTAGGCACTGCCCATTTGTCTGGTCCTAATCCGATTCACGCACGATGTGATCATAATTACCAACACGCGTCTTAGAAGACCACGCCCATGCCTGTTTGTGACAACATGTAATCCAATTCCGCACGACTTCGGCGCGTGAAAGGAGTAAACCACGCCCATGCGCCTTTGTGTTTTCCCTTAGGGCATTTGCGCAATGCTCTTTTGAGCTGTCAATCACACTAACCCGCCGTGCTCCTTTGTGGTATATGAGGCAAATTACATATATGCGTGTTCCCTATGTGTCTCACAATCAGATTTGTTCAATTAAGTTCATCATATCAAATACATGTAGGTGCGAAGCCATACTAAGTTAGTAACTCTTTCCCTCTATAGTAATTCTTAAAACAGATTTTTTCTCAAGAACCATTGGGCCTATATAGCTTATATTTGGTATGGAGGGGCCTTGGGTGACCGGGGTTCAGATTTGTTAAAATGTGGTCATTTTTAGGAAATGAGGTCCCCAGAGGGTGACTTTGGTGATGTTAGTCCACCTTGCGGAATACTGTCATTAAATTCACCTGCAAAGGTCAGACACACTAAATACAGACTCGGCTGTTCCAAAATTAGTTTCTTAACCACAACTTATCCAGGTGAAATCATACCCTGATTTTTCAAAGAAAAATTGGGGGGATATTGAGAGGTATATTGATATTACTAGATGAATGGATCTCATAGATGGGGATTCACATTTGTTCTAATAGGGGCAGAGATAAGAGATTTAACTCTCCTCTATGCTGTTTGGTACTGATATAATAATATTGATTTCTAGACAGCCTGTGTGGGGGCAATGTTTGAGGCAATGGAGAGGGAGCGTAGAGGGGTGGAGATTTGACCCCCTACTTTGATCAAAAGTTAAACAGTTAAAAATTTCATACCTGATACTACATTAGTTGTAGATTAGATGTTCACACCAAAAATAAGTTATAATTGTTCTTATAGTTTGGTTTGATTTTCTAACATGTATGTTTTTAAACCATCAATACATACGTTCCTACTTCAGGTTAAACTGTTGGACCGAATTGGCCACAAATTTTAACTTTATGGGGGGTGTCAGGTTGGTAATTTTCAAACGTTTGAGAGCTTGAAGTACTGGTACCAGTCGTAAAATTCAACCTAAGAGTGATGTACAAAAGGATTTTTGTGAACTTAGTACTGTGGTATGGTTGTCCTCTTTAAAAGGTAAGAGGTCGGAGATTTGTCAGTGATGTGCAATTAGAAATTTCAAGGTGAAGAGACCTGCTCATCTAAGAACTTCCAGCTATGTCCATGTTTAAAACTACTTGTCTTAAGTAATTTTGTCAAGTACTGACTCTTGTAGTCTTCAGAGTCGCCGTCTTCTCAGTCTTTACAGTCTGGTGAGCGACCCACAGTCATTGACTGTCTTGTTTAGATGGACTAGTAGTGGCACAAGAAGAATCCAAAAGCATGGCCCCGTTGCTGCTGTGGTTATGCACTGCATACATAGGCGATTTAGTAACGAAATGGTGCAAATATATCGCCACTGACAACTATTAAACTGGATGGGTGTGCATGGCCTAGTTTGTAATTTTAGATGGACTATAGTGGCGTCATAAGAAGAATCCACCAGGATATCACCGATTAGATTACATTAGGGTTAACAACAAGAGCTGCAATCACTACATAATGGTCATTGATTTTCATCTGGTGTTTACGCTGAAATTGAGAATGAAAAAAACATGAGATTTAAATTTATAATGTGATATATATCTATTGCGAAAATATCATGCAGAAGATTTAACTAGTACAGATGCATAAACATTAAATCAGTGTTGTTCATATTTTTGCATGATACATAAGTGAACAAGTGTCAGGGATGGATATATGCATTTGGATATATTTTTTCTTCAATTTTCGAGTATATATGCCCACCATATGAGGGAAGCACACACACACTAACCCCTAATTCCCATTTTATGACCATGTATAGTGTATATATCTGTGCATGAGATGTCCCTTTTATTAAATACACTAGAGCTCCGGGTGGAGACACACATTCATGGGGCATGTATGCTGATATGCATTAGGAAATATGTGTTTTCTTCAATTTTCGCGTCTATATAGGCACACCACATGAGGGAAGCAGGCCCCCTGTAACCCCTAATTCCCTTTTATGACCATGGATCTTATATGTATATGTGCAGGAGATGCCCCTTTATTCAAATACACCAGAGCTCCGGGCTGGAGGCTTACTTGCATGGGGCAGGGATGCTGATGAAATTAAAATAGGGGTTTTTACCCAATTTTGAGTCAATAAGTACACCATATGAGGGAAGCAAGCCCCCAGGGACCCCTAATTCCCTTTTTATGACCATGGAACTTGTATATATCTGTGCAGGAGATGTCCCTTTTATCAAATACACTAAAGCTCCGGTGGAGACACACTTTCATGGGGCATGTATGCTGATATGCATTAGGAAATATGTGTTTTCTTCAATTTTCGCGTCTATATAGGCACACCACATGAGGGAAGCAGGCCCCCTGTAACCCCTAATTCCCTTTTTATGACCATGGATCTTATATGTATATGTGCAGGAGATGCCCCTTCATTCAAATACACCAGAGCTCCGAGCTGGAGACATACTTGCATGGGGCAGGGATGCTGATGATATGAAAATAGGGGGTTTTACCCAATTTTGAGTCAAGAAGTACACCATATGAGGGAAGCAAGCCCCCAGGGACCCCTAATTCCCTTTTTATGACCATGGAACTTGTATATATCTGTGCAGGAGATGTCCCTTTTATCAAATACACTAAAGCTCTGGGTGGAGACACACTTTCATGGGGCATGTATGCTGATATGCATTAGGAAATATGTGTTTTCTTCAATTTTCGCGTCTATATAGGCACACCACATGAGGGAAGCAGGCCCCCTGTAACCCCTAATTCCCTTTTTATGACCATGGATCTTATATGTATATGTGCAGGAGATGCCCCTTCATTCAAATACACCAGAGCTCCGAGCTGGAGGCTTACTTGCATGGGGCAGGGATGCTGCTGAAATGAAAATAGGGGTTTTTACCCAATTTTGAGTCAATAAGTACACCATATGAGGGAAGCAAGCCCCCAGGGACCCCTAATTCCCTTTTTATGACCATGGAACTTGTATATATCTGTGCAGGAGATGTCCCTTTTATCAAATACACTAAAGCTCCGGTGGAGACACACTTTCATGGGGCATGTATGCTGATATGCATTAGGAAATATGTGTTTTCTTCAATTTTCGCGTCTATATAGGCACACCACATGAGGGAAGCAGGCCCCCTGTAACCCCTAATTCCCTTTTTATGACCATGGATCTTATATGTATATGTGCAGGAGATGCCCTTTCATTCAAATACACCAGAGCTCCGAGCTGGAGACATACTTGCATGGGGCAGGGATGCTGATGATATGAAAATAGGGGGTTTTACCCAATTTTGAGTCAAGAAGTACACCATATGAGGGAAGCAAGCCCACAGGGACCCCTAATTCCCTTTTTATGACCATGGAACTTGTATATATCTGTGCAGGAGATGTCCCTTTTATCAAATACACTAAAGCTCCGGGTGGAGACACACTTTCATGGGGCATGTATGCTGATATGCATTAGGAAATATGTTTTTTCTTCAATTTTCGAGTCTATATAGGCACACCACATGAGGGAAGCAGGCCCCCTGTAACCCCTAATTCCCTTTTTATGACCATGGATCTTATATGTATCTGTGCAGGAGATGCCCCTTTATTCAAATACACCAGAGCTCCGGGCTGGAGACATACTTGCATGGGGCAGGGATGCTGATGATATGAAAATAGGGGGTTTTACCCAATTTTGAGTCAATAAGTACACCATATGAGGGAAGCAAGCCCCCAGGGACCCCTAATTCCCTTTTTATGACCATGGAACTTGTATATATCTGTGCAGGAGATGTCCCTTTTATCAAATACACTAAAGTTCCGGGTGGAGACACACTTTCATGGGGCATGTATGCTGATATGCATTAGGAAATATGTTTTTTCTTCAATTTTCGCGTCTATATAGGCACACCACATGAGGGAAGCAGGCCCCCTGTAACCCCTAATTCCCTTTTTATGACCATGGATCTTATATGTATCTGTGCAGGAGATGCCCCTTTATTCAAATACACCAGAGCTCCGGGCTGGAGGCATACTTGCATGGGGCAGGGATGCTGCTGAAATGAAAATAGGGGTTTTTACCCAATTTTGAGTCAATAAGTACACCATATGAGGGAAGCAAGCCCCCAGGGACCCCTAATTCCCTTTTTATGACCATGGAACTTGTATATATCTGTGCAGGAGATGTCCCTTTTATCAAATACACTAAAGCTCCGGTGGAGACACACTTTCATGGGGCATGTATGCTGATATGCATTAGGAAATATGTGTTTTCTTCAATTTTCGCGTCTATATAGGCACACCACATGAGGGAAGCAGGCCCCCTGTAACCCCTAATTCCCTTTTTATGACCATGGATCTTATATGTATATGTGCAGGAGATGCCCCTTCATTCAAATACACCAGAGCTCCGAGCTGGAGACATACTTGCATGGGGCAGGGATGCTGATGATATGAAAATAGGGGGTTTTACCCAATTTTGAGTCAAGAAGTACACCATATGAGGGAAGCAAGCCCCCAGGGACCCCTAATTCCCTTTTTATGACCATGGAACTTGTATATATCTGTGCAGGAGATGTCCCTTTTATCAAATACAATAAAGCTCCGGGTGGAGACACACTTTCATGGGGCATGTATGCTGATATGCATTAGGAAATATGTTTTTTCTTCAATTTTCGCGTCTATATAGGCACACCACATGAGGGAAGCAGGCCCCCTGTAACCCCTAATTCCCTTTTTATGACCATGGATCTTATATGTATATGTGCAGGAGATGCCCCTTCATTCAAATACACCAGAGCTCCGGGCTGGAGGCTTACTTGCATGGGGCAGGGATGCTGATGAAATTAAAATAGGGGTTTTTACCCAATTTTGAGTCAATAAGTACACCATATGAGGGAAGCAAGCCCCCAGGGACCCCTAATTCCCTTTTTATGACCATGGAACTTGTATATATCTGTGCAGGAGATGTCCCTTTTATCAAATACACTAAAGCTCCGGGTGGAGACACACTTTCATGGGGCATGTATGCTGATATGCATTAGGAAATATGTTTTTTCTTCAATTTTCGCGTCTATATAGGCACACCACATGAGGGAAGCAGGCCCCCTGTAACCCCTAATTCCCTTTTTATGACCATGGATCTTATATGTATCTGTGCAGGAGATGCCCCTTTATTCAAATACACCAGAGCTCCGGGCTGGAGGCATACTTGCATGGGGCAGGGATGCTGCTGAAATGAAAATAGGGGTTTTTACCCAATTTTGAGTCAATAAGTACACCATATGAGGGAAGCAAGCCCCCAGGGACCCCTAATTCCCTTTTTATGACCATGGAACTTGTATATATCTGTGCAGGAGATGTCCCTTTTATCAAATACACTAAAGTTCCGGGTGGAGACACACTTTCATGGGGCATGTATGCTGATATGCATTAGGAAATATGTTTTTTCTTCAATTTTCGCGTCTATATAGGCACACCACATGAGGGAAGCAGGCCCCCTGTAACCCCTAATTCCCTTTTTATGACCATGGATCTTATATGTATCTGTGCAGGAGATGCCCCTTTATTCAAATACACCAGAGCTCCGGGCTGGAGACATACTTGCATGGGGCAGGGATGCTGATGATATGAAAATAGGGGGTTTTACCCAATTTTGAGTCAATAAGTACACCATATGAGGGAAGCAAGCCCCCAGGGACCCCTAATTCCCTTTTTATGACCATGGAACTTGTATATATCTATGCAGGAGATGTCCCTTTTATCAAATACACTAAAGTTCCGGGTGGAGACACACTTTCATGGGGCATGTATGCTGATATGCATTAGGAAATATGTTTTTTCTTCAATTTTCGCGTCTATATAGGCACACCACATGAGGGAAGCAGGCCCCCTGTAACCCCTAATTCCCTTTTTATGACCATGGATCTTATATGTATCTGTGCAGGAGATGCCCCTTTATTCAAATACACCAGAGTTCCGGGCTGGAGGCATACTTGCATGGGGCAGGGATGCTGCTGAAATGAAAATAGGGGTTTTTACCCAATTTTGAGTCAATAAGTACACCATATGAGGGAAGCAAGCCCCCAGGGACCCCTAATTCCCTTTTTATGACAATGGAACTTGTATATATCTGTGCAGGAGATGTCCCTTTTATCAAATACACTAAAGCTCCGGTGGAGACACACTTTCATGGGGCATGTATGCTGATATGCATTAGGAAATATGTGTTTTCTTCAATTTTCGCGTCTATATAGGCACACCACATGAGGGAAGCAGGCCCCCTGTAACCCCTAATTCCCTTTTTATGACCATGGATCTTATATGTATATGTGCAGGAGATGCCCCTTCATTCAAATACACCAGAGCTCCGAGCTGGAGACATACTTGCATGGGGCAGGGATGCTGATGATATGAAAATAGGGGGTTTTACCCAATTTTGAGTCAAGAAGTACACCATATGAGGGAAGCAAGCCCCCAGGGACCCCTAATTCCCTTTTTATGACCATGGAACTTGTATATATCTGTGCAGGAGATGTCCCTTTTATCAAATACACTAAAGCTCCGGGTGGAGACACACTTTCATGGGGCATGTATGCTGATATGCATTAGGAAATATGTTTTTTCTTCAATTTTCGCGTCTATATAGGCACACCACATGAGGGAAGCAGGCCCCCTGTAACCCCTAATTCCCTTTTTATGACCATGGATCTTATATGTATATGTGCAGGAGATGCCCCTTCATTCAAATACACCAGAGCTCCGAGCTGGAGACATACTTGCATGGGGCAGGGATGCTGATGATATGAAAATAGGGGGTTTTACCCAATTTTGAGTCAAGAAGTACACCATATGAGGGAAGCAAGCCCCCAGGGACCCCTAATTCCCTTTTTATGACCATGGAACTTGTATATATCTGTGCAGGAGATGTCCCTTTTATCAAATACACTAAAGCTCCGGGTGGAGACACACTTTCATGGGGCATGTATGCTGATATGCATTAGGAAATATGTTTTTTCTTCAATTTTCGCGTCTATATAGGCACACCACATGAGGGAAGCAGGCCCCCTGTAACCCCTAATTCCCTTTTTATGACCATGGATCTTATATGTATCTGTGCAGGAGATGCCCCTTTATTCAAATACACCAGAGCTCCGGGCTGGAGACATACTTGCATGGGGCAGGGATGCTGATGATATGAAAATAGGGGGTTTTACCCAATTTTGAGTCAATAAGTACACCATATGAGGGAAGCAAGCCCCCAGGGACCCCTAATTCCCTTTTTATGACCATGGAACTTGTATATATCTGTGCAGGAGATGTCCCTTTTATCAAATACACTAAAGTTCCGGGTGGAGACACACTTTCATGGGGCATGTATGCTGATATGCATTAGGAAATATGTTTTTTCTTCAATTTTCGCGTCTATATAGGCACACCACATGAGGGAAGCAGGCCCCCTGTAACCCCTAATTCCCTTTTTATGACCATGGATCTTATATGTATCTGTGCAGGAGATGCCCCTTTATTCAAATACACCAGAGCTCCGGGCTGGAGGCATACTTGCATGGGGCAGGGATGCTGCTGAAATGAAAATAGGGGTTTTTACCCAATTTTGAGTCAATAAGTACACCATATGAGGGAAGCAAGCCCCCAGGGACCCCTAATTCCCTTTTTATGACCATGGAACTTGTATATATCTGTGCAGGAGATGTCCCTTTTATCAAATACACTAAAGCTCCGGTGGAGACACACTTTCATGGGGCATGTATGCTGATATGCATTAGGAAATATGTGTTTTCTTCAATTTTCGCGTCTATATAGGCACACCACATGAGGGAAGCAGGCCCCCTGTAACCCCTAATTCCCTTTTTATGACCATGGATCTTATATGTATATGTGCAGGAGATGCCCCTTCATTCAAATACACCAGAGCTCCGAGCTGGAGACATACTTGCATGGGGCAGGGATGCTGATGATATGAAAATAGGGGGTTTTACCCAATTTTGAGTCAAGAAGTACACCATATGAGGGAAGCAAGCCCCCAGGGACCCCTAATTCCCTTTTTATGACCATGGAACTTGTATATATCTGTGCAGGAGATGTCCCTTTTATCAAATACACTAAAGCTCCGGGTGGAGACACACTTTCATGGGGCATGTATGCTGATATGCATTAGGAAATATGTTTTTTCTTCAATTTTCGCGTCTATATAGGCACACCACATGAGGGAAGCAGGCCCCCTGTAACCCCTAATTCCCTTTTTATGACCATGGATCTTATATGTATATGTGCAGGAGATGCCCCTTCATTCAAATACACCAGAGCTCCGGGCTGGAGGCTTACTTGCATGGGGCAGGGATGCTGATGAAATTAAAATAGGGGTTTTTACCCAATTTTGAGTCAATAAGTACACCATATGAGGGAAGCAAGCCCCCAGGGACCCCTAATTCCCTTTTTATGACCATGGAACTTGTATATATCTGTGCAGGAGATGTCCCTTTTATCAAATACACTAAAGCTCCGGGTGGAGACACACTTTCATGGGGCATGTATGCTGATATGCATTAGGAAATATGTTTTTTCTTCAATTTTCGCGTCTATATAGGCACACCACATGAGGGAAGCAGGCCCCCTGTAACCCCTAATTCCCTTTTTATGACCATGGATCTTATATGTATCTGTGCAGGAGATGCCCCTTTATTCAAATACACCAGAGCTCCGGGCTGGAGGCATACTTGCATGGGGCAGGGATGCTGCTGAAATGAAAATAGGGGTTTTTACCCAATTTTGAGTCAATAAGTACACCATATGAGGGAAGCAAGCCCCCAGGGACCCCTAATTCCCTTTTTATGACCATGGAACTTGTATATATCTGTGCAGGAGATGTCCCTTTTATCAAATACACTAAAGTTCCGGGTGGAGACACACTTTCATGGGGCATGTATGCTGATATGCATTAGGAAATATGTTTTTTCTTCAATTTTCGCGTCTATATAGGCACACCACATGAGGGAAGCAGGCCCCCTGTAACCCCTAATTCCCTTTTTATGACCATGGATCTTATATGTATCTGTGCAGGAGATGCCCCTTTATTCAAATACACCAGAGCTCCGGGCTGGAGACATACTTGCATGGGGCAGGGATGCTGATGATATGAAAATAGGGGGTTTTACCCAATTTTGAGTCAATAAGTACACCATATGAGGGAAGCAAGCCCCCAGGGACCCCTAATTCCCTTTTTATGACCATGGAACTTGTATATATCTATGCAGGAGATGTCCCTTTTATCAAATACACTAAAGTTCCGGGTGGAGACACACTTTCATGGGGCATGTATGCTGATATGCATTAGGAAATATGTTTTTTCTTCAATTTTCGCGTCTATATAGGCACACCACATGAGGGAAGCAGGCCCCCTGTAACCCCTAATTCCCTTTTTATGACCATGGATCTTATATGTATCTGTGCAGGAGATGCCCCTTTATTCAAATACACCAGAGCTCCGGGCTGGAGGCATACTTGCATGGGGCAGGGATGCTGCTGAAATGAAAATAGGGGTTTTTACCCAATTTTGAGTCAATAAGTACACCATATGAGGGAAGCAAGCCCCCAGGGACCCCTAATTCCCTTTTTATGACAATGGAACTTGTATATATCTGTGCAGGAGATGTCCCTTTTATCAAATACACTAAAGCTCCGGTGGAGACACACTTTCATGGGGCATGTATGCTGATATGCATTAGGAAATATGTGTTTTCTTCAATTTTCGCGTCTATATAGGCACACCACATGAGGGAAGCAGGCCCCCTGTAACCCCTAATTCCCTTTTTATGACCATGGATCTTATATGTATATGTGCAGGAGATGCCCCTTCATTCAAATACACCAGAGCTCCGAGCTGGAGACATACTTGCATGGGGCAGGGATGCTGATGATATGAAAATAGGGGGTTTTACCCAATTTTGAGTCAAGAAGTACACCATATGAGGGAAGCAAGCCCCCAGGGACCCCTAATTCCCTTTTTATGACCATGGAACTTGTATATATCTGTGCAGGAGATGTCCCTTTTATCAAATACACTAAAGCTCCGGGTGGAGACACACTTTCATGGGGCATGTATGCTGATATGCATTAGGAAATATGTTTTTTCTTCAATTTTCGCGTCTATATAGGCACACCACATGAGGGAAGCAGGCCCCCTGTAACCCCTAATTCCCTTTTTATGACCATGGATCTTATATGTATATGTGCAGGAGATGCCCCTTCATTCAAATACACCAGAGCTCCGAGCTGGAGACATACTTGCATGGGGCAGGGATGCTGATGATATGAAAATAGGGGGTTTTACCCAATTTTGAGTCAAGAAGTACACCATATGAGGGAAGCAAGCCCCCAGGGACCCCTAATTCCCTTTTTATGACCATGGAACTTGTATATATCTGTGCAGGAGATGTCCCTTTTATCAAATACACTAAAGCTCCGGGTGGAGACACACTTTCATGGGGCATGTATGCTGATATGCATTAGGAAATATGTTTTTTCTTCAATTTTCGCGTCTATATAGGCACACCACATGAGGGAAGCAGGCCCCCTGTAACCCCTAATTCCCTTTTTATGACCATGGATCTTATATGTATCTGTGCAGGAGATGCCCCTTTGTCTAACTTGAGACATTTTTCCGTTTATAATTATATGTCCATATTGTCCAAAAAAAGATTTAAAGCTAAATTATACTTATTTTTGGTACTAAATTGGATTTTCCACAACTACCCCCTTTGTGCACAAAAAATTATTATGATAGAAAATACCACCACTCCGCAAATTGGAGACCAACGTTGACTCTGAAAATTCAACAAAAATGACAGAGGATTTAGTATAGCATTTAAAAAAAATCGAATATATTATGCACCATTCAGCTGCCATAATTTGTTTTATGCTGACTCGAGTTTCCCTACACAAATTCAGGGGGCATAATTTCCATGATTTAGTTCTTTGTAAACTCTCCCCACAGCTAAGTTTAAGTAATAAAACAAATCCCCCTACCCCGAGTCCCTTACAAATTAAAAACATGGCCGTGACACTTGGGAATATTGATAATTTTAATAGATAAAATCACGTGAAAAGAATTAAAATGTCACACGTGCAAAGTGTGCTACAGTGCTCGCGCTGAACACCCACGCAACGGTATGATTACATTCGGTACCGGATGTTTACATTACATTAATGAGGGAAGCGAGGGTTCGCTCCAGTCTGGAGCATTCCCTATTAGCACCCACCCATAACAAACCGATTGTATACAAACACCGCTAATAATGTAAACATCCGGGCGGGCATGCGCAACGGCGCAAGATCGTAATTTCAGAATAACAGTATACAGTAATGACCAGAATAGCTAACAAAGACATCTATCTCTCAGATAACATGACTAAAGTTTTATAAATCTGTGTTTCCTTACAGTTATATACCTATAATGGGTCACAATAATATATCATTATTTTCCAGACATCTCATAAGGTGTTTAGTTATTTAAATAAAAAAATAATCTGTAAATACATGTAGTTGACAAATGACAGAATAAATTCCATAATGGCAATGCTCCTCAAATACTATACTATAGACACTGTTGTTGTTGTTTGTGGATAGGTATGCATCTATATACAAATAGTTTGCACAAAGTTTGGGCTCCTTAGTGGGTTTTAAGGGTATGGAGACAGCCCAACACCCACAGCACCCATGACAATTCAAGTTAAATTGGTATATTTAACTTGAATTGGGCCATATGACCCATTATATGTATCTACTTCCAACACTTTTGTTGTTTGTGGATAGGTATGCATCTATGCAAATAGTTTGCATAAAGTTTGGGCTCCGCAGTGGGTTTTAAGGGTATGGAGACTGCCCAACACCCACAGCACCCATGATAAAACCATACAGCACCCGTGCCTATGAAAACATATTTCTGAGTCAGCCATCTCTCAGACTATACCCATTCTGAAAAGGATTCCACATCTCACTCTAGAATATATAGAGGCAATTGGAAAAAAATATTTGGGCACCTGAATGGGATTTTGGGCTCTAGTCAGGGGGGATATTTGGTTTTTTAATGGTTAAATTGGTATATTTAACTGGAATTGGGTCCTGTATAGGTATATACTTCTAGGTCTCCTAGTGTTTTTGGAAATATCTGCATCAGTATAAGAAGATTTGCAAACGTTTGGGCTCCTTAGTGGGTTTTAAGGGTATGGAGACAGCCCAACACCCACAGCACCCATGACAATTCAAGTTAAATTGGTATATTTAACTTGAATTGGGCCATATGACCCATTATATGTATCTACTTCCAACACTTTTGTGGTTTGTGGATAGGTATGCATCTATGCAAATGGTTTGCACAAAGTTTGGGCTCCTCAGTGGGTTTTAAGGGTATTGAGACAGCCCAACACCCACAGCACCCATGATAAAATCATACAGCACCCGTGCCTATGAAAACATATTTCTGAGTCAGCCATCTCTCAGACTATACCCATTCAGTAAATGATTCCACATTTCACTCTAGAATATATAGAGGCAATGGGAAAAAAATATTTGGGCACCTGAATGGCATTTGGGGCTCTATTCAGGGGGATATTTGTTTTTTTTAATGGTTAAATTGGTATATTTAACTGGAATTGGGTCCTGTAAAGGTATATACTTCTAGGTCTCCTAGTGATTTTGGAAATATCTGCATCAGTATAAGAAGATTTGCAAAAGTTTGGGCTCCTTAGTGGGTTTTAAGGGTATGGAGACAGCCCAACACCCACAGCACCCATGACAATTCAAGTTAAATTGGTATATTTAACTTGAATTGGGCCATATGACCCATTATACGTATCTACTTCCAACACTTTTGTTGTGTGTGTATAGGTATGCATCTATACAAATGGTTTGAACAAAGTTTGGGCTCCTCAGTGGATTTTAAGGGTATTGAGACAGCCCAACACCCACAGCACCCATGATAAAACCATACAGCACCCGTGCCTATGAAAACATATTTCTGAGTCAGCCATCTCTCAGACTATACCCATTCTGTAAATTATTTCACATTTCACTCTAGAATATATAGAGGCAATGGGAAAAAAATATTTGGGCACCTGAATCGGATTTTGGGCTCTATTCAGGGGGGATATTTGGTTTTTTTAATGGTTAAATTGGTATATTTAACTGGAATTGGGTCATGTAAAGGTATATACTTCTAGGTCTCCTAGTGTTTTTGGAAATATCTGCATCAGTATAAGAAGATTTGCAAAAGTTTGGGCTCCTTAGTGGGTTTTAAGGGTATGGAGACAGCCCAACACCCACAGCACCCATGACAATTCAAGTTAAATTGGTATATTTAACTTGAATTGGGCCATATGACCCATTATATATATCTACTTCCAACACTTTTGTTGTTTGTGGATAGGTATGCAGCTATGCAAATGGTTTGCATAAAGTTTGGGATATTCAGTGGGTTTTAAGGGTATTGAGACAGCCCAACACCCACAGCACCCATGATAAAACCATACAGCACCCGTGCCTATGAAAACATATTTCTGAGTCAGCCATCTCTCAGACTATACCCATTCTGTAAATGATTCCACATTTCACTCTAGAATATATAGAGGCAATGGGGAAAAAATATTTGGGCACCTGAATGGGATTTTGGGCTCTATTCAGGGGGGATATTTGGTTTTTTTAATGGTTAAATTGGTATATTTAACTGGAATTGGGTCCTGTAAAGGTATATACTTCTAGGTCTCCTAGTGTTTTTGGAAATATCTGCATCAGTATAAGAAGATTTGCAAAAGTTTGGGCTCCTTAGTGGGTTTTAAGGGTATGGAGACAGCCCAACACCCACAGCACCCATGACAATTCAAGTTAAATTGGTATATTTAACTTGAATTGGGCCATATGACCCATTATATGTATCTACTTCCAACACTTTTGTTGTTTGTTGATAGGTATGCATCTATGCAAATGGTTTGCACAAAGTTTGGGCTCCTCAGTGGGTTTTAAGGGTATTGAGACAGCCCAACACCCACAGCACCCATGATAAAACCATACAGCACCCGTGCCTATGAAAACATATTTCTGAGTCAGCCATTTTTCAGACTATACCCATTCTGTAAATGATTCCACATTTCACTCTAGAATATATAGAGGCAATGGGAAAAAAATATTTGGGCACCTGAATGGCATTTTGGGCTCTATTCAGGGGGGATATTTGTTTTTTTAATGGTTAAATTGGTATATTTAACTGGAATTGGGTCCTGTAAAGGTATATACTTCTAGGTCTCCTAGTGTTATTGGAAATATCTGCATCAGTATAAGAAGATTTGCAAAAGTTTGGGCTCCTTAGTGTGTTTTAAGGGTATGGGGACAGCCCAACACCCACAGCACCCATGACAATTCAAGTTAAATTGGTATATTTAACTTGAATTGGGCCATATGACCAATTATATGTATCTACTTCCAACACTTTTGTTGTTTGTGGATAGGTATGCATCTATGCAAATCAGGTTTGCACAAAGTTTGGGCTCCTCAGTGGGTTTTAAGGGTATTGAGACAGCCCAACACCCACAGCACCCATGATAAAACCATACAGCACCCGTGCCTATGAAAACATATTTATGAGTCAGCCATCTCTCAGACTATACCCATTCTGTAAATGATTCCACATTTCACTCTAGAATATATAGAGGCAATGGGAAAAAAATATTTGGGCACCTGAATGGGATTTTGGGCTCTATTCAGGGGGGATATTTGGTTTTTTTAATGATTAAATTGGTATATTTAACTGGAATTGGGTCCTGTAAAGGTATATACTTCTAGGTATCCTAGTGTTTTTGGAAATATCCGCATCAGTATAAGAAGATTTGCAAAAGTTTGGGCTCCTTAGTGGGGTTTAAGGGTATGGAGAGAGCCCAACACCCACAGCACCCATGACAATTCAAGTTAAATTGGTATATTTAACTTGAATTGGGCCATATGACCCATTATATGTATCTACTTCCAACACTTTTGTTGTATGTGGATAGGTATGCATCTATGCATATGGTTTGCACAAAGTTTGGGCTCCCCAGTGGGTTTTAAGGGTATTGAGACAGCCCAACACCCACAGCACCCATGATAAAATCATACAGCACCCGTGCCTATGAAAACATATTTCTGAGTCAGCCATCTCTCAGACTATACCCATTCTGTAAATGATTCCACATTTCACTCTAGAATATATAGAGGCAATGGGAAAAAAATATTTGGGCACCTGAATGGGATTTTGGGCTCTATTCAGGGGGGATATTTGTTTTTTTTAATGGTTAAATTGGTATATTTAACTGGAATTGGGTCATGTAAAGATATATACTTCTAGGTCTCCTAGTGTTTTTGGAAATATCTGCATCAGTATAAGAAGATTTGCAAAAGTTTGGGCTCCTTAGTGGGTTTTAAGGGTATGGAGACAGCCCAACACCCACAGCACCCATGACAATTCAAGTTAAATTGGTATATTTAACTTGAATTGGGCCATATGACCAATTATATGTATCTACTTCCAACACTTTTGTTGTTTGTGGATAGGTATGCATCTATGCAAATGGTTTGCACAAAGTTTGGGCTCCTCAGTGGGTTTTAAGGGTATTGAGACAGCCCAACACCCACAACACCCATGATAAAACCATACAGCACCCGTGCCTATGAAAACATATTTCTGAGTCAGCCATCTCTCAGACTATACCCATTCTGTAAATGATTCCACATTTCACTCTAGAATATATAGAGGCAATGGGAAAAAAATATTTGGGCACCTGAATGGGATTTTGGGCTCTATTCAGGGGGGATATTTGGTTTTTTTAATGGTTAAATTGGTATATTTAACTGGAATTGGGTCCTGTATAGGTATATACTTCTAGATCTCCTAGTGTTTTTGGAAATATCTGCATCAGTATAAGAAGATTTGCAAAATGTTGGGCTCCTTAGTGGATTTTAAGGGTATGCAGACAGCCAAACACCCACAGCACCCATGACAATTCAAGTTAAATTGGTATATTTAACTTGAATTGGGCCATATGACCCATTATATGTATCTACTTCCAACACTTTTGTTGTTTGTGGATAGGTATGCATCTATGCAAATGGTTTGCACAAAGTTTGAGCTCCTCAGCGGGTTTTAAGGGTATTGAGACAGCCCAACACCCACAGCACCCATGATAAAAACATACAGCACCCGTGCCTATGAAAACATATTTCTGAGTCAGCCATCTCTCAGACTATACCCATTCTGTAAATGATTCCACATCTCACTCTAGAATATATAGAGGCAATGGGAAAAAAATATTTGGGCACCTGAATGGGATTTTGGGCTCTAGTCAGGGGGGATATTTGTTTTTTTTATGGTTAAATTGGTATATTTAACTGGAATTGGGTCCTGTATAGGTATATACTTCTAGATCTCCTAGTGTTTTTGGAAATATCTGCATCAGTATAAGAAGATTTGCAAAATTGTGGGCTCCTTAGTGGATTTTAAGGGTATGCAGACAGCCAAACACCCACAGCACCCATGACAATTCAAGTTAAATTGGTATATTTAACTTGAATTGGGCCATATGACCCATTATATGTATCTACTTCCAACACTTTTGTTGTTTGTGGATAGGTATGCATCTATGCAAATGGTTTGCATAAAGTTTGGGATCTTCAGTGGGTTTTAAGGGTATTGAGACAGCCCAACACCCACAGCACCCATGATAAAACCATACAGCACCCGTGCCTATGAAAACATATTTCTGAGTCAGCCATCTCTCATACTATACCCATTCTGTAAATGATTCCACATTTCACTCTAGAATATATAGAGGCAATGGGAAAAAATATTTGGGCACCTGAATGGGATTTTGGGCTCTAGTCAGGGGGGATATTTGTTTTTTTAATGGTTAAATTGGTATATTTAACTGGAATTGGGTCCTGTATATGTATATACTTCTAGGTCTCCTAGTGTTTTTGGAAATATCTGCATCAGTATAAGAAGATTTGCAAAAGTTTGGGCTCCTTAGTGGGTTTTAAGGGTATGGAGACAGCCCAACACCCACAGCACCCATGACAATTCAAGTTAAATTGGTATATTTAACTTGAATTGGGCCATATGACCCATTATATGTATCTACTTCCAACACTTTTGTTGTTTGTGGATAGGTATGCATCTATGCAAATGGTCTGCACAAAGTTTGGGCTCCTCAGTGGGTTTTAAGGGTATTGAGACAGCCCAACACCCACAGCACCCATGATAAAACCATACAGCACACGTGCCTATGCAAACATATTTCTGAGTCAGCCATCTCTCAGACTATACCCATTCTGTAAATGATTCCACATTTCACTCTAGAATATATAGAGGCAATGGGAAAAAAATATTTGGGCACCTGAATGGCAGTTTGGGCTCTATTCAGGGGGGGTATTTGTTTTTTTTAATGGTTAAATTGGTATATTTAACTGGAATTGGGTCCTGTAAAGATAAATACTTCTAGGTCTCCTAGTGTTTTTGGAAATATCAGTATCAGTATAAGAAGATTTGCAAAAGTTTGGGCTCCTTAGTGGGTTTTAAGGGTATGGAGACAGCCCAACACCCACAGCACCCATGACAATTCAAGTTAAATTGGTATATTTAACTTGAATTGGGCCATATGACCCATTATATGTATCTACTTCCAACACTTTTGTTGTTTGTGGATAGGTATGCATCTATGCAAATGGTTTGCACAAAATTTGGGCTCCTCAGTGGGTTTTAAGGGTATTGAGACAGCCCAACACCCACAGCACCCATGATAAAACCATACAGCACCCGTGCCTATGAAAACATATTTCTGAGTCAGCCATCTCTCAGACTATACCCATTCTGTAAATGATTCCACATTTCACTCTAGAATATATAGAGGCAATGGGGAAAAAATATTTGGGCACCTGAATGGCATTTTGGGCTCTATTCAGGGGGGATATTTGTTTTTTTTAATGGTTAAATTGGTATATTTAACTGGAATTGGGTCCTGTAATGGTATATACTTCTAGGTCTCCTAGTATTTTTGGAAATATCTGCATCAGTATAAGAAGATTTGCAAAAGTTTGGGCTCCTTAGTGGGTTTTAAGGGTATGGCGACAGCCCAACACCCACAGCACCCATGACAATTCAAGTTAAATTGGTATATTTAACTTGAATTGGGCCATATGACCCATTATATGTATCTACTTCCAACACTTTTGTTGTTTGTGGATAGGTATGCATCTATGCAAATGGTTTGCACAAAATTTGGGCTCCTCAGTGGGTTTTAAGGGTATTGAGACAGCCCAACACCCACAGCACCCATGATAAAACCATACAGCACCCGTGCCTATGAAAACATATTTCTGAGTCAGCCATCTCTCAGACTATACCCATTCTGTAAATGATTCCACATTTCACTCTAGAATATATAGAGGCAATGGGAAAAAAATATTTGGGCACCTGAATGGCATTTTGGGCTCTATTCAGGGGGGATATTTGGTTTTTTTAATGGTTAAATTGGTATATTTAACTGGAATTGGGTCCTGTAAAGGTATATACTTCTAGGTCTCCTAGTGTTTTTGGAAATATCTGCATCAGTATAAGAAAATTTGCAAACGTTTGGGCTCTTTAGTGTGTTTTAAGGGTATGGAGACAGCCCAACACCCACAGCACCCATGACAATTCAAGTTAAATTGGTATATTTAACTTGAATTGGGCCATATGACCCATTATATGTATCTACTTCCAACACTTTTGTTGTTTGTGGATAGGTATGCATCTATGCAAATGGTTTGCACAAAGTTTGGGCTCCTCAGTGGGTTTTAAGGGTATTGAGACAGCCCAACACCCACAGCACCCATGATAAAACCATACAGCACCCGTGCCTATGAAAACATATTTCTGAGTCAGCCATCTCTCAGACTATACCCATTCTGTAAATGATTCCACATTTCACTCTAGAATATATAGAGGTAATGGGGAAAAAATATTTGGGCACCTGAATGGCATTTTGGGCTCTATTCAGGGGGGATATTTGTTTTTTTTAATGGTTAAATTGGTATATTTAACTGGAATTGGGTCCTGTAATGGTATATACTTCTAGGTCTCCTAGTATTTTTGGAAATATCTGCATCAGTATAAGAAGATTTGCAAAAGTTTGGGCTCCTTAGTGGGTTTTAAGGGTATGGAGACAGCCCAACACCCACAGCACCCATGACAATTCAAGTTAAATATGACCAATTATATGTATCTACTTCCGACACTTTTGTTGTTTGTGGATAGGTATGCATCTATGCAAATGGTTTGCACAAAGTTTGGGCTCCTCAGTGGGTTTTAAGGGTATTGAGACAGCCCAACACCCACAGCACCCATGATAAAACCATACAGCACCCGTGCCTATGAAAACATATTTCTGAGTCAGCCATCTCTCAGACTATACCCATTCTGTAAATGATTCCACATTTCACTCTAGAATATATAGAGGCAATGGAAAAAAATATTTGGGCACCTGAATGGCATTTTGGGCTCTATTCAGGGGGGATATTTGGTTTTTTTAATGGTTAAATTGGTATATTTAACTGGAATTGGGTCCTGTAAAGGTATATACTTCTAGGTCTCCTAGTGTTTTTGGAAATATTTTCATCAGTATAAGAAGATTTGCAAAAGTTTGGGCTCCTTAGTGGGTTTTAAGGGTATGGAGACAGCCCAACACCCACAGCACCCATGACAATTCAAGTTAAATTGGTATATTTAACTTGAATTGGGCCATATGACCCATTATATGTATCTACTTCCAACACTTTTGTTGTTTGTGGATAGGTATGCATCTATGCAAATGGTTTGCACAAAGTTTGGGCTCCTCAGCGGGTTTTAAGGGTATTGAGACAGCCCAACACCCACAGCACCCATGATAAAACCATACAGCACCCGTGCCTATGAAAACATATTTCTGAGTCAGCCATCTCTCAGACTATACCCATTCTGTAAATGATTCCACATCTCACTCTAGAATATATAGAGGCAATGGGAAAAAAATATTTGGGCACCTGAATGGGATTTTGGGCTTTGGTCAGGGGGGATATTTGTTTTTTTTAATGGTTAAATTGGTATATTTAACTGGAATTGGGTCCTGTATAGGTATATACTTCTAGGTCTCCTAGTGTTTTTGGAAATATCTGCATCAGTATAAGAAGATTTGCAAAAGTTTGGGCTCCTTAGTGTGTTTTAAGGGTATGGAGACAGCCCAACACCCACAGCACCCATGACAATTCAAGTTAAATTGGTATATTTAACTTGAATTGGGCCATATGACCAATTATATGTATCTACTTCCAACACTTTTGTTGTTTGTGGATAGGTATGCATCTATGCAAATGGTCTGCACAAAGTTTGGGCTCCTCAGTGGGTTTTAAGGGTATTGAGACAGCCCAACACCCACAGCACCCATGATAAAACCATACAGCACCCGTGCCTATGAAAACATATTTCTGAGTCAGCCATCTCTCATACTATACCCATTCTGTAAATGATTCCACATTTCACTCTAGAATATATAGAGGCAATGGGAAAAAATATTTGGGCACCTGAATGGGATTTTGGGCTCTATTCAGGGGGGATATTTGTTTTTTTTAATGGTTAAATTGGTATATTTAACTGGAATTGGGTCCTGTAAAGGTATATACTTCTAGGTCTCCTAGTGTTTTTGGAAATATCTGCATCAGTATAAGAAGATTTGCAAAAGTTTGGGCTCCTTAGTGGGTTTTAAGGGTATGGAGACAGCCCAACACCCACAGCACCCATGACAATTCAAGTTAAATTGGTATATTTAACTTGAATTGGGCCATATGACCCATTATATGTATCTACTTCCAACACTTTTGTTGTTTTTGGATAGGTATGCATCTATGCAAATGGTTTGCACAAAGTTTGGGCTCCTCAGTTGGTTTTAAGGGTATTGAGACAGCCCAACACCCACAGCACCCATGATAAAACCATACAGCACCCGTGCCTATGAAAACATATTTCTGAGTCAGCCATCTCTCAGACTATACCCATTCTGTAAATGATTCCACATTTCACTCTAGAATATATAGAGGCAATGGAAAAAAAATATTTGGGCACCTGAATGGGATTTTGGGCTCTATTCGGGGGGGATATTTGGTTTTTTTAATGGTTAAATTGGTATATTTAACTGGAATTGGATCGTGTAAAGGTATATACTTCTAGGTCTCCTAGTATTTTTGGAAATATCTGCATCAGTATAAGAAGAGTTGCAAAAGTTTGGGCTCCTTAGTGGGTTTTAAGGGTATGGAGACAGCCCAACACCCACAGCACCCATGACAATTCAAGTTAAATTGGTATATTTAACTTGAATTGGGCCATATGACCCATTATATGTATCTACTTCCAACACTTTTGTTGTTTGTGGATAGGTATGCATCTATGCAAATAGTTTGCACAAAGTTTGGGCTCCTCAGTGGGTTTTAAGGGTATGTAGACTGCCCAACACCCACAGCACCCATGATAAAACCATACAGCACCCATGCCTATGAAAACATTTCTGAGTCAGCCATCTCTCAGACTATACCCATTCTGAAAAGGATTCCACAGTTCACTTTAGAATATATAGAGGCAATGGGAAAAAATTATTTGGGCATCTGAATGGGATTTTGGGCTTTGGTCAGGGGGAGGGGAATATTTTGGGTTTTTAATGGTCAAGTTGAATTGAGCCCTGTGACCCATTATAGGTATCTACTTCTATGTCTCTTACTAGTAGTGTTTTTGGAAAGATGTGCATCAGTATTAGAAGGTTTGCAAAAGTTTGGGCACCTGGGAGTGATTTAATGGTGAGCAGGTGGCACAACACCAGTCGTAATGAATTTCGAAGTACAATTGCTAGTCGCGCTTGTACCGTGCGCAACTCTGGGAGCAAATGTACGCTAAGTTTACTGAGACTGGCACAACACCAACAGCACCCATGATAAATCATACAGCACCCTTGTCTTTAAAATCATATTTGGGCTCAGGTGAAGGACAAAATATGTTTTTTAATATTAATGTCGGTATATTTAACTTGAATTGGGCCATGTAAACCGGGGTATTCTATACACTCAGGGGGGATACCCTGGGTAATCTATACAATCAGGGTGTTACCTTCCTGTACGCTATTCGTTTAGGCCCATATAGAGCTTATTTAAGTTTTCAAATATTGCCAACATGAGCTTATTTCGCGCAATATTAAAATAAGCTCAGTTTCACATAAACAGACTGTTACTTGGTGTTCATATTCAGATAGTTCTCAGGTGTCCAATCTCAAATACCGACCTCGTCGCCATCCGTATACTACCGATTACGTCGACAAAACAATGGCAAATAATTTAAGATAATAATATATTGGGATATTAAATCGTGTAATATAGTAGTGTCTTAAAATATGAAAATTACATTTCCAAGAATAAATAAACAAAAAATGTGAAGATGACAACAAATATTTAACAAGACAGTCAATGACTGTGGGTCGCTCACCAGACTGTAAAGACTGAGGAGAATGGGACTCTGAAGACTACAAGAGTCAGTACGTGACAATATCACTTAAGACAAGTAGTTCTAAACATGGACATAGATGGAGGTTCTCCGATGAGCAGGGCTCTTCAACTTGAAATTTCTAATTGCACACCACTGACAAATCTCCAACCTCTTACATTTTACAGAAGACAACCATACCACAGTACTAAGTTCACAGAAATCATTTTGCACACCCCTCTTAGGTTGAATTTTACAACTAGTACAAGGATATAGGAGAGTTAAATATCTTATCTCTGCCCCTATTAGAACAAATGTGAATCCCCATCTATGAGATCCATTCATCTAGTAATATCAATATACCCCCCCCCCCCAATATCCAATAGGGTATGATTTCACCTGGATAAGTGGTACGTGGTTAAGAAAATAATATTGGAACAGCCAAGTCTGTATTTAGTATGTCTGATCTTTGCAGAATGAGGTCCACAAAAGGTGAATTTAATGACACTATTCCCCAAGGTGGAAAAGCATCAACGAATTCACCCTATGGGGACCTCATTTCCTAAAATGACCCAATTTGAACAAATCTGAACCCGGTCACCCAAGGCCCATCCACACCAAATATAAGCTAATATAGGCTCAATGGTTCGTGAGAAGAAATTTTAAGATTTACTATGGAGGGAAAGAGTTATGGCCCTAGCTTCGCACCTATTTGATATGATGAACTTATTTGAACAAATCTGATTGTGAGTCACCTAGGGAACATGCACACTGAAATATATAAACATATTTGGTCTTTAATATGGAGAAGAAAACAATTGTTGATAGACGGATGGATAGACATCCCAACAGACAGACGAGTGGAAGGACCGCCTGACAGACATAAGACAAATTCAATCCAATATACCCCCCCCCAATGTTTCTTTGAAAAATCAGGGTATGATTTCATCTGGATAAGCGGTGGTTAAGAAAATAATATGCCAGCCATGTCTGCATATAGTGTGTCAGACATTTGCAGAATGAGGGCCCAAAATGGTGAATTTAATGACAATATTCCGCAAGGTGTGCTAGCATCACGAGATGCATCCTCAGTCTGGTTAGGCCTCCCCAGCCATGGCAAACCTATATAGGAACAGATTTAAGTTCTAAAGTTGAAGTTTGTAATGCACACCCATTGAGCACCTCAATTATGCATTTTATCTTCTGCAAATTAGGGGGGGCATAGAAACTGAACAGAAGGGAAAAAGTAAAAATGTAACTAAAACGAAATTTCAATTTGATACTTAAGACACTTCCCAGAAGATGATGCCTAAGCAGAATTAGGTCCATGGAGGGTGTATTTGGTGATGCTAGCCTGCTGTACAGGGTTGCAACACTAAATTCGCCCTCTGGGGACCTCATTATGCAAATGTCAGACACTAAATTCAGGCAGTTTGTTTAAAATTGCTAGCAGTAATGTTTACACAAGCTGTCAGATGACATTTTATTGTAATCTAGATTAATGACACGTGTCTCTCTCTGTCTATCCACAAAGATATATCTGCAACTTTAATAGAACAGGTATTAAAGTTGGAAGCTGGAGATGATATCCGTTGGAAGGGATGTTGGTTGGGTGCAGGCCACTGCAGGGTGGGGTGGGTCTGGGCCATATGGGATGGGGGATGGGTAATGGAATATTTCTGTAATTTCATTAAAGATTAAAGTTTCATAACTCTGCAGATGTTATAATGGTGTCACTTTTTTCAAATTTTATAAAATGTTTAAAAACTAATTTTTTTGTTTGTTAAATTGAGCAAGGTGAAAATTCAAAAAATCTTAATTAATTTTTTTTTTTTAGTTACGTCACTGGCTCCGCCCACATTCGATCCAGTGACCTCATTTGAACAAATCTGAATAACAGTCCCCCAAGGACCCTTTGTATCAAATACGAACCCATTCGGCCCAATGAAATTTGAGAAGTCGTTGTAAGAATTACTATGGTGGCAAAGAGTTATGGCCCTGGATTTGCAACTATTTGACCCAGTGTCCTCATTTGAACAATCTGAATGAGAGTCACCTAGGAAACATACACACCAAATATGAACCCATTCGGTTTCATGGTTCCAGAGGAGAAGATGTTCAAAGAATTGTAGACGGACGGATGGACGGACGGACGGACGATGGGCGGACGACGGACGAAGAGTGATGACAATAGCTCCACCGGAGACTTCTTATCAGGTGAGCTAATAAAAACGTGAGACAACCAGCCCCGGAAAATCTGGACAACCCACCCTAACATACGCCCGCGCGAGTTGTCCCTGTGGTCCCGATTCGGTCTGTAGTCAGATGTACTATTTACACATGTATATACTTGTATATACAGGAACGGGACCATCCGCCCCAGGCACAACCGACACCAAGCGACCCGGAACAACCCGACCCAATTAAAGTACGAACTATGTTTTGGTTTAAACCTTTAATTAAATTAGGATAAGATATGGTAAATTGTAGTTGTGATACCCTGCATGGACATAATGATATAGTATTATGTATGAAATATGAAGAATATTTTAATATGAATATATACGGAAGTACAACATATGTATATGAAAAAGGAATGTATAGTACATGTATATGCTACTTCACAGCCTGTTCTCGTGAAAATAGCCACACTCCCGGCTTATTTTAATGAGCGAAATAAGCTCATATCAATATAGGCTCTGTGTGGAGATAAACGTACACTATGGGAGTACATGTATGGTTTCCATAAAAATAAGCACGTAACGGTCTTATTTTAATGAGCGATATAAGCCCCATATTGGTATTATTTAATCACAATATACGCTCTATATGGACCTAAAACTCAGTTTATAAAACAGTCCAATATGGGACTATCTCCCATATTGTCATTATTAAAGGTACTCAATCCGATAAAACTCCTCTCAATTACTATTTCAATGGCTTCGGGGGTCAAAAATATTTGATTCGAGTCGAGGAAGTCACCCATCAAAGCTCAGATTTGTTAGATATCGATTTTAGAAATCTATTATTTTTCATTATCGGGAATTCTTTCTGGCCCAGAAGACAGTCAAAATTTCGTTATTATTACCACTTGATTATAGAGTTATCCATCCTTGTCTGTTTGAATAGAGTTTTGGCGTAAAATCTCGAGCAGGTTACCAAATTGACGGCAGTTATTAGTACTCATCTCGAGCAATTAACAAATTTCAAAAATCAATATCTAATAACTCTGAGCTTTGTTTGATGGGTTCCTCGACTCGAATCAAATATTTTTTACCCCCAAAGCCAAAGAAATAGTAATATAGGACCCTCTGATCGGATTGTTGTTGTTGGAATCTGTTGAGATTGTAATCAGATTGTGTGCAGAAAAACACTCTTTACGGATTGAGTACCTTTAAATCTACCGTTTTTCATCGCAACTTATCCTCGCGAAAAAGGTTCATATTGGGCATACATATTAACATATGTTTCAATGGACTTAATTGATTCGGAAATAAGCCATTAGTGAGTTTATACCCGTTATTTAGTTGAATGAAGCGAGCCGCAGTTAAAACACATTATAAAGAGCGTGAATCTGGTATTTCGTGTCGCAACATATCCTCCCTCAAATGGGCACATAATCGGCCTATAATGTGAAATAGCTACATTTTATTGTGAAATAAGCAGATAATAGATCATATCCGTCATTTCGTTTTATGGCGCGGTCACATTGAAAACACATGCTATAAAGAACATACACATGAAATCCGTGAGTTGGCTTATTTGTGTCATTTTCTGCACACAATCTGATTACAATCGACTCATTGACAGTCGATAATGTGACTATAATTGTCTCATTTTCAGCACATTATCGACTTAAATTTATGAGATTCTAAGCATATTATCTATATATATATACTAAAAATGTTTATGTATAAGCAGATAATCTGCGGGTTTTCGGGAGAACAGGCTGCATGTCGATAAACAAGTTTAGGTTGTTAAATAATGACAATGGGAGCTTAATTCGCTCATTAAAATAAGCCCGTTTCGCAGCGTTATGTGCTTATTTTTACGAGAACAGGATGAAACACATCGTCGTGCAAATAGGTTCAAATTGGACCTACATGTAGCTATTCGCATAGGTTGATATTTGAAATAATTTGATTATGAAATAACTCCATAGTGAGCTTAAATCGTTATTCCGTTATGGCCGCAGTGAAAACATTATAAAGATCGTGAAATTGGTAAGTCGTGTCGATGAAAAGAGGCAGATTAAATCATTTCAATTTGGGCTTGATATGTATGGAAATAATCCCATATTGTACTGTTTTATTTATAAAAACAGTGTGTTAGATCCATATTGAGCGTATATTGTGGCAAAATAATTCCAATATCAGCTTATATCGCGCATTAAAATATGTCCGTTTTGTACTTATTTTCATGAGAACAGCATGACAAGTCTTGAGTTGTTTAATCGTGTTCTCGTGAAAATAAGCACAATACGGGTTTTCCTCAAATTGAAATAACCCATATACATGTACATGTAAGGCTGTTTTAATAACTAGCGTTTAGGCCTTATGGAGCGTATTTCAGTTTTCAAATAATGTCAACATGCAGACTGTTCTCGTGAAAATAAGCACATAAACGCCATGTTATTATGAACTAAATATTGCCATTATTTAACCGCAGTATACGATATGGACAGAAAATGCGGGTTTTAAGACAGTCTAACATGGGACTATTTCCATACGAAATATGCCCATATTGGCACTATTTAATCTATCTACCTATTCTCATCGAGATAACTTACTAGATTCACGCTCTTTAGAAGGTATTTTCACTGTGGCCCGCGCCTTCTACGGAATAACTGGTATACGCTCACCGTGGGCTTATTTCAGAATAAATAAGTCCAATATGAACTGTGTGAATATTTAGGTCCAATATAAACCTGAGGATATGTTGAGATGAAAAAAGTAGATTAAATAATACCAATATGGGCTTACATAGAAATAGTCCAACATTTGACTGCTTTAAAAATCGCGTTTAGGTTCAATAATGGCAGTATGAGCTTAATTCGCTCATTAAAATAAGCCCGTTATGAGCTTATTTTTACGAGAACAAGCTGCATATTGTCATTATTTGATTATTTGATTATTATAACAGCCCTATATGGGATATTTCAATATGCGATAAGAACATCTTATGATTATTTTTGCAATTTGTGTTGTGGAATACAACACAAATAAACCAACTCAAGACTGTTCTCGTGAAAATAGGCACATAATAATATGATATAAGCCCGTATTGTCGCCAATATATAGTCCCGATTCCAGAAGTAAATATTTACAATTGAGCGTAGTTCAGACGATGATTTCTATGGAGAGGTACGGTCGATTTACTTGACATAGCGCCTGAATGCTAACTTATCAGTTTCACATACCCGTACAAGTCCATAATATGTCTTTAAAGTGCGTACATCTGATAAGCTGTGGGTTGGCTTAGTTGTGTCATTGTCCGCTCATAATCTGCTTAGAATTGTCATTATGAGGCGATAATGTGACTAATTTGGTATAATTTTCAGCACATTATCGACTCAAAATGAGAGCGTTCATAAGCAGATTATCTACCTAGAATATTTACTTTTTATATAAGCAGATAATGTGCGGGAATTTGGGGAACAGGCTGTTTAAAACGGTACAATATGGGACTATTTACATAAGAAATAAGCCCATATTGGCATTATTTTATCTACCTTAGTTTATCACTTACTTACCAAAGCTACCCTAATTGTATTGTTTTTACTGAAATAAACCCATATCAGTATTATTAATCTAGCTTTTTTCATCGACACAATCTACCAGATTCAAGCTCTTTATAGTCAATGCTGCCCTCGCCATTCAGCCGAATAATGGCTATAAGCTTACTGTGGACTTATATCAGAATCAAAAGAACCTATGTGAATACTTAAAGGTCAAATATGAACATATTTACATGAGGATATGTTGCGATGAAAACAAATTAGATTGAATAATACCAATATGGGACTAGTTCGATAGAACAGTCTGATATTGTCTGTTTAAAAAGCCGCGTTTATAGGTCCATATATATAGCGTACATGTATACATATTAAGTTAAATTATACCTCTGTATGAGCTTATTTCGCTCATTAAAATAAGTCCTGTTTTGTGTTTATTTTCACGAAAACAGACTGCAAACTGCCATTATTTGAAAACTAAATAAGCTTCATATGGGCCTAAACGCTGGTTATTATAACAGCCCTATATAGATATTTCAATATGCGATAAGCTCGTCATGCTTATTTTAGCAATTCGTGTTGTGGCACAACACAAATAAACCAACTCAAGACTTACCATGCAGACGTCACCCTGTTCTCATGAAAATAAGCACATAACAATATGAGATAGGCACGTGGTGTGCTTATTTTCACGTCAACAGGCTGGAAAACAACACGATTAAACAACTCAAGACTTGCCATGCAGATGTCAAGCTATTTTCGTGAAAATAAGCACTTAACGGCCGTATTTTAACGAGCGATAATTTTGGCATTATTTAATCGCAATATATATAAGCTCTATATTGACCTAAATCTCAGCTTTTAAAGCAGTACAATATGGGACTATTGCCATATGTTACTAAAATGCTACATTCCTCCAGTTGACATAGCGCCTGAATGCTAACTTATCAGTTTCAAATACCCGAACAAATCCATATTATGTCTTTAAATAGCGTACATCTGAAAAGTTATGGGTTGGCTTAGTTGTGTGATTGTCCGCACATAATCTGAATTGCCCCATTATGAGTCGATAATGTGACTAAAATACTCTCATTTTCAGCACATTATGGACTGAAAATGAGGACATTCTAATCAGATTATCTACCTAAACTAAATTACTGATAAGCAGATAATGTGCGGAATTTTGGGGAACAGTCTGTTTAAAACACAGTACAATATGGGACTATTTACATACGAAATGAGCCCATATCGGAATGATTTAATCTGCCTTTTTTCATAAACACAACTTACCAAAGCTACGCTCTTTGTAAGGTGTTTGGCGCCATTCAACGGAATAAGGGACTCAGTATGTACTTATTTCAGAATCAGATAGTTCCAACATAAATCTGTGAATAGTTACATGTAGGTCCAATATGAACCTATTTGCACGAGGACATGTTTCATCCTGTTCTCATAAAAATAAGCACATAACGGGCTTATTTTAATGAGTGAATTAACCTCATACTGGCATTATTTAACCTCAATGTTTTCATCGACACGACATACCAGACTCACGCTCTTTAAAATGTGTTTTAACTGTGGCCCATGCCATTTAGCTGAATAGCGGGTAGTAGTTCACTGTGGGTTTATTTCAGAATCGAATAAGTCCAATATGAACCTATGTGAATCTTTAGGTCCAATATGAACCTATTTTTACGAGAATATATGTTGCGATGAATAAAGGTGGATTAAATAATACCAATATGGGCTTATTTCTTATGGAAATAATCCCACATTGGACTGTTTTAACATCCTTGTTTTAGGTTCAAATATAGCATACATATATAATGAGTCTTAATAATTCCAATATGAGCTTATTTCGCTCATTAAAATAAGCCCGTTATGGGATTATTTTCTCGAACACAGGCTGGAAAACAACACGAATAAACACATGACTTACCAATCAATCAATCAATCAATCAATCAATCATGTTTATTTGTACGTTACACCATATATGGTCAAATGTACATGAACACAGAATAACAAGACAAAATGGACGGATTACATGAAACAAAGTTAAAGGAATAGTACTCAGATGACCGGTGGTACGTCGATCTCAAGTTGCAAAACAGAGTTCAGTCCCCTCGCCACGCGATGTCCTCCGACTGCGTGACTTTAAGCACTGTCTGATTTGTTTACCTCCGGGTTGGGAAAAACCCATAAATTGTAACTTCCGCATCATGTTACTTCCCAAGTTAACGACGTTTGTTGTGAGAAATTCGCACCACAAAGACAGCATATATTGCAGAAATTATACTAGCAACGCTTATGTGATATGGAAATGCGACATTCCACGGTCAATGTCCGTTTAATCGTACCGGTACTCAAGTAATCCTAGACAGTTGACAGCAGCCAGCAGGTTGAACTTGGAATGATCTGGAAATTTGGAATGGAAGACGAGTCACAAACAAGTTTCCATTATTGGCATGAACTGATCGATGAATACGTTGCAGTATATCGGCTGATGTCAACCCCATGCAGACTTGGAAGGTTGCGTAAGTTTGTGTCTTACTAAATTGTATGGGAAAGGGAGCCCAAATTCACATTTAAATATCAGGTCTGGGTGAACACCAATTGATCGAAATCCAATAAAACATGGCTGACACTGACATGCCGAGTCAGTCACTGTCAGTAGCCGAGCGGTGCTCACTCCAATTCTTGAATATTTAAATGGTGTTTGTTTGAAGATTTTTAAACGTTTATTTATAATCTCATTCTCTCAAAAGAAATCCAAATGTTTTTAAGTAGTTACCAAGTTGAACGATATCATGGAACAGTTTAGTGTGACTCCCCTTATCCAGCGATGTATATATACGTCCATGCCTTATCTCAGATGCATCTAGGTGGTGTAAGACCAGTCTATATTATATCGATTAGTCTATATAAAGATCTATTGGTGGTTCACCCAGACCTGCATGTTTATTAATAATCGCATTGAATGTACCGAAGCTCAACAATCATCTGCAGGTCTCGGTGAACCACTGGTTGATCTGTATAAAACTGATCAGTCTATCTTTATATTGAATATATTCAGTAAATAATTATTCCGTGTCTTTCAACAGAAATTAGAATTATCTCTTTTTAATCACCGTAAATAGAAAAACATTAAAACGCATACAGTTTCGTTCATATAACCATGACCATCACGTAAACAGCATGTTATCATAAAGACCTACAATATTTTACCTAAGCAAGAGCCTGATTGTGTTACAGAAGACAGCACAATATTAATGCAACTCTTTAACTGGCTAATCACACACACAAATGGCATAAACGCTCTTTATTAGTTCCATATCAGGAATTCACCAACAAAGAACGCCCTTTATGTTTACCATCATAATATAAACAAACACCAGAAAAGTAACTTTTTATGCTTTTGTTTACATAACAATGGTCAAACATTTGACAATAACATACTCTTTATGCGATATTTCTTATTTGTATATGGACAAAGTCTGTCTACATTTTGATGTTCTTTATTTTTGTGGCGGTTTTCGAAGGGTGGAAATATTTTCACAGGATACCCACCGCCAAGGCCAACCGTACCTTTAAATTATCTGTATCTGGAATATGTACCATACATGAAAGGTGTTCATAGACCCAATCATTTAATTATGCTCTATGTAAAAAAAACATTTATTTGAGCTCAATTAAGCGCACATAATTTGCGCTTAAGTGTAAATAAGACATGAGACTATCATACATGTATTTAATAATATATACTAGTCCACCTATTTGTAATTCCTTTCTCAGAGTCTAATTCACTCTTTTTTTATTTCTAGACAATCTGATTTATGCTCAAGCTCAAATAGATGAATTTTACTTTTAAAAGAGCAAATAAATTAATTCCGCTTAAGGCACTTTAAGATCAAATCAAATCTGTCATCTGGATTATCACTTGGCCTTACATATGGGTGTCTTTTGTTTTGTTATATCTCCTCCCAAAATATGCATTACCCCAACCAATATCATAAGAACTGCTGAACATATGCAGTTAACAGGGATGGGTATATATCCTGTGTACCTGTTAGGAAATTGTGGACTACAAGTGGAACAATTTTCCTCTACCAACATTGGTATCTCCCACCCACATAATATTTTTCCACTTATTTTACCATCACAATCACATATTTTGCTTTATATAGTGATGATATGGCAAGAAATTAACTATGTCTGAGAAAAATTTGGTTGAGTCTGGGTTTATGAGGGGGTGGACTCTGGGGAGATACCCAGGACTGAGAATCTTCTCCGCCGCCCATCTAGTAGCTGCATATGACCAAAACATCATCTATCGCTTATTTTGCTTTATATACTTCATCCGAGAAAAAGTTTATTAAGTTGGGGATTGGGGGGAGATACCAAGTCCTGATTATCACTTATTTTGCTTTATATAGTCCAAAAATTCTCAAATGTAGCTCAGGGAAGAATCCAGAGATAATTTGGGGACACCTGTTTCCAGCAGAGGATATGTAGCGGTATCCCAATATAACTTTAAAATACGGCATCTACACCGAACCAACACAGATACAGACGCATATATTATAAATAGGACATAATATTTCTGATTTAAAAATTCAACATGCAAATGAAGGCTGTATTGCAACTGCAGATTTTTTAATACAGCGCTTATTGTTGAATTGCCTTGAAAATTCAGGTTGATTCAATACTGTCCACTGGGAATTTGGGGTCATTTGGGCTTCTCAAGTTTGGGCACCCATACCTGTAACAGCTATCAAAACAGCCCTGGAAATTTCCCTGATGTAGCTTCTGCGTGAGTGGGGGGGGGGGGGGGGGATTATAATCAGCCTGCTCATACTTGGGTAGCACCCATCCATCCAAACACCAACACAATCAACTCAATAAAGTTAATTTCTCACCATTTCATGACTATATAAAGCAATAATAAGCAATAAAATCATAAGTTTATTTTTTCTCATATGTAGCTACTAGGTGGTAATTGGATACTCAGGTCCTTTTATCCCCCCCCCCATGACATGGAGATGGGGAATGAGTAATTTTGGGGTCATTCGGCTACATTAGTGGGGTCGTTCGGCCAAAAATCATGGCCGCTGGCAGCCATCTTGGATTTTACTCTTTGCATGACTAAATCCTTTGGCCAGGGTTACAGGTCGCATCTTTTGTCAGATCATTGTGAAATTTGTCATGGATGAGATCGAGTCATTTTTTGGTTATTCGGCCAAAATCATGGCTGATGGTCAAAAACTCAAAATGGACAAAATGAATTTTTATTCCAAACCAATTGCAGCACATCTCACACCATATCATATGTCATCTTATATGATGCACATTCTTTATTCAATATTCCAATGATGTTATAGATATTCTTTTCTGACAGAAAAGTATTTAAAAATGTATGCCGTTTCATGTTAAACCAAAAATTAAATCAACTTTTCTTATATTTCAGATCAGTTGTTCATGCACTTGTAGCCCAGTCCATGCACAGAATATAAATAGAAGGAATGAAAGAATGATTGAGACCGATGGGTGTCAGCATGGTTTGAGGATTGCACCACTAGAATATTGACAGGTACATACATGTACATTAGAATTCTGAGAGCGGACATTTGAAACATTTTTTTGTTATAACTGATGTAGTTTATATCTACAGCTCAGCTTGTCAAAGGTTCTTTACTAAATACTCAGTGACAAGTAGTTCCCTTAGGATATTTTCTATCTGTTGGTGTATCCTGAATTCCCTCCAAATGAATAATAGACATACAGTAATGCCCTCAGTAATCGACCTCTTAACCAAAGCAGAATTATGGGTAACTTTTCAGGATTTAGTCGGAAATATGGCTCTCGGGAGAGCTTTCCGATGAATGGCAACAAGCCATATTTCCGACTAAATCCTGAAAAGTTACCCATAATTCTGCTTCGGTTAAGAAGTTAAAAGGCACCACTCAACAGACATTTCCGTCACTAGAAATATATATTGTGGGACAAAAATATTACGATGTTTAGAACACAATTTATTTGGCAGTGGCACATGTATTTTATGTGATTCAATATCTAGGGATGAATATATGAGACAGCATATATGTTTCTTTCATGTTTTGATGATAACTGCACTTATATAATCATGTTATCAAAACAAGTTTCATAAAATGTCTGTTGTTGTAACAAATTTTGTCTGAGGGAGAGTGACCTCATATTCAATTCTTCACTAATATGTAACATTGCTGGTGGATTGATATTACAAGAATTGTTATTTTATAATTTTAATGAGAATAACAATTAAACTAAACTGAAAGTTATTGTCTTTTGCACTGTTTGTTGGCCTCGACTGAAACTATTCACTTTTTCTGCTTACTAACATTCAAGATCTGCTATCCAAAACTTGACGCCAATTCCAGTGAGTCACACACTCCATGAGTTAGGCAGCACCAGTCTCCTTTATATAGTGATGTTGGTTTCTATAACATAAAATATTGTTATCGTTCTATTATAGGTTCTAATGGAGAGAGAGATGTAGATATGGCTGGAAGGACAAGACTCCAAGTAATTGCACAACTGCAGTTCATTAAACACACTTGAATTTACCGAATTGCCACATGTACAATCATTACATTCTTACAATGTTACCAGCAGTTTTGTGAAGTAACACAATAATGACAATGATATTGAAAAAGATATATTGCTATGTTCGATGCACTTTCTCAGCAATGCCATGAAGAAAATCTCATTCCTGATTAACATGCAGATCAAGCAATGGTTGTTAGTTCAAATGATGTCATACTGTGCTTTTCAATTTAAACTGTGTCCATCTTGGTTATCAGAATGATTCTGGAAGAGAAAGCTCTATGGCTGAGATGATATAATTGTCTACAACAAATTAAATATGCTATATATTTTTGGAATAAATATACATGTACCATATACATGTACGATATTTAAATACTAGTACACATCTTTTCATTTAGGAATTCTGATTCCTTATTCATGCCCAATACTGACTAAACTACTAGGATCCCCTGTATATCAATTGTATACATGTACCTTACTCATATTTGAATTTGTGCAGTACTATGTTTCGCTCTATTTTAAATTCTGAGCGACTTCTAAACTTACAAATATTTTTGTATATGATGACAATTTCAGTTCTTCATTATCGCTGAAAATACTTGTGCATATTAAAGATCATCTTGACAAAAATTCCTTCAGTCTGGAATATATATGTTTATATTTTAGAAGAAATTCAACTTAAAATATCTAACCATGATTTAGCTATACACATGTGAATAATAAATGCACACTAGCGAAAAATAGTACAATGTACTGCACAAATTTAAATATGACTGACGAATATATTCTATAATCAGGATACTTTGACCCTGAGAATGTGACAAAAGTAAAAACAGTCTATATACCACATCATATATTTTTACTTCAGCAGATAATTGTAGTCTCTGGGATTAATATAAAAAAGTCAAATTTTTTCACCAAAAAAAGTCATTATCACTAATATTGGTATTAGTTAGTAGTTTAATCTCTTTAATATATCAACAAAAGTAGATTATATAGAAATATGTTTTTATCCCAAAAGTCATTGATTTATGGCTACATATACAGCTACATGTACATTGTACCAGTCAGTGCTGATTGTTGATGTTACTAAAGATCTGCATGCAAAATACAATAATCATTTATGCTTATCATTATGGTACTCACATTATTACATTCTAATGATTTGTCCTGATGAGTTAACCACATCTCTCGTTCTCCATCATTAATATAGTCTGAAAATAGTAATGTATAAAGGTAGTGAATCTCGGGGAGAGCTTTCTGATGAATGGCAACAAGCCACATTTCTGACTAAATCCTGAAATGTTACCCATACTTCTGCTTTGGTTAAGAGGTCGATTACTTAGGGCATTACTGTATAACTTGGCTAATTTAACCCAACATCTGCCTCACAAGTTCACAACTTATTATACTGATACTGTGACTTGTTAAATCCATCAAATTATCACTCTCTGTGAGTCCAATAGCTATTCACCTAATTAAACATTATATTTACCAGTCATGGTCCTTGCTGGTTTAAAGCATGGACACAAAACATATGTTTCAAGCATTTGTGACCAGGAAGTAATATTTAAAACAACTATCAGTTGTGTTAATCTAACATATTCATGATTTAGGTCCAGTGCACCATTCTATGACCATACATGATGGGACAGGTCACAGGACCTCATTTTTGAAGATTTTTCAAACTCTACCCACAAGACGAGAACATTAGGGAGCCATAGCAACCATTTATTCACACAAATTATGGTTCAATCAATGCCTAGGACATCCCCCATGCCAGAAATACAGATACAAAAATATCTGCCACAAGGGCTTCCAGTGCATCCATGCACAGTTGCATATAAATCAGAATAATAGAGTTCACATGAATTTTGAAAGGGAAAAAACACATAGAAATCCATATACATTGATATATGGACTATATTTTGAAAGGGAAATTCATTATATGTTGAAAAATGTAAAACTTTTGTTTATACTCGCACAATGATCAGATAAATTATGTGCACTTTAGAGGTAACCTTGCACTATTATCGAGGCTAATTAACATAACCCTAGATATTTTCATGTATTTAAGATTCATCAGCCATGTTTGGGTTTCAGCCATTTAAAAATTTCAGATCTACTAGACTTATGCTTATTTTCAAACTGATTTAAGATCTTTTTAGTTCATAAATTTATTTCGGCATGTGTTGCAACAATAATAATTGGTACATGTAGCAACCTGAACATTTGTCACATGACTGATATTTAGAGAAATGTCTGTTTTCAACCTTATTTGAGCTGATTTTTGTCAAAATTGTCTATATTTGACCCACAGTGTGCAGCGGTGTGTGTATTCCTAGAGTATGTGGGACCCGAATTCACATTTACCAGTATTAGCTGAGAAAATGGTATGACATAAATGGTATCAGTGTGGGCAATGCCGTCACTTATTATACCCTTGGCTGTCTTAAGCGAAATAATGGTTCGCTTAATAAGAGTAATCCATTCTCATGAATTAGACTGAAGCACAATTCACTCACACATAGTTCAGACATGCTCTTTCAGAATTCCGCTCAAGTTGAAACCTTTGACATAGTAGTATCTCAGTCTTTGAGTCAACTAATAGGGGAAGGCTCCACACACTGATACCATTTATGTCATACCATTTTATCCAATGTGAGAGAGGTAAAACAAACAATGGTGGTTAAGGGTAACTGAATTATGATTTACCATAATACAATGATACTTCAGAGCAATATATTTATGCTTAAAGCTTAATTGAATTGTTTTATCATAATTAGCTTATATCAGTAAATGTGCATTAACTTTGCATATACTCTGAATTTTTTTTTCAACTGGTACCTATATCTTTCCAATTGTTGGAAAATTAAAAACTGAAACCCCTTTATTGGAGGATGTGTTAACATTTATTAACTGACTATGCTTAGCATATATGATTTATGCAGCACAATAAATTAGCTTATCCTGAAGCATGATTGGGTTCTTCGGCTATCTTACCTCAGGTATAATGGTATAAGCTGATGCAAAGATTGTAGGCGGAGCAGGGGGATGGGGGTAGTCAAAAATTTGCAGGAAGGAATGAATTTGTTTTTGCATCTGGCATTTTCGGGGACCCATCACCACCAAACCTGCAAAACCAATATGTTTTTTACTCCCAATTTGTTTACATCCACCTCCCAAATTTCACTAAATTTGGTTCAAAACTGAATAAAGCTGTACTGATATTACTCATATGACTGGGAATGATCTATTTCATTTAGTTCAAATAACAGTTTAACCTGTTTCAGAAGCTGTTTTGATGGAAATAAACATAGTCACATCACTCTATCAGACTTGGGTACTTTAGGTCTTGCCAGAGATCATCTTAGTTGATAGACAAGCTAATAATTCACTGATTGGCTTGATGCACTGATGACAGATATTTTTTACCCATTGATAGTCAGATACTTTCTATCCGTTGATAGTGACATTTAATGTCAGTTGCTCGCTCATTTTCCATTCACACAATGATCTATGCATTAGGCCTAAAAAAAAATATGTCTGTTTCCGCTAACCCGACCGACCCTATTTTAAACCCCCGACCCTAAACTTTTTATTGCCATTGCACACAAAAAAAATTTTACCAAAAAAAAAAAAAAATTTACAAAAAGTTTTAAGTTTAACAGTTGGAATCATACTGTAAAGTATGTTTGGCTTTATCTAGCTTTCATCTGTGAAAACTTCAAATAATTTGAGTTCAGGTACCGGTATGTTATCATTCAACGTTCAGACTTCAGTATTTCAATCAATTACAGCACAGGAACATTAACAATTTGATCAAATCAACCTGGTTATCAAGTGGGATCTCATAATACCAAATGAAAAATTAACATAGAGATTAGTACCATATATAGTCATTACTACCTTAATACATGTACATTGTTTCTGTACTACATGTACATGTAGTATTTCTGTACTACATGTCCTACATGTACATGTAGTATATTATGTACGGTATGTGTCTCACTTGAATTTTATAAAATAGCCTATTTATGAATTAGAGTGATAATAGCAAGTCTCATTTCAAGCAGGATAAGCATAATCCATTGAACCAAAAGATAACTGACAATAACTTACAAGCATTTCCAATCCATACATATATAAAAAAGTTCCAAAGTTATACTTGAGAAACTTGATCAAATTGGCCTCTCAGTAAAATTCAAAATACTAACTCAAAGAGCCTTAGATTAGCTCTAAATGCAATGGATTTTCAAAACATTTCCAGGGGGAAAACCCCCACCATCATCAGGGGGTCACCCTTCTCAAGCATTCCTTCGCTCAGGCCTTCAGGTTATGCCTTCGGCATATCATTGCCCAAAAACAGGTGTCCCCCAAAAATACCTAGATCCTTCACTGAATGTGGAGGAGAAGGTGGTGTTGTGAAGCCATCCTTAAGAGATCGGTACAAGACAGTCACTCCAATATGTGAACAGTGCAGTGGTGCTGGACTGACTCCAGTTGTCGCCAGACCATATGGGAAATATTAGGATTATCAAAGACTATATTAGTATATAGACTAGTATATCTGTAAATAAGCATATGTAAGATTGAATATTATTCAGTTATTTATAAAGATACTGGAAAAAAAAAGTTAAGCCTACCTACCTACCCTAATTTTTTTTAGCTCGTTAGCGGAAACAAAGGTATTTTTTTTTTTAGGCCTTAAGTAGCGACATCAAGACAAGTTTATTTATTTAAGTTTTACGTTTCTGGAAGGTTCTTTTGTAATATAGTCTAGGCTGTGCTGGGGGGTGATCGTCGCACATCGGGGAAATTTATGCGACCATCATTTTCTTATGGGAAAATTACTCTAGTTTTCGAATTCAGAGGGCGCCGAGCCGAGATAGGTGACAAAATATAACTTTTCACTATGTTTCATAGGGTACCCTACCTAAAAAATGACATATTTTCAAAGGTTAACAGGCATTAGCCAACTGGTTAACAGGGCAGCACCATCGGAAAGATTGTAAACATATTTGCAAAATAAGGAACGAATATAGACACTTAATCAGATTCAACATCGTTTTCCTGCTTTCGTTCTGATTTCGTGACGTCATGGTAAAATATGTAGCGTGACGCGTAACAAATTCATGGCGATTCAGACAAAGTGTTGTGCGTCAACTCTGTGCAAAGATAGCATATCTGTCGAATTCTTCCAAGTTATATATTTTTGGAAATGGAAAGGTACCCCCTATATAATGATGTCCATACTTACATTATATCTTTCCAAGTATTGACATAATAGACAAAAACTTAACCCTCCCCCAATTTCACAAATAACCACATATATGTGCCCATGCAGTTTGTGTCCACCAAATAAATTGACAATGCACAGTTTACCCTTTCATGTTGTGTAGAATCGTACGGCGACACTGATAATGTAAAACATCGTTCAAATCCTAGATTAGGAAGGTAATAAAATCCAAGATGGCGTCCAAGATGGCCGCCAATTTTTATATTGACACTCTATTCACCAGATGTATGGTAACCGGACTAGATCATCGCGAGTGCTTTATGTAATATGGCCTTGTCTTGGATGGAGTCTGTATCTTAATACGTATAAGGCAATTGGCGACGTAAAACCGATGATGAAGACCAAAATGGCCGCCAAAATAAACAGAACTGTTCCGATAAAACGACCAACTTCTGAGTTGCAATAAAATCACATGGATGACTGTTGTAGCTTTTTTGTTCGTACATATATGTCATTTTGTCCAACATGATCCGTATCTGAAGGAACTAGGGACATTAAGATAGTAACTGTTCATTAATTTCTCGAAATAACGACATCATTTAATGTCAAATTGCCTAAATAGGACCGAATTTCAAACTGACATCCAATCATTTGATGGTATATATGTCAATGTTCTGCTACACGATGCTACAACTGCAAACATCCATAGTACAGCAATAATGGAAGCCACAATGCCGATTAAAACATGCCTATGCAGTGTATGCACTAATAGTTATATATTCAATTATCAATAAATAAAGGAGTTTTTCCATGCTAGTAGCACATTAGACCCGCAATCGTAAACCGTCTGGAGATAACGGACCTACAATAATTGCGGATATTTTGTTTATACGAAAATGTTGGCCAACTGTGTTCACATTACCCCGCTAATGTCGTCAACTGCTTACCATGGTGGTTGGTTTCTACGTTCAAAGAAGCGATGTTCCAATGTAATAACGGACAATAATCACCAGCAATTTAGACCGAACTAAAACTGTTTTCTCTACATTTCCTCGCGATGTCTCACCGCACGGAAATGGGTGTTTACATAAGCAGTTCTAATTCGTATTTGTTTAGTACTTCTCAACTCTGAAGATTTAGATAACAATAAACGGTTACATGTTCATTGCAAATACTCATTTTATGAACTATTCGCTATTGCAACCGATAGTTTAAATCAATTTCCCACCAACGTACTATAGTCATGGGTGGTTGACGAGTTAATTCACAGGTTTATGCCCTCACTTCCATATCATTTTATTTCACACCTGCAGTTCAGGTTTCACGTCGCTGTCGCAATATATTAATACATCTATTGAGCGTTTTGTTATGATGATCATCCATTTCGTCAAGAGACGAAGAAATAATAAGTTTCTGCCATATTTTATATTGGATAAGGCCTATCCACTCGTAGACAATTTCGTTAGACATTTAACCACCGATAACATGACTTCATCATGCTGGTACTTATCAGCTATGAGTAACATACATCTATCGGATCTACACAGCCGGTGACACGATTAAGTTGATGTTCTGTTTTTATGTGAACCTAATTTAATCATTAGCTGTCAACTCGGGGAACACTATAAAAAAGTTGGTTGGCACATGTGCGCGGGCATTTCTGCCAAGTACGATAAGCCGAGAAGTTGCAATAGTTAATTCACTGTGACAGTATTGTTGGATTAAATTGACCTGACCAATCATATGATGCAATCCAATTACTCTTCAGCTGGATACGTGATTGTTCCCAACAAGTAATTGTTTATCATAAGTAATTCATAAATGGCACTGAATGGCATGGGTATATATAATAGAAAAATGGACGAATTTTATTAATATTGGGACTAAATTCAAATTATAAGAAATATATCTTTTTTCGATTTAATAAGGTGGCGAGTTAGAATCGACAATTTTGAAGACAACTTAACTTCAATCGCATAACCTTAGTCGAGACTAGATCCATTTATTAAATGTAACACTTAACTGGTTTTCAAAGGGCAAATATGTTTGCATTATTTGTGTGCAATTTTACACGTACAATACCATAACTCAAAGCATGAAGTATCTCGATCTAAATTCCTACCAGGTGTACACATAAGAAAGTAGAGAGATTACTAATTTAATATGCTGGAAGCAAAGGGTGTTGCTACTTTCGAAGTTTCATATGTGTGGGATACTATGTGTAAGTTTACTATATGCCTTGCCCCATGTCGCAGAAGAGTCCATATTATTAGCAAATAGGTCCAACAGCCATCACATGTCCGACTGCGATTGTCTATATATGTCATACATTCAATCCAACATTTAAACAAGAACGTGTGTCATTGTCGAATATAGGACCGTCGCCACATGCAACGATGGAACCTGGTTTGATTGTATGGTGCTCACAAGGTAAACTTACTCAAAATATACCGACCCATTACGGCTTCAAATTCCTCAATATTAAGCTAAAATAAGGATTCTGGGACGTTTACTTAGATGAATGCACGCAATAACTACCACACCTGTGTACATTATCTGTTATTTGTGATAATCGCATGCTTGCATATATGCTTTCGGTCAGATACATATAATTGGTTCACGCATATCGTAAAATGTATCCTGGGGACAATTACCACAATCATGAATATTTGACATATATCAGATAGGTAGGTTGTTCCATTGCAGAAAATTGGCGATCGTGCAAAGGAGCTGCTAATTATTGTTTGTGTTAAAAGTACTCCACGGCTACTATATTTCTTGAGAATGTCCTACCTGTAGCGGTTATACTCTATTTTGATTAAAAACTAATTCCGCGGCTATGGCTGATAACATGTGACCAACGAGTTGCCATCCCGTTGCTTGAAATGGATCAGCATCAGTGAAAGGGACAAATTTGGTATGACAAGCATCATCCTAATGCTGAGCAACTGAGTATATGACATTTTGAGCACGTCTTCTAACTGTGTGGCTTTCTAATCCTTGTACTTTTCATCTTTGGTTAATTGCCGAGATTGCTCCATACTGATATATAAATTGGATGATATAGTTTTATCCCATTCGAGTACTGTACGTGATTATCATAGTTGGGTACGTGTGACGGAGAGTAGTGTGATACCTACAGTGTGAGACCAACTTTCATGGATCCAAATTTCATGGGACTTAGCACAATCAATACCACGGCCTCACACTTACCGTTATCATTTAAAGCATTAGTATTTACAAATGAGGGGTCAGTTTTGATAATATTCTACCTGTTCCAACCAAACCTGAAAGTTGATTCTGTGCAACATTCTTGGGGTAAGTTCCAAGTAACTTGATATTATTTAAAATGACCAATGCCTTGTATGAAGTTAAATACTGAATACATATAATGTGTTTAAATATATTGTGATAGCAACGCGAATTCTGGACATCCAGGAAGATATAAAATAATATGGAAGCGAATGCATATATATAACTCGCCGAAGGCATCAGCCACTACTCAGACATACAAGATCTATAGTACATTAGCAGGACAATAATTATACTATTGGTCGTCAATGTGTATTCAATAAAATAATTAATACACCTGCAACCACGCATATCAAGCGGCATATAATTAAGTACAGATAAGCAAATACTCAAATGAACTGCTTAAGTAAATAAGCATAAATCCACGTCTGATGGGACCATAGCGAGAATATAACGACACAGATACGTATTTTTTCAGATTTGTTTGAGATTTGTTTCGGTTATTTCCATAGAACATCACTCAAATGAACGTGAAAATAAATTACCCCAGTACGCATTGACAACATTGATGAGATATATAAAATAAATTGTCCATTCTTTGCATACCCGCATTTATCAGGATTCTAAATTGGTTGTTATTGCTTGACGGTTTGTGTAAGCGGGTCTAATGAGTCATTACCATGGACACCTACATTGGTTATTGAGTCAGCAGTTTCATCACCAAGCAGAACGTTGACTTGTATACCACAAAATGGATGTCAGGTTGAAACACTATCCCATTGTGGCAATTTGGCATTGCATGTCGATTTTGAGAAATAAAATGAGCATTTAATTTCTCAATGCCAACAGTTTTATTGGATTCTGATCACATTATCAACAGACATATATGCACGAACGAATAAGCTACAAAACTCATAACATGCAGATGACATAACATTGCAACTCGGAAGCAGGTAATTTTATCGGATTTTTTTTTAGTTTTATGGCGGCCATTTTGGTCTCCATCATTGGTTTTACGTAACTAGTTGACTTATACATATTACAATACAGCATCTATGAAATAAAGATCAGTTACAACCGGTGTGCACACTCAGTGTGCACAGTGCACACTCAGTGTGCACAGAGTGCCGATATTAAACTTGGCAGCCATCTTGGACGCCATCTTGGATTTTATTACCTTCATAATCTAGGATTTGAACGGAATCTTAGATTCTCCATGTCCTCGGATGGTTCTGCCCTATATGACACTACAAAATGTGCATTGTCGATATTTAATTGGAAACAATCGGCATGGGTGCATTTAAGTGGATATTTGTGAAATTGGGGTGAGGGTTAAGCTTTTCTCGATTAGTTTACCATTTGGAGATATATAATAAAGATAGGAACATCATTTTGTAGGCAATACCCTTCCATTTGCAAAAATATTTAACTTGGAAAAATTCGACAGATATGCTATATTTGCATGAGTTGATGATCTAGTCCGGTTACCATACATCTGGTGTATAGAGTGTCAATATAAAAATTGGCGGCCATCTTGGACGCCATCTTGGATTTTATATTACCTTCCTAATCTAGGATTTGAACGATGTTTTACATTATCAGTGTCGCCGTACGATTCTACACAATATGAAAAGGTAAACTGTGCATTGTCAATTTATTTGATGTACACAAACTGCATGGACACATATATGTGGTTATTTGTGAAATTGGGGGGAGGGTTAAGTTTTTGTCTATAATGTCAATACTTGGAAAGATATAATGTAAGTATGAACATCATTATATAGGGGGTACCCTTCCATTTCCAAAAATATATAACTTGGAAGAATTCGACAGATATGCTATCTTTGCACAGAGTTGACGCACAACACTTTGTCTGAATCGCCATGAAGTTTTGACGCGTCACGCTACATATTTTACCATGACGTCACGAAATCAGAACGAAAGCAGGAAAATGATGTTGAATCTGATTAAGTGTCTATATTCGTTCCATATTTTGCAAATATGTTTACAATCTTTCCGATGTTGCTGCCCTGTTAACCAGTTGGCTAATGCCTGTTAACCTTTGAAAATATGTCATTTTTTAGGTAGGGTACCCTATGAAACATAGTGAAAAGTTATATTTTGTCACCTATCTCGGCTCGGCGCCCTCTGAATTCGAAAACTAGAGTAATTTTCCCATAAGAAAATGATGGTCGCATAAATTCCCCCGATGTGCGACGATCACCCCCAGCACAGCCTAGACTAATAGTGTGGTGAAGGAATTTTTTCACCCCACCGTCCCATATGCAAAAAGACATAGATTAATGTCATCTCCACTGCACTAAGGGCCATATGAGGTCCCAGTACCATACATATGGTGTTTTTGTTATTATAAATACTCAAAATGTGTTTTAAACTGTTACAAATGTCAAATAAGTGCTCAAAGTAAAACATTTGCATGGGTCACCCACCCCGAAATACCTTCCTGTAAATTTCGTATTACACCCCTCCTCCCCCCCCCCGGTATATAATATCTGCCATTGAAAGATTCTACTGGTATGCAGACAATATATGTGATTGCATCAATTTCAGCTTGAGGGGAGCTCTATGGGAGTGTAATTATTTATGTATAAGCATAACTAATTTACATTTATGTATAATTGATCTACACTTAAGCATATTTTATTTACCCTCATTTCTCAAGCATTTTCACATTTATCATTTATTTACGCTTAAGCCCTAATTGCCTATTTACGGCCATGGAAATGGTATATATCTGTGCAGGAGATGTCCCTTTAATAAAATATACTACAGCTCTGGGAGTGAGGCACTTATTAGGACACCAGGGACAGAAATTTTCTTCAACTATTGAGTCTGTATGGGGCTACTACTTTGGGCCCATGATAATATACTATGAGATTGACTCAAATCAGTCACAATCAGAGGGAAGTAAGGGAGAGCAAGTTTGGTATTTAATTGTTAGACGCATATTTGTACTTGAGTGCAAATGATTTATGCTTAAGTGCAAATATTTGCAAATAAATAATAAATATGAAAGCCCCCCCCCCCCCCGCCCATCATTTCAGCCCCAGGGGAGTTTTGAGATCTGGAATTTGATTTATGCTTAAGTGTATGGGAGGCCAAATTCACATTTAATAATTAATTTCTGCTTAAGCACAATCAATTGCACTTAACACTTGAGCATAATCAATTGTGCTTAAGTGCAATTAATTGCGCTTAAGCGCAAATAATTACGCTTCAGTGCAATCATTGCGCTTATGCGCAATTCATGGTTATAGGTAACTAAACACCCCTGGTGAATAAATAGGTTTCTCCATAACTTAGCATTAACTCCTATTGACATATCACCTCTTGGTTTCATTGGTTTGGATGGGTAGGGAGCTAGCCCAACTTCTTTATCAAAATGGCTGACTCGCAATAGTATCGCCTTCTGTTTTAGTTAGAGCGACTCGTGATAGCATTATAATATCTTCAGTATATATCAGTTATTCTGTATTAGTCGGGGCGACTTTGATTTTCCTCAATTTTCGAGTATACAGGCACACCATATGAGGGAAGCAAGCCCTCGGTGGAACTATATGACCATGGCAATACTATAGATTTGTGCAATAAAAAGAACTAGAGCTCGAGGACTGAGACACCAAAGCTCCAGGAATGAGACACCAATCTTTTTTGACAGGGATGCTGATAATATGAAAATAGGGTTATTTCCTCTGATTTAAGTCAATAAGTTAACCATATGAGGTAAGCAAGCCCTCGTGCAGTGACACCACATGCATGCTATAGTATATGACCATAGTAAGGGCCCAAATCTGTGCAATAATACATTAAAAAACATCATACAAAAAATTACTAGAGTTCTGGGAAGGAGACATAAATTCTTTGGATAGATGGATGCTAATATGTAATTAGGGATTATCCTTGTTGAACACACACTCACAGTTGACTGTTGAGTACTCAGGCTAATTAAAACAGGTTAAAATTAGCCCAATGCTCCTCTTGTGTTGCTAGTTGATACACCAGGTCATGCCAATAATTTATGGGTAAGTTAGATAGTAGTAACCCTTAATTCCCTTTTTATGGCCATGGAAATGGTATATATCTGTGCAGGATATATCCCTTTAATAAAATATACTAGAGCTCTGGGAGTGAGACACCAATTCCTGGGACACCACTGACCAGGGACAGAGATGCTGACATGGATATATGTTTTTTCTTCAACTTCGAGTCTGTATGGGGCTATTACTATGGGCCCATCATAATTTACTATGAGATGGACTCAATCATTCACAATCAGAGGGAAGTAAGGGAGTGCTAGGTATTTGCGCTTAACCGCAAATGATTTGCGCTTTAAGAGCAAATAAATTGATAGACACATATTTGCGCTTTAGTGCAAATGATTTGTGCTTAAGGGCAAATTGTTTTGTGCTTAAGGGCAAATGATTTGCGCTTAAGCGCAAATAAATAATAAATGTGAAAAGGGCCTCCCATAGTTGCCCACTTGCGATCAACTTCGCCTCAAAATTATGGACTTACATGTATTGTGCAGATAAAATACTGTTAATCAATTAGAGAACTTATATATTTGATTTTCCGTTGATAGTAACTAGCCCATCTGAGAATAACTTTTGGAAACTCAATGTGGGAAAAAAAAAATCCACCCCTACTATTATTTGGGCCTGCATGTAACGAGACCTTCAACTTCAACTTCAAGACGACAAGAGTAAGGCCTAATTTTGTTTTTTTAATATTGCCTGTTGGAATTTGTGTGGATATCAATTTCAATTTTATAGCGAAGAGTGGTACAATTTTTTACCTCTTTTTTTTTCACGACGACATCTTCACCATCGGCATCGTGTTCGCTACTTGACAACACAAGTTCTGCCGACAAAATCGACACTTTCTTCTTGCCAATCTTGGGCTGGTTCTGACAGCTCATTTTGCTTGTTCCACATTTGCAGCCTCTGCTGCAAAATGTCCCCGCATCCAAACAGGGACACGATGTCCGCAACGAACGAGACGTGCATGGCCGACTTCCTCCACGCGCATACATTCCCGCATGAACAATTAACAGCCACCGGATCGCTTCCAAATCTATTTTTTAAACGTTCCGCCATTTTTATATTATTAATGCCTGTCCGTCAGCATTATTTTTAGATCGATGATGCATTCTGGTCTTTCTGACCCTTGACCCTTCGACCAATGCTTGCAATATCTAAACACCGATTTACGATGAAGGCCTGGGTTTTCTGGTGCGCGCGCCACCATGGCAATCCGATTATTCTGGGCAAGAATAATTTCATATATAAATAACAGTTCTATCACTTTAAGTACAATGTAACAACAATGATATATGGCGGTATATGCTTATATATGACAATATACATATGTTATACCGGTATATGCCTATCATACGTTCAGATAATATATGTAGATGATTGGCAAACATACCATTCAGAGTTGATACTGGCAACACTGACATGGTCTCAAGTCGAAGAATCTTTGTTCCTTTTTTGTTGTACTCGATTTAAGAGTCGTTACTCTGTTGCCAAACCCCTTTCTTTTTCAATCCATAGTGGACAAAGTGTGCCCCAAAGCCCGCATAGTTTTTGAGTCGCTGCTGATCATTATTTGTTTAAATAGTTTCTCGTTGGGGATGTTTAACAGATTGGGTGATATGTTCTCGTAGAATAGGGCGCGCTCGTCTGACAGAAGAAGTACAGTAAATAATTGTCGATTTCATTGCATGTTTCGCAAATTCTGTCCGCTTCGTCGAAATCTACGGCGGCCTGGAACCGCCACCTCCTCTTCAGTTAGTTTCCTGATATATCAGGTTACGTATCCTGATATATCAGGTTATTATCCTGATATATCAGGTTAGGTATCCTGATATATCAGGTTATTATCCTGATATATCAGGTTACGTATCATGATATATCAGGTTATTATCCTGATATATCAGGTTACGTATCCTGATATATCAGGTTACGTATCCTGATATATCAGGTTATTATCTTGATATATCAGGTTACGTATCCTGAAATATCAGGTTATTATCCTGATATATCAGGTTACGTATCCTGATATATCAGGTTACGTATCCTGATATATCAGGTTATTATCCTGATATATCAGGTTATGTATCCTGATATATCAGGTTATTATCCTGATATATCAGGTTACGTATCCTGATATATCAGGTTATTATCCCGATATATCAGGTTATGTCTCGACCAATCCAGAGTGTCGTCTCATTGGCGGAGGCTTGTGGTTGGTTGGATTCTTAGTCAATATTGTTAGGCCAATGTATATGCTCTTATATATGCGAGGCTACCAGTAGGAGACTCGCATATATAAAAGAGTTCATTGGCACAGGTTTTTGCAAAATTTCAAGGAGCCCCAGTCACGGAAGTGTTAGCAAGAACCGAACCATCCACTGAGCGATGACCAGTCCATTATTAACCCTTTCTATACTAAATAATCATTGACGAGTAGTTCCCTTCGGAAATGATTAGATAATAAGTTCAAATGAAAGTGTCAATGACACTGTAGCTCAACGTTGGTAGGTGTTAATTTCATGCTGAGCTGTCAATAGAATGATAAAGGACTCCTATACAAGAAGGAAAGTCAAAAAGTTACAATAATGTACGCAATGGGCTTGTATTCTGTAGATGATATTGTTATACCCCATTTTTCCGTCCGTCCGTCCGTCTGTATGTGCGTCCGTCAGTACGTCCGTCCGATGTCTGTTCATGTCATAACTTTAACAGTAGTGCTCAGATCTCAATGAAATTAGGTATGGATGTTCACTACTATGAGGACATTAAATAGAGGTTTCCATCGTTTTGTTCATCATTGTTTATCTGGAAATTTTGGATTTTTGGTCCGTCTGGTGTCTGTTCATGTCGTAACTTCAACAGTTGTGCTGGGATCTCAGTGAAATTTGGTATGGATGTTCACTAGTATGATGACATTCAATAGAGGGTTCCATTGTTCTGTTTCGCTTTTCCATACTAGAGTTATTCATCTTTGTTTATCTGGAAATGTTGGCTGTTTGGTCCATCCGATGTCTGTTCAGGTCATAACTTGAACAGTAATGCTCGGATCTCAATGAAATTTTGTATGGATGTTCACCAATATGAGGAAATTTAATGGCACATTCAACTGTTTTGTTTTGTTTTTTGTTCTATAGTTATTCATCTTTGTTTATATGAAAATTCAGATTTTTTGGGTCCAATCTGTCTGAGTATAGCAGTCATAAGATAGATATGCCCACACTAGGCGGTAATCCACAAGGGGGTATGCACCGGACGACAGTCCATCTCTTGTTTTCATTTAAAACATTTCACCAATAAATGAGGGATGCATGGTGTGCGAATGAAATCCTGCTGGCGGCCATGTTTTTTTTTCATGAATTGCGTAATAATTGGATACCTCCCATGTTTTTCAATGACATTTTTGGTGGCTCCCATCTCCCAGAAGATCCATATGAAGTTCAGTAAGGACTATATAAAAGATGTGGTCTGTATTGTGTGCCAAATCATTTAGTCATACAAAGTTTAAAATCCAAAAGGGCGGAAATGCTTTCAACGAAATTCGGAAACATTTGATATCCCCAGAGGTGACCCAAAACACGCCTGTATAAAGTTTTATATATTTGTTCCGATATTTGTTCTGCTGGGTGTGCCAATGGATCCAAATTTGAAATCCAAGATGACTGATGGCGGCCATGTTTTCTAACGAATTTCGGGAAAAAATAGATGGCTCCCATCTAGAGGTCACCCTGAAGATCCATATGAAGTTTGGTGAGGGGTGTGTGGTTAATCGCCTACATGTACATGCCACATCACTCATCCTCACCAAACTTAATATGGAACCAACCACAAGCCTCCGCCAATGAAAGACGACATTCTGGATTGGTCGAGACAACCTGATATATCAGGATACATAACCTGATATATCAGGATACATAACCTGATATATCAGGATAATAACCTGATATATCAGGATACGTAACCTGATATATCAGGATACGTAACCTGATATATCAGGATAATAACCTGATATATTAGGATACGTAACCTGATATATCAGGATAATAACCTGATATATCAGGACAGGTAACCTGATATATCAGGATACGTAACCTGATATATCAGGATAATAACCTGATATATCAGGATACTAATCTGGTATATCAGGATACGTAACCTGATATATCAGGATACGTAACCTGATATATCAGGATAATAACCTGATATATCAGGATACTAACCTGATATATCAGGATACGTAACCTGATATATCAGGATACTAACTGAAGAGGGGGTGGCGGTTCCAGGCCGCCGTAGAAATCGAAGTAGCGTCCGCGTTCGATGCCCAAGGTGTGGCAACTTATTCTTAATTTTGTCAGGGATTCACGCTATTTTGGGACGGAAATGACGTTGATATATTTTTCCAAAGAAGTCATCGTTTTGAATGTTCTATACGTTCTAAGTTTGTTCCTTGGATGATCACGTCGATTGCTATTTTTGAGAAGTTTGGTGCGAATATTATCATTAAATATTTGTTTCTGTATTGAGTTATCGAAGAAGTCATTAATACCGTGACTTGGGGACATGGATGTGACTAATTGTTGACATTGTGACAGCGACCTGCTCCATGAATCCAGATTAGATTCAAATAGTTGTATGCACATGCACATTTCAGCCTCTCGTGAAAACAAGCTCATATCGGGCTTGTTTTAATGAGCGAAATAAGCTTCTTTGGGCGTTATTTAACCGCAATATACGGTTTATATATGGACCTATAAATAACGCAAAATAAGCCCATATTATAGTATTATTTAATCTAGCTTTTTTCATCGACACGACCTACCAGATTCAAGCTCTTTATAATGTGTTTTCTATGCGGCCCTCGCCATTCAACGGAATAATGGCTATAAGCTCACTGTGTGCTTACTACAGAATCAAGTCAAAAAATTAACCTATGTGAACCTACATGTATTTACCCGAGGATATGCTGCTATTAAAAAAATTAGATATTGGACTGTTCTAAAAACCGCGTTTAATAGGTCCATATATATAGCGTGCATGTATATTAGGTTAAATAATACGACTATATTAGTTTATTTCGCTCATTAAAATAAGCCCCGTTATGTGTTTATTTTAACGAGAACAGGCTACAAATTGACATTATTTGAAAACTCAAAAACGCTCCATGTGGGCCTAAACGCTGGCTATTAAAACAGCCCTTTTTTGTGTATATTGGATATTTGAATATGAGATAAGCCCATATTGTGTTTAGTTTCATGACAATAGAGTGGAAAACAAACACGAATCAACCATCTCAAGACTTACCATACAGATTGTTCTTGTGAAAATAAGCACATTTTGAGCGAAATAAGCTTATATTGGCATTATTTAACCGCAATATACGCTATATATGGACACAAAACGCTTATAGATGTGGGTATGAGGGTATACTTTTGTAGATACCACGGTATATTTGGGTATGTGCACCATATACATGGGTACAGTATCACTGCATATTGACATTATTCGAAAACACTATACGCTCTATATGTGCTTAAACTATAGTTATTAAAACAGCCCTATATGGGATATTTCAATATGCGAGAAGCCTGTTTTGTGCTTATTTTTGCAATTCGTGTTGTGCAAAACAACACAAATAAACCAAATCAAGACTTACCATGTAGCTATCAGCTCATAACGGGATTTTTTTGCTGAGCGAAATAAGCTCCTTTTGGCATTATTTAACCGCAATATACGTTCTATATGGACCTAAAACGGGTTTTTTTTTAAACAATCCAATATGGGATTATTTTCATACGAAATAAGCCCATATTGGCATTATTTAATCTACCTTTTTTTCATCGACACGACCAACTAGATTCACGCTCCTTATAATGTGTGTTAACTGTGGCCCGCGCCATTCAAAGGAATGATAGAGATAACCTCACCGTGGGCTTATTTTAGAATCAAATAAGTCCATATGAACAGTGTGAATATTTAGGTCCAATATGAACCTAATTACATGAGGATGTGTTGCGGAGAAAAAAAAGTAGATTAAATAATACCAAAGATAGGCTTATTCCGTGTAAAAATAGTCCAACATTTGACTGTTTTAAAAACCGTGTTTAGGTCAATATATAAACAGTTCAGGTATATTGAGGTTAAATGATGCCAGTATGAGCTTATTTCGCTCATTAAAATAAGCCCGTTATGAGCTTATTTTTACGAGAACAGACTGCATATTGTCATTAATTGAACACTAAATATATGCTTGGGATATTTCAATATGCGATAAGCCCACCTTATGCTTATTTTAGCAATTCGTGTTGAAAATAACACAAATAAACCAACACAAGACTTACCATGCAGATGTCAGCGTGGTCTCGTGAAAATAAGCACATACCAATATGATATTGGCCCGTGTTGTGCTTGGTCTCGTGAAAATAAGCACATACCAATATGATATTGGCCCGTGTTGTGCTTATTTTCACGAGAACAGCTAGGCTGGAAAACAAGACGATTAAACAACTCAACATTTACCATGCAGAGGTCAGGCTATTTTCTTGAAAATAAGCACTTAATTTTATTCATATAAGCTAATGTTGGCTTATTTAATCGCAATATATATAAGCTCTATATTGACATAAAACACGGTTTTTAAAACTAACATATCCTCCCATAAATACGCACATAATCGACCTATAATGTGAAATAGTTACGTATCGTGATTATTTGATTCTCAAATAAGCATATACTGGAGTCATAGCCGTGATTTCGTATTATGGCGCGGGCCACAGTGAAAACACATATTAAAGAGCGTACACCTGAAAAGCCATGCGTTCGCTTATTTGTTTCATTGTCCACATATAATCTGCTTAGAATAGCCTCATTATGAGTCGATATTATGACTAAAATGTTCTAATTTTCAGCACATTACCGACTTAATATGAGGCGATTCTAAGCAGATTATATACCTAAAAAGCTTTATTATAAGCAGGTAATGTGCGGATTTTAGGGAGAACAGGCTGTTTAAAACAGAACAATATGGGACTATTTACATACAAAATAAGCCTAGTGAGCTTATGCCCGCTATTCAGTTGAATGATGCGAACTGTAGTAAAACACATTTGCACTAGAATGCACCCATCACACATATGGCATGTTTTGTGATATCTTGCCAACAGCAGTTTGAACCACGGGTGCTGGGCCCTCTTTTGAGAGATCGATAGAGAATCTAGATATCAAATTTCAGTTCATCCATCGCTGAAATATTTGTGTGTACGGACAGAATATCTCTGTTATCTCCAGTTGATCTATTACACTAATTATGGTCTTAGTAATGACGTAAGAGTTGTTTGACATATTTATAGAACAATATAGACATCGCTCATATGAAGGGTGTGAATACGATTGGTTGCCGCTGATGCTATATATTATATACCAATTGGGTTACATTACTAGTTTGACTAGAATGCTTTGTGTATGTCATTGCACTTCAGCGGCAAAAAACGTCAAAGTCAATTCCGACACAATTAAATAAAAGACACGCGATCATTGGTTAGTCTTTGATTATCAATGTGTCAATGTGAACATGCCCTTATAGCGACTGATCTACGGTCTTCGGGAACATATCATCAAAATGCCAATTGCTTTGAGAATGAGAAAGCTTATTTTCCCAGTTAATTAATAAGGGGCTTTAATAATCCATGTTTCAACATATTTTTCAGTACAATTTTGTCTAGAACCATGCGCTCGATCGTTTGGCCGGACATGGTTTATATGCACCTGCGTCTTTCGGAAATGTTTTGAACGTCGAAGAAAGTTTCCAGAAATTTGTTCGCACATCATTTTCTATGCGAGAAAAAAAAACGATTCCGCACGCATCTTTTAGACTCGATCTCAAATAATTTTCCGAGTTTTAAAGAAAGCAATCTTTCAATTTTGTTCTTTTATGAACGATTTATTACCAAAATAAAACGAGATAACAATGCAAATTTAGTATAAATGTGGATTTAAATTACAATTGGTGCCATCATTTCATATTACCGCATGTGCATTCTTTACATTCTGTAATTCCGGTATGACGTAACATATTCGTGGAAGGACAGACAAATAAACAGATAAACAGAGATCCTGACCGAAAACATTGCTTGCGCCCAGCATAGACTGGCGCAAGTAAAGAGCGTGATATGTCCTGTCACAAGCTCCATGAATTCCGTTCCCAGTTCCCAGTTCCATCTAAAATTGCACTTTTCGTTACTAAATCGGATGCGTAGCCAGAGTCATGGTGGCCACCCGGGAATCCTTGTATTTTCGTGCGGTGCCACCCAGCTGGCATCTATAGGAAAGGGACGCGACCATGCAGCCCCTTCCCAATTTTCGAAAATCGGGCTGAAGTCGTGCATGGGGTGTCAATATAGCACTTTTCGTTACTAAATCGGCTGCGTAGCCAGAGTCATGGTGGCCACCCGGGAATCCTTGTAGTTTCGTGCGGTGCCACCAAGCGGGCATCTATAGGAAATGGACGCGACCATGCAGCCCCTTCCAAATTTTCTAAAATCTGGCTGAAGTCGTGCATGGGGTGTCAAAATAGCACTTTTAGTTACTAAATCGGCTGCGTAGACAGTCATGATGGCCACACGGGAATCCTTGTATTTTCGTGCGGTGCCACCCAGTTGTCATCTATAGGACAGGGACGCGACCATATAGCCCCTTCCAATGTTTCGAAGATTGTGCTAAAGTCGTGCATGGAGCTCAAAATCGCACTTTTTGTTACTAAATCGGCTGCGTAACCAGAACCATGGCGACCACCCGGGAATCCTTGTATTTTTGTGCGGTGCCACCCAGCGCGCATCTATAGGACAGGGACGCGGCCATATAGCCCTTCCACTTTTTTGAAAATTGGGCTGAAGTCGTGCATGCATGGAGCTAAAAATTGCATTTTTTTGTTGCTAAATCGGCTGCGTAGCCAGAACCATGGCGGCCACCCTGGAATTCCTTGCATTTTATGGGACCTAGTTTGTGATGTTTCGATGCACTATTGGTGGCACAAGAAGATTCCACAAGGATAGACTCGTGGCAGCTACGGTTATGCATACGCAGGCGATTTAGCAATGAGAAATGATTTTTTTTCATTATTTTGACCCCACGCACGACTTACGCCCAATTTTTGAACAACTGGACAGGCTTATGTGACTATGTTTGTGATTTTTAGATGGACTAGTGGTGGCATAAGAAGCATCCACAAGGATACCCTCGTGGCTGCTATGTGTATGCCTACGCAGGCGATTTAGCAACGAAAAATTATCTTTTTATTCATTATTTTGACCCCACGCATGACTTACGCCCAATTTTTGAACAGCTGGACAGGCGTATGTGAACTAGTTTGTGATTTATAGATGGACTAATTGTGGTATAAGAAGAATCCACAAGCGTAGCCCCGTGGCTGCTATGGTTATGCCAACGTATGCGATTTAGTAACATATCCTCGCACGAATACGCACAAAACCGACCTAAATTTTAATTAGGTACTTAAAGTGATTATTTGGTTATGAAATAAGCAGATAATGGAGTCATAGTCGTCATTTCGTGTTTTGGCGCGTGCCACAGTGAAAATACATGCTAATGAGCGTACACCTGAAAAGTTTGGTTATTATTTTTGTCATTGTCAGCACATAATTTACTTAGAATCGCCTCTATATGAATCGATAATTTGACTAATAGGAACTCATTTTCAGCACATTGTCGACTCAAAATGAGGCGATTCTAAGCAGATTATCTACCTAAATTATTGTTTCTTCTCAGCAAATAATGTGCTGGTTTTCAGGATTAAAGGGACTCAAAAATCATCGCCACCATGTTGTTGTTGTTGAAATCAGCTATTCACTGCCTTTTCCTAACGCTTCTGTAAACTGCATGCATGGTTTATCTCCCCTGATTGCTATAAATAGATTGGGGGTATACCTCATTGTCAGTGACAGCAAGCATGGTTTCAGGATATCGTTAGAAAAAGACGATATATATTGAGCTTAAATTGGCAAAATGCGATCAAATAAGACGTTTTCGTTAGCGCGAAGATGCCGAAAAATCCGCAATGGATGTTGGGATGTGAATGTCAGTTGTCACACTCACAGTGGATTTCCATGCAAATCTGCGGAGCAAAATTCTGAAAGTTACGGAGAACTTTGCACATACATGCATACTTCTCAGTCTTCGAGTGTGGCTTGATGTGGTACTATAAGAAACAGCAGGTATTTATCTGGTGGGTCCGCTTTGTAAATTATAAAATTTTGCAATAAATATCTTTTTGATAAATTTTTTCTGGAATTACATCACTTGACCTACATATTAATTTGTCAGATTTGAAATATCAATATTGAATATAAAATTCAAAAATAAATACACCAACATCTATACAAGTTCCAATCGGACCTGCCAGATAAATACCTGTTGTTTTCAATACCACATCAAGTCACACTCAGAAGTATGCGCAACTCTAGTTCAGTCATGTACGTAGTGCGTATCCTTCCTTGCTGGAAGCAGCAATCTGCGAAAGCGGTCATGTTGACTTAATGAACAAATACAGAAAAGAACAAATACAGACGAGATGATGGATCAGTCACAAGCATGCTGTTTGAGGTAAAGCTACCACCCCTCGAAGAATGAAGGAAAGAACAGTGACTGGTTCAATACCACAAAATAGTCAAGGGGTTGGTTTCAGCCCTGCCTAAAGCCTGATTTATCAGAACACGAGAAGAAAGACACAAGGGAAATACAGCCAACAAAATTTTAGGACTGTGTCAGTCAAAATCCGGTGGAGAAGGAGGTGTGTAACAACACAGAATCGTTCCAACTTCTGCGTACCAGCAGCTCACAATTATATATATACGAACACTCCTTCTTTGTTAAAACAACTGTGGAATTGAACTACCTGGAACAGTCGGTTGTTGGTGTCGGTGATATTGACGGTTTTCTATCTGCTCTGCGAGGGGAACAACAGAATGGAGTGTTTTCAACAATGCTAACAAGGAGCTATTGCTTAAATATTTAAAAATTATGCTTGTTTATCATATATAATAAATTATTTTTCAACTATTTCGCTTGCTGCTTATATTTATACTCCAAAATAATTTTGGATGGCTCAAACAACAACATTATCATTGCATATATTAAGTACTATATGGGAGATTAATCTAACATTTAATGGCTGATTACGCTTAAACGTAACTCCATTACGCTTAAGCATAATTGGTTTGTATTGCCTTGCAACGTTATATGTAATGGTAGGCCTCCATGTATCTAACTTAGTAAGGTTTAATGTTCTGGGCGGATGGTAAGATTACTAGCATCGTAATTGACTGCATCAATTTCAGCTTCAGGGGAGTTTTTTCAATTCTATTACGCTTTACTTTAACGTAAATGCATTATGTGTGATCGTAAATGAATTACGCATAAGCATAATGTAATACGCTTAAGTATGGTATAATGGAAATCTAAATTACACTTAGGCATTGCGCATTAAGCTTAAATTTATGCTTAACCCTTTGAGTGCCAGGGGCCGATATTATCGGCCCTAAACCTACACAATAAGTCTGTTAAAGAATATAATAAAATATATTAAAATTGTAAAAAATTATTTTAAAAAAAAAATAAAAAAAATTGTTAGGCCAATGCATTCTCTTATATATGCGAGGCGACCTATGGTCGACTCGCATATATAAGAGAATGCATTGGCACAGGGTATATGGGTTGATACAAAAATCGGACCTGGCACTCAAAGGGTTAAGCATAATGAATTACACTTAAGCGTGATTAGTAATTAAATGTGAATTTTGCCTCCCATATGTGTACTATTGTTGTTTCGTGCACTTTGCCCCACGTGTTTGGTTGTTTCGCACCATATATTTGGCCATTTCTCACCACATGTTTTGTCGTTTCCCACAACTGTCATGCGTTGCTTTTGAAAAAATACTTTGAAAAAGAACATACAGTAATACCCAAAGTAATTGACCCCTTAACCACACCAGGATTATGGAAAATAATTCAGGATTTAGTTGGAAATATGGCTTGTTGCTATTCGTTGGAAAGCTCTCGTCGAGAGCTTTCCGATGAATGGCAACAAGCCATATTTCCAACTAAATCCTGAAAAATTACCCATAATTCTGCTGTGGTTAAGTGTCAATTACTTTGGGCATTACTGTATTAAGTTATCTGATGACAACGCGCCAATTGGACACATTTTATTTATTTTTTTAAATCCCAAATTGTGACAACAAAGTTAACGTTATTTTTTTAAAAACATATCAATAGACCCAGTCTAAATAAAATTAGACCATGTTTCATTTCTTTCTTACGAGTCTGGATATCTATCAGACTGCAATATACCTTATACTAAATGATACGATTCAATGATTCATCCAGATTATACCGGTATGAAACTGGCCACTTGGAAGGAAACATTTATGGGGGGGGGGAGACAACCCCACTGTGACATCGTCGCCACCTCCCTGACAGTCTGAAGTTAAAATGAACCTGGTTTCTCTATGGATGAGTGATTCACTGATAATTGTTACTTTTGGCCTCTCATAACAAAATGCATATATACACAAGCGTATGGTAATAACGTATATGAAGACTGGAGAAAATTTCATACTAAAATAGGTTATCGGTACATACATGTGTACATGTATATACCAATCACATGTATATTGAGTTTAAAAAAAAAGTTTCTGAATCCCTTCGGTTGTAAATAGAATGCACTCAGTGATTCTGACTTCAAACTTGTGCCTCCTAATTATATAGGTTGATTGAGTTGAAAGGTTAGAAAATCAGTGCCCTCTCTTGAAATTATTTCTTAAGGAATAATCTCTGTTTCATATTTTGATTACAGTTTAAAGATGGTCTATATATTCTTATTACAAGTTTTTTATATTTTCCTGGGTATAAAATAATGACCGGAAATGCTTCTATCAATTACTGTTCATTCTATTTTGAATTTTCTGGTATATATACTAGTATACCTACAAATAATTTGAGACATTTTACTGCTTGAGGAAACGTTCGGAGCATAGCAAGCAGGAAAATAGTTTAAAAAGATTGTCCCAACTGATTATCAATCAGTTGTAATATTAAATGATAGAAGCGTTTCTGGACTGGTGTCTTTGGCAACTTGACTTATCATTATTATTTTATACCCTAGAAATTATAGAAAACAATTTAGGAACAGATGATCCATCTTTAAAGGTACTCAATCCGATAAAACTCCTCTCAATTACTATTTCAATGGCTTCGGGGGTCAAAAATATTTGATTCGAGTCGAGGAAGTCACCCATCAAAGCTCAGATTTGTTAGATATCAATTTTAGAAATCTATTATTTTTCATTATCGGGAATACTTTCTGGCCCAGAACTCAGTCAAAATTGCGTTATTATTACCACTTGATTTTAGAGTTACCCATCCTTGTCTGTTTGAATAGATTTTGGTGTACACATCCCAAGCAGATTACGGCAGTTGAAGGCAATTATTAGTACTCATCTAGAGTAAATAACAAATTTCAAAAATCAATATCTAATAACTCTGAGCTTTGTTTGATAGGTTCCTCGACTCGAATCAAATATTTTTGACCCCCGAAGCCATTGAAATAGTAATATAGGACCCTCTGATCGGATTGTTGTTGTTGGAATCTGTTGAGATGGGGACCCTCTGTTCGGATTGAGTAGCTTTAAGCCAATCGAGCAAAGTTGATCTATTTCTCCATGTTCTTCTAATAGGTGATGTTTTTATGGAATATATTTGCACATTTTACCCACTGCCGCACTGCGAGTGCATTGGTCCCTTTAATATTTCATGTAAAAAGCTGGTAAAAGTGGTGAAAACTGTAATATTAAACAAGAACAATAGCTTTAGTTAACACAAAATTCACTGAAATATTTTCACAGTGGGGTTTCTGTGAGGAAAAAAATAGTTTTTTTCCTCATAGAATCTCCACATATATATTCAGACAGATGGGGTGGGGTGTTGAAAAATGCTTGGGGGGAAACAGTTGTAAAGAGGGAAAGAAATTGGTTGCGGGGCTGGGTGAATTGCAGAAATGGTCAAAGGTAAAAAAAAGTAACATACGTGTCTGAATATATATTAACACCCCCCCCCCCCTCCAGAGCAAATTGAAATAATTTAAATCCATATACCCTGCTTTTCTCATGGCTTTTTTTGGTGTTTTGGTGAATAAAATTAACTTATGACTGAGATTAATGTTGGGGCATAAATAGAAAAAAAACAATCAGCAGAGAGTTCACTGGCTTAGAAGTTCAATACAAGTATTTTTAGCTTAATGCATTCTCTTATATATGCAAGGCATCCTATGGGAGACTCGCATATATAAGAGAATGCATTGGCACAGGTTTTCAAAAAAATTCATGAAGCTCCAGTTATGGAAGGATTAATCATAAATAATGGTCTCCCATATGGCACCTTGTATATATAAAAGAATGCACTGGCTTGCATAGTCAAGATAAATGTTTTTAGGTCAATGAATTCTCTTAAATATGTGAGTCTGCCTATGGGAGACTGGCATATATAAGAGAATGCATTGGTATAGTGTTTTTGCTAAATTTCAGGAAGTTCCAGTCATGAAATGTGCAAAATTATTTTAACTTTCCTCTTAGAACACTTTAAATTGTTAAAAGATAGCATCGCAAGGTGTTTGGAAATCCCTTCAGTTTGTAAGTCTAACACACAATTTGTTCAAAAATAGTTTTGTCTTCATCATAGACTAATAAAGAAATCATGTTTTGTACACAATCTACATTGTAGTCAGAAAGTTACTAAAACAATGAAAAGGCTGTTAATTTTTTTTCTAGTGTTTGAAATATCTGACCATCATATATTGAATTTGGCTCAGTGTGATACACTCCCATTCTTGAAAACACACAACTTGAAAAATCCTTACTCTTACAGATGGATTAATAATTATCTCTTTCTGTAACAATTATTTTATAGTTTCCTGTGTATAACATAATAAATATGAATCGAAGACCCTTTCCTGGAAACACTTCTATCAATTAGAATTATAATAGTATACAATCAATTTCCAGTATTTTAATGGTATCTCCGGCTTATTTTTATTGTTTTATAACCAGTAAACTATACAACACATGTTAGAGGAAGAGATAATCCATCTTTAGTGAATCCGGAAATTTGTAAATGATTAAATTTCTTCTGTAAAGCCAGGTAAAGCAGGAAAATAAAATCTACAAAACATGCAGTTGGAAGGACTTGGGAGACTCGAATATATAATATAACCATTTCTTGATGGGAACTGCGCTGGTGGAGGAATGAATCATGTGCCAGTGCATTCCCTTTTTTTTGCAGATACCATACTAGGTAGCCTCACATATATAAGAGAATGCACTGGCTTACAAGGTCAAGGTAAATATTGTTAGGCCAATGTAATGTATTCTCTTACATATTCTAGGATCCCTACTGGAAACGACCATATATAAGAGAATGCATTAGCACATGGTTTTTTTGCAATATTTCCAATGCTCCAATCATGGAAGGGTGAATGCTGCTCCCATAATGAAAGGGTTAATTGATTTTATTCCAAATAGACATTTTTTGTTGTAATTAGTTTTAGTTCCGACCCTCCAGGTTTGGTATTTTGTCTCATAAATGAACCACATACAGTAATGCCCTAATTAATCGACTGCTTAACCACAGCAGAATTATGGGTAACTTTTCAGGATTTAGTTGGAAATATGGCTTGTTGCCATTCATCGGAAAGCCATATTTTCGACTAAATGCTGAAAAGTTACCCATAATTCTGCTGTGGTTAAGGAGTCAATTATTTAGGGCATTACTGTACTATGATGGTGGTGGTTCTGCTGAGTTTAGTAAGGCCAAATCAAATTAATGTTCTGTTTCTGAGACACTGCCAATTCATTATTATATGGGAGAGATTTCCGATGAATGGCAACAAGCCATATTTCCGACTAAATCCTGGAAAGTTATCCATAATTCTGCTGTGGTTATGGAGTCGACTAATTAGGGCATTACTGTAGCTTTGATTACTCTGACTACTGATGGTATACATGTACTAGCACCTGCCATAAATCATGAATAACAGAGGTGAATCATGAGTACCGGATACAAAAAATATAGGATAGAAGCCATGGTTATTTCACACTATTATAAATATGAAAATAATTACATTTTTGCTGCTGAAGTATTGTCCATAACTCCAGCTCATCAAGAAGTATGAGACTGAATTATATCAAAATATGTCATTTTGACAAAAAAATAATCTGGTACCTGCTGGTACACAGAAAATCACCTATTTGTTATTAGTATTCAGAATAGGAGTCTGGGGTCCGCCATGGGAGGGAGGGACATCATCAATATCATGAAGAGATATATTTAAGAAGACTTATTTTAAATGATTTATTAATGAATTAAATTTAATATAATTAAAAAGTCTGTTAATAACTGAATATCACAATTGACTGTCACTAGCTGTGATAGACTTGCAATTGAATTTATTAATTGAGTAATTGGCAATCATGAATATTTTTGTGGGACAACCCCCAGCTTCTGGCATGATTTAGTCCTTGTTTAAATTATTGTTGAATGTTGGGTCAACAGCCTGGAGCTATCTAGTTGAAATTGAAGAAACCCCCTCCCCTAGATCATGCCATGAATCTTTACTCTGCTTAGCGCCTGTAGAGATCTTATTCCATCAGTACAAAACTTGGGAACTTTTTTATGTTTTGATAGGGAACTTTATAACATTGAACAAACAAGACAGGGAACATATTTCTTTGTTTATAATTGTTCCTCGATAATCAACTTCAAAGTATGGGTTGGTCCCAGCTCGAAAATGCATGCTTTTTGTGGCTTTAGTGAGCTGATATGATGTGATATCACAAAAACACTGAATTAATTACCATGGGGAAATTCCATGATTGTAAGTGAGCATAGCAAACTCACCCATCAAGTCTGTTAAATAATGTCATCTCGAGCTGGCACTTTCGCCTTATGAATAAACTGTTAAGCGACAGGTATTAACAAAGAAATATATTCCCGTGTTATTTTTTCAGCTTTATAAGGTTCCCTATCAAAACCTCAATAAGTTCCCAGGGTTTTCACTGGTACAATATGATATCTACAGGCATTAGCCTCTGGGAGGCCAAATTGCCATTTAGTAATGAAGTGCGCTTAAGCGCAATTAATTGCACTTGAGCGCAATTAATTGCACTTAAGCACAAATAATTACACTTAAGCAGAATTACTTGAACTTATCATTGTTCTTAAGCGCAATCATTGATCTTAAGTGCAGTCGATTGCGCTTAAGCATAGTAATTTGTTCTTGAAAACATAATTATTTGTGCTTAAGCGCAATCAATCTTGCTGTGCGCAATCAATTGGCTAATCTTAAGCGCATTTCATGGTTATATGTAACTATTATATAAAACACCCCTGGTGAATAAATAGGTTTATCCATAACTCAACCTTAGTTCTTACTGACATATCACCTCTTGTTTTCATTAGTTTGGATGGGTAGGGAGCAAGTCTAAGTTCTTTATTGATATGGTAGACTCGCGATAGCATTACCTTCTGTTTTAGTTCAGGCAATTCGTGATAGCATTGACTTCTGTATTAGTTGGTGCAACTTTGATTTTCGAGTATATACCTGTATACATGTGCACCATATGAGGGAAGCAGGTCCTCAGTGACACCATATTCGCGCTACAGTTTATGACATGGACATACTATAGAACTGTGCAAGAGACGCTGATTTAATAAAACTACCAGAGCTCGAGGAGTGAGACACCAAAGCTCCCGGAATGAAACACATATTTTTGGGACAGGGATGCTGATAATATGACAATATTTACACCATATGAAGTGAGCAAACCCTCATATAATGACACCACATTATTGCTATATGACCATAGCTATGGCCCAAATCTGTGCAAAAATTCTTTAAAAAAATTATATTAAAACATACTAGAGGAGACATCCATTTTTTGGATATAAGGGATGCTGATAATTATATGACATTATGGATTATCTTTGATTGTTGCACACATACAGTTAGAGGTAACTGTACTAGGCTTATTTAAAAATGTTAAAATTAGCACATGCTCTTCTTGTGATGCTAGGCGATACTCCAGGTTATGACAATTAATATTTTATGGGTAGGTTAGATAGTAGTTACAATTAATTGCACTTGAGCGCAATTAATCATGCTTAAGTGCAACTCATAATGCTTAAGCATGAATGCCCTATTTGTACTTAAGCACGATATTTTATCGCACTTATGCACAATCGTTTGCCCTTAAGTGCAATAAATTTTGCTTAAGCGCATTCAATTGCACTTAAGTGCAATTCAATATAAATGTGGCCTCTCATAATCATATTACCCAGAGTAGAGATCATTCATGGCATGATCTACACTTTCCCCAACAAAAAAATATATCTAATATTGGGCCACACATTTTGAAATTAGTCATTTTAATACTATAGGGTCACTGTTGAGACTTGTTGAATTTGAATCTGCAGGGCCTGTATGTAGTCAGTGTAGGCCTAATGCAGCCAGTCCAATCCAAAGCCATACATGCATATATAGCTTAGTACATTTCAGTGTAAAATTGCACTTGCTACATGTACATTTGTCTGACGCTATATCGACCCACACTGTTTTTTTTAAATCTGCGTGTTTGAACGATTGGTTCTCCAACAGATCCCATTGAGACCCGAGTCACCCGGCTCCTTGGTCATCAGGCTGAGAATTCCCGCTGTTGACAATATTCAATTACAATGTCAACAACACACGAACTTATTCGAAACGAGTTTTGACCAGTTTTCCAGGCAATAATCGTTGAATTCATATGTGACGACCCAACATTCCCATTCAACGCACAATACACCGAGTTAAAACTCCGATAATCTAATTCAAATATACGTTCTAACTAGGTTTTAATTAATTTACTTCGTCTTGAGAATGAGAGTGGATTTATTATTCCCAAGAAGTAAAAACAATCGTATCAAATTGGTGACGAAAGGTCGCCGACCAATCGGATCGCGCGGATTGGAATTGTGGCTAAAAATAGTTATCTGCGGGATTCCGCCGTATATATATATATTATTGCTTCAGTCAATGGGGGTATATTGGTGAAGATTGTTGTGTCACTTTAAGCAACGAAAAATGTCATATTTTTACCCCACGCACGATTTACGCCCAACTGTTGAACAGCTGGACAAGTTTATATGACATATTTTGTGATTTCTTGATGGACTTGTAGCGGCACAAGAAGAATCCACAAGGATAGCCCCGTAGCGTCTATGGTTATGCCTACGCAGGCGATTTAGCAACGAAAAATGAATTGTTTTTCATTATTTTGACCCCACGCACGACTTACGCTCAATTTGTGAACAGCTGGACGGGAGCATGTTAATTGATTTGTGATTTCTAGATGGACTGGTGGTGGCAGAAGAAAAATCCACAAGGATAGTCTCGTGACTGCTATGGTTATGCCTACGCAGGCGATTTAGCAACGAAAAATGAACTTTGTTTCATTATTTTGACCCCACGCACGACTTACGCCCAATTTTTGAACAGCTGGACAGGCGTATGTGAACCAGTTTGTGATCTCTCGATGGACTAGTGGTGGCATAAGAAGAATCCACAACGAGAGCCCCGTGGCTGCTATGGATATGCCTACGCAGACGATTTGCAACGAAAAATGACATTTTTTTCATTATTTTCATCCGATGCACGACTTACACCCAATTTATTAACAGCTGGACAGGCATATGTGAACCAATTTGTGATTTCTAGATGGACTAGTGGTGGCCAAAGAAGAATCCACAAGGATAGCCCAGTGGCTGCTATGGTTATGCCAACGCAGGCGATTTAGCAACATATCCTCGCACAAATACGCACATATTCGACCTATAATTGCAATTAGGTACATAAAGTGATTATTTGATTCTGAAATAAGCAGATAATGGAGTCATAGTCATCATTTTGTGTTAAGTCGCGAGCCACAGTGGAAACACATGTTAATGAGCGTACAGCTGAACAGTAGTGGGTTGGCTTATTTCTTGTCATTGTTCGCACATAATCTGCTTAGAATCGCCTCTATATGAGTCGATAAGTGACTAATAGGGTCTCCTTTCAGCACATTATCGACTAACGAAAAATGTCATATTTTGGACAAGTTTATGTGACCTAGTTTGTGATTTTTAGATGTAATAGTGGTGGCACAAGAAGATTCCGCAAGGATAGCCACGTGTCTGCTATACGGTTATGCCTACGCGGGCGATTTAGCAACGAAAAGTGCGATTTGGAGCTCCATGCACGACTTCAACCCAATTTTCGAAAAATTGAAAAGGCCTATAAGGTCTCGTCCCTGTCCAATAGATGTCTACTGGGTGGCACCGCACGAAAATACAAGGATTCCCGAGTGGCCGCCATGGTTCTGTCTACGCAGCTGATTTAGTAACAAAAAGTAAAAAAAATTAACTCCATGCACGACTTCAGCCCAATTTTCAAAAAATTGGAAGAGGCTATAAGGCCGCGTCCCTGTCATAAAGATGCCCGCTGGGTGGCACCGCACGAAAAAAAGAATTCCCGGGTAGCCGCCATGGTTCTGGCTACGCAGCCGATTTAGTAACAAAACGTGCTATGTTTAGCTACATGCACGACTTCAGCCCAATTTTCGAAAAATTGGAAGGGGCTAGATGGCCGCGTCCCTGTCCAATAGATGCCCGCTGGGTGGCACCGCACGAAAATGCAAGGATTCCCGGGTGGCCGCCATGGTTCTGGCTACGCAGCCGATTTAGTAACGAAAAGTGCTATTTTGACACCCCATGCACGCCTTCTACCCGATTTTCGAAAATTTGGAAGGGGCTGCATGGTCGCGTCCCTTTTCTATAGATGCCCGCTGGGTGGCACCGCACAAAAATACAAGGATTCCCGGGTGGCCACCATGACTCTGGCTACGCAGCCGATTTAGTAACGAAAAGTGCTATTTTGACACCCCATGCACGCCTTCAGCTCAATTTTCGAAAATTTGGAAGGGGCTGCATGGTCGCGTCCCTTTCCTATAGATCCCCGCTGGGTGGCACCGCACGAAAATACAAGGATTCCCGGGTGGTCACCATGACTCTGGCTACGCAGCCGATTTAGTAACGAAAAGTGCTATTTTGACACCCCATGCACGACTTCAGCCCGATTTTCGAAAATTTGGAAGGGGCTGCATGGTCGCGTCCCTTTCCTATAGATGCCCGCTGGGTGGCACCGCACGAAAATACAAGGATTCCCGGGTGGCCACCATGACTCTGGCTACGCAGCCGATTTAGTAAACGAAAAGTGCAATGTTAGGAGAATAGGGAACTGGGAACTGGGAACGGAATTCATGGAGCTCGTGTCACAACATATCCTCGCGCAAATACGCACATAATCGGCCCATAATGTGAAATAAGTACATAATATGATTATTTAATTGTGAAATAAGCAGATAATAGATCATATCGTTATCTGGTTCTATGGCGCGCGGGCCACATTGAAAACACATGTTAAAGAGCTTACACTTGAAAGTCGTAAGTTGGCTTATTTGTGTCATTTTCCGCACACAATCTGTTTACAATCGACTCATTGTCAGTCGATAATGTGACTATGCTCTCATTTTTAGCACATTATCGACTCAAAATGAGGCGATTCAAAGCAGATTATCTACCTAAAAATGTTTTATTATAAGCAGATAATGTGCCCGTTATTGTTTTGGGAACAGGCTGTTTAAAACAGTACAATATGGGACTATTTACATACGAAATAAGCCCATATTGGCATTATTTAATCTAACCTTTTTCCATCAACACGACTTACCAAAGCTACGCTCTTTGTACGGTGTTCTCACTGTGACTCGCGCCAATCAACGGAATAAGGGTTTAAGCTTAATATGTGCTTATTTCAGAATCAGATTATGGGCTTATTTTCTCAAGAACAGGCTGAAAAATAACACGAATAAACCAACACAAGACTTTCCATGTACATTTCATCCTCGTGAAAATAAGCACATAACGGTTTTATTTTAATGTGCGAAATAAGCTCATATTGGCGTTATTTAATATAAGCTTCATATATGGACCTAAAACGCGTTTTTTTTAAATAGTACAATATGGGACTATTTTCGTACGAAATAAACCCATATTATTATTATTAATCTAGCTTTTTTCATCGACATGACCAATATCAGATGCACACTCTTTATTTTTTATATATGCGACCCTCGCGATTCAATGGCGTAATGGCTATAAGCTCACTGTGGGCTTATTTCTGAATCAAATAAGTCTATTGAATCATATGTTGATATTTATTTCCACTATGAACCTATTTTTGTGAGGATATGTTACGATCAAAAACGGTAGATTTAATAATACCAATATGGGCTTTTTGCGTCCGGAGATAGTCCCATATTTGACTGTTTTAAAAACTGAATTTTAAGTCCATATAGAGCGTATATTGTGATTAAATAATACCAATAGGGACTTATTTCGCTCATTAAAATAAGACCGTTGCGTGCTTATTTGTATGGAAATCATGGTCCCATACTGGACGTTTATCTCCACACAGAGCCTATATTGATATGAGCTTATTTCGTTCATCAAATGCAATTTAATAATACCAATTAGACCATGAACAAACAAATATGCACCTCCCCACTGAGACCAAAATCCCTTTCATGTGGCCAAATTGTTTTGTTCAGTGCCTGCCTATATTCTAAAGTCAAATGTGGAATCATTTTCAGAATGAGTAGAGTCTGAGACTGACCCCAAAATATTATTTCATAAGCACAGGTGTTGCATGGTCCATTGGATTTATCATGGGTGCTGTAGGTGTTGGGCCAGCTCCGTGCCCTTCAATCCCAACCAGGAGCTCAAACTTCACTAAATATTTTATGCAGATGCAGATCTATCCATTAACAAATTAATGGGTACTGGGCCCAATTCAAGTTAAAAAATACCCAATCGACTTTAAACACAAATATTCACCTCACCTGAGCCCAAAATCCCTTCAACGTGCCCAAACATTAAATGGGTTACTGGGCCCAATTCAAGTTAAAATTATCCATTTGACTATTAAACACAAATATTCACCTCCCCCTCAGCCCAAAATCCCTTCCAGGTGCCCAAATAATTAAATTTTTTCGGTGTCTGAGATAACACTGACCCCAAAATATTATTTTATAGGTACCAGTGCCATATGTTTTATCATGGGTGGTATGGGTGTTGGACTGATTCCTAAGCCTAAAATACCAATATGGCTATTAAAAACACAAATATTCCTCTCCCCTCGCCCAAATTCCCTTCCAGGTAACAAAATATTTTCTGTTGATCGCCTGCCTATACTCTAAAGTCATATGTGGAATCATGTTTCATAAATGAGTGTTGTCTGATTGAACACTGACCCCAAAATATGATTCTATAGGCACAGATGCTGTATGGTTTACCATGGGTGCTGTGGGTGTTGGGCTGGCTCCATACTCTTAAATCCAATACGGGAAATCATTTACATAGGTGCTTACCTATTCAATAACACTAAAAGCCCTGGATGTAGATATCAATAATGGCACAATATAAGTTAAATATACCAACTTGACTATTAAAATTCCTAGTATTCCACTCCCCTTGACCAGCCCAAAATAACTTCCAGGTGCCAAAATATATCATTTTCAGAATTTTGAGACCCAGAAAAATGATTTTATAGGCACGGGTGCTGTATGGTTTCATCATGGGTGCCGTGGGTGTCACCACACCCTTAAAACCCACTGAGGAGCCCAAACTTTGTGCAAACCATTTGCATAGATGCATACCTATCCACAAACAACAAAAGTGTTGGAAGTAGATACATATAATTGGTCATATGGCCCAATTCAAGTTAAATATACCAATTTAACTTGAATTGTCATGGGTGCTGTGGGTGTTGGGCTGTCTCCATACCCTTAAAACCCACTAAGGAGCCCAAACTTTTGCAAATCTTCTTATACTGATGCAGATATTTCCAAAAACACTAGGAGATCTAGAAGTATATACCTTTACAGGACCCAATTCCAGTTAAATATACCAATTTAACCATTAAAAAAACCAAATATCCCCCCTGAATAGAGCCCAAAATCCCATTCAGGTGCCAAAATATTTTTTTCCCCCATTGCCTCTATATATTCTAGAGTGAAATGTGGAATCATTTACAGAATGGGTATAGTCTGAGAGATGGCTGACTCAGAAATATGTTTTCATAGGCACGGGTGCTGTATGGTTTTATCATGGGTGCTGTGGATGTTGGGCTGTCTCAATACCCTTAAAACCCACTGAGGAGCCCAAACTTTGTGCAAACCATTTGCATAGATGCATACCTATCCACAAACAACAAAAGTGTTGGAAGTAGATACATATAATGGGTCATATGGCCCAATTCAAGTTAAATATACCAATTTAACTTGAATTGTCATGGGTGCTGTGGGTGTTGGGCTGTCTCCATACCCTTAAAACCCACTAAGGAGCCCAAACTTTTGCAAATCTTCTTATACTGATGCAGATATTTCCAAAAACACTAGGAGACCTAGAAGTATATACCTTTACAGGACCCAATTCCAGTTAAATATACAAATTTAACCATTAAAAAACCCAAATATCCCCCTGAATAGAGCCCAAAATCCCATTCAGGTGCCCAAATATTTTTTTCCCATTGCCTCTATATATTCTAGAGTGAAATGTGGAATCATTTACAGAATGGGTATAGTCTGAGAGATGGCTGACTCAGAAATATGTTTTCATAGGCACGGGTGCTGTTTGGTTTTATCATGGGTGCTGTGGGTGTTGGGCTGTCTCAATACCCTTAAAACCCACTGAGGAGCCCAAACTTTGTGCAAACCATTTGCATAGATGCATACCTATCCACAAACAACAAAAGTGTTGGAAGTAGATACATATAATGGGTCATATGGCCCAATTCAAGTTAAATATACCAATTTAACTTGAATTGTCATGGGTGCTGTGGGTGTTGGGTTGTCTCCATACCCTTAAAACCCACTAAGGAGCCCAAACTTTTGCAAATCTTCTTATACTGATGCAGATATTTCCAAAAACACTAGGAGACCTAGAAGTATATACCTTTACAGGACCCAATTCCAGTTAAATACACCAATTTAACCATTAAACAAAACAAATATCCCCCCTGAATAGAGCCCAAAATCCCATTCAGGTGCCCAAATATTTTTTTCCCCCATTGCCTCTATATATTCTAGAGTGAAATGTGGAATCATTTACAGAATGGGTATAGTCTGAGAGATGGCTGACTCAGAAATATGTTTTCATAGGCACGGGTGCTGTATGGTTTTATCATGGGTGCTGTGGGTGTTGGGCTGTCTCAATACCCTTAAAACCCACTGATAAGCCCAAACTTTGTGCAAACCATTTGCATAGATGCATACCTATCCACAAACAACAAAAGTGTTGGAAGTAGATATATATAATTGGTCATATGGCCCAATTCAAGTTAAATATACCAATTTAACTTGAATTGTCATGGGTGCTGTGGGTGTTGGGCTGTCTCCATACCCTTAAAACCCACTAAGGAGCCCAAACTTTTGCAAATCTTCTTATACTGATGCAGATATTTCCAAAAACACTAGGAGACCTAGAAGTATATACCTTTACAGGACCCAATTCCAGTTAAATATACAAATTTAACCATTAAAAAAACCAAATATCCCCCCTGAATAGAGCCCAAAATGCCATTCAGGTGCCCAAATATTTTTTCCCCATTGCCTCTATATATTCTAGAGTGAAATGTGGAATCATTTACAGAATGGGTATAGTCTGAGAGATGGCTGACTCAGAAATATGTTTTCATAGGCACGGGTGCTGTATGGTTTTATCATGGGTGCTGTGGGTGTTGGGCTGTCTCAATACCCTTAAAACCCACTGAGGAGCCCAAACTTTGTGCAAACCATTTGCATAGATGCATACCTATCCACAAACAACAAAAGTGTTGGAAGTAGATACATATAATGGGTCATATGGCCCAATTCAAGTTAAATATACCAATTTAACTTGAATTGTCATGGGTGCTGTGGGTGTTGGGCTGTCTCCATACCCTTAAAACCCACTAAGGAGCCCAAACTTTTGCAAATCTTCTTATACTGATGCAGATATTTCCAAAAACACTAGGAGACCTAGAAGTATATACCTTTACAGGACCCAATTCCAGTTAAATATACCAATTTAACCATTAAAAAAAACAAATATCCCCCCTGAATAGAGCCCAACATCCCATTCAGGTGCCCAAATATTTTTTTCCCCCATTGCCTCTATATATTCTAGAGTGAAATGTGGAATCATTTACAGAATGGGTATAGTCTGAGAGATGGCTGACTCAGAAATATGTTTTCATAGGCACGGGTGCTGTATGGTTTTATCATGGGTGCTGTGGGTGTTGGGCTGTCTCAATACCCTTAAAACCCACTGATGAGCCCAAACTTTGTGCAAACCATTTGCATAGATGCATACCTATCCACAAACAACAAAAGTGTTGGAAGTAGATACATATAATTGGTCATATGGCCCAATTCAAGTTAAATATACCAATTTAACTTGAATTGTCATGGGTGCTGTGGGTGTTGGGCTGTCTCCATACCCTTAAAACCAACTAAGGAGCCCAAACTTTTGCAAATCTTCTTATACTGATGCAGATATTTCCAAAAACACTAGGAGACCTAGAAGTATATACCTTTACAGGACCCAATTCCAGTTAAATATACAAATTTAACCATTAAAAAAACCAAATATCCCCCCTGAATAGAGCCCAAAATGCCATTCAGGTGCCCAAATATTTTTTCCCCATTGCCTCTATATATTCTAGAGTGAAATGTGGAATCATTTACAGAATGGGTAGAGTCTGAGAGATGGCTGACTCAGAAATATGTTTTCATAGGCACGGGTGTTGTATGGTTTTATCATGGGTGCTGTGGGTGTTGGGCTGTCTCAATACCCTTAAAACCCACTGAGGAGCCCAAACTTTGTGCAAACCATTTGCATAGATGCATACCTATCCACAAACAACAAAAGTGTTGGAAGTAGATACATATAATGGGTCATATGGCCCAATTCAAGTTAAATATACCAATTTAACTTGAATTGTCATGGGTGCTGTGGGTGTTGGGCTGTCTCCATACCCTTAAAACCCACTAAGGAGCCCAAACTTTTGCAAATCTTCTTATACTGATGCAGATATTTCCAAAAACACTAGGAGACCTAGAAGTATATACCTTTACAGGACCCAATTCCAGTTAAATATACCAATTTAACCATTAAAAAAAACAAATATCCCCCCTGAATAGAGCCCAACATCCCATTCAGGTGCCCAAATATTTTTTTCCCCCATTGCCTCTATATATTCTAGAGTGAAATGTGGAATCATTTACAGAATGGGTATAGTCTGAGAGATGGCTGACTCAGAAATATGTTTTCATAGGCACGGGTGCTGTATGGTTTTATCATGGGTGCTGTGGGTGTTGGGCTGTCTCAATACCCTTAAAACCCACTGATGAGCCCAAACTTTGTGCAAACCATTTGCATAGATGCATACCTATCCACAAACAACAAAAGTGTTGGAAGTAGATACATATAATTGGTCATATGGCCCAATTCAAGTTAAATATACCAATTTAACTTGAATTGTCATGGGTGCTGTGGGTGTTGGGCTGTCTCCATACCCTTAAAACCAACTAAGGAGCCCAAACTTTTGCAAATCTTCTTATACTGATGCAGATATTTCCAAAAACACTAGGAGACCTAGAAGTATATACCTTTACAGGACCCAATTCCAGTTAAATATACAAATTTAACCATTAAAAAAACCAAATATCCCCCCTGAATAGAGCCCAAAATGCCATTCAGGTGCCCAAATATTTTTTCCCCATTGCCTCTATATATTCTAGAGTGAAATGTGGAATCATTTACAGAATAGGTATAGTCTGAGAGATGGCTGAATCAGAAATATGTTTTCATAGGCACGGGTGCTGTATGGTTTTATCATGGGTGCTGTGGGTGTTGGGCTGTCTCAATACCCTTAAACCCGCTTAGGAGCCCAAACTTTGTGCAAACCATTTGCATAGATGCATACCTATCCACAAACAACAAAAGTGTTGGAAGTAGATACATATAATGGTTTTATCATGGGTGCTGTGGGTGTTGGGCTGTCTCAATACCCTTAAAACCCACTGAGGAGCCCGAACTTTGTGCAAACCATTTGAATAGATGCATACCTATCCACAAACAACAAAAGTGTTGGAAGTAGATACATATAATGGGTCATATGGCCCAATTCAAGTTAAATATACCAATTTAACTTGAATTGTCATGGGTGCTGTGGGTGTTGGGCTGTCTCCATACCCTTAAAACCCACTAAGGAGCCCAAACTTTTGCAAATCTTCTTATACTGATGCAGACATTTCCAAAAACACTGGGAGACCTAGAAGTATATACCTTTACAGGACCCAATTCCAGTTAAATATACAAATTTAACCATTAAAAAAAACCAAATATCCCCCCTGAATAGAGCCCAAAATCCCATTCAGGTGCCCAAATATTTTTGTTCCCAATTGCCTCTATATATTCTAGAGTGAAATGTGGAATCATTTACAGAATGGGTATAGTCTGAGAGATGGCTGACTCAGAAATATGTTTTCATAGGCACGGGTGCTGTATGGTTTTATCATGGGTGCTGTGGGTGTTGGGCTGTCTCAATACCCTTAAAACCCACTGAGGAGCCCAAACTTTGTGCAAACCATTTGCATAGATGCATACCTACCCACAAACAACAAAAGTGTTGGAAGTAGATACATATAATGGGTCATATGGCCCAATTCAAGTTAAATATACCAATTTAACTTGAATTGTCATGGGTGCTGTGGGTGTTGGGCTGTCTCCATACCCTTAAAACCCACTAAGGAGCCCAAACTTTTGCAAATCTTCTTATACTGATGCAGATATTTCCAAAAACACTAGGAGACCTAGAAGTATATACCTTTACAGGACCCAATTCCAGTTAAATATACAAATTTAACCATTAAAAAAACCAAATATCCCCCCTGAATAGAGCCCAAAATCCCATTCAGGTGCCCAAATATTTTTTTCCCCCATTGCCTCTATATATTCTAGAGTGAAATGTGGAATCATTTACAGAATGGGTATAGTCTGAGAGATGGCTGACTCAGAAATATGTTTTCATAGGCACGGGTGCTGTATGGTTTTATCATGGGTGCTGTGGGTGTTGGGCTGTCTCAATACCCTTAAAACCAACTGAGGAGCCCAAACTTTGTGCAAACCATTTGCATAGATGCATACCTATCCACAAACAACAAAAGTGTTGGAAGTAGATACATATAATGGGTCATATGGCCCAATTCAAGTTAAATATACCAATTTAACTTGAATTGTCATGGGTGCTGTGGGTGTTGGGCCGTCTCCATACCCTTAAAACCCACTAAGGAGCCCAAACTTTTGCAAATCTTCTTATACTGATGCAGATATTTCCAAAAACACTAGGAGACCTAGAAGTATATACCTTTACAGGACCCAATTCCAGTTAAATATACCAATTTAACCATTAAAAAAACCAAATATCCCCCCTGAATAGAGCCCAAAATCCCATTCAGGTGCCCAAATATTTTTTTCCCCATTGCCTCTATATATTCTAGAGTGAAATGTGGAATCATTTACAGAATGGGTATAGTCTGAGAGATGGCTGACTCAGAAATATGTTTTCATAGGCACAGGTGCTGTATGGTTTTATCATGGGTGCTGTGGGTGTTGGGCTGTCTCAATACCCTTAAAATCCACTGATGAGCCCAAACTTTGTGCAAACCATTTGCATAGATGCATACCTATCCACAAACAACAAAAGTGTTGGAAGTAGATACATATAATTGGTCATATGGCCCAATTCAAGTTAAATATACCAATTTAACTTGAATTGTCATGGGTGCTGTGGGTGTTGGGCTGTCTCCATACCCTTAAAACCCACTAAGGAGCCCAAACTTTTGCAAATCTTCTTATACTGATGCAGATATTTCCAAAAACACTAGGAGACCTAGAAGTATATAACTTTACAGGACCCAATTCCAGTTAAATATACAAATTTATCCATTAAAAAAACCAAATATCCCCCCTGAATAGAGCCCAAAATCCCATTCAGGTGCCCAAATATTTGTTCCCATTGCCTCTATATATTCTAGAGTGAAATGTGGAATCATTTACAGAATGGGTATAGTCTGAGAGATGGCTGACTCAGAAATATGTTTTCATAGGCACGGGTGCTGTATGGTTTTATCATGGGTGCTGTGGGTGTTGGGCTGTCTCAATGCCCTTAAAACCCACTGATGAGCCCAAACTTTGTACAAACCATTTGCATAGATGCATACCTATCCACAAACAACAAAAGTGTTGGAAGTAGATACACATAATTGGTCATATGGCCCAAATCAAGTTAAATATACCAATTTAACTTGAATTGTCATGGGTGCTGTGGGTGTTGGGCTGTCTCCATACCCTTAAAACACACTAAGGCGCCCAAACTTTTGCAAATCTTCTTATACTGATGCAGATATTTCCAAAAACACTAGGAGACCTAGAAGTATATACCTTTACAGGACCCAATTCCAGTTAAATATACCAATTTAACCATTAAAAAAACCAAATATCCCCCCTGAATAGAGCCCAAAATCCCATTCAGGTGCCCAAATATTTTTTTCCCCCATTGCCTCTATATATTCTAGAGTGAAATGTGGAATCATTTACAGAATGGGTATAGTCTGAGAGATGGCTGACTCAGAAATATGTTTTCATAGCCACGGGTGCTGTATGGTTTTATCATGGGTGCTGTGGGTGTTGGGCTGTCTCAATACCCTTAAAACCCACTGAGGAGCCCAAACTTTGTGCAAACCATTTGCATAGATGCATACCTATCCACAAACAACAAAAGTGTTGGAAGTAGATACATACAATTGGTCATATGGCCCAATTCAAGTTAAATATACCAATTTAACTTGAATTGTCATGGGTGCTGTGGGTGTTGGGCTGTCTCCATACCCTTAAAACCCACTAAGGAGCCCAAACTTTTGCAAATCTTCTTATACTGATGCAGATATTTCCAAAAACACTAGGAGACCTAGAAGTATATACCTTTACAGGACCCAATTCCAGTTAAATATACAAATTTAACCATTAAAAAAAACAAATATCCCCCCTGAATAGAGCCCAAAATCCCATTCAGGTGCCCAAATATTTTTTTCCCATTGCCTCTATATATTCTAGAGTGAAATATTAAATCATTTACAGAATGGGTATAGTCTGAGAGATGGCTGACTCAGAAATATGTTTTCATAGGCACGGGTGCTGTATGGTTTTATCATGGGTGCTGTGGGTGTTGGGCTGTCTCAATACCCTTAAAACCCACTGAGGAGCCCAAACTTTGTGCAAACCATTTGCATAGATGCATACCTATCCACAAACAACAAAAGTGTTGGAAGTAGATACATATAATGGGTCATATGGCCCAATTCAAGTTAAATATACCAATTTAACTTGAATTGTCATGGGTGCTGTGGGTGTTGGGCTGTCTCCATACCCATAAAACCCACTAAGGAGCCCAAACTTTTGCAAATCTTCTTATACTGATGCAGATATTTCCAAAAACACTGGGAGACCTAGAAGTATATACCTTTACAGGACCCAATTCCAGTTAAATATACCAATTTAACCATTAAAAAAACCAAATATCCCCCCTGAATAGAGCCCAAAATCCCATTCAGGTGCCCAAATATGTTTTTCCCATTGCCTCTATATATTCTAGAGTCAGATGTGGAATCATTTACAGAATGAGTATAGTCTGAGAGATGGCTGACTCAGAAATATGTTTTCATAGGCACGGGTGCTGTATGGTTTTATCATGGGTGCTGTGGGTGTTGGGCTGTCTCAATACCCTTAAAACCCACTGAGGAGCCCAAACTTTGTGCAAACCATTTGCATGGATGCATACCTATCCACAAACAACAAAAGTGTTGGAAGTAGATACATATAATGGTTTTATCATGGGTGCTGTGGGTGTTGGGCTGTCTCAATACCCTTAAAACCCACTGAGGAGCCCAAACTTTGTGCAAACCATTTGAATAGATGCATACCTATCCACATACAACAAAAGTGTTGGAAGTAGATACATATAATGGGTCTTATGGCCCAATTCAAGTTAAATATACCAATTTAACTTGAATTGTCATGGGTGCTGTGGGTGTTGGGCTGTCTGCATACCCTTAAAACCCACTAAGGAGCCCAAACTTTTGCAAATCTTCTTATACTGATGCAGATATTTCCAAAAACACTAGGAGACCTAGAAGTATATACCTTTACAGGACCCAATTCCAGTTAAATATACAAATTTAACCATTAAAAAAACCAAATATTCCCCTGAATAGAGCCCAAAATCCCATTCAGGTGCCCAAATATTTTTTTCCCATTGCCTCTATATATTCTAGAGTGAAATATGGAATCATTTACAGAATGGGTATAGTCTGAGAGATGGCTGATTCAGAAATATGTTTTCATAGGCACGGGTGCTGTATGGTTTTATCATGGGTGCTGTGGGTGTTGGGCTGTCTCAATACCCTTAAAACCCACTGAGGAGCCCAAACTTTGTGCAAACCATTTGCATAGATGCATACCTATCCACAAACAACAAAAGTGTTGGAAGTAGATACATATAACGGGTCTTATGGGCCAATTCAAGTTAAATATACCAATTTAACTTGAATTGTCATGGGTGCTGTGGGTGTTGGGCTGTCTCCATACCCTTAAAACCCACTAAGGAGCCCAAACTTTTGCAAATCTTCTTATACTGATGCAGATATTTCCAAAAACACTAGGAGACCTAGAAGTATATACCTTTTCAGGACCCAATTCCAGTTAAATATACCAATTTAACCATTAAAAAAACCAAATATCCCCCTGACTAGAGCCCAAAATCCCATTCAGGGGCCCAAATATTTTTTTTCCCATTGCCTCTATATATTCTAGATTGAAATGTGGAATCATTTACAGAATGAGTATAGTCTGAGAGATGGCTGACTCAGAAATATGTTTTCATAGGCACGGGTGCTGTATGGTTTTATCATGGGTGCTGTGGGTGTTGGGCTGTCTCAATACCCTTAAAACCCACTGAGGAGCCCAAACTTTGTGCAAACCATTTGCATAGATGCATACCTATCCACAAACAACAAAAGTGTTGGAAGTAGATACATATAATGGTTTTATCATGGGTGCTGTGGGTGTTGGGCTGTCTCAATACCCTTAAAACCCACTGAGGAGCCCGAACTTTGTGCAAACCATTTGAATAGATGCATACCTATCCACAAACAACAAAAGTGTTGGAAGTAGATACATATAATGGGTCATATGGCCCAATTCAAGTTAAATATACCAATTTAACTTGAATTGTCATGGGTGCTGTGGGTGTTGGGCTGTCTCCATACCCTTAAAACCCACTAATGAGCCCAAACTTTTGCAAATCTTCTTATACTGATGCAGATATTTCCAAAAACACTAGGAGACCTAGAAGTATATACCTTTACAGGACCCAATTCCAGTTAAATATACAAATTTAACCATTAAAAAAAACAAATATCCCCCCCTGAATAGAGCCCAAAATCCCATTCAGGTGCCCAAATATGTTTTTTCCATTGCCTCTATATATTCTAGAGTGAAATATGGAATCATTTACAGAATGAGTATAGTCTGAGAGATGGCTGATTCAGAAATATGTTTTCATAGGCACGGGTGCTGTATGGTTTTATCATGGGTGCTGTGGGTGTTGGGCTGTCTCAATACCCTTAGAACCCACTGAGGAGCCCAAACTTTGTGCAAACCATTTGCATAGATGCATACCTATCCACAAACAACAAAAGTGTTGGAAGTAGATACATATAATGGGTCATATGGCCCAATTCAAGTTAAATATACCAATTTAACTTGAATTGTCATGGGTGCTGTGGGTGTTGGGCTGTCTCCATACCCTTAAAACCCACTAAGGAGCCCAAACTTTTGCAAATCTTCTTATACTGATGGCCCAATTCAAGTTAAATATACCAATTTAACCATTAAAAAAAACAAATATCCCCCTGACTAGAGCCCAAAATCCCATTCAGGTGCCCAAATATTTTTTTCCCATTGCCTCTATATATTCTAGAGTGAAATGTGGAATCATTTACAGAATGGGTATAGTCTGAGAGATGGCTGACTCAGAAATATGTTTTCATAGGCACGGGTGCTGTATGGTTTTATCATGGGTGCTGTGGGTGTTGGGCTGTCTCCATACCCTTAATACCCACCGAGGAGCCCAAACTTTGTGCAAACTATTTGCATAGATGCATACCTATCCACAAACAACAAAAGTGCTGGAAGTAGATACCTAACAGTGATGGAATAGGTTATGTACAGTGCCCAAATTTATGGGAGGCCAAATTCACATTTAATAATGAATTGCGCTTAAGCGCAAATAATTGCGCTTGCGCTTAAGCGCAAATACCACATATTGTGCTTAAGCGCAAATAGGGCATTTACGCTTAAGCGCAATTAATTGCGCTTAAGCGTAATTGTGACTACTATCTAACCTACCATAAACTATTAGCATGACCTGGTGTATCACCTAGCAACACAAGATGAGCATTGGGCTAATTTTGACCTGTACTCAACAGTCAAACTGTGAGTATGTGTTCAACGAGGAGAATCTGCCTAATTACATATAATCAGCAACCCTCTATCCAAAGAATTGATGTCGCCTTCCCGGAACTCTAGTAATGTTTTGTTTGATGTTTTTAATGTATTTTTGCACAGATTTTAGCCTTTACTATGGTAATATCCTATACATGCATGCGGTGTCACTGCATGAGGGCTTTCTTACCTCTTGAGAGCTTTCCGATGAATGGCAACAAGCCATATTTCCGACTAAATCCTGAAAAGTTATCCATAATTCTGCTGTGGTTAAGGAGTCGATTAATTAGAGCATTACTGTATGGTTTACTTATTGACTTAAATCAGGGGGAAAAACCCTATTTTCATATTATCAGCATCCCTGTCCAAAAAAATGGTGTGTAATTACTGGAGCTTTGGTGTCTCAGTCCTGAAGCTCTAGTTTTTCTTATTAAATCAGCAGCTCTTGCACAAATCTATAGCATTTCCATGATCATATAGTGTGAATGTGGTGTCAACGAGGGCTTGCTTCCCTCATATGGTGTGCCTGTATACTCGAAAATTGAAGAAAATCAATGTCGGCCCGACTAATACAGAAAGTAATGCTATTGCAAGTAGCCCCAACTAATATATACCGAAGATAATATAATGCTATCACGAATCGCTCCAACTAAAACAGAAGGTGATACTATTGCGAGTCAGCCATTTTGATAAAGAAGTTGGGCTAGCTCCCTACCCATCCAAACCAATGAAACCAAGAAGTGACATGTCAATAGGAGTTAATGCTAAGTTATGGAGAAACCTATTTATTCACCAGGGGTGTTTTGTTACATATAACCATGAATTGCGCTTAAGCGTAATTATTCGCGCTTAAGCGCAATTAATTATTAAATGTGAATTTGGCCTCCCATACAAATTGGAGTTAAATGAATGATACTAATTTTAATATTTTTAAAAAACCATATAGTTGCCTTAGGCTACACTGAGCCCAAAATCGCTTCTAATGAGTTATATGTGCCCAAGTCATAAGTATAGGTCCCAAGTGAACCAGTTTTCAACATATGTAATATATCACACAATTAAAACCCCCCTGCCAACTGTGACTATAAACATGGCCTAAACGAAGATATATATCTGGTAATTGTTTGTATTATTTTGATTGCAACTGTACTACTCATAGGCGTTATCATTGCATTCGTAGTAAAATATCATGTCAGGTCTCATATTGCGCATGTGCTAGCGGATGTTTACATTGTGTGTTTATATTATTTGTTATGGGTGGGTGGTTGGTCTCCCGTCTGGAGCATTCCCTATTAGACTTTTTATGCTGTTGTTTACATAACAATGGTCAAACATATGACAATAACATACTGTTTATGCGATATTTCTTATTTGTATACGGACAAAGTCTATCTACATTTTGATGTTCTTTCTGTTTATAGCGGTTTTTGACGGGTGGAGATATTTTCACAGGATACCCACCGCCAAGGCCAACCGTACCTTTAAGTGATTATGAGAAATACAGGGAAAATGGATATATATGTATTGAGTTGTATGACCTAAAATATGCTATTTCAGCACTAGTAGAGGCCCTTATGTTCATGTTTTGGCTCCCGTGTGTATTTTGTGAAGAAATATAGCGACTACGCTAGTGATGTTGCTTGATATCTCAGGCACCAGAAAACAAATGTTAGACACTTGGGTGTCGCGACTGGGTGGATTGGTGACGTAATCAAGATGGCCGCCATCTAAATCAGGGGTACATTTATTACGCCACATGGTGGTGTAAGTTGTTTCGGAGATTTTGATTTTCTGTGGTCGACTGCATATGGGCGAATGTATTGTGAGAGATTTTTGTTTGTACCTCACTCAACCGTACCGATAGAATCACTTAGATGCTGAAATTGTAAAGTCAACGCCACCGGTGTATACTATGTTTTTGAAAATATGACTCAATCGTATCGATAGAGTCATGACAGGCTGAAATTGTAAACTTAAAGTCACCGTTGTAATAATATGTTGTGAAAATATAAATAATCTGATAGCCTGAAAATAATGTATAACCCATTGGGAGCCCCTGGTGTAGTGAAATGAATTATTGGTAATTTGAATAGGAGTGCGCATGCCTGTTCTGTTGGAGTAATCGCGATCTTTTATTTTCTGGTCATCAAGTCAAAATTGTATCGTATACACAATGTCTTTGTACCGATGCATGTATCGTGACTCGACTCGTTTTCGTGGTCATATAGGCCCTACATAAGATATGATCACGAAAACGAGCAGTCGCGAAATCTGATAGAATCGTACATTCACTTTCAATAGTATAGATTCTCTTAAACTGCCGCGGATTTCCCAAAAATTGTACTTTCATTTTCAATAGGATTCTCCGAATTTGCACTTTTACTTTTCATTTTTACCAAGCAAAGCGACCTTAGTTGACACATATATATATGAAACACTGGCTGAGTCCATGACACATAGTTGATATATAGCATTGCTTCTTTCGTTTAATAAAAGCTCACCTCGTTAAAACGCATGTCAAACGTATTTGTTTACAAATTGCATTGGGTGCGACAATTTGCAGTAGGTACCTATTTGCGAAGATCATTTTGCGGAAGTCCCCGAATTCGCGGAAGCATCTAAAATGGGTGATATATGTAGATTTTAATGAGGGAACGGGTGCGTATATTCGTATATGTCAATTGATACGTATTTTAAACAAATAACGACACGACCATCACAATAGAGGTCTAGCTGTTCTATCAATTATATATGCGCCGAGTTCACTGGGTGCAAATCAAACGGCGATAAATATTCTCGTGTGTCAGAAGGACTCCTTAAAGTTGTGAATAAGATGAAGAATATTTATTAGATGTTATTTATTAAGTCAATCAAATAATGTTATTCATTAGTTATATATATATACACTCCCGGATATTGCTGCGCGGGTATCCTGATCACGCAAATTTAATCGCGGAAGTCCCCTAAAATGGGCGAAATATGTTGATTTTAATGAGGGAACGGGTGCGAATATGTCAATTGATACGTATTTTAAACAAATAACGACACGATCATCATAATAGAGGTCTGTTCTATCAATTATATATGCGCCGAGTTCACTTGGTGCAAATCAAACGGCGATAAATATTCTCGTGTGTCAGAAGGACTCCTTAAAGTTGTGAATAAGATGAAGAATATTTATTAGATGTTATTTATTAAGTCAATCAAATAATGTTATTCATTAGTTATATATATATATATACACTCCCGGATATTGCTGCGCGGGTATCCTGATCACGCAAATTTAATCGCGGAAGTCCCCTAAAATGGGCGAAATATGTTGATTTTAATGAGGGAACGGGTGCGAATATGTCAATTGATACGTATTTTAAACAAATAACGACACGATCATCATAATAGAGGTCTGTTCTATCAATTATATATGCGCCGAGTTCACTTGGTGCAAATCAAACGGCGATAATTAAACATTCTCGTGTGCCAGAAGGACTCCTTAAAGTTGTGAATAAGATGAAGAATATTTATTAGATGTTATTTAACAAGTCAAATAATATAATTTGATTGACTTGTTAAATAACATCTAATAAATATTCTTCATCTTATTCACAACTAACTAATGAATAATATTATTTGATTGACTTGTTAAATAACATCTAATAGATATTCTTCATCTTATTCACAACTTTAAGGAGTCTTTCTGGCACACGAGAATATTATAGTCGATTCAATGTCAAATCGCGCCTTTCGCCGGAAAGCAGATGGGAACAGCCCGGACGAAGTCGGGCCCACCAGCCAGTGTAATAAAAAGCGAGACAGCTTGAAGAATGTATGTATAACACGAGAAACGGGAAAACGTGGTATATGGAAGTATCCAAATTTCCCACATGGAATTTGAAAGCTAGTTTATATTATAATTATATTATAATTTCTATTTATGGCTAATAATATGGCTGAGTAGGTCACTCTCACCGGTTTTCTTTGATAAAGTTCCTGAAATTGTGATAAAGTTACCCAGGTTGGAGTAGAATGTGATAAAGTTACTCAGGTTAATAATAGTTCATGTTTAGCAACAAATTATTGATTTTTGTGATTAAAATGACGAACTACAGTACTAATATGTCTTAAGTTATGCTTGATAAGGGCTATTACTTGCCAAAACTGAACAATATTTCCCTTTTAAATCGAGTTGATATTGTGATATTTGCTTAAGGGGGTGGAAAAGTCTGTTTCATAAAAAATGTCTGGAAACGGGCTGACAAAATTGGCATTTTTCACATAAAAGCAGACAGAAATAGATATAACAACATAGAGATAATATATAGAGCATATATCGTTAAAGGAGGTGCCACGAATAGATGTGAGCTAAAAAGCTTTTTGTACCAGAAAAATTACTTTGAAACAGAGTATATCTGCAATATTATGGCATTGTTTTGGCATTCAAATGTGAAAAACTATAACTTCAACAGTATCAACAGGCAGCCCATTATGATAAGTGACATACCATTAAGAACCAAGGAGCAATGCTTTAGATTAATGTTCACTGTATCGTTTGAAAAACGTCGGCTAAAACGTGTCAGTTTTCCTTGGGAGCCAGGAGCCATATTTCTATTGTAAACACATGTTCATGATGTTGTTGTCATCTTTGAATTCGCGGCAGGTACACGAAAATCGACCAAGAAAGCAATTCGATCCTGCAATCGGGCAATTTTATGATGTGAAATCAATGCTTTCAGCTTATTCAAGTTGTTGGAATTAATTTTATAGGTTGATTACCCACGATTTATGAAGTTTTGTGCTGTTTACAGATGAAAATGTTGATATTTTATTTTTAGAATTCCCCACTATAGTCGAAAGCGAGATCACAAGATGTCGTATTATTACGCAAATACATAAATAGAAAAATGACATGTTTCAGAATATTGTATTATTCTAAAATCATATAGCCAAAATAAAAACAAATTTAAAAATAGGAAAGTACCGTATTCCGACGAAATATGTCATATTTTACGACGGACTCCTTGCGCGAGTTCACTTCCGGTCAATTCTATTTTGGTGCACTGTGAGAAAAACATTGTGCAGAAAAATACGTTTAATAACATTTGAATGTAAATTAATCGAGAAATTGTCGGTTATCAGGTACAATCATATAGCTTATAACCCATATATATATTGATGGGCATAACCAAACGCTTGATCGGCCATGCGATTGTCTGTACTGATCGATTTTCATTCGTAATCGTATCCAAGTTGCCGGATGGGGTTGTTTGTAATCATGGCCGCCCCGTGGCATTAGAATTTAGAATGTGTATGTGGGCTATCGCAAAATAATGTTCGCAAGAATGCGTGTTTTTTCTTATTTTATGAGTTAGTCACCCACGTGAATATTCTCAGGGAATTTGTCACATTGAGTTGTTATTAGACATTTGAAAGATAATTAATTCTTATTCTTAAAACAGTGGTACTGGTAGTACTAGTTTAGTAGTTAGTAGAGTGTGGGGTAACACATTGCATGACTGGCCACTGGAATCACTAACATTTGAACAGTAGCCTTCATTTTCATGTACAGTACGGCCTGCCAGTGATGTTTTCTATTTTTATTTTACACATGTAATGCCTATGTGAAGACCCACATCCACTGTCATTGATGCCGAAACTGTTGGTCTCCCATACCAAGAAAAATAGTTCAAATGAATGTAAACAATGCAAATGGAGGACATTTTCTCATTATTCAGGATGACAGTACTATTTTCACAGGCAGGATATTTGGGAAGTTCTTGTTTCTCCTCAAAATGATGTCTCCTTGTCTCTAGCCAGATACTTGTAGGACCATTTTGACTGTTCAGTTTGTGCAAAAAGTTAACCATTGGAACTGGAGAAACGCCGTTTGGGGACAACAAATTTTCTCACTTTATGGCGAGTAAATTATAACAGCTAAATTTTCTCTGCTAATGGCAACATCTTTGTTTATTATTTATTATTATGTGTGGAAAATATGAAGTTGATCCATTTTATGGCTGATGAGTAATAGTAGATCAACTGGAGGTAGGGTGCAATTCTTGGTGGCCATCTTGACCAGACTTTGCCATCCCCTTAACCTGGGTAACTTTATCACAATTCTCACCAACCTGGGTAACTTTATCACAAAATTAGGAACCTGGGTAACTTTATCACAGAAAACCGGTGAGAGTGACCTATGATCTTGGTGGCGTTACCATTTCTGACTATGGTTTTCTTGTTTAATGTTTGTGACGGAAATTAATTTAGGGAGTGGGATATACAAAATGTAGCACGCGCGTGCGCAGATGGGGATCTAGATCATTCGATGGTATGCACTTTACTGCTGTATTTTGATGTAATTGTGGTAAACATATAATGGATTTATTATTATGACGGGGTTGTCGACCATCCCCTTCTTGTTCTGGTCATGGTAAGTGAGGTTCAAGTGATCTGTGAGTGGTACCCAGGATTTATACCCCATAAGCAAATACTGGTACAAGGGACAATGCGCAATATCATAACCCACAAATTGTTCAGTATCGAACAATGTATTTATTGATTTGTTTAAGTTATCGACATTGCTCAGCCATTGTGTGAAATTTATCGGGGTGGCACCGAGAGGGGGTTAATGATGGTTAGTACGGTAGCTTCTGTGATCATATATAGCCCCCCTCCCCCCGCCATCGGGGGGGGGTCGTACATGCATATAGCCCCTGCGTCGGGGGAGTCCTGGCGCCACCCCTCAAAATTATCATATTAGTGTTAAAGTAATACATGTATGCATTGCATCCATGTTGAAGGATAGCGCATTCACCCATCCCGGCCGGGGAATCTGGGTGGGGTGTCCTTTGGTAAAAATGTTCAATAGTTTCATACCTGACACGTTCAACAGTACCTTACTCGTATTTAAATTCGCGCAGTACTATTTTTCGCTCTGTTTTGAATTCGCGCACTTTAAATTCGGGCACCTATCTGTGCGATTTCAAAACTGACATAAATTTATTTTGAAAAAGTAGCGGATCTGATGAAAGTTTTAGTTCTTATTCATTTCTGAAGATACATGTATATATTAAACACGACCACAGCGGATTTACACCATGTATACCTCAACTGTATCAACATTGTGTTGCGATGATGGGTGTTTGTATATGCTCCAAATAATTATTCTGATATTGAGATAGTTATGGACTGCATGGACCTCAGTGAATTGAACTCGGAAACAGAAAACCACCACCGAGAAGGCAACTGACTTCAGAAAAATCAACACTTGGCTGCGGATTGTGATGATATAACTAACTTAGACTGAATATGGTCACGGTGTCACTCCAGAGTGTTGAATACGGGGACGTACTTTCATGTACATGCGATCTAGACTATGTTTATTTCCAACAAGCATTTCAACATTGTCGATGTTACATGATTTGTGTATCGCCTGGCATTGAGTAATGGTTTTAATTTTCTTTATTGGTTGAAGGACTGTAAATATACATATAGTTCTACACGCATAGCATATTGTCTATTAGGTGTCGTAATTCGTAATGTGTGTAACTCATCAACACAACCCTCGGTCTTATTTCTCTGTGGCTAATTAGTTTAAACTCAGGAGTCGTATTATTTTTTCGCTCAGTTTTAAATTCGCGCTCCGATGGGTGCGCGAAAAATAGTACTGCGCGAATTTAAATACGAGTAAGGTAGTTTGGAATTTAACACCAACAATATGTTGAAAGTGTTCTCCTAGTCTGTTTTCCAACGAGTTTTTAGTGGGTACTGAAGTTCTTGTTTTAATACCAACAGTGATATTTTCCTACTTTTGCTCAAAATCTTGGACTTAAATGGCCATCAGTTTGAAATGTTCCAACCTTAGGGGGGTTTCATGTCGGAAATTTGCAACACTTGAAGAGTTTGGTGCCAGTCAAGATGTTGGGATTGTGCAGTTTTCATATTTCAAAATTTTCTCCCACTGGTTATGAGGGGTCCTGATCCCTCTTCGGTGGCAAGTCAAAAACTGCTTATTAATTTTTAAAAGTTCGAGGCCTGAAGTCGCCTGGAGTTACATCTCTATAGACGCTACTATTTTGCAGTTTTCAGTTTCAGATTTCAAAATTTCCCCCCACTGGGCTGAGGGGTCCTGGTTTCTCCCCGATGCCAGTCAAAAACTGCTGATTAATTAAAAACCAATCGACGCCTGGTTTTGCCTGGAGTTTGACATCTAGATGCTAGGATTTTTGCATTTTTCAGTTTTAGATTTAAACATTTTCTCACATTGGGGCCGAGGTTCTAGTTCATCTCCAGTTTCGAGTTGAAAACTGGTTCTCTATCTGTTTTTATTGACGCCTGGAGTTAGACCTCTAGATGCTAGGATTTTGCCTTTTTTCAAGTTCAGATTATATTTTTTTCTTTTCCCACTGTGGCCGAGAGGTCCTGGTCCCTCCACGGTGGCCAGTTAAAAACTGCTAATAAATTTAAAAATTGGAGGGCTAAATTTACCTGGAGTAGAAATCAATTTGAGATGCCAGTTCGAAAATTTCAAGCCAAGGGTGTGAAATTTATTTTACACGAACTTGGGAGTTTAGCCTTGTCCAATTTCCAAGGGGTGGATGCAGTTGAAAATTCCAAGGTGGACACCCCCCCCCCCCCCCAACGAAGACCCCACAGCCACTACCCTATATTCAGGGTGTAGGGTGTGACACCATCTTTTATACGCATTTCGTTTAGTGTGAGTTTTGTTCCTTCTTCAAGCAATCTCATGTCCGTCATTGGACACATCGGTGATCGCGAATGGACGCTATGACATGACACAGTGTGACACCACATACGGGAGCATATGTACACCAGTCTGTGACACAGGTTATGGTTTGAGGAGCGGAACATTGCAGTGTAAATCGAACGACGGAACGGGACAATGGTATCCACCAATAGCTCACGATGGCAATTGCGTCGGTAAGTTATAGGCATATATGTTACCCCTTTCGTTATTGAATGGATTCTCCCATTAAGTTATAAAAGTATAAATTGGAATGGACTGTTATTCATTTTGGGGGGGATTTTCAGCAAATATATGCAGACGAAGAGAAAATTTAAGTGCATAAGGATTCCTATTCATCAGTGGGAAATGTTCAGATAATGAGTATCCATATTATATGAAATAGCATGATATGTCAGTCTGTCTGTTCGCGCTTTGTCTCTCAGACCCCGTGACCGATTTCAACCAAATTTGGTTTAAAATATTACAATGTTTACAAAGGGGCACACAACGACAAATGTCCCTACACCGCTGAATAAAGGCTCACGAAGGGAACCTGTCTAAGCTAATTTAGTGCTGAAATGGTAACCATAGCGATGGCTCATTCCAACACTGACCTGTATAGCCATGCCAATTGCCATACTCGTGCAAAACAATTCTCGCACGGTTGCTACGCGGATGGAGATTATCACTTGAAAGTAAGAGTTACATACCATGGTATAGATCTCCCAGCCACACACATGAAATGTTCTAGTATCTTGGCTTCTGACGTGAGAAGGTTTACATGCTCCGGATATATATGTGTCCCTTGTCTGAATCAAATCGTGTTCAATTTAGACATCGAGGATCCAGTCATCACTAATTGTCCATCGACGACTCCTTCAACCCCTCTCGTGTTCGTGTCATCTCTGAATACTGGCGTGGTCGCTATCGTCTGGGACCAGATCAATGCTACAGATAACTCCGGTTCTGCGACTGTCAGACAGACACGTGGTCCGCCAAACGGGTCGGTGGTGAATGCTGGTCTATACGTCATTCAGATCACTGTCACTGACGCATACCAGAACAGAGCTTGGCCGTGCATCATCTACATTGAAGCCAGAGGTGAGTTAAATCCTTCTTCCGCCATTATGGTATATATATTATTGTTGGGGGGTGTTAAGGAAAATGAGCAGACGACAGTCAGACGAACAAATTATACGAGTGCAGAATTATTCATATTTTTAGGCGAGAAATGTTGATATTATAAATGTGTTGAACTTATTATCTCAACATTTGTGAGGGAACGACTCGTAAACGGGTATTGAGTAATGGTATGGTTAAACGAGCGTGGCTCATTAACCTCCAAATCAGAGGGGTTTGTGTCGAGTTCCGCTGTGACCCCCACCCCACTTGACTAAAACTGTGGTTTCAATATCACTAATATTTAGTCAGACTCTAACTCAACGTTACATTGGGTTATGGTAACCCAACATTGTAACCAAACTTTGGGTTAAATCAATCAAACATTGGGTTTGACGTAACTAAACATGGGGTTAGAGCAAGCCTATGTCAATTTCTAATTGTATTTCATCTCAATGGATGAGTTTTGACAATATAATCTGATATTCTGGTCATTAATCAAGTTTCCCAGAAATAAGTCCAATCAATGGATTCATTTCGGACCTTAATGTCTGAATGGAGGAGATATATTGATTTAATCCAAACTTCGAACCTAGTATGCACATGTAATATGTCTTGACAGAACAGGGCGGCTCGTGAAGAAATGCTATGAGTGGGTGTCTCACCATAACTTTGGTCAAATTGTTCAACATTTGGAAATGGCATGCATGACTCAACATCAGTTGGAAAATTCAGGCCAAAATATGTTAAAATTGTTTCCAACCAATAGTTAGTGTGCAATGTGTCGTTTTAAGACCGAAAATCAACTATTTCCCTATTTTCGTTCAAATGTTTAAATGACCATTGTTTGAAAATAAAAGCAATCATAATAGGTAGAAAATTCCAACAGTTGGAAAAGTTGAAACATTCCAACACGCACAAGCGATGTAAATTAAATTCCCGGACTTGTGAATTAGCGTCGGATACAATGGGTATTAAGTTGGACACTCTCCAAACGGAGACCCTCTATACAAATATATATAAGTTTATGGAGCCATGTACACAGTATGAGTGTCCATTGATTATCAATTATGTTCTCAACGTGATTGTATTGATATGTCCAGATTTGGTGCAAGAAATATATATTATGCATTAGTAACCGGGTTACAGAGGTTACAAGTCAAATACCCGACGTGTTTGTGTCACGTTACGTTGCAAGTCGTTAAAAAAATGCGACTTGTTTTTGTCCCAAAGTTACCAATGCTTATCAGAGAATAACTCCAACTAGATAAATGAAACGATTTCACCTATCCTTGTTAAAAAATAGGGTTACAAATGCGTCGTATTTTTTTCTGCACCAAAATTGCCATATATGTGATTTTAAGGCAGTGAAGTGACAAATTTTCAATGTGGATTCTCTTCACGTTCACGTAGACACCATCGAGCTCTAGCAAGCAATACTTGATATTTACTATGGGACTAGCATTTTGCCATTTCAATTTTTTTTTAATTATTTCAAATAATGCATTGATTTCTACGAGGGTTTCCTCGTGTACATGGACACAATTTTATAATGATCCATGATTGGAGACTATGTTCAAATAAACCAGTGAGGGCAGATTTCTACAAGATTTCACTGCATTCGTTAACTGAGTACCCGATCGGGTGTAGATGTAATATTGTCAGTATACAATTCATGATCCGCACATTCTGGCTGCTTGTGTTGATTCCTCATCAGATCAGCTATGATGGAACAGACGCCCTTCAATCAAAATCAAAACGCGTAAACGAACTGAATAACCGTATACACAGAAATGGTCAAACCAGTCAGGTGACTTTGTTGACAAAGACAACAGACGTTACATTTTACACATACGAGTGATTAAACCTTGCTATTTCAATTACTTATGCATGTAAGTTATATGGAATGTGTTTTCTGTCTTCGACAGTTCCGACGTGCGATATTTCTATATACTTGCCGTACGGGTCACATGACTGTGGCACATCATGGTCGAACATGTAACTTCGCATGTGACCCCGGATATAACCTGCTCGGCAATCAGTCCATCACGTGTCAGTCTGATGGACAGTTCGACGCAGTTGTTCCGACGTGTGAAAGTAAGTATTTGGTTCAATATATATATGTGTATAATTATGTAGCTGTAAATGTTGTATTTACACAATAAATATTACAATATAATAATGCACACAAAACAATTCAAAAGTCAGTCATATGTATTGTGCGGAAGTGGCACAGCCAGGCTAGGCTGTCTTCATGTCACAGATCATTCATCAATGGCGTAATGGAAATATTTTATATTTATTATTTTAATATTTAATAAAAAATGGCTTCTAGTGTTTACATGTTCGCATGTGCAAGGTAAGTAATGGCAATTTCATTGTGACATTTTGGTGTACCTTGCTCTATTATAGTTGGTGTTAAATTTGTTAATAAATAGTGACTGTCAGCAGGGTTCGATGAGGGCGAGTTATCACGGTTTATACACGTAGGTGGAATATGCATGCAATCAAATATTTCCACGAAACATGTGTCGTGATGCATATGAAGGGGAGGTTTAGATTGATAAAACTTCCAACGTCGCCTGGCAGGCATAACACTCTTCAAGGCGGGAATGTGTATCCCAGTAGTCAGCCAACTATGTTCTATTTCCAAACGATGTCCGTGAAACATAACAGCGATTTAGTTAGTTGCCACTGAGACAGCATCAAATAAGGTTCTCAACAAACTATAGTTGGTATATGATCGCATGGTTGCACAAACTATAGCTGGTATATGAGTGCATGGTTACACAAACTATAGTTGTTATATGATTGCACCGTGATTAATAGTATATAGTTTGATATTTCTTGACGCGCGAAGTTAGAAGTTTTCAATCTAAACCTCTCTATAATTATGTTATACGCTTTGACGTGAACTTGATCATTCGAACGCCAGTATAGTTGTTATAAGAGATGCATTGCGCGCCTACATGTATATAGAGCCATATAAAGAAATTAGATGGCCGTATTTGTCAATTGTTGTACATGTAAAGTAATTTTTCGTGCAATTTTGGGTGCAATTATCGGGCAATGGGATTGATAATTTTAGAGACAAATGCAGAAGTTACGTACGGCTACCCCTTTTCCTATTAGGATAGCCCTTTTTTTACTAAATTGGTTCTCCCACTGTGGTATAAAAGGAAATATTGGAATGGTCTAGTATTCACTTAGAGGGGGGTGTTCAGGAATAGTTAGCAGAATACAATAATGGAAATATCAGTGCAGAACGATTCCTATTCATTGCTGAGAAATCGTCAAGTAATACATTAAACAAAAGGCCTATATCTGTACAGTTCATATAAGAACTACTCGTCAACCAGTATTTAGTAAAGAAATGGTTAATCCACTCAAAGGAGTTACATTGCATGTATTTTCTCACTTTAGAAATAAGTTGTCCAGTGCCAACAAATCCTGATTTTGGAGCATACGGCACCACGAGGTGTACTGAAGACTTCCGGTTCGGGAGTCTGTGCTCTCCGGAATGTACCAGCGGATTCATGGCGACGTCGTCGTCATCCATCAGATGTCAAGCAGATGGGACATGGACCACAACAGTCAATGCTTGTCGAGGTGACTACACTATAGTGTTTTATCCACCGCTCACCACCCCAATTGCCTACATAAAGCATGCCTTATAAACGTTACGTCTATTTCGTCAGTGCATGTATATATAGAATATGTAGCTAGTGTCGTCGCTTAAACTGTTATGTCCGTGAGGTGGAGTTGAGCATCTATTGGGCGAGGCTCTGCCGAGTCCAATAAATGCCAAATCCCCCGAAACATGTAGCTTGTCTGATCATTACGCCACATGTGGTGTATCTAGTTTCTGTGATTTTGATATTGTGTGGTGGACAGGGCGAATGTATTCTTGGAGATCGTTTGTACCTTACACAATCGTACCGATAGAATCACGTAGATGCCGAAATTGTAAAGTTAACGCCACCGGTGTATAATATGTTTATGAAAATATGATAAATCGTATCGATAGAGTCAGGACAGGCTGAAATTGTAAACTTAAAGTCACCGGTGTAATAATAGTTGTTGAAAATATAAATAATTTGATAGACTGAAAATAATATATAACCCAATGGGAGCCCCTAATGTATTCTTGGACATTTTGTTTTGTACCATTACTCAATCGTACCGATAGAATCACGTAGATGCCGAAATTGTAAAGTTAACGCCACCGGTGTATAATATGTTTATGAAAATATGATAAATCGTATCGATAGAGTCAGGATAGGCTGAAATTGTAAACTTAAAGTCACTTGTTGTTGAAAATATAAATAATTTGATAGACTGAAAATAATGTGTAACCCATTGCGAACCCCCCTGGTGTAGTGAAGTGAATTGTGGGTAGTTTCATTGTGATTCTCCGCCTTCTTTATTTTCTGGAATTATCACCAAGATTTCTCCACTCGATTCTCTTAAACTACACCCGAATCGGTCAAATTCTGTTGATAATTCTATCTAAATACATCTTAGCTACTATTCGGATCTGCTGTCCCGGTCTAAAAAGGGATAGTTTGACCAAAACGACTATTGACAAAACTTTGTTTACAAATTGAGCGCACTCGATGACCGGGTTGACCCGTCCACGCTGCAAATTTATTATCGAAAACAAATTCAATTTCTTCCATCTAAAACATAATTACGCGCTGGACTCTGTCATTTTAGGAATATATATCTATCCCACGCACATACACCAAGTCTCAGCTTAAAATTTTGAAAAATGACAGTTTTATCGACATAAATAGATTTTAATGGCAAATGCCATGTTAAATTTTATTATTGAAAAAAATTCATTTCTTCCATCTAAAACATAATTACGTGCTGTACTCTGTCATTTTAGGAATATATAACTATCCCACGCACAATCACCAAGTCTCAGCTTAAAAATTTTGAAAAATGACAGTTTTATCGACATAAATCGATTTTAAGGACAAATGCCATGTTAAATAAATTTTAGGGCGCTGCAAATATTTTCTGAGCTGTTCCATATTGGGCACTAGAGTCCATATTTGACCGGTTACACCTGTGGGTAGTTTCATTGTGATTCTCAATTAGGGAGCCCCTAATGTATTCTAATTCACGTGGTGATGGCGTCCACGTAGTACAGTCGCGTTACTTTATACATCAACATTGGTCATTATCACCCGACAAATTTATTTTGGTCTATCGTATCAACCCCTATCTTCTCTCGTGTAGCCTGACTAAGTGTCAACATTGGTCTTTATCGCTCCACTAATTTGTATCGTTTCATCGGTATGAATTCCATATCCAATTATCCACATATAACCAACCCAACCTCTAATCCCGGTCCAATTTATTTATTTCTTTCATCGGTATAGTCACGTTACGTAATATTTTATCGCGTGATACTTGTACTTATATGTCTATGGTATTACTATAGTATACCGTATACGTATATCAATTGCTATTCCTTTGTATATAATCCTGGTGCCATATATAGACATAGAGATAATTTCAGACCCCCCCCCCCCACCAATTTTATATCATTGCTGCTTTAGTACAGTCACGATACATTACATGGCAACATCGCTCCACTAATTTATGTCAGTTCATCGGTACAAACCGCTTTTTCTCCGAGTCCATATAACCAACCCAACATCTTATAGAAGTCCATAAATGACTATTCTGGCACTATATCGAGATAACTAAGATTCTAACACCCCCTATTTTATAGCCTTGTTGCAATGTTCAGTAGAGTTGATATGGATATTAGGTCAACATTGGTCATTATCGCTCTATAAATTTATATCGGTTCAACCCTTAGTTCCCTCTATCGCCCACCCCTCCCTGAATTTATTTTTTCATTTGTATTATAGTCTCGTTACGTACACATTTTATCTCTTGTAACTTTTGGTTCAATGAGTCGAGTTCCGCTGCAGAGAATACAAAACTGACAACATTAACCACTTAACCAGAGCAGAATTATTTGTAATTTTTCAGGATTTTAAATCCTGAAAAATTACCAATAAGTCTGATGTGGTTAAGTGGTCAATTACTTTGGGCATTACTGTAACCAATATAAGGATGTGAGGTTTAGTGAGAACTCCATCCACGTAACTAATAAATATGTGTGAAAATTAAAACAAAATAAATTCCATGATGGCGTCCAATATGGACTGCCTAATTCTGCTCCAAAACATGTATATTGAATATATGGATGTTTATTGGGGGAAACCGATTATTTCAATGATATTATCATGAACTGGGATCCAAAACCCGACTTACGGGAGCGTGCTTCGCGCGCGACTGTATCTTAAGCATATGTGCATATTTAATAAGCCAACAATTGGAATCCCAACAGAAGATTGACGTGGGTCCCTTGTGCGATCTGTCCATCGAAAACTATTTAGACATCTCAAGACACGTAAGACCCATTAACTTAATATACAGAATAGATACATCTATTGCCTGAGTGACTAATATTTATATTTGTTACAATGAGGTCAAATAGTTGAGAAGCCAGCACCACAATTCTTTCCATCCATAGTAAATCTTAAAACAACTTCTAAAGAATTATTAATTTACCTTATATTTGCTATGGAGCGTCCTTGGTTTACTGGAGTTCAGATTTGTTAACATCACGTCACCAAGTTAATTACTTGCGAAGCCACAGCCATAACTATTTCCCTCCATAGTAATTCTCAAAACAACTTCTTAAGAACAATTGACCAGGTCAGTCGCGCAATTATTGGAAGAGCCACGGTCAATCATTTTTTAAAAACCAAATGTTACATTTAAATTATTGCTTTATTTAACCAAAAAAAAAAATTTAAATGAGAAAATTAACTTTTACTACTTGCTAAATTTTATCTTTTAATTATTTCATTTAAATTTTAGTATTTACAGTATACTAAGTCCAAGTCTTTATAATCTGTTGAGTGACCCCACAGTCGTTTACTTGCTTTGTTAGTTATAATTTGAAGGATTACTTGTTTAAACGCAATTGTTATCAAAATATTTTATGTATTTTTTATAATTTCTATTTATATGTAATACTATAATCTTGGTGGCGTTACCATTTCCGACTATGGTTTTCTGGTATTACAATGACCGAGTGCTTATTTCTATACACAACCGATCAGCTTCAGTCGCATATACGATGATGTGGCATTGGCACCTAACCACGAAGCTCATACACACAGCGCCTTGACCCTAGCTGAGACACAACATTATATTTTATTCCGTAGATGTAGAACAGCCAGTATTGTCCAACTGCCCACTCACGAAAACCGTGTACGCGGAACCAGGGGAGACGACCGCTATTATCATGTGGGATGACGTCACGGCGAATGACAACGCTGGTGCCCCGACGATTACGCAGATCAGCGGACCTACGAACGGATCCAGAGTTCCAGAAGGCAGTTATCGGGTAGAGATAACAGCAATGGATTCATCTGGAAATAAAGCTCACTCATGTTTCTTTGGGATAAGGGTTGAAGGTAACTAATAATAAGCTCAAACTCTGTGCACAAATTTTCGATAAGACTCCATGCAGGATGTATATGAATCAGGGAATGTGTTCCAGAGTCAGGGAGCGAGTACACCGTGGAATGCTAAAGGTGAAGTTAACTGAAGAACGACCGTCACCTGATACACTCGACACGTTATTAAAGGATGACATCGCGTTTAGTTGATTTGTACATCATATCTAAATAATTGAAACTGGTGAATTAATGGGGGAATGGATTTTTGTGAGCGGGAAATTTATTTAACTAGCTGCTGTAGTTTGGATGTGGGATAGCCCTGTCGTACACCTGGTGATTTATTTTTTAAAATAAACACATGACCTATGATTTTTCTTGCATTTTCGTGATCAACTGGTGTCAATCTAGCTGGGTAAACATCACTGGTATGGCCTGCAGTCTTCAATTCAGTGAATTTGGCCGAAACGTTAACACTGTCGCCTATGGGAAACCATTTAGTTCAGTGATTCCTGTATATCCCTTGATCACCCGATAAGAATCCATGCATGATTTATATCCCTTGATCACCGGATAAGACTCAATGCGGACTGTATCTGCCTGTATCAATCCACAAGACACATGTGTCATACATTGGGGTTCTTAATATAGGAAGTTGATAGTTTTAAAGAACTTTCTGAAATGTTGCTTTATATTACAGTCTATCGTTATATTTATCAACACTTTCATGACAGGATCTACCTGGAATTTTGCGAAAAACCCGTGCCAATGCATTCTATTATATATGCGAGTCTCACAAATGGAGCCTCGAATATATAGAGAATACGTTGGCCTAATATTTACCTTAACATTGTAAGCCATTGTATTATGAATGAATGAATATTTTACGTGTGCAATAAATCATGTCAATATAAAAATAATCACAAATAACATATAAATAATTATTGCACAGGGGGCGACATGGCCAATATAGGCCGTCTTCCTGTTGTCCCATGAGTTCATAAATGAATAGATTGTATTGTATATAGCGGTTATCCGTATTGGTTCGCGCACTATATTATCTTATATATGCGAGGCTCACTATGGTAGACTCGCATATATAAGAGAATGCACTGGCACAGGATATTTAATACTGCACCAGCGCAATTCCCGACATGAACGGGTTCACTTCCCAGCAGCAAAACACTTCGTACCTTTTCAAAAAATAATGTTCTTGTCTCCTGTATGTACATGTATGTTCAACCCATTTAACAACCATATTCCATCGACGTATAGATCGATGCATATTCTAATAACTTCTTAGCCAGAGATGGTACTCTTTCCAAGAAGGTTGTTCAATTTCCTTGAACGATATACACGCAAACATATTCGGTTATGGTGGCATTACGAGGAGTAATTGTGAGTCTATTGTATACATGCAGTCTCACAGATTTGTCATTTCTTGGGCGGCCTGTGGGCTTCCCCCAAATTACGTCACACTGTGGAATGTTAACCGTTTCGACTGGACGCTTTCATCATATATAATGAGTTCTGATTGGCGACAATGACGCGAAATCCCGAGGTTCAGAAACAGAAACTCTGCTCAGGTATTCAGAATTAGGCCAACTAAATACAAATGCCGTGATCTCAGGCACCTCCCTCGTCACTGACATTTTCTTTTAAAAAGCCTCGTCAATCATTTTATTTAATATTTTCTTTTAGAAATATTGGATTTTGACTGCAAATATGATTTAAATTTTGTTCTGTAGTATGTTTTGCAGAGAAAAAAGAATATAGCCTTCCTCTCTCATCTCAAATTGAGATCTGATTCCTGAGAACACAGCTAATTTATTTTAATGGGCTTAATACTATTACATATGTGGGATTGGCGTGTACTGAAACTGCATTCATGCACATGCTTCCATTTAGTGCAACTCGCTACCAATTAGAAGTTCTAGAACCTAACTAAAAATCTACATGCATGTACACTTTTCAGTTTTGAATTGCAAGCTGATCGATTTCGTTGGAGATCGATATCTTGATTTGAACTGCAGTAACGATGACCTCATTCGAGGCACGACATGCGCACTGAGCTGTTGGGGTGGAGCTACATTGGTCGGCGATGCTCAGATCACGTGTCAGATGAATACGGTGACATTACAAGGAGAGTGGACACAACCCGGGGCTACCAGCCCGTACTGCGAACCACCAGGTATGCGTATTTATCGCTCTGGTCTTATTATCTCATTATGCGTTGTCAGATTACCAATACTTTACTTTAAACATATTTTATTTGTAATAATACAAAGTGGATTGGGGCACAAGTTACATAACTTAATGAGCCCCTCTCCGGTATATACATTGTTACAAAATTACATAATTGACACAATAAGTAACTTATTTACAGCTGTGTGGAATGTGAGAGAATGGTGACTGGTGAAGGATAATCTTAGCGGATCGTTAGGAAAGGATGATGTAAGGTGGTGGGAGGTGCAAACGTCGATTATGCTTATTTGGCCGAGCAAATACCAGGTCGAAAAATGCAATAAACAACAATAAACATATTTATGTCCTACTTATTAATTAAGTTAATATCATTTGTCAAAACGTTAAGTTTCCGTAATAAAATGTTGTACTATTTTGAACAATTTCACATTTTGTTTATGTTATGGATGCCAGAAAGTAAATCATTCATATGTGTTAATTCGAGTCCTTCTTTGTGTAGCGAATGATACATTTCTATTCGTTCTGATTGGTACAGGGAACACTTGAACAGGTAATGATATGCATCTTCGCATTGATTGCCGCATGCGCAACGCGGACTGTCAGATTTGTAGTTTTGGAATTTATCAGACTTTAGATCACTGCAATAATTCCGTAATTTTGCGTGAAGTGTACATTATATTGCCTACGTCCCGTGCAGAAATACCTCGGATTACCAATCCATGCCATAGTATTTTTGTTCTCAAATTTTCAACCAGAATCGTTTCTCGGCTCGCCGCTACCGAGTCTATTCATATCACAGATTAGCTCCGATGCACTCAAATGTTGGAGAAGCTCGACCTCTTGTCTAAAATAGGCTCGATTTCCAAGAATTGATTACACAAAATATAGCTTCGTTCACCACTCCTCTGGATCGTAGACAATAAAGAACTCTGTTTATTCTGCACGCAAAGCGATACAATTCCGTTTTATTCTGACACAAAGGCTCGTATTTACAAAATTGGGGTTATATATAGTCCAGGTGGTTTACACTGGGCACCGGGCGAGGATCAACGCGAAGCTGTCTGTGGTCATCGATCGGGTAGACATCGCCGCAGTATATATAGGATTATCCAATGAAGGGAATGTGTCGTATATACATCCATTTCAATTATGAGCACCGTCCACATTCTTGAAAATAAAAAAGACCTGAAGTATTCAACCGCCCAATTATATCTTCAAAAATCATTCTGCAGAAAAATTAAGTTTGAGTCTCTATCGCTATTTGCTGATGTTATCCGGTGAATATGTGTGAGGCCGTATCTATATTGACATTTGTGAATCAAGTCGAATATGTGTCGCTGAAACAAGCATTCTGATTGACCGAGAGCTGAAAACTTTTTCGATTCACCAGCATCGGTCGCTGGAGGGTGCATGCACATATTATGAATGGAGCACGGTGTCATTGACAACGCGCGTAAAATTGCACTCTGCAGAGCCAATTTTAACCCGTTCTATATATATATTAAAGCACCATTGATGAGTAGTTATATCCCAAAGGAAATGTTCAGATAATAAGCTACCATATATTTACAATAGCGATGTACGATTTTGACTTTGTGTCCGCTGAAATGAATATCTGGGTAAAAGTGGGTTTGTCGTAGTTGATTATCGTATACTTTGTCAAATTGTAGTTGACCAGTGTCCAGAGCTCAACACTCCAGTGAACGGCGCAAAGAGTTGTGATACATGGAACCAAGGGACTTCAAACATCTGCATTCTACAATGTAACAATGGATACGACATTCCTTTCGTTGACGGCATGAATGGCGGAGAATTCATCTGCACCTCGTCGTTACTATGGAACCCATTGCAGTTCATGCCAAACTGTTCCGGTAAGAAGATAATTCTCTAACACTTCGGTACACATCCGAGTTGCCTATGTCTGCCACTGGGTATACGTGTAATTGGCGGAGAGGGTCGTTGGTGGGCTTAGACGCAAACAACTGGAGTCATAAATTCATTTTCATAATAATTGTTTGCATCGTTCATAGAGCACACTTCAAATTCATTCATTTGTTGTATATATTCTGTTGAGTATAAAAGGAGATGGCCCCATACATGGAATCAGTGTACAGCCCCCCCCCCCCCTTTAAGGAAAGTTAATTTATCACCCTTTAGAATTTGGCAACTGGTACCTCATGCTCTCCAACTGTTTTCAACACAATAATGACAACACCCCCTAAGATCTGATATTTTCCAACTAATTACCAACTCTGTCCAAAATATTGACCACACTAAATACTCGTTGACAAAAAAAAACTATGAATACAATATCAACCTGTGTTTGTGTAAATTTTCCATTTCAGACATGAAATATTTGACTGTTAAAACTTTTGAATCATATGAACACGTTCCTGAAGCAGATATATTGAATTAGCTGAAACAGGTTCCCTTCGGAAGCCTTTATCCAACATCGGAGGGACGTGCTTTGTGTGTTAGGGGCCTGCGGCCCCTGTTTACGCTTCTCGCACATTTGGCCCTAAATATTCAGATAGGATCATATTGAACGTATTTTTTTATTCTGAAATAAGCCAATAGATACCCGTTATTCCGTTGGATGGCGCGGGCTAAAATGAAAACACATATAAAGAGCATACATATCTGCTGCAACATATCCGTGTGCAATTAGATTCATATTTATTTAATTAAATTTGTTTGGATAAACATGTTGAAAAACTAACACCGTTTGAACCTCCGTCAAGGTACACAGTTACCGCCCAAATTCAGTTCAAATCAGACCAGCAGTCTCGGAGAAAAATGCGCACAGACGGACGGACGGACAGACAGATCCTACTGTTTTATAAATATATACCAGCTGAAACAGGTTCCCTTGGGGAGCCTTTTTTCAGCGTCGAAGTGATCTGCGACGCCTGCATAAATGAGCACATATGTCGCTTCGCGCATATTTTGATCGTTTAAACAATTTGATTAAAAAACAAATTAATTTTTTTTTTTATTTAATCAAAATTTTGAAAACCTAAATCTGGCCAGCAGTCTGGGAGAAAATGCGCACAGAAAGACGGATGGACAGACATATCCTATGTTATATTTGTTCTGAACTCCAGAGTTATCAACTTAGTAGTAATGTAATGTGAAAAATATATTGTATCACCATGTTTACAAGATTACAAACTCATTTGTCCCCGCGAAGTGACCGTGTGTATTAAGTGTAAACAAAATGAAATTACTGTACTATTTTTACGCGACATATTCGATTCTCAGTTTGAAATGGAAGTTAGATTTATAATACACACCATGACCGTAATATGGCACTCGTTTCGATATAAATAGCATTATAGATTTGTAATGTAAAATCGATTAAAACTGACTAAAAATCGCGACACTGGATCTGGGCGTAAATCTTCTATCGAAATGTGTATGAACTTAAAACAGCACTATCCCACACGATTCCACCTGCTGGTTTACGTCGAAGGAAACTTCGACTAATATGTTCCATATACGCTATGGGTGTATCTGAATCAGTGTTCTTTGCTGTTCGAGCAGGGGGGGGGGGGGGTCGGGAAAGATTTGCAGGCACGTATGCTGATTTTTGACTTTCGACCCTTGTTGGGACCAACACACCCCACGTCCAAATTTTGTTCCGTTTTCGCCAGTTTTTTCCGACCATTTTTTGACACCATCCCCCTTTTAACATGAATTTCTATACATACTATTAGTCATCGATGTTAACATTGACATGTAAATAGGAACAAGTCATTTTAGGGTCATTCGGTCAAAAAACATACATGGCTGCCAGCAGCCATCCTGGATTTCAAAATTCAATCCATTAGCATGGGCTACAGGCTATACTGTTTGTCTGATCATCATGAAATTTGTCATTTATGTTAATATTGACATATAGATGTGTTTTAAGCCAAACTCTGTGCAAAAACAGTCAAAAAGACTTGCAGGAACATTATTTTTGAATTGCGGAAAAAAATGTTTGTTGGTCCTATCGACCACCTACCCACCCCGGCATACGTGCCCGGAAAAAACTTTTTTTCCACCTCCCCCCCCCCGGTTCGAGAACAGGATTTCGCGACTCGAATTGGTCGGGCCGAAACGTTACGTCATAATCGCCAGTTTGGATTCTCACTTCATCGTGGAGTGGGTATGCTAAACCGCGAACATATTTCTAGATAATTTTTTGTCTGTTCGAATCATCACTCGCTGATCACGAGTCACGACTTGGTGATGTATAGGTTGCAAAAAACTAATTATTCTCCATACATAGGCGACAGTTTAACTATAATTCCCGACGGCGATTAGTTAAGTCCATTTGAACTTCAAGTGGTCAATTTTCTTTCCCTTAGAATATCATCCGATATATACCAGTCAGTGAATCAGCAGCAATAAAAATACCCAGACGGTCAGACCCCTTCCATAACTTCCTGACTCGACCAGACCCGTCCTGCCCATTTATAAACACAAACTACCGCCATGTTTACGTATATTAAGGCTGTGATTTTCTCTTCCTACTAAGTGAATTTTCCCTCAAAGATAATCAACCAATCAGCAGCCAGAATTTTGGTTTATACTGAATCGAATCTACAAGAAGCGTAACTCTATATATATAATTAGTTGCTTGTAACCAATAACTCCTCGCGACCACACAATAACTGCTCGCGAGTCGCGATCACACACTATAACGCGAATGCGAGTAAACCCGATTTGAGTCGGCTAATTCATATACGTGTATATGATGGGAAGTATGGTCCGATATATGAGATATGGGGTATTAATGCATGGATATACACATGGACAATGTAACTTTATACTTTTTCAGAAACGAGAAGGGGTAACAGAATGCGACTTGCCGGACAATTCTACTATTATACCGGTAACTGTGATGATACGGCCGTACATGAAACTATACGTCAGAACTTCGTCAACGCTCTATCCAGCTCCATCTACAAGGATGCATGCGATTCCCGGTGTACGGCAGGGGCGGTGTCGGTGAGCTGCGGAACCATTTCCGGCAAAAGGCGGAAACGCAGCGTCGATGGACAGTTCCCACTTCATATTATCAAGAAACGACAGAGGTGTGTCCCTGGTCAATATCAATATCCTTAGTCAGTTTCCATCACCGGTTGTGTGGTTCTACTAAGTTTCTGTATAATGGCGTTGGTAGTTTCTGCTGAATTAGAGTAATTCCCTAAATAATCGACTCCTTAACCACAGTAGAATTATTATAACTGTTCGTGATGATTTAGTCGGAAATATGGCTTGTTGCCATTCATAGGAAAACTCTCACTTGGACGATGTTTTCTATGGAGTGGTATTGTCGATTTGCTGGAGAATTTCGGCGATGTTAAATAGAATGCTGCCTTCCTCCAGTTGGCATAGCGCCGAAATACTAACTTACCAACTTCAAGTCCATAATATGTCTAGTGCGAGCAGTAATGCCCTTACCTAAAGTAAATGCGATCTACATTTTCAGTAGCGGGATCATAGTCTCATTTGAACTTGAGACTGACCTCGGACCATTGGACTCATATGCATCCATGGACATTGTTCTGGCCGATACAATCGAAGCAATCAGAGGGGAAATGGCAAGTGGTCACTATGACGTCACAATAAACGGACAGGTCGTCAGCCCCGATGCGAGTAGTTTGGGGTATGGTTACTCCGATACAGTGTGTGACCACGGATCGGTGGCAACGGGACAGGAAAGCCTCCAATGTGGTGAGATATCACTTCTGTCCGACACCAGTGGGTGTATTTAGATTTATTTCGCGATCCGCGTGTATACTGTTTCGCTTATTCTTGGTATACATGGCGTTTTATTTATAGAAATGGGAATTTTTGGGACGGATTAAAAGTCCAACTGCGACCCGGAGGCCGAGTTCGGTAAAAGGTGTAGTTTGGGAATTCTGGTGAGATGCATGAGAAACTTTCAGTGAAAAGCCGTATATAGTTGTTGTAATAATTTGAAGGATTAGTTGTTTTAACGGAATTATGAATTGGTCATTCGTGAAACCAATATAGTTTATATTCTATAATTACAATCATGGGTATATAATATATGATCTTGAGCGCATTACCATTTCTGACATTGGTTTTCTTGGTGTTATTCTATGTTCGCGAATGACAGGTTATCAAGACCATGTATTAAATATAGAATGGGGAGACTGGCACGTAATCAAATGTCTTATTCGCGGGTTTAGATTCTTACTCCTCACAGCCCCGCAATCATGGCAGGTGGTCACGTGCCAATGTTCCCGTTCTTTATTTAGCATATCGTCTTGGTAACCTGTCTTTCACGAACATAGCAAACGGATTCGAATACACTCAGTGCGTGTTAACGTACACTCATGTCTTGATTAACGTCAGTCGTTTACATAACAGGAGATCTGGTTAACTTTTTCCGGATTATGTTTGTTAATATTGGGATCTCACAGGCAGGGCCGAAAAGCTTTGGCATAATCTTCTTGTTTTGACATATGTTATTGCTCGGTTCCACTTAAGTAGACTTTTAATCGATTAACATATTGCTATACCAGGACCTTCATTGAATCATCTTTGTTGAAACCGAATAATTTGATCGGATATATAAATATCGTATTGCTATATTGAATCTATTGATATCCATAAACGAACATGCGTATATTATCTTACCCGTGTATAATGTGTGGTGATTCTATTGGTATCCCAGACAGAGCATGCGTATATGATTTTTCTTTCGGATAAATATAGTGTGATGAATTTATTAATATCCCTACGCTATCATGCGTATATGATCTTGTCTGCATGGGGCATACAATGGGATATAAAGGATATCTTGCTTTGTTATAATAACAGCATCACGCTGTCTTATCTGATCAGACGAAAGATCTCATCTGCGTGAAAATCCCTCCAAATTAATAATAGTATACTTTTAAAACTGATGGGGGAATCAATAAGTAAAGAAAGGATTAATATATGGGTACTAAAATGACAGTCTAAGTAATTACGATTCCCAGAGAAACTTAACTTCACCATTTCACCATCTCATCAAAGATATTCTTCATTGCACGAGTTCTGGTTAAAACACAGACTCCACAGCTGCATAGTCTGTGTTTTAACCATAACCGTCATCGCATATTGACCACAGTACACTTTAAAGCAACCAGATACTTTCGAACCCTATGAATTCCAACAAGTTGGGAGAGACTAGCAACAACAACCTATACCATTATACACTTTAATACCATATATAATTGTTCAATGCCATGTTCATTTTTTTCACTTGAGTGTCTGGTGATCGGGATAGAAGTAGCATATAAGTGGCCCGCACTTGTTCTTCAACCCCGTTGTCGATTGTATGTATTTATATGCATATATGGCGAATAAACATGTGACATTTTCTGTTCCTGATATTCGCAGTGAAGTGCGCGCCCGGCACCCGACACAACGTCATAGCAAATAAGTGCCAGCGATGTGAGCAGGGAACTTACCAAGACGAGGAAGGTCAATTTGGATGTAAATCCTGTCCTATCGGCACAATGACTGAATACATCGGCGCCCACAGTATACGAGAGTGTAAAGGTTTGTTACGCCCTATGTGTGTTTACTGCTACGCTGTTCTGGCCGTGACAGTGGGGCGATGGGGATATCTGACAGGACAATACGTTACAGGTTTCACGCGATGAGAGTTATTTTAGGAAATTGTATGAAGGCTTATCTGGTCGTATCTCGCAGGACAACACATTTCGGGTTTTCGCGGATGTGTATTGTTGCAGTATGTAACTTTTAAAATCATATCTGATTCTTTGCGTGCCCAAATTTGACTCATTATGGTATTTTACAAGAAACAGTTATGCAAAGTGCAACAACCGGTGTTCATTTTGCTACAAAACACAAGACAAACATCTCCTCGCCATGGTACATAATATATTTCACTTGGATTCTCAATTTAAAATAGTTATTCCTGTACCAGTTCGTTAAAATATACCAGAAAAATAATCCGATACCACTAGTATTTGTGAATATACGTATGTACGCATCTTACTTTGACAACTGGGAATATCATTGCACTTGCCACGTGTGAGTATGTGTCGATTCGGCCATGAACAACACACCTTTTCATTTTATTCACAGCTTTGTGCAGTGCTGGGAAATATTCTTCAAATGGCATTGTTCCTTGTGACAGGTGCCCTCTGGGAACCTACACCGACACAGGAGGCTCGACAGTGTGTGTTTCGTGTCCAACAGGAACGACCACTCTACTGACAGGAGCTACATCAAGTGGGCATTGCCAGGGTATGTACGTGAAATGGATGGATCACTAACCCTCTATTTATTAAATGGATTTCACCTGTCAGTTATAAAAGTATATACATTGGGTGGTCTATACTATTCCTCTGAAGGGTTGTTCAGGAAATGTTAGCTGACGTCAGACTGACGAATACCAGTGCAGGAACATTCTCATCCATTCGAGGGGAATGTTTTTATAATAAGTTCAACAAATCTGGATGTTTTTAGAACTCATTATCTGAATATTACCTACGGGAAATACTCGGAAATGAGTATTTAGTAAGGAATTGTGCCAAATACCTGTGTACACGAATAGCTGTTTCCTGCACAGCTTCCTTAATTTTTTTTTACCCCGAACTTTTGCACTGAAATCTTTCGTAGAGACATATTGTTTCCATAGCAACTGCCCCTATACATGAAACTCCGCGATAACGCTTAATGTAGAAACAATCATGTTGCAGTTATATATGTATGTCGTTGTCACTAGTAATACTAAACCACATTCCAAGTAGCATAGACCGATATGCCTGTGAATAGAAATCCCATTATACGCTTAGTATAAACTGTATTCATCGTCTTGAAAAAACGAAGATACGATCCCAGTCGGGTTCCCAGATGGCTCCATCATCCGGTTTAGTCACATATAATACATGTGGAGTTATATTTATGCAATAAATGCTGATAATGGGTATGAATAATGTCCTCAGTGTCATTCGTTTGTGGGAGGACCTTACGGGTGCTATGCGACAAGGTTTCTGTTGAAATAGTTAATTTAATTAGTCACGCGAGAGCATACCTTCGTTTTGTCTTAATTGTGCAATATATGACAAGTATCACGCAAAAATGAAAATCAATGTTATACTCCAGAATTAATTTCCAACACCATTGCAGAAATCGAACTTTAAGTACAATATGATATAACAACAAAATAGTTGTTTGAAAATCGACAATTAAACACTGAAACTAAGCGCAGATATAAAACAATATGATGAAAAATAAGAATGTTCCATTCAGAAAGCGACGGTTCGGTCGCTGATTGGCAGAACAAATCTTCTAATAATTATTTGATTGGCACCTGCAGCAAGGTCCATTATACAGACTTTAATCACTTTCTGATGTGTTGTAATTGTGTTGTATTTAATCCTTTCTATAATAAAGCATCCTTGATGTGTAGTTATGCCATAGGAAATGTTCAAATAATAAGTTCAACAAACTACCATAGGTCTTTGTTGAACTTATTATCTAAACATTTCCATCAATAAATAGGGCGCCTCCTGCACTTGTATTTATCTGTCGTCTGCTTGTATCATCTTAACATTTCTCCAAATCAATAACATACCATTCCCGTGTACACTTTTTAACTGACTGGGAAACTCCGTTTGGTATAGAAGGGGTTAATCTGACTATTTGAGACCAGGACGTCGCTTGAGTGTAATGCAATTCTTGTTCATCTGATATCATTTTTACAGAATTTGACCTGGTCGTACCTCCGGGGAAGATTCTGACGTCATCACAGAGCACGGAGGATATGAGCGATTTCACTCTGTCGGCGTGGGTTTTTCTGCACGGAGCAGTGACAATCAACACGTTGTTCCAGTCGAGTGACGGGTCCATTCAACTGACGCACGGAACGCATCTCTCTGTCGTTGCTAATGGGTGTGTATAGGCTGGTAACCTGTCCCGGGGTTTAACAGTGTGTTTCCGCTAAATCCACATTCACCCTCACTGATGTTTGTGTATAAGCGTAGCAACTAGGTCTGTACATTAATGGTTTAAAGTTGATACAATTATTTCCTGCATGTGTAAATTTTTGTTGGGTAAATATTTTACACAAAAAATGTAGTTAACCTATAGTTTGGGATATATATTTTTATAACGAAATTCTGGACGTCCCTTCAAAGTAGTGTGTGCAAATGAGCACAAAACATTGTAGACTACACACAAATGCCGAATATACACAACGTCCGTTTAATGCACTGCTGACGAAAGTGTATGCTCAAAATCTACACTTTATGTGACTTTAATTGTTGATAACAATGGTGATACTAATGGTAATGACTGCGCAGACGACAATGGCGATGACGATTATGTCAATGGTGAGGACCAGGACTATATAACGAAGATGACGTTGTTTATGCGTTGAGACTAAACACATCTTCATATACGTGACATATATTACATGTATACGTGACTATGAACTGTTTCATTGAACAGGGCATCAGCGACATCATCGATTCATTTCCCACCAAACGATTGGACTCACGTCGCACTGGTACATTCCGCATCAGACCAGACTCTGGTTCTTTATCAGGACGGAGTAGAAGCATGTCGTCTAGATCTGTCGAGCAGCATCGTTATGGCAACCGGGACATCTCTTGTTGCATCGTCATCGGGAAGCAGTGAGTAACACTGTATTTGTCAAGTTCACACTTTCATTAATTAGAGTACCGAGGATCTGGAACTGGACCGTCTTAGTAAGCCCCCTAATATTTTCGAGGAAATCTTCAGATATGGTAATCAGAATGCGATGAAACTTTGTGACGATGATCTCTTGTAAGTCAAAGGGGCATATCGTATAACTCTTCATTTTCGTTAGTTTATTGCCAATAGTTGCGTCCCGAATCTAGAAGTAAATATTTACAATTGAGCGTAGTTTGGACGATGTTTTCTACGGTGTGGTTCGGTCGATTTGCTTGAGATTTTCGGCGATGTTAGTAGAGTGATACATTCCTCCAGTTGACATGATGCCTGAATACTAACTTACCAGTTTGACGCACTCGAGCAAGTCCATACCATGTCTTTGGGCACTGTTTCTGAATAACCGATGCTCACTCAAGCATGCATGCACTCAACATATCGACATCAGCTCACTTCCTCACTCCTCATATAATGAATATACATTTCCGGACAAGCCGGTGTTACACACACATTTATAAGTTTCTTCAATCTAAGCCTCCATTATTACCAGCCGGGTCTGCCATATTATTTCCTACACCCTCTGGGTGTGTGCGCTGTGGATGCAGTGGCGTGGCTAGAGTGTTTCCATTGAATGTACATGTATGTCCACCTTGAAATTTCTAACTGCACCCCCCCCCCCCCCCATATTGAACCAGTTCCAGATCTAAACCCAAGGTTCTCGAAAATCCATACCGCCTTTGGGTTCGAAATGTCCAAACTGACTTCCCCTAGGTTGGAACATTTCCAACTAATCCAAAACTGCGACTAAATATAGTAGCATGTGCTACTTTCAAAAACAAATTAACCACTAATTATTGGTTGGGAAATCAAACAATGAGAACAATTTCCACCTATATTTGGTGTAAAATTTCCAATATGTGCCATGTGAGGTATGATATTTCCCAACTGTTGACATTTTTACCAAAGTTGGGGAGGTTAGACACACCACAACCAGCACCCCACCTTGATACCACGTCCATGTGTGGATATTTGGGTGTAGATATTGACGCTCACAAGCAATGTGTTCTTGATTTTCTAGGCATTTCTTTGAAGAACTTATTTCTGGTTAAGAGAGCATTTACCCCGGATGATGTCACCGTGACGTCGAACACGTGCCTACATGTTCCAGCCGACCAAATACTGTCTACAGAGAGCTTCATCGGGCCAAGTGGTGTCAACGTTACCCGCACAGTCCCGTCAGTTTGTGATAGTGAGTAAACGAAAATATATCGGGATTCGAGATACATTTTCATACCGAATTTGAAACAGGCACTTCTATGAATACACTTGTTTTTATCCGAGAGTACTTAAGCTAGTAAAACTCCTGTCACACTCAGACCGGCGCTTGCATTGCGCTGAAAAGGTACCAAAATATGAGTAACACGCAGGAGGAGCGCGGAAAACTGTCCAAAATTGTCAAACTGTTAACACAAAGTATGCTCCTATTGCGTTCCTACTTTGTCAAGTCTCACGCTCTCGCTGTGCTTTCTCTAGTCCTTGGTGCGCGCAAGTCGCTGTTATTGTGTTGCTAGTACGTTCTCAATAAGTTTTCAAAACGTTCTCTGTGCGGGAGTGGAGAGTATAAATAGCGTCTCCTGCGTTCTCCAGTCATTGTCAGTGTTTAGGTTCTGGGGAATATACCAACAATCCGCAATAGATTAGCTGTCCGATTAAACCACTGCCACACTCCGCTGCGATCAGGCCGGCGCTTGCATTGCGCTGAAAAATTATCAAAGCGCCAAGAAAAGCGCACTAAGGTATCCAAGAACCTATTGGTGACGCAGTTGACACTGGCTAGGACGGGCGAGGGTCCCCGTGATCGCCCCTGAGCGCCAGAGCGCCGCGCTTGTTTTGTGCATGCACAAAACAAGCGCAGAGGTTCGGCGTTCTGACCAGGCGCAGTACCGTCGACACGACAGCGCAAAGCGAACGACATGAGCGCCCCGTTGACGTAGCAAGGACGGATACAAGCTACTCGTGGTCGCAGGATACAAGCTACTCGTGGTCGCAGCAAGAATTCCTCTGCAACTGCAGTAAGCTTACTACGCCTTGGTCAGAACGCAGAGCCTCTGCGCTTGTTTTGTGCATCCACAAAACAAGCGCTGCGCTCTGGTGCCTATGGGCGACCATGGGGACCCTCGTCCGTCGTAGCCTGTGTCCACTGCGTCACCAATCGGTTCTTGGAGACCTTACTGCGTTTATGTGGGCGCTTTGATACTTTTGCAGCGCAATGAAAGCGCCGGCCTGAGTGTGACACGGGCTTTAATTAGAGTTTGCAGTGATTCCTAGATCTAGGATAAGGTTCCATTCCCCAGTTGCTGTAATAGTGTTAAACATAGGTTAATGCATAGGAAATATATAAAATACAGTACATACGAGCGTACAAACATAATTAACAAAATGATATCCATAATTGTTTATGACTGGTCGTATATTCATTGTGTATACTCAACGGATGATCGTATCAGAATTATGATCTAGTAAACAAACGCTATATGAACACGGATATATATATTGAGGTCGCGGATCGTATTTGCCACATGTACATGATACCCAAACTCGTAGAATGACCACTCGCGTCAGAGAGAAACGATTCACTCCAACTTAAACTCTGAAACCACAAAAACCTCTGTGAACCTACCCGCTGTGCTTATTGCAGGTTACTGTCGTTAATATAAAAGTTATCAGTTACTGGTCTGATCTTTGTTCCCCGCACGGACAAATCCATAATGTAGTAATACACGATTTCTGGCCATTTTCACCATTCTGAGGCGGGTACTCTATTACAACCTTATGTTGAGTCATGGTCATTGATAAACAGCACATGAATGCTTGGTTACCGTACAAGATACAGAAATGGTCAGAGAATTGTCACATTACAAGTTGAATAATCTCCCTTAGATTGACTGTGCAGAATCTTCATTTTAACGATTTTCTTTTGCCGCAATTGGCCGTGATAGATCGAATGTCAGTCTATAATCAACCCATGAGCTGATAGAACCTAGATATATGTAAGATATATTAAACAATAAAGAAAAGTTATCGTACTAATTTTAAAATTTGGTCTTGGAAGTGCAGATGACTGATTTCATGGGAGATAAATCAGGCTCTTTTTCCGGTAAAGAGCCACACAGAGCTGGCCTACAACATATTCCAAAAAGATAATTCGTGTTCAAATATCATCACATTTTGTACACTATGGTACCTTTATAAAGTAAATAAACTATCAAGCCATTACTCCCATAAATGACAGAAGCCAAACTGACAGTTATAGCCCTTGTTTGCTTAAGTTCCCATTTTTTCAGGCCTCCCACAAACCCATGAAATCGTGTATTGTCACCTAACCACTGGACAACGGGACAGTTTTTTAATTATTGCCAGGCAACAACATGCATGGTCTAGGACTCCATCTTCTAATATTTCATCCAACACAAAAAAAATGTGTGCTAATTTAATACTTGTTCGAGCAAAAATGCAATCATTGCCACTTTACACCCGTGCCACATATTCGCATCATGGGTTACAGTACGTTCGGTGAATAGAAATTATCTAATATTTAATTCACATCTGTTAATTGAGGCCAACAATAACTAAAAAAAAACTGTTCGTTATTTCGCTAAAAGTCACTGTTACGAATTAACGGGCGTGTCTGGAAATGGACAGCACAAAGAGACAAATTTCTGGAACAAAATGAAATTTAACCAATAACAACAGCGGGGGGTACGACGGATGTGGGTTTAAGTGTCCTTGAGAAACTTCACTGTTTCGGAATTGACACATTTCTTGGTTACAACCTGGTCATGCACAAGCTTGTATTTTTCTCCTCGTGTGTTTGGGACAGACAAGTTATCACGTCTCGGCCTTTTGGCTAAGTTCAAGGTGTAGTTACCGATTGGTGTCTATGCTTTGGCCTGGATCCATGCTGTGTGATACGTTTCCCAGTACATTGTCCCGTAAAATTGCGGAGCTACTCACCGCCATCTTACAAAACTGTTCCGTCCTGTTATACGGTATACAATCGTCTGTCGGCGAATTTTTTGTATCTTTCGATGTACTAGATATGTACTCTTACGACCGTAAGTTCCGTAATTTTATGGTGCAATCATCTGTGAAAGATTTTATGTCCATATAAGTTATACTTGACAAACAGTTGCCGCCCAACACACTTAATAAATTGGAGGTTCACACGTGGCGTAAGTTTAAATACCTGTGTATACCGTTCCTTTCCATTTCGTTGCCTCTTATATTGCGACGTTACGTTCAACTTTTGGTTTTGTACCAAGACTAATTCGTACCAAGACTCGTGCTATTTTCTCGGTCACTATAGTTAAATGATAGAGTTAACTCGATATTATCAGACTCTTCAGTCATTATTCGGATCTGTTGGGTGATTGTCAATCATGATCACATACTCGATATTTAGAACGCATCTTTATTGATTGTATTTGATACTAATTACTAAACTATAATCCATAAAATAGAACACAGTTCAAGAAAACGGACCAGTGTTCTGTAAAATAATGGTTCATTGCCCGTATATTTGAGATACGGACCAATTGTCCGTTAAATATCTTCCCTTTGGGCAGTAGGTTTACGTTAAATCTAACAGTGTATGTCTTTTGCATATTTTCTATTGACGATGATAACGGTGTTCCCGATAACAACGGTATAACAAAATAGCATTATTCATGTTTGAACATCACCCTCCACACATCCTAATGGTTAGCCAGCATTCTCAATAGTTATTCCAATTTCATCAAAGGAAAACTGCAAGTAAGGAACAGATTGGTCGTCCATAAAAGAATTATAATTGGATTTTATCCCTTGTAGGTCCAGTCTCAATTATTCCCATTTTCTACACAAACAGAAACAGTTGCATCATATTGTATTTTAAAGATACGGGCGGCGTTGGTGGTGGGTATGCGGTTAAAATATTCACCTTTGTCAAAAACCACCATAAACAGAAAGAATAGTAAAATATAGACAGACTTTCTTCTTATACCAATCAGAAATATGGCATAAGCAGTATGTTATTGTCAATTGTTTTTCCTTTGTTATGTAAACAAAAGCAAAAAACGTTACGTTACCTGGCTTTTGTTTAGATCCGGATATATGGTAATCATAATGAGCGTTATTTGTTACTGTTTTCCTGATATGGAAATAATAAAGAGCGTTTATATATTGTGTGTGTGATTAACCATTAGAATTGCGCTGTGTTATGTAAACAGAGGCACAACTTCTGTAACACGAGCATGCTCTTGTTTACGTACACCACCATATATACGTCTTTAGGGCAATATACTACTTACGCGCTGATTATGTTTGGCATATGAACAAAACTATATATATTTTAATATTCCTTCTGTTGATGGCGATTTGAACAAATATAAATATTTCTGCAACGAACGCCGCCCGTGCCTTTAAGAGAATAATGTCTACACTCTCATGTGTCTTTCTTTGTATATTGGTCACCCATCCATTTGAACAGCTGAGTTAATTTCATTAATATATGGACTTCACTAAATCTTTATCTTCATGTAACATTTTTTTTTGTAGATTTGAACGAGTGTCTGTCTTCACCATGTGGAACACACACATGCATCAACAAGATCGGCTCGTACCAGTGCCAATGTGTTTCCGGTTACTCGGGTGTCAACTGTGAGGTACCCCCGGATTTCTGCGATGGTCACATGTGTTCTGATGGATCTATGTGTGTCAATGGTATGATAAACTATACGTGCAGATGTGCGCCGAATACAGGAGGACTTCTGTGTGATATACCCATCGGTGAGCAATGTTTTATCGGCACATATCCGTGATCACCTGTAGTCCTAAATGTGTGAGTTTAGATTAAAGGTACTCAATCCGATCAGAAGGTCCCCATAACAAGATATCACGATACAACAACAACAACAATATTTCTTCAAAATACGCTTTTGTTAACAGAATCGATTAATTACAACAAAATAATGCTAACCGCTGTCAACTACGGTATAAAATTTCCCAACGTGTTATTTATCAACATGTTGTTCAACAAATATGGCCGTATTATCATTTTAAGTATCATGAAATTTGGCCGTATCACCATTTGTTTTAGAGTTATCCATCTTCATCCGCAATTGTGTCAGAGGCCGTGTATTTGACGGCTCTTTTCTGGGCCACAAATAATTCCACATTTCGAGAAATAACAAATTTCAAAAATCGATATCTTATCACTCTAAGATTTGAAGGCTTTTGTTATCTTATCACTCTAAGATCTGATCACTCTAAGCATGATCCTCGACTCGAATCACATTTTTTAAACCCCGAAGCCAAGGAAATAGTAATTTGGGAGCGTTATTTCGGATTATTCATCTTTAACTTCATGGCCAAAACCAAAATATAACAACGAGTCAAAGAAGTCACACATTGAAGACAAATTATATGTTTATTTCACTACACCAGTCTTGATATGTATATAGGAGGTACGGCACATCAGCAATGTTATATATTTTATATAAAAATCGATATCTTATCACTCTAAGATTTGAAGGCTTTTGTTATCTTATCACTCTAAGATCTGATCACTCTAAGCATGATCCTCGACTCGAATCACATTTTTTAAACCCCGAAGCCAAGGAAATAGTAATTTGGGAGCGTTATTTCGGATTATTCATCTTTAACTTCATGGCCAAAACCAAAATATAACAACGAGTCAAAGAAGTCACACATTGAAGACAAATTATATGTTTATTTCACTACACCAGTCTTGATATGTATATAGGAGGTACGGCACATCAGCAATGTTATCAGTCTGAGTAAACTCATACCTAAATATTCATTACAACATTGAATATAAGGTCTGACGGATAACATCGATATTTCATTTCCAAGTCCTCGGGATTCCGTAATCTGATTGATTGCGTAAATTATTTTCCGTCCAATGAAACCGTATGGGTTAATAAACAAGTGTCAGTGGGCGGAGCTAGACTCCCATAATGTCACCTCTAAATATAGTAACAGAGCGGAATTTCTCCGATCGAAAGCGATGCTTGCAAATACAACAGACAGAAACAATGGCTTCGAAATTATATATTCGGTACGATTCGGATTAATTTGAAGGATGTGCTAGACCTGATAGATAGGCCTGCGCATGGTACCAACTTGGCCTCCCATAAATATAAATAGAACTCACTCACGTCCGTGTATTTGATTTACTTTATTGTACCATGGTTTGCAAATCAAATTATTTGTCGTAAAAAAGTCATCTGAAAGTTAACACCGAGGAAATGACTTAATTTTATGCTTTTAAATAGTTCTAAAGCATCATTTTTGATGACGACCTTATTTTTTGCTCTCGGATGCAGCTTTCCGGGTGATGCAGCGAGTTCATCTCCCGAAAAAAGAATAGTCGCACACACGAGAAATATTATCTGCTGTAATCTTATGTCGCGACACAGGCCATTACTATTATTGCGAAGCACAACAAATAACACGTGGGGACACCTGTCAATCATCGATGTATTTTTTTAAATCCGTGACGTCATTTTGGGGAAGCTCTTCGCTGAATAGAAATGGTTTTGGCTACATAAGCTCCAGACTCTATATTTCAAATATAGAGTCGACGTTCACCCAGACTGCAATGTTATATATTTTATGCCTCCGAAACATGGCGAGCATTGCTCTTAGAACATGCTTGGGACTATACAACACACCAGGCGCCTATTTTTAGAAGCAAATTTGATTTTTGAGACAATGCAAATTTTTTTTGAGATTGGGTGGGATACGAACCCCGGCCCGACGGCGAGCGCGCCTTGCGACTCAAAGTCCGACGTCAATACCACACGGCCACCGAAGCAACCCCCAAAAAGGAAGCTCGAATGGCCGCTGCATTCCGACGTCGCACTTAGGACACTATATTCATATTTTAAGGTCTCTATATATATGTATACTAGAAGGTGACCCGACTTCGTCCGGGCTTTGACCTTGAATTGTCCATTTTGTAGGCCAAGGTCAGCTGGTGTAACGATTTGACCCGTCCAAAACACTGCCCGGACAAAAGTACCCGACAAAAGTACCCGTCGAAATCCATCCGGTTTTACCCGAGTTGACCTCGAATTGATCATTTTGAAGGTCAAGGTCAGCTCGGGGTCACGACTCGACCCGTACAATACACTCAGTGGACAAAAGTAACCCTACGTATCACATTTCGTCGAAATCCCATCAAAATTCCCGATTTGACCTTGAATTGACCCGATTTCAAGGTCAAGGTTACGTCGCACGGGCAAATGAATAGGCTTATGAGACTCCCCATACGAAAGTACCCACACATACCAAGTTTCATCAAAATCCCGTGATATTCGTGCGTTTGACCTTGAAATGACCCGATTTCAAGGTCACGTCGCACGGGCAAATTAATTGGCCTATGTCACTCCCCGGCCGAAAATACCCCCACATACCAAGTTTCATCGAAATCGGCTCGGCCGTTTTCGAGTCCATCGATTACAGACAGACAGACACACACACACACACACAGATCTTCCAAAATATATAATAGACTAGAAGGTGACCCGACTTCGTCCGGGCTTTGGCCTTGAATTATCCGTTTTGAAGGTCAAGGTCAAGTGGGGTCACGATTTGACCAGTCCAAAACACTGCCCGGACAAAAGTACCCGACAAACGTGCCCGTCGAAATCTATCCGGTTTTACCCGATTTGACCTTGAATTGATCATTTAGAAGGTCAAGGTCAGGTCGGGGTCACGATTTTACCCTTCCAAAATACTCAGTGGACAGAAGTAACCCTATGTATCAAATTTCGCGGAAATCCCATCAAAATTCGCGATTTGACCTTGAATTGACCCGATTTCAAAGTCACGGTCACGTCGCACGGGCAAATGAATAGGCTTATGAGACTCCCCATATGAAAGTATCCCCACATACCAAGTTTTATCGAAATCCCGTGATATTCGGGCGTTTGACCTTGAAATGACCCGATTTCAAGGTCAAGGTCACGTCGCACGGGCAAATTAATAGGCCTATGTCACTCCCCGGCCGAAAATACCCCCACATACCAAGTTTCATCGAAATCGGCTTGGCCGTTTTCGAGTCCATCGATTACAGACACACACACACACAGACACACCCACAGTCAGACAGATCTTCCAAAATATATAATAGACTAGCCGATGAGCCCGACGTTGTCCGGGCTATTCAAAAACCAAATTTCAAGTCGATAGCTCCACCCGTTTCAAAAACCAAATTTCAAATCGATAGCTTCACCCGTTTCCGAAATCTGGTCAAAAACCAAATTTCAAGTCGATAACTCTACCCGTTTCCGAGATCTGGTCTGCGCATGCGCGAAGTTGGCGTCGCACGGGCTCGGCGACCCGATAAAATTCGTATCCGGGGCAAGATACATTCACATAGCAAATTTCAAGTCGATAGCTCCACCCGTTTCCGAGATCTCGTCTGCGCATGCGCGAAGCTGGTGTCGCACGGGCTCGGCGACCCGATAAAATTCGTATCCGGGGCAAGATACATTCACATAGCAAATTTCAAGTCGATAGCTCCACCCGTTTCCGAGATCTCGTCTGCGCATGCGCGAAGCGGGCGCCGCACGGGCTCGCCAATACGACAACGTTCACCGCCTGGTCAAACTACACACACGTACCAAGTTTCGTCCAGATCGGTCGAGAATTGTAGATTTGTATAAATGACAGACAGACAAACAAACAAACAAACATACATACAGACAGAGGTCGTCAAAATATATATGAGACTAGCCGATGAGCCCGACGTTGTCCGGGCTATTCAAAAACAAAATTTCAAGTCGATAGCTCTACCCGTTTCCGAGATCTGGTCTGCGCATGCGCGAAGCTGGCGTCGCACGGGCTCGGCGACCCGATAAAATTCGTATCCGGGGCAAGATACATTCACATAGCAAATTTCAAGTCGATAGCTCCACCCGTTTCCGAGATCTCGTCTGCGCATGCGCGAAGCTGGTGTCGCACGGGCTCGGCGACCCGATAAAATTCGTATCCGGGGCAAGATACATTCACATAGCAAATTTCAAGTCGATAGCTCCACCCGTTTCCGAGATCTCGTCTGCGCATGCGCGAAGCGGGCGCCGCACGGGCTCGCCAATACGACAACGTTCACCGCCTGGTCAAACTACACACACGTACCAAGTTTCGTCCCGATCGGTCGAGAATCGTAGATTTGTATTAATGACAGACAGACAGACAAACAAACATACAGACAGAGGTCTTCAAAATATATATGAGATAGGAGGTACGGCACAGCAGCAATGTTATATATTTTATGCCTCCGAAACATAGAACATGCTTGGGACTATACAACACACCAGGCGCCTATTTTTAGAAGCAAATTTGATTTTTGAGACAATGCAAATTTTTTTTTAGATTGGGTGGGATACGAACCCCGGCCCGACGGCGAGCGCGCCTTGCGACTCAAAGTCCGACGTCAATGCCACACGGCCACCGAAGCAACCCCAAAAAAGGAAGCTCGAATGGCCGCTGTATTCCGACGTCGCACTTAGGACACTATATTCACATTTTAAGGTCTATATATATATATGTACTAGAAGTTGACCCGACTTCGTCCGGGCTTTGACCTTGAATTGTCTATTTTGAAGGCCAAGGTCAAGTGGGATCACGATTTGACCCGTCCAAAACACTGCCCGAACAAAAGTACCCGACAAAAGTACCCGTCGAAATCCATCCGGTTTTACCCGATTTGACCTTGAATTGATCATTTTGAAGGTCAAGGTCAGGTCGGGGTCACGATTTGACCCGTCCAAAACACCCAGTGGACAAAAGTAACCCTATGTATAATTTTTTTTCGAAATACCATCAAAATTGGCGATTTGACCTTGAATTGACCCGATTTCAAGGTCAAGGTCACGTCGCACGGGCAAATGAATATGCTTATGATACTCCCCATACGAAAGTACCCCACATACCAAGTTTCATCGAAATCCCGTGATATTCGGGCGTTTGACCTTGAAATGACCCGATTTCAAGGCCAAGGTCACGTCGCACGGGCAAATTAATATGCTTATGAGACTCCCCATACGAAAGTACCCCCACATACCAAGTTTCATCGAAATCCCGTGATATTCGGGCGTTTGACCTTGAAATGACCCGATTTCAAGGTCAAGGTCACGTCGCACGGGCAAATTAATACGTTTATGCCACTCCCCGGTCTAACATACACCCACATACCAAGTTTCATCGAAATCCCGTGATATTCGGGCGTTTGACCTTGAATTTACCCGATTTCAAGTCAAGGTCACGTCGCACGGGCAAATTAATAGGCCCATGTCACTCCCCGGCCGAAAATACCCACACATACCAAGTTTCATCGAAATCGGCTCGGCCGTTTTCGAGTCCATCGATTACAGACAGAGACACACACAGACACACACACCCCCACACACACACACACACAGATCTTCCAAAATATATAATAGATATAGGAGGTACGGCCGGGGTTCGTAGTCCACCCAATCTATAAAAAAAATTGCATTGCCAGTCTTGATAGTTTGTGATTCAGCCACTACACCCATATCAATTGAGTTTTCACATCAATTTAATACGTATGTACATGTATAAAGCTATTCAATGTAACGTATATCCTGAAGATGCTATCTCGTTAATACACTAACAATTAATGGGTTTAATATAACTAAAGTTTAATCAGACTCTAACCCAAAGTTTAGTCAACCGAATCCGACTTAACGTTGTGTTATAGAGCTGTTAACTAAAGTACATGAAGTAGTTGGGTTAGAAAAGTAACCAAGCATTGGGTTATGTAACTAAACTTTGTATCAGAAGTTGGGTTAAATTCACCAAACATTGGGTTTGAAGTATCTAAACTTGGAGTTAGATAAAACTTATGTCAATATATAATTATATTACATCTCAATGGATGAGTTTTGACCATACAATAGGAAATTCTGATCATTTAAGTTTCCCGAAGATAATTCCAATTAGTGGATTAATTTCGGACCTTAACGTCTGAATAGAGGAGATATACTAAATGAACGAGTTTGATACCAATAAAAACAAGAAAATATGACAAAGAGAGCTCACAGTCAGCAACTCTTTATCAAGGGGCGCAACTGAAAACGAGTGATTATTAACTGAATTAATGTAACCCAACAATCTAACCAAACATATGTATGTCGTCTGCTTTTATTATCTCGACATCCCTCCAATGAATAATAGATCATTCCTATGTAAACTTTTTAATTAACTGGGAGAATCCGTTTACTATAGAAAGGGTGAAGCAATATGTGGTCATTTTTGTTCCATATTTATGAACCGATTGATTGACCATTTGATGCTTTCACGCGTATCCGGTTTTGGAAGTAGAGGCTATATAAATTATCATAGTCATCATTTTAGACGTATATAACTGTTCTTTGACTTATTCCACTGGTGTGGTAATTTATTGCGTCACTTTGTATGCGGACATCGATATTTGCCATTCATATCACCCATGGAACTCTTCTTGTTTCAGTTTCTGCGGGATATAGTCCATGGTCACAATTTGGACCATGTTCTGCGACGTGCGACGCCGGAGAGATGCGCAGGAGTCGACGATGTGACAACCCGCCTCCTTCCCCTGGTGAACCCGGATGTGACGGCCCAGCAGTCGAAACACAGACGTGCATGTTAGAAAGATGTAAGTTCAAATCTGCATGAAGAAATTAAGTCTTTGTAAGCATACACTCACATTCATGCGGATACTGTCTATCGATTGCCGTCAACTTTTCATTTCTCTGAAGGCTTTTGTTATTTTCCCGAATTACGTCACATCGCGCTACGGTAATCGGTATGGCAAGCCAAACCGCTATTTAATATTAATTTTACTTAAGTAAAAAAAATGACAAATTTAATAAGTGAAATAAAATGTCATTTTATTTAAAGTGTCATTTTATTTTACTTAAGTGAAATAAAGCGCCATCTACATGGTTTAATTTTACTTAAGTAAAATAAAATGACATTTTATTTTACTTAAGTAAAATTAAAACGCTCACTAATTTTACTTAAGTGAAATAAAATGACCATTATGTTGCGCCATTTTTTAAATTTTACTTAAGTAAAAAAGAATTGTACTTAAGTTAAAGCATGGTTATTTTTACTTAAGTAAAATTGTTTTTTACTCAAGTGAAATAAAAAATGACCGCTATTTTACTTAAGTAAAATAAAATATGATTTTATTTCACTTAAGTAAAATAAAGTGTCAATTTATTTTACTTAAGTAAGTAAAATTAATATTAAATAGCGGTTTGGCTTGCCATAAATCGGCGCTACTGACTTCGAATTACGGAGTTGGGAAACGAAAACTATACGAAAGGTCGTCAGACCCACTAACTTATATGTGGGTATGTATTTTACTCCAGACTGGAAGAAATCTTAACAAAACTAGATAAATCACCTGATCCCCATGAATTAATGCGTGACCGAGTTCGGCAAAGTTAAGCTGGCATTCTGAATCATATTTTTTTCTCTCTGTCTCTATGTTCTTTTATCTTTGTTATTCCACTTTCTCTCGACATGTTCCGGTGTCTCTCCTCCCTCTCTGAAGTCTTTCAAACCATTTCGTTACTATCACTTCATATGCTCGTTACAGGTACGCTGCTATGTTCATCTACTCCGTGCGGTGCTAATAACACGTGTATTGAAGATTTGGACACCTACACATGTCAATGCAAGGGAGGTTACTCTGGGACGAACTGCGAAACACCCCCGGATGCATGCGCCGGTCACCCGTGTCTAAACGGTGGAACGTGTCGGCCTTTTGAGGATAGCTACACCTGTGACTGCACACCAACCTCCAGTGGTCAATACTGTCAGATTGAAACGGGTGAGATTATTTACACCAATTACCGTAAACCGTTATATCAATAGCGACGTTTCGCAACACTTACGGATAAAGTTAAGACTAACATCTAGGTATTACGTCGCCAAATTATGGTCTACATAATCAAGTTATGCATGCACACGTTCTCATTGCAGCTGTGATGTCCTAAACACCACAGCGGATAGGATATCAATTTCTTTGGGCTGTACCACATATATGTCATTTAAAGATACAGACACTCAATTAATTAGTTATTTTGTATTATACAATAATACTTATCAAGCCTCGGAAAACTATCCTCAATTGACTGAATAGGAGATTACTGTACGCGTTGTGCTCAATCTGATAGACCGTGCAATGCGAACATTCCAATGCGCACGATTATACATGCATGTCCGGTTCGTCGTCGTTAGTTTTGGAAACGAATGTTTCGGTCCTACATTAACTTTGATTACGAATAGCTAAGCATAGTCGTAATATATCCATGAGTGTTGCACAACGTCTCTAATACATACACATTGAAATTCAGAAGGTTTAGCAAGTGATATTTGATCCCATTCCGCACACTACATGTGTGCTCGAAATTTGGCAAATAGTGGCCATAATTTATATAAGTGTTGACCATAAACAGTTTTTATATCCATGCAAGGTAAATAAATCCCCATATGCATGTAATTCCCATCACAATACACAAACTGCTGTATAAAAAGTACAATGAAAAGACTTACCGATGTCACAGATCTAGAACTTTGTCAGTTGTAGGAAACTTCCCACACATGACTGAGTCATATACATACGTTCATTGTTTGTACCATATCAGAAAAACATTTTAAAGAACTCCCTTTTATTAAGCAATGGCCAATGTGCCAATGAATTACGAGTTACAAGAGAGATGTGTTCAAAGCTGATTGACCAACTTTCCTTCGCCTAGTTGACACTTCTAGGCCACAAACATTTGTTATATTTGAGGAATATATATGTTTAGACATTGCTTAAACCTTTCTATACTAAAGCTTCATTGGTGAGTAGTTATCCCATACGAAATATTCAGATACTAAGTTCAACAAACGATAGGTCGCTTGTTGAACTTATTATCTAAATATTTCCCTCAATAAATGGGGCTCCTTCTGCACTTTTATTTGTCTGCCAACAGCTTTTATCACCTTAATACCCCTTCAAATGAATAATAGATCATTCCAATGTACACTTTTTAACAGAGTTGGGGAATCCATTTAGTATTGAAAGGGTTTATACACTGCAAGATGGTGTATATTTTCCCTAAACTTTTTGTTGTTGAAGTGTTTCCTCAAGATATAGAGCAAATTTAATGAATACAACTTTCTAATGATGTCTCTAAATAGACACACATTTAGGGCTCGAACATTATGTGAGTTTTGAAATGTGAAATTGTAGTGTTTGTTTGCACCAGTTGACTACAATGTTATTATTATTAAATAAATGTAAGCCACTACGTGTATTGTTTTATATTTTTGCCGTTGCAGTATTCTGTGGCTGGAGTTCGTATACAGAGCCATCTCCATGGAGTGACACGTGTGGTACGGTCACCAGGTACAAGGAGCGGTTCTGTAATAGTCCGAGCGGATGTATCGATAACGATGGATGTGTTGGTGATGCCATCCTGGCGGAATCAAAAACTCTCCAAGCTTGCCCAGGTGAGTACGTAAAGATTACTGTACATGAATTGATGGTGGGTATATTGTATAGGCACAACAAAGTCACCAATCTATGTGTTGCTCTTTAGTTTGTGTGTTTGTTAGTTTGTTTTAGATGAGAAACATACTGTATGCGGAACAAAGGGGGAAGCAGGAATGAAATTATTTTGGTTTACTTGGGATCAGTCTTGAATAGTGTACTATAAACCAAAGTGACTTACTTTTCGGCAGCCCTTTCTTGATGTAACGATAATATTAGTCACCTTTCGCATAATGAACCACTATACTGATTAGAGGTACCTGTACGAATGGGGTAGTACATCACTAGAAATTGCGTTCTTTCTATCAGTTGTCGTTTTGCAATACACGTATAAATAGTTACGATTACTGTTTCGAGTGTATAACAAAACTCGCAAATACACCATGTAGTAAGTAATAAGTTAGAGATAATTTCTCTGGTATGGGAATTGACTCTGATATTGTATCATCAAATTGTAATCGCAATGTGACCTTAATTTCTATCTGTTAGTGGCTATCAATTCATTCGTCCTCGTGCGAACAAGAGATTCTTGCGAAACAAAAACCTCTAAGCCATGACCTATACATATACATATGTATATATACAGTACAAAATGTTTAGTTTGAAAAAACACGAATTTGCCACAAGCGGCCTCGTATAGTCATCAATTCGGTGAAACTGTTTCTGGACCGTCGGAAAAATGTACGAGTGCTATTAGCTATTCGTCAATATTATCAGAGCAGTTCGTTGTGCAAAAGGTTTCTAATAAAAGCTATTCCTACCACATATTTTCTCCTTTTGTAATTGATATTTCTCCATAAGTGTTTCCTCAAAGTTGGATTGGTTCCCCTGATTCCACGAATGAGGAGAGATTTTATACTCTCAGCTGTCGTAACATATATATCCGTTTTCATATCATTTATTTATCGAAAGTGATTTCAATTTTGGTTCCGAATTGAAATGTGTACTTTCTGGTGTTACATCAGTGCCATTTTACTTTGAAAATTGGGGGTACAAATAATAAAAACAACAAAAATCCACACGAAACAAGTGGAGAGTGCCAAATGGCAAAATCACGTTAATCATGAAAGATATATGTATATAAATATGCTTAACACATTAGGATTAAGCATATATAAGTGTGTGACCAAACTATATGGTATATAGTTATCTCCCTTGTATACGCTCGATCGAACACTTCCGCAGGCGATTACATTCAAATATTGAACCATTTGTTTGTATTCCTAACTCTATGGTAGTCTATATTACACGTAGGAGTTATAACAAGGGGTGGTGATGATCACAAACCACCTCATCGGAGCTGAAAATTGACCAAAAAAATAGCACAAGAGTGAATAGTAATGCGGAATAACCCTTTCTATTGTAATGGATTTCCCAGTCAGTTAAAAAGCAAACATCGGAATGGTCTATTATTTATTTGGGTTGATGCTAAGGTTATAACAGCAGACGACAGATAAATACAAGTGCAGAAGAAGCCATATATATTTATTGAGGGAAATGTTTAGACAATAAGTTATGGTCGTTCGTTGAACTTATTATCTGAACATTTCCTATGGGACAACTACTCAACAATGATGCTTTAATATAGAAAGGGTTAATCTCATATATATTTTGAATCTATTATATATTTTTTGGAAGATCTGCGTGTGTGTGTGTGGGGGTGTGTGTGAGGGTGTGTGTGTGTGTGTATCTGTCTGTCTGTAATCGATGGACTCGAAAACGGCCGAGCCGATTTCGATGAAACTTGGTATGTGGGGGTATTTTCGGCCGGGGGGGGGGGGGTGACATAGGCATATTCATTTTCAGATCCGAGGTAAACTTTTCACGTGCCGAGGTCAAATCTGTTTTTACGCTGTGTTACGGGAATTCATTTGAGTTCGGTGCTTACAAATCGATTCGAAACAGCGCGAATAATAAAATGCCAGTCATAATAATGACACTGTGAGAATATTTCGTGTTTCCTCTTTCCAACGATATATAATGCGTATGTATCCGTTTTAGTTATCTGCCTCAATTATCAAGAAGAAGTGGTACTATCTTCCATCAGGATAAAAACAATGCGTAACTTCTATGACGTCGTTAGAGGTCATAACGTTAGATCACGTTAACGCTTAACCGGCCGATGCATTTGACTGTTTCAGACGTCTTGGCGATATCTCGGGCACCGATGGTAATTTATCTTTACGTTGAAATTGCGTATATGAGGCGCGTTTATATACTTGAGTGGAAATCAAATCGGGTTAAACTGGCGGATTTTTACGGACGAAATTTTATGCATAGGGTATCTCGGTATCCGCTGGGCCGATTTCCCGGTATCCGCTGGGCGATTTCAACCATTTTTGGGGTGTTGCTGTTTGACCCCACCTGACCTTGACCTGCAAAATGGTCAATTCAAGGTCAAAGCCGGAAGAAGTCGGGTCACCTTCTAGTCTACTATATATTTTGGGACTTCTGTCTGTTTGTTTGTTTGTTGTTTGTCTGTTAGCTATGGTCGGGAAAACTGCCGGGCGGATTTTGACGAAATTTGATACCTACGGTTACTTTTGTCCAGGGAGTGTTTTGGACGGGTCAAATCGTGACTCCGACCTGACCTTGATCTTCAAAAAGGTCAATTCAAGGTCAAATCGGGTAAAACAGGACGGATTTCGACGAAATTTGATACCTACAGATACTTTTATCCGGGGAGGCTTTTGGACGGGTCAAATCGCTACCCCGACCTGACCTTGACCTTCAAAAATGTCAATTCAAGGTCAAATCGGGTAAAACGGACGGATTTCGACGAAATTTGATACCCATAGGTACTTTTGTCCGGGGAGTGTTTTGGACGGGTCAAATCGTGACCCCGACCTGACCTTGACCTTCAAAATTGTCAATTCAATGTCAAATCGCGAATTTTGACGGGATTTCGACAACATTTGATACATAGGGTTACTTTTGTCCGAGGAGTGTCTTGGACAGGTCAAATCGTGACCCCAACCTGACCTTGACCTTCAAAATGGTCAATTGAAGGTCAAATCGTGTATAACCTGACGGATTTCGACGGGTACTTTTGTCGGGTACTTATGTACCTTCAAAATGGTCAATTCAAGGTCAAATCGGGTAAAACCTGACGGATTTCGACGGGTACTTTTGTGGGATACTTTTGTCCGGGGAGTGTTTTGGACGGGTCAAATCGTGACCTCGACCTGACCTTGACCTTCAAAATGGTCAATTCAAGGTCAAATCGCGCAATTCGCCGAAAAGCCGAGGGGAAACAGCCCGGACGAAGTCGGCTCCACCAGCTAGTACATTGTATATTTCCATTGGCTGCTGCCAATATTACTACGTTTTACCGGAATTCCCAATTTTAAAACTACCGAAGCTCCGCATACATGGAATAGTACCAGTTCTCTGGCAGTGTTCAATACGCACGGTTGGGAATCACGTGGTTTCGAGTTGACGAGTATCACGTATTCAAAATGGCCGAGGCGATCGCAAACGCGACCAGAAACTGGAAAAAGGGTAATAAACTAGGATATAGAAGATCTACAACGAGTCCTCGGTTATAGCAGAATTTACAAAACGAGTCCAATTTACTGGACGAGTTTTGTAAATTCCGCTATAAACTGGGGACGAGTTGTAGATTATATTTATTATATGATCCAAAGCATCGATAAAACATACTTAAATCGACAAATGGGACCTGAAACTAACATCGGCTTATATAAGGCCTGCGATGATGTTTCACATAACTATACGTTGTTTGCCCGCGTAAAGAAATCGTCCCAGATAAATACAGAATCTGTGAGGTATTTAATGGCGTAAATTTAATGAAATAACTTATCAAACTCTTCATACATTACAGTGTGTTGTAAAAATATAGGAAGCCATAGTATTTTGAGACGTAGCATACGGAATGTAAACTGACGATATAATGCATAGTATGTTGGCAGCTACGAGCATATGCTATAATATTTTTCAAACATGCTGATACCTCATGTGTGTCCAAGCTCACAGTAAACTGTTGTTTGCTCTAACAGTCTGACCAAAGTTGTCCGTCGAAGGATTCTCCTAGAATTGTGGGCTGGTGCTTTCCACGAACTTCCGATGGGCAACTTTGGTCAGAATGTTATACAAATCTACTGAGTATTTCCGACCAAATAAGCTAATAAGGTATATATCAACTTTTGTTTTAAAATAAAGTAGCATGTGCTCGTATATAACAGTAAAAATGCTATGTTTTGTGTCAGTTCATCATATATTATGTGTTTGTGTGTTTGCACTGGCCTCTGACATTTTGAATGCGTGGTTCTCACCAACCTCGAAACCACGTGATTCCCCATCGTGATACGGAGTATTTTGGTGAACGTTCAAATGACCACGATTCAGTCGTAAGTGGAAGAATCGGGCCCGACACAATCGTGTATAGTCTGTTCACACGATGTCGTCTCATTGACATATCGTAAGCCACGTGGTTGACTACCCTACGTTCTTTCCATCTACGTATACACGACTGCGATTCCGTCGCAAGTGGACAACCAAGGATATACCGCGATTTCCCATCTCAAAATCAAACGTTATTGGGAATTTGGGGATATACCCGGGAGGATTTTGAAGGGCGGATCCCCTCCCCAATTTTGGAATTTTAGAAGGGTCATGACATGGCTTAACAATACGCATGAATGGTGAGATGATGGATGCAAACGATCTATGTTTTCCTGTCATTTCCTTTTCTTCTTCTTTCTATGTCTTGCTGTTGTTGGTGGTGTTGTTGTATGTTCTGGGAGGGATACGGCCGCACGATTTTCTTTTATTTCAGCAGATGTAGCTTGACCTTCCGCCATTAATTCTTTGACTTCGGCCATATCGCTCTGTGCCTGCCCGGTGGACTCATATGTCTCATCTCGGGAGGCGGAGGAGCCACTGTTGTTGTTGGTTCTGGTGGTGGAGAGGGAGGACACCGGCCTGTGGTGGTACTCCGGTGGTAGCGTGTCCATATCCACCACGAAGTCGGCGGCAGGGACGTCCCGGTGACATCGGCGTCCCTGTCTCCGCTGGCGTCGATGACGACGGCAGGGACATCCGGGGTGGCAACGGCGTCCCTGCATTCGATGGTGGTTATATCATCGACGGAGGACAAGTGGGGGGAACTGTGTGTCTCTCAGTTATCCACTGTCTCCACTTGGCCATCCTGTCGGCATTCCTGTGACGTCTTGAAGGGGTCTTCTTCTTCCTCTTCCTCTCGGTGGTCTCGGCATCCCCGGACCGGTGGAGTCCGGTCGGTCCTATCAGACCACGGTCAGTAGAGGGTTCTACTGGAGCGACCTGGAGCCGACCCTTTTGAGCATGTGTGGTCCATCTCAAGCAATGGGCCGACTGGAAGCCGCGTAGAGAAGCAGAAGCTCGATGGTGATTAAAACAAAATCCATTTTGTCCACCGAGCTCTGACAAATAACTCCGAGTTCACCCGTGCGGTGCGCAGCTAATAATTAGTGCGATCTCCCTCACGGGTGAACCAGTCAGGAAATGACTGAAATCAAACAATGCTTGATATTCATATTATACTCACAGTTGGATTGTGGTCGTCTGAACGTTGACTTAGGGTGGGCCGCTGTTTGCAGTTTGGTGTGTGTGACTTATATTGGTGTGTTTTTGCAGCCTGTCCATACATTGTGAATCCCATCAACGGCACTAAGAACTGTACTCACGAAGATTTGTTCTCTCGATGCACGATAGGCTGTATCGAAGGACATTTCTTTCCACCTGGACAAGATTACAGCAAGACGTTCATCTGCGGAGAGATAACAGGATTCGTATGGACGGACGACCAACAACCTAAGGAGAAAATAAAACACAGAAGTAGTAGAGCTGTCCGATTACCTGCATGCGGCGGTGAGTCTATGTGTATATAGAGTAGATCATGCTGTGAATCTCCATTCATCTCGTCATGAATTTATATATTCAGAGTGGTCCGATGCCTGGCTGTATATACTAAGGGAATTCAACTGTGACAGTTATAAACAAATAATACATGTACATTTAATTGAATTATTCATAAGTTAGCGCGCTGGGGTTTGTTCACACACTGGCGATTTTTAAAGAACTGATGATTATTGTTCTAAACGACTGTTGAACAGACTTCATATAGTGTGTGAGCAAAGTTTTATTAATTCCCCTTAGTAAATGCAGCCAAAACATACTCCAAAACTTGTTATTGAGAAAATGACCGTTGCATATCCATTCATATCCATTTCTATCCACACAACTAAATCATATTTGTTTATTCGCTGGAATCCATATCTATATCAAAATCGAATTTAAAAATTAATCTAATCTGAAAATTTTAGTGAAATATTTAAATTCTTTATGTAGCCATTATTGCTTGTATTATGTCAGTCAGTGGGTGCCGGGTAGACGGCCATCATAGGCCACGGCACTTCACACAATACGTATACGAATTCACTTATATTATAATGTATTAATAATATAATGTATTGTGATATTGCCCGATTTGTGTGACTTTGATCAGCCGATCTCACAATTTCACAAACGACACTAAAATCACACAATCTCGAGCTCGGACCACACCTAATGTGAGTGTGAAATAGATTGAACAAGTATTAATGAAGAAATATAGTTCCACATTGTTTAGTCAATCTTTTAAAGTTCACCGTCATGTTTTGAACGGAAATAAACACCTAAAAAAGAAAGCCCCCCCCCCTCCATAATACCGGTATATTCGGTAAATTTTATGAGATATTGGATGGATGTTCAAGATGAAACTTTCCGCAAATGATTGGTGGTACCAGCAACAAGTGTGCTAATTACTGTGCTGTGATGTGATATATGGCTGAGTGAGCACAAATTTAATGGAAGAGGGGCACTTTTCAAAAGTTGCAAAAACACGGGTAGAGTGATCATAGTCATTCAGCTGTGCCTTGGTCCCCACTTCTCCCACAGACTTGAAACATTATTATCTGTTGGTACCTCAATGGCCTACATGGTGGGAAACATGGTTTACTGAAAAATGGCTTCAAAGATACTGATTTCAATAAATCTGTGTTGCTCACATCATGAAACTTCAAGGTGTCATTCCAAGGGAATGTGGTTAGACTGAATGGCCTGGGGTGCACAATGGAACAATGGAGTGACTGTCCACTATACGTCAATTAAGTGTTTTGCAACTCTTGACAAGCACCCCTCTTCCATTCAATTCATGCTCAGCCGACCATAACATAACTCACAGGACGGTGCATCACACACGTTGTGTATCAGATACCACTAAGCAGTTGCGTAAAATTTCGTCAAAATCCATCCAATATCTCATAAAATATTACCGAATATATTAGGGGGACTTTCATTTTTTGAGGTGTTCATATAAGACGTGATAGACTACTGTCATTTCAGAGGGACTATATATTTCCCGATGAAATTAACCCTCTGTGCGACCTTTCCTCTGCCCTTAAAGCAGACAAAATCGTGATATGACATAGTGGCTGAAACGACGAGTAATACAGTAACCTGTCAATTGTTTTATTTCAAAGTCACACGGGTCCCGCAAAAACACGTTCATTGACCGATACAAATATCTAGAGATGAAGCATTGCGTGCCCATGGCATAATCTATATATATACTTATATATTCATAGGTTCGTACGCAACTGTTGTATAATGGTATCGCGACTTTGGCTTTCAGTTCCAAGGCGAGCTACCAGCTTTTCGACCACCATTGCAAGCAAGTACCCAAAGATGCCATATAAGGACGAAGTGAGTTGTTCACGCGCCAAGAACGGCATAAATCCGAAGCTGCAATCTGTACCTTGCGTGGTGTCCGGGCGATGTGACCTGAAAGTCTCGTGCCCGGGGTTAGGGCACGACACCGGAAATGGCCGATCAAAACGGTCTGCTGCCTCCGACGGATTATCAGTCACTGTTGAACTTCAGTCTACAATGGTCGTAAATAATACAGAGTGGTCGACTGATCCCAATATCGGTGAGATATATTGCTGCACCTATATAATACGCACACGACTGAATATCGAAAAACATTTTATCGGGGTCCACGATTAGATAGTAAACTGAAATTCAATCTGAGTAACACGCCTATCGTGCGATGTTAGTATTATATATCAAAATGAGTATCCTGATTTAATCGGAAGGGGGATAACCAAATTTAGAACGTACTTTTGACCAAATAACGATGATCTTGGATCAGTTTACAACACCACAAGTGATAACCTTCTGTCGTAAATAAGTCAAAATCACCTATTATTCGGCGGGTGGGCTTGTTACGTTTGGGTCGCTCTTTAAAAGCCACTTCTCCGGTACTTTCGAAGTGCGATGAACTAAAAAAAATGTGTTTTATTTTTTTTTATTTCTGAATATGTCCGTTATTTAGTCAATATAATCATCACAGAAGTGTATTTAGTAGTGGCTAGTTGGTTATTTTATCCCCATTCCGATTGAATCAGGATAATCATTCTGAAATATAATCCTAACATTGGGTGACAAGTTTTACTCAGATTGAATATTAACTATAAGCTTTCTAATCGTGAACCCCGATTACGTATTGTTTTATATCTAATCCTTGGCGTATTGAATGGGCAGGTTTAGATTGCAAAATCACCAATTTAAAGAGCGATCTCAGATATGATCCTTTCTACTTGCTTTCAACTTAAAAGTGATGGATACTTGTGTGGGTTTTCCCGATGAATGTGCCATATAATTGATTGTTATTGATGTATTTTATTTTTATTTTGTCTGGTATAAGCTGAAAATAACTCATTTGGTGTCACATCGGACTGCTGATCTTTAATAACAATGGCTTGACATTATTTCACCCAAAGGTGATATTACATATATATACAGTACCCTCACCGGTATCACTGCGTTATGGGAGTATTCATGTCGAATCGCATCAAACCAGCCCAAATATATTGACAGGTGTCAATTGGGACACACTAAAGTGTAAGCCGAGGCCGGCTCCAAATAAAAGGTGTAAGCGGGGTGTTATGTCTCATTTCTCCATTGTTTCTCAATGGGTATATATATGAATGGGTATATATATGAATGGGTATATATATGAATGGGTATATATATATGAATGAAATTTTGAATTTAGATATGGAATACTTAAAAGTTTTGAATTAAAAATTTTTTTATTAATTCTTTTCTAAAATAATTCATGGCTGATCTGATGCATGTATCAATGGATCTTCTTTTCTGTTCTTGTATTAGTTGACAACGAAGTAAATGAAACACTCGACACAATGAACGAAATAGGTGAATCGACTGAAGAAATTCAGAACAACACAGCACAATACTTGGGTTTCAGCAGCGATGGAGTTGTTTATGAGGTCGTCGTGCTTGAGGCCAGTGGATATGTGGGATGTGCTCAGGGAAGTGTCAGTGCAGGGGGTTTATGTGGTACGTACTGTGATATAGTCTAATTCCTGGATCAGCCGCTATGACTGTTCCGTGCAACTACGCGACATAACCTTCCGCCGGCAGAGTCCAGTGAGTGTCGCCATACATATGTAGCTGTGGGCCGAATTCAGCCCACTACTATTTTCGGATATGATGGCATGCATCGATTTATGGCGTATAGTACTAACTGTACTGCTTCCTATAGTCGAGTAACATTTCCTTACATTATGTATACGTGATAGCAGTGTTCAGACCAGCATAGCCAGGAGAATGAACTCTGGCCAGATCGTTGCGCCTTAACGCAGAGAATGCTGAGCGCTGGGAACTATGCAGTCCAACTGTAATACTGCTACTCTATACACAAATTACACGATAGAGTTCTCTCCCTCGATACGCCCGTTCGATTACTGCACAGATCGATTCCGTTGCAATTTTGACTGTTTTGTTTTGTTTTCCTAACTTAATTAAAGTCATACTATACCGTTGTCAAATTCAGATCCAACTGGAGTTAGAAAAGATACGGATACGGAGGGCATTCGCGTTGGTAATGGTGTTAAAATAGTCACATCACATCCGATATACATTATATATATTAGTGTGAAGCTAAGACACAGTGCCACCTTTTAGAGAAACAGTGTAACTCCCGGCTAAGATGGCCACCGGAAGTGGAAAATACGACTATTTTTCACTAATATATTCTGGATCAGTTTCTGTTGTTTGGAACTGATTGAGATATAATAAACCGACTTTCATATGATAATTGGATAAATGAAATAGTCCGTTGTGTGGGTGCCAGTCCCTTCAGATCCCTCAAATTTCACCAAAAAAAAAATCACCATTGGGATTCTTTCACAAACTTGACATGAAAATGGTTTCGTCCATTTTTTCCAAGTAAAATTGAACTATCATTGGTATCAAATTAGTTTATTGTTTTGATATCTCATAAATGTGCCAAAGTGAGTGTTTTAGACAAATTTACTCAAGATGGCTTGCAAAATGGCAACCAGATTTTGGCAAAAAAGTGGATATTTCACATATATCCAGAACGTTAATTTATTCTATGATGTACCGAAAATGTAGCAAATTGTGACTCGATTGGTTATCAATGACAATATCTTATTTGTTTTTCTACGAGTGGGTAAATTATTCATGTATATTCAAAATTACACACGTAATAGAAGTCGATTCAAAATAAAAGTCAAAATACGTGAACTGAAAAGTGCATGTCAAATAGCAATCATCAAACTACGACAACAGAATATTAATATATATCAAATAACAACCAATATATTGTGTGCGAATTAATAACATACACATTGAAGTCAAAAGGAAATCGATGGAAAGAACGCGCGTATCATATCATTCAGACATTTTTTTCAGTTATCTGTCCAGTTGGCACGAAACAAGATGGGAACGTGTGCACGTCATGTGACTACGGAACATACCAAGACGAGGCTGGAAAACCTGAGTGCAAGGAGTGTCCTTCTGGGTTCACAACAACCTCAAACGGAGCCGTCAGTAGTGCTGAGTGTTCAGGTATGACGTCGCCGTTGATAAGCAATGCATGCTACTAAAAGTTAATTTGGTGGTGGTGGTGATGGTGGTGTTGGTGGTGGTTGTGGTGGTGGTGGGGAATATTTATTTTACTTTAGTTTAACATAAAGTTATTGCTCCCTTAGCGATATAATTGTGGGACAAATGTAGACCATTAGTTCGTCTCTCTACTCCGCAAAATCCAGACATTGACCATGTTGCTGCAATTACCAATATGCTTAGTGACATGCCTGAAAATAGTATCTGTCATTTGCCTAATGAGGTCCCCAGAAGGTTGATTTAGAGAGGCTATCCCTCACATCGGGCTAGCATCACTAATTACACACTCTGTGGACCTCATTCTTCTCATCACTTGTCTTCTGGGAAGTATCTATATAGTCTCAAATTAAAAAAATATTTAGTTAATGCTTCCCTTCTGTTCACTTTCTATATCCCCTATTTGCAGAAGATAAATTGCATAATCAAGGTGACTAATGTGTGAACATCACCAACCTCAACGAAAACTTCAATCTTATCCTAGGTCCCCCATATCAGTTGATTCCTAAGCAGAATGAGGTCCCAGAGGGTGAATTTGGTGATGCTAGCACATTATTTCCAGGCTTGCATGGTGAGTGACACGTCACTCCTAAACTATGAGACACTAAAGTAGGCATGTGTGCGTTATTCGATACAGTGGAACGGTATACCATCTTATAACTGATTCACGTATATGGGGTCGATCAAGTTCAAAATTAGTCAAAGTAGAAGCGTGGCATGTTTGAAAACGTAAGGCTCCCATGTACAAAATACTATAATTGGCATGCCGTTAACTCGTGTACTGTACTGTACGTTGGTTTGATAGCGAATGTAAGCGTTCGCGCAAGACGTTTCATGTGGCAAAACTAATATACCGGAAGTGTAAAAGTTTAGAAAATAAGAAGGCAGTAAGAGAAACTGGTGAACTATTTAGAAAAACAATGGATTCCAAAATAAAAGCGGAAAGAAATAAAATGGTCGACGAACTAAAGAATCTTAGCCGAACAACCAGTAGGGATTTTTGGAAAACTTTAGAGAAATTTTCAAATGCTAATAGGAACAAAGCCCTCGACTGTAAAGTGTCATTGGATGAACTCCATGCCCATTTTAAATCAGTCAATTCGGCTAATGGTCTCGGCGATAGCCTTGAAGCACAAATAACTAGTATATATGAAGAATCTTTCTATAGTCCCTTAAATGACACAATAACCGAAGAAGAGACTAAAGCTGCAATAGGAAATTTAAAGGCAAATAAGTCTCCAGGAATTGATCTTATTACTAACGAATATATTAAAGCATCGATTAATATTATGACACCTTTGTATTGTAAATTATTCAATTTTATTCTCAATACCGGATCATTCCCATAAGATTGGGCAATAGATATGATCAAACCAGTCTATACAAAATCTGGTGATCCTGGAAACCCTGACTCGTATAGAGGGATAACATTATTGAGCTGTCTTGCAAAATTATTCACTGCTACTCTGAACAAAAGATTAATGAATTTTGCCGAAACCGAACACCTGATAAGTGAATACCAAATCAGTTTTCGAAAAAAACACTCAACACTCGATAATGTCTTCATTTTACAAAATATAATTGAGACTTATTTATCCAGTGGCAAGAGGCTTTATTGCACGTTTGTGGATTTTAGAAAAGCATTTGATACTGTCTGGAGGGATGGACTCTTGATTAAATTATTAGAAAAAAATATTAATGGTCGAATATTTAATGTTATTAAAAGCATTTATAGTAAGATAAAAACTTGTGTCAAAAACAGTGAATGGTTGTCCGATTTTTTCGTGAGCAATATAGGGTTATTTCAAGGAGAATTAATGTCACCTCTCCTTTTTTCACTATATGTTAATGATATAAATGAATTTTTAAATGATTGTGTTATTGATGGATTGAATCAACTTGATGAACTATTTTTTTCAAAACTTGGAGTATATGTAAAAATGTTATGTATTTTGTATGCTGATGATACGATTCTAATGTCCGAGAGTGAACACGGCATGCAACGTGCACTCCAGGCTTTCGCCGATTATGCCGATGCTTGGAAACTTGAAGTAAACACTAAGAAAACTAAAGTAGTTATCTTCTGCAAAAAAATGCGGAAACAACTCCCAAAGTTCAAATATAAAGATTTGATATTAGATATAGCCAACGAATTCACATATTTGGGAGTGAAATTATTTTATAACGGAAGATTCTGCCGAGCAATAAAGGCGAACCGTAACCTAGCATTAAGAGCGATGTATGCCTTATATGAAGTATAACATGTTATGATAGAGTATACTGTCTGGCCATATGAATTACTATGCAAGTGAATATTTAGGTACATAACATGATATATTATGCGAGTCTATATCTACTGGTTAATTGAAGTACTATTCATTATTCTAGTATAACATGACATATTATAATCTATTAAGTGAGTTTATACTAACTGGTTATATCAGATACTGTCCAAGTGGAACATGATATATTGTAGTGTATTAAGTTGGTCTAGAATGTCTATATTGTAGTATATTTGGTCTGGATTGACTGGGTATATAAACTACTATTCAAGTACTATTACATGATGTATTATGGTATACTATATGAGTCTATACTGACTGGTTATATGAGGTACAGTTCAAGTATAACATATGTTATATTTGTATTATGTGAGTCTATACTGACTAGTTATATGAAGTAATGTTCAGGTATAACATGATATATTATAGTATGTTATGTGAGTCTATACTGACTGTTTATATGAAGTACTATTCCAATCATAACATGATATAATATATTATGTGAGTCTATGCAGACTGGTTATATGAAGTACTATTCAAATATAACATGTTATATTTCAATCTATTATGTGAGTATACTGTCAGGTCATATGAAATACTATTCAAGTGAATATTTAGGTATATAACATGATATATTATGCGAGTCTATACCTACTGGTGATATGAAGTACTATTCATTATTCAAGTATAACATGACATATTATAATCTATTATGTGGGTTTATACTGACTGGTTATATCAGATAATTTCCAAGTAGAACATGATATATTGTTGTATATTAGGTTGGTCTAGATTGTCTATATTGTGGTATATTTGGTCTGGAATGACTGGGTATATAAAGTACTATTCAAGTACCATTACATGATGTATTGTGGTCTATTGTGTGAGGCTATACTATTCTCACTGGCTATATGAAGTACAGTTCAAGTATAACATGATACATTATGATCTATTATGTGAGTCTATACTGACTAGTTTCATGAAGTGCTATTCAAGTATAACATGGAACATAATATAATGTAATGTATTATGTGAGCCTATACTGATTGCTAATATGAAGTACTATAAAATCCCCATATATATATATATGGAAAAAATCATTTGAGCATTTATATATCTTATGGTACATTGAATGCATTGTTGGTCTAGAATGTCTATATAGTAGTATATTTGGTCTGGATTGACTGGGTATATAAACTACTATTCAAGTACTATTATAATATGTTGTGTGAGTCTAAACTGACTGTTTATATGAAGTACTATTCCAATCATAACATGATATAATATATTATGTTAGTCTATGCAGACTGGTTATATGAAGTTCTATTCAAGTATAACATGTTATATTATAATCTATACTGACTGGTCATATGAAGTAATATTCAAATATAACATGTTATATTTCAATCTATTATGTGAGTATACTGTCAGGTCATATGAAATACTATTCAAGTGAATATTTAGGTATATAACATGATATATTATGCGAGTCTATACCTACTGGTGATATGAAGTACTATTCATTATTCAAGTATAACATGACATATTATAATCTAGTATGTGGGTTTATACTGACTGGTTATATCAGATAATTTCCAAGTAGACCATGATATATTGTTGTATATTAGGTTGGTCTAGATTGTCTATATTGTAGTATATTTGGTCTGGAATGACTGGGTATATAAAGTACTATTCAAGTACCATTACATGATGTGTTGTTATCTATTGTGTGAGGCTATACTATACTGACTGGCTATATGAAGTACAGTTCAAGTATAACATGATACATTATGATCTATTATGTGAGTCTATACTGACTAGTTTCATGAAGTACCATTCAAGTATAACATGAAACATAATATAATGTAATGTATTATGTGAGCCTATACTGATTGCTAATATGAAGTACTATAAAATCCCCATATATATATGGAAAAAAATCATTTGAGTATTTATATATCTTATGGTACATTGAATGCATTTTTTTTTCTCAGTTAGGAACAAATATATATAGTGTCCTGGTGTGTGCTCTTACTTGAATAATAATACAAAAACTAATGTTCACCACACAAACGTATGCACTCATAGCATAAATATGTACTATCAATCCTTTGCATGACCTTTAGAGGTGACATTTTGTATTTGTTTTTTGATCCAAAAAGACTCTGAATTGACTGAGGGCTATAAAATATTTTATTGTTGAATAATGGAGACAATCCGGTTAGTATGACTTCAGTCTAAAAAATAAAAAAAAAAATAAAAAAAAAATAAAAATATTTTAAATTCAGCTTACACAATCCTGGACAGTAAACATTACTATTTATAGAATGCTACAACATTTTTTGATTGAAACACAAAATAAAATAGATATGGAAACACAAGAACACAAGGCGAAGAAAAAACAAAAATAAAAACAAAAAATCACCCTCCACAACTTGGGACACGAAATGTTGCTATTTATAGATTATTACAACATTTTTGATTGAATACTGGAAAAACTAACAATAAATAAATAGACAAAGAATAAATAAATAAACAAAAAGTCCTCTTTCGATAAATATTATGTCAGCATAACAATATAAATAGTCTGCTTTTCATGGAAGTGTTGTAGGAAATAAATAAGTCATTTCTAAGGGTCCGCAAAGGGTCCGCAAATTACTGACCATGAACAGAGAATTATAAGAATTCACAAGATTGTATAGTGACACATACTTCACATTGGGCTATATGTAACTGTTATATGTAAATGTTATAGGATCCATATGATGTACTCATACAGCATAAAACTATACTACATGTATGCTATATATACTGTACTATGCTATACTATACTGTGCTATACTATAGCATATGCTGCTATACTATACTGTTCAATACTATACTATAGTATACTGTATTGTACTATGCACTATACTGTGCCATACTATATTATACTATACTGCGGTGTAATATACTATACTACACTATACCATACTTATACTATACTGTTCTGTACTGTACTGTACTGTGTTGTACTGTGGTTAACTATGTTGTACTATGCTATGTTATACTGTACTATACTATGGTACACTGAACTGTGCTATGTTGGGCTGTGCTATACTGTGCCGTGCAGTGATGTACTCTATACTATGGTATATTGTACTGTACTATACTATGGTATACTACACTATACTACACTGGGCTGTGCTATACTGTACTATGCGCTGTACTGTGCTGTACTTTATATTATATTATACAATACTATACTATACTATACTATGCTGTGCTTTATGTTATACTATACTATACTAGTAGGGTTGTCCACTTTATTTATAAAGATACACATACAGAAACCCCCATACTTAACTATGTTAATTCTCTATAATATAGGTATTAAACAGTGCCATTTTGTGAGTAAAAATATATTTGTAACTAGCCACTAAGTACAATTCAGTGTCTCTCATTCTGTGCATACCATGTGTAGCCAGTCACATGGTTTATATAATCCATGGTCCAGAATCTCTCATCTGGCTACTGTATGGCCAGAATGGAGATTCATGGTTTACATATATAACTTGTATAGCTTGGTACAATCCAATGCCTATCACACTGTGCAAACCATTATCACCACTATACTCTATTGTAAATAATGTTACCATTTTTGTACCTATAACTTTGTACCACCCTATGTTAGCTACACCAGTATAAAGTTGGGTTATTCCCCATTGTTTAGAATGTCCTGAAGTGTCCACACTTATATCAGTTAAATGTCACTATTGCTTGAGATGGAAATTAAATGTCATTCTAGGTGTACAAATGCATTTGTAACTAGCCACATAGTATGGTTCAGTGTTTCTCATTCTGCTTGCCATTTGTAACTAGTCACATGGTTTATAGATCCAGTCCAGAATCTCTCGTCTGGCTACTGTTTTGCCAAAATGGAAATTCATGGTGTGCATATGGCTTATACAGCTTGGTATAAGTTATATGTTCAGTGCCCCTCATGCTGTGAAAACCATTATCACTTCTACACTCTATTGCTAATAATGTTATTGTTTTTGAAACCATGGTACATATCACTGTTACCACCTTATGCTAGCTATACCAGTATAAAGTTGGGTTATCCCCCATTATTTATATAAAGTCCAGATATGTCCACACTTATATCAGTTATATGTCATTATTGCTTGAGATGGACATTAAGATATGTCATTCCATGTGTAACAATCCATTGGGATCATAGCCACGTAGTTTGTATATCTAGTTCAAAATATTTACTATGACTACTGTAGCCAGAGTGAGAATCATGGCATGATCTAGGTACATTCTCAATCCCAATACAGAATAGACAAATTACATATTAGAACACTGTTAATTCACGCAAAAATGCTACTTACCATCCAATATATAAATGTCTGTTGGATAAATCATGTTTGTCACATAATTATTCTTTTCTTCAGTCTGCTCATGCACACTGTTGTCAAAGAATATTATTATTATTTCTTTAAATTTTCTGGCATCCACCTATTCACTCCATCCTCAACATGTACACAAATCACCGAACTTAACCTAGTCAATTATATATTCCAATTAAGAATTAAGCTAAGCACATAAGATGATAAACTTCAAGTTTTCGAGACAGCCGTTCGGCGCAACAGGTCAAAAACATTCGCCGTGTGTCTTCTCTTCACTGGTCCTGTGTGCACGATAAAAACGTGCACCAGATGACGACACAATCATAATATTTTAGAAACGATGGGTACACGGACAGATACAGTAAGCGCCAGAACAGTCCGCACATCATGTCGTACTATTGAACATATTTTCAATATATCCTTCAACAGAGTTTAGACCAATTTCATGAATCAGTGATAACTGCATGGCAATATAAGCACTTAATTACATGAGTTAAAGTGAGACTCACTTTCTAAACGACTGGAATTGACATCGTTCACGTTGGAGGCTGGCTGTGTTCACCCCCTTTCCCCACTGTTTGTTCTCACCACTGTGAACATGACTCATTCTGTACAGGTTGTGAGTGGGGTGGATTGGGGTGCTAACGCGGAAACTCAATAATGGGTCTTGATCGCCATGTATACATAACGTATTTATATACCGGTATATGTTCATTTGTGTATGAATATACATCTATACATTTTAATGCATCTGCAATTTCTCTATATATATAAGCCTATGTCATCCTTGTTAATGATTATTTCATCTATATAATTTGTAATATATAATTTGTAATTGATAACAAATTGACTCCATGTATGCTATACTTATACTTTCATAAGCGTTTCGCGGATAAACTTCCTATTGATATAATCCCACCAAAATTTGAATTCATAATAGTAAAATGATATTCGTATTAATTTCCACGCATAAGTACCGATTTTCCGCACGACAAAATCATATGGCGACAACCAAGGGCGCATATTACAGCAATTTAGAAATTTTCAACTACGTCTGCAAATAGCATAACTTTGAGTGAGGTTGGGGTTACACATGATTTCGCGGCAAAATGGTCTCAAATAGAAGGAGATGAATTCGATCCCGACAGCATCCAACTTTGGAATCAAAATACAAGCCAATATTTCTCGCCTACACAGGGTAAAAAAGTGCTCTCAAATAATATAAAATTCTCTATCTTCGGCCTAAACTGCAGAAGCCTTAACGCAAATTATGGAGATCTAAAAAATTTACTTTGTGATTTGAAAACAGAAGAAAATTTGTTTGATGTTATCGCCCTAACAGAAATATTCAAAGTGCATAGTTCCTCAGATTTTTCACTTCCCGGATATCACCCCTTAGAATTCAAATCTCGACCAGACGGCGACGATGGCAGAGGCGGTGTTGGTATATATATAAAGGAGAATCTTCAATATAAACCCAGACCTGATTTAACAATATTTATACCACACGTAATAGAAACATTATTTATAGAAATACACCGAGGGGCGAACGATAATTATATAATAGGATGTATTTATAGACCAAACACAGCACCAAAGGCCGATTTGGACAAATTTATGTTAAAATTCGATAATATATTAGAACAAGTGAACAATACCAAGTCTTACATAATAGGAGACCTCAACATCGACCTCTTAAATTTCGAGACACATCAAAAAACTAACGATTTCATAAACAATGTACTCAGTAGAGGATTCGTGCCCATGATAACAAAACCGACAAGAATTACTGAACACTCTGCTACCCTAATTGATCACATTTATACCAACAAAGTACAAGGTGGCCACCAAACAGGGATAATTACCTGTGACATCTCCGATCATTTCGGCATATTCCTCTCCGAATCAAACAAACAAAAACCCATAAAACCCTCTCATAAAAAAGTCACGTATAGGAACTACAACCCAAATAATGTCAATATTTTCAAAAACTTGTTAAAATCATGTAAATTCGACTCAGTTCTCAATTGTAACTCCCCCGATAAGGCATATGAATTGTTTTTAGACATATATATGAACGCGCATGATCTAGCTTTTCCATTAATAACACGAAATGTACCCAAAAAATATATAAAGCGCGAACCATGGATGACATCTGGACTAATAAAATCCTCTATTACTAAGCAAGAATTATACTCTAATAAACTGAAGGCACCTTCAGAAAAAAATAAAATCGCCTATTTAAATTATCGTCAACTATATAACAAACTAATAAGGAAATGTAAAAATAATTATTATTGCGATAGTCTAGAAAAAAATAAGAATGATATAAAAAACACATGGAAAATTCTCAAAAACGCCATCAATAAAACTAAAAAATCATGTAACTACCCACAGACATTTAAAGATAACGATACCGAGATATCTGACCCGAACATAATAGCCGAAAAATTCAATGACTACTTTTCAAATATCGGTCGAAACACCAGCGACTCTATACACACTGGAAATGATGAAAAATTCACTGATTACCTTCGAAATAGGCGAACAAAGGAATTCGAAATTGAACCAACAACGATACAGGAAATAATATTGACATGTTATACTATGAAAGGGAAAATGAGCAAAGATCACAACGGAATATCGACCGCACTTATGAAAGAGAGTATCTTCATAATAGCCCCACCACTTAAGCATATATTTAATCTATCGTTTGAAGAGGGAATATTCCCAAGGAAAATGAAAATTTCCAAAGTAGTCCCCATTCCTAAAATAAATAATTCTAAGGAAATAACAAATTATCGCCCAATCAGTATCCTGCCATCGTTCTCTAAACTGCTTGAAAAAATTATGCAAAAACGACTAGTAGATTTTCTAAATAAACAAGAAATCTTGTATAAACACCAATATGGATTCAGACCAAATCACTCAACATTTCATCCGATAATGCACCTTCTAGATCATGTCGTTAAAAATAATGATACACCGTCACGGGATTCCACCTTAGCTGTATTTATTGATTTATCTAAAGCATTCGATACGATCGACCACAACATACTTATATCGAAACTTGACCACTATGGCATCAGGGGTGTAGCAATGTCATGGTTCCATAGTTATTTGAATGAGAGGAGGCAATACGTTGAATATAGTGGAAGTACCTCTAGCCTAATGAATACCTCCTGTGGGGTACCCCAAGGCTCAATTCTTGGGCCGATTATTTTTTTAATATACGTGAATGATATGGTAAATTCTACAACAATGGACATATTATCGTATGCCGATGACACCACACTGTTCGCAAGCGGTAAAGATGGCGAACTAGTACAAAGTTACGTCAACAATGAATTAGCCAATGTATCCGATTGGTGCTGCTGCAATAAACTTTCAATTAATATTAATAAAAGCAATTATATGCTTTTACACCCACAAAACAATGACAAAAAATGGAATACTTTGAAATTAAAGCTAAATAACATTGAATTGAACCGAATAAGAAATCTTGGGCGTGAATCCTCGACAAAATTCTTAGGTATCCACATTGATGAGAACTTGACATTCAAAAAGCACATATCCGTAATCTGCTCCAAAATATCACATGCAATCTACTGCATCAATAAGGTGAAAAACTTTTTCCCAAGTAAAGCATTGAAAACATTGTACTATGCTCTGATTCAAAGCCACTTAGTTTATGGTATCCAAATATGGGGTCATGTTCCGGAAGTCAAGAAAATATTCCTATTACAAAAACGAGCATTGCGTATAATATGCAATAAGAAGTACAGGAGTCACACAGATCCACTATTTAAAAGAGAGAATATCTTAAAAATATATGACTTACACACTCTCAATTCCTCAATTTTCATGCATGACTGGTGTTATAACCGTCTGCCTGCGTCTTTTGGAATGATGTACAACAAACGAGCAAAATCGACCCCAAGACACCCGAATCCCGTACTGTTGGAACTTCCTAGAACTGACTGGTCAGGAAACCTACCCCACCACGCCTTCCCCACAACATGGAACAATATGGAAAAAGTTTATACTTCTTGCCAAAGCAGGCACACATTGAAGAAGCGCTTACAGATAGCCATGCTGAGAAATTACCCAGAAAATGTACGCTGTAAAAACAAAGGATGTCCCGATTGTGCTCTATAATACAACGAACATTAATAGTCATACGCGATACATAATCCTAAATCTACTCGAATAATGTTCTTCACAACGTACCTGTAAGTGGACACACATCGCATTCTCGTTCCTAGCATGCCCATACACTACCATACATCATAGATGCTACCGTATATTATTATGATTACTCTAACGTGGCTATGACCCTATACCGCTAGACATACATAGAACATTACATATATGTAATATTGTTAATCTGAATTATCCCAGAACCTCACTCAACAAAGAGACTTCCCGGCGATCTTATAGATCCTCATTGTGTTTACCGAACAAAAAATGGTGGTATCTCTCGCCTGAATCCGCTGTAGCAACACAAAACTAACTGTTTTGTTCCTAATAAACCCATGGAACTGGAACTGGAACGGAAATAGTCATATGTTTAGAAAACCTGAACAGTTCAAAACATTCATATGGAGAGATAATACATTTTCGATCTTATAACTCGTCTGGATTGGCTCACAGCCACACCAATACTTGTGTTTGTTATGCCCTAAGTACTGGATTCTACAAAGTTTCATATATGATTATAGTCTGTACGTGTGCGTGGATATGGATACAAGCATCTATATATTCTATTATTTATACCTGTTTTAGGGGGCAGCAGGAAGACAGCCCGATAGGGCTAGGCTACCCCCGACAATATACTGCTTTACCTTATTATGTATTTCTGCCATTGTATAATTCATGTATATTGTAAATAAATTATCCTATCCTATCCTATGCACTTCTTAATAAAGTAAGATCGTTGAATCTACCCGTATAGACTTAATGTTAACACTGTTTGATTATAAGATAGCCCCGATTTTATTATACGGGAGTGAAGTGTGGTGTTTTGAACCGACTTAGGATATAGAATATGTCCATTTAAAATTCTGTAAAATCTTGTTAAACATGAAAGCAAGTACCCCGAACTACATGGTGTATGGAGAATTGGGAAGGCACCCTCTTGAAATTGAGATTAAAAGTCGAGCAATATCGTATTGGTCGAGGCTTGTCTCCGAGCACGGTTCAACCCTCGCCAAGAAATTATACAAATTAGCTCGCGCTGTATCTGACTCAGGCATTAAATGGGTGGAATATATCAAATCATGCCTTGAAGAATCCAGTCTAATCGATAAGTGGGAAGACAACTCGCCCTTGTCCAAGGGGAATATCAGAGAATTGAAACAACGATTAATAACACAATTTGATTCTGAATGGAGGCATGATATCAGTTCATCGTCCAAGGGAAATCTGTATAAAGAAATAAAGCCAGATTTGAAAATTAGCGGTTATCTACTGAAATTACCCCGACATCTAGTTGAATACTTAGTCTAAATAAGAACATAAAATAAGAACATGCAATATCACTCTGGAACTTACCCCAGAATATAATATACTTGGATTGATGAACAACACCTCTAGTCTAAATATACTTAATATATGTATACTCTTATACAAGAGATACATATACTCTTGTAAAATGAGAAATAATGAACCTTGCATTCAAGGATTAGTTCAGTCAATCAAATATTACAAAAACATTGAAACTTTCATTCCATCTAATTCCAATTCATTAAAAGTGATTAGATTCAGAGAACGGTGGGACGAATTGACAAATTTCTTTGAAACAACAACTTAATTATTTTCAATCATTTATCACAAATAACCCTCAAAACTTCACCTACATATCTCAACATCATTCCTGTTGACACCACATATTATAAGGAAACAAAATTGATGCCAATTGATGCCATTGATTGATAACTTAATATAATTAACAAGAACCTGATTAATACTCATTATATAAATTATACATGTTTTTATGTACACTGTATTTGATATGCTATATTTTGTGACCTAAATAAAAATTATTAAAATAAAAAAAAAACATCAAATCATCGTCTGGCAATTGAGAGTGGTCGTTGGAAAGACATCTCGCGGGAAAAGAGAACCTGCTCTGCGTGTGGAGAGGCTCTCGGGGATGAATACAACTTGATCATTGTTTGTAAAAAAATTGGAAGAGATCAGAAAGAAATTCATCCCTCAATATTACTGGGAATTTCCTAATCTTGACAAATTCCATGCTCTTTTATCCATTGACAATATTGCCATCCTGTGGAGGGTCAGTATATTTGTGAAAACAGCTCTGCGAGATATATGATATAAGCCACCCCCACTCGAAATTATAGAGAAGAATTATGACTATATCATTGTGCAAGGCACAATTTCACATATTACATATCAATGAACAGACAACAATGAAGTTTCATTTCATTATATTGTAATAGTGTAATTTAATATATCTATATTATCTATATTGTGCATTTAGGAATGTGTATTAATGCGTTTTACATGTCAAGGACTTGTAGATATACTATTGCAAAGTATTTATACATTTGACAACATGAAGGTCTTATATAAAAGGGAAATTGAACTATTAAAAGCAACTGCATGTCTAAAACAGATATATACAACAGCTTTCACTAATTAGGAATAACTATAAATAACTGCAGTTTAATTAAATTCCACATGGTTATAATAATCTTACGTAGTAAGTGTGTGGACTTGACATGTAAATATGTATATATGTTATCAGCATCATCATCATCATCATCATCATCATCATACTGTTTACTAATATTCTTGTTATGTGCGAATACGCAGCATGATACCTAATAAACAAAATTTGGTATTTGTCACTATCATTTTTATAATGCCATTTAATTGACAACAATTCAAGCACAACATTACCAACACTACCTACTGGCCATCACTCATATTTGTTGATTAATTTTCATATAGAAAAAACCTGTGTCAACTTTCATAACAATGGGACCCATAATTATATCAGTGTATATTTAGAGAACAAAACCCCGAAATGGTAGGGTAACTTACTTTTTTGAGTTGCTTCTATGTATATCCTGCAGATGTTGTGGTGTCGGAGTCAGGCTCTTCAGACTCATCAGACGATATTCGAGAGGCAGTCGAGGAGGTGTCTATTCTGGTTATTGTATTACCTGTCGTGCTGATTGGGACGTGCCTCATGATCGGAATAGCAGCTGCAATTATATACAAAAAGTGTTCAAGGTTGGAAAATTAACCCTTTAATTACTAACTGGATTATCCCATCAGTTATTAAAGATGCATAATCCTATTAAGCGCCCCTCGGTTACCATGTATTTGGATTCAGGGGTAAAACATATCTAATTGAGTCGAGAAACCCACCTATCAAAACTCAGAGTCTATCGATTTTTAAAATTTATTATCGTTCACCATCGAGAATTAATAGTGGTCCAGTAAAAAGTCGACGAGCCGACTGTCTCGGGCCAAATTGCGGATGAAGATGGATAACTCTAAAATCAAGAGGATTCTGTTAACTGAAGCGGCATTTCTAAAAATGTTGATGTTGTTGATGGAATCTGAATATATGGGGACCCTCGAATCGGATTGAGTACATTTAAAAGTATACACCGGAATGATGAATTTTTAATCGGGAGGTCTTCAGGAAACTAAGCAGATAAACAGATAATACAAGTGCAGAAGGAGTCCTATGAAATTGTATGAAATGTTCAGCTAATAAACGGCCACGAATTCATCTATTGTATAGTTGAATGTGGATATTGTTCTTATTCCACAAATTTGTTATTGGCGGCATAAGCCGGGTTCGCGCTGCCACTTGCCAAATTTTCCAATGGCAAAGATAATTCACATTTGGTAAAAAATATTTTCATTTGGCAAAAGTTTTTGCAAGTCACTTTTTAATTTGTCAAGCAATTTGAAAAATATTTGTTAATCATTATCATTCATTTCAGGAAACTCATAAAACATTATATTAGTGGTTTTTTATAAGGTTTAGGAAAAGTTAAGACCTCTGTTAAGATGCAGTTAATCTCATAGCATTAGTACTGATTGTTGGAGGGATTACTAATCCTCATGTGATGTCCCCTTCTGGTGAAGCAACCCTTCTGCCATTGTGTTGTTCTGTGATTGGCTTATTGGTGTACGATAAACCACAATAGAGATGCGAGTATAACTAATTATTAACTAACTGCTTTTCTATCTATATCAAAAGTCGTTCAACCTGCGAGTGTCGAAACATAATAATTAATGTTGCAGAAAATGATACTATCAGGTATATCATTTTGGCAAATGCTAATATAAAATTTGGCAAAAAATATTTCATTTGGCTAATTATTTGGCAAAAGTAAATTTCGGTCCAGCGCTTCTTTGAGTTCCAGATCCTTTCGACCATATAGAAAAGACAGTGACGTCATAACTTCCTGATGTAATACAATCATATAGTGTGATTACCAACATACAATATGGTATAAATAAGTTCTTCTGTACATCTTGAGTCACGCTTTATGGTACGATCATACACTCGCAAATTTGCCAAGCATTCGATATAGAAAGCTACATGTACATGTTACCAGAAGCCGAATGCTAAATTATTATTATATGCATTGCATCTGCGCCATAGCTAAATACATTAGATGTAAAAACTATGTAGCTTCACTATAGTAGCGATGCTATCTAAATTTGTACCTGTAAATATCCTGCAATTATCTCGTAACAATCAATCATAGGTAGTAGCACCGTCACAAGTGGAACTACCGATATATAGTGTACATCCCATGCCGTTATATAGTGTACATCTCATGCCGATATATAGTGTACATCCCATGCCGTTATATAGTGTACATCTCATGCCGATATATAGTGTACATCTCATGCCGTTATATAGTGTACATCCCATGCCGTTATATAGTGTACATCTCATGCCGTTATATAGTGTACATCTCATGCCGTTATATAGTGTACATCTCATGCCGATATATAGTGTACATCTCATGCCGATATATAGTGTACATCTCATGCCGTTATATAGTGTACATCCCATGCCGTTATATAGTGTACATCTCATGCCGATATATAGTGTACATCTCATGCCGTTATATAGTGTACATCCCATGCCGTTATATAGTGTACATCTCATGCCGATATATAGTGTACATCTCATGCCGATATATAGTGTACATCTCATGCCGATATATAGTGTACATCTCATGCCGTTATATAGTGTACATCTCATGCCGTTATATAGTGTACATCTCATGCCGTTATATAGTGTACATCTCATGCCGTTATATAGTGTACATCTCATGCCGTTATATAGTGTACATCCCATGCCGTTATATAGTGTACATCTCATGCCAATATATAGTGTACATCTCATGCCGTTATATAGTGTACATCCCATGCCGTTATATAGTGTACATCTCATGCCGTTATATAGTGTACATCTCATGCCGTTATATAGTGTACATCCCATGCCGTTATATAGTGTACATCTCATGCCGTTATATAGTGTACATCTCATGCCGTTATATAGTGTACATCTCATGCCGATATATAGTGTACATCTCATGCCGATATATAGTGTACATCTCATGCCGTTATATAGTGTACATCTCATGCCGTTATATAGTGTACATCTCATGCCGTTATATAGTGTACATCTCATGCCGATATATAGTGTACATCTCATGCCGTTATATAGTGTACATCCCATGGCGTTATATAGTGTACATCTCATGCCGTTATATAGTGTACATCCCATGCCGTTATATAGTGTACATCTCATGCCGTTATATAGTGTACATCTCATGCCGTTATATAGTGTACATCTCATGCCGATATATAGTGTACATCTCATGCCGTTATATAGTGTACATCCCATGCCGTTATATAGTGTACATCTCATGCCGTTATATAGTGTACATCTCATGCCGTTATATAGTGTACATCTCATGCCGTTATATAGTGTACATCTCATGCCGTTATATAGTGTACATCTCATGCCGTTATATAGTGTACATCTCATGCCGTTATATAGTGTACATCTCATGCCGTTATATAGTGTACATCTCATGCCGTTATATAGTGTACATCTCATGCCGTTATATAGTGTACATCTCATGCCGTTATATAGTGTACATCTCATGCCGTTATATAGTGTACATCTCATGCCGTTATATAGTGTACATCTCATGCCGTTATATAGTGTACATCTCATGCCGTTATATAGTGTACATCCCATGGCGTTATATAGTGTACATCTCATGCCGATATATAGTGTACATCTCATGCCGTTATATAGTGTACATCCCATGCCGTTATATAGTGTACATCTCATGCCGTTATATAGTGTACATCTCATGCCGTTATATAGTGTACATCTCATGCCGTTATATAGTGTACATCCCATGCCGTTATATAGTGTACATCTCATGCCGATATATAGTGTACATCTCATGCCGTTATATAGTGTACATCCCATGCCGTTATATAGTGTACATCTCATGCCGATATATAGTGTACATCTCATGCCGATATATAGTGTACATCTCATGCCGATATATAGTGTACATCTCATGCCGTTATATAGTGTACATCCCATGCCGTTATATAGTGTACATCTCATGCCGTTATATAGTGTACATCTCATGCCGTTATATAGTGTACATCCCATGCCGTTATATAGTGTACATCCCATGCCGTTATATAGTGTACATCTCATGCCGTTAAATAGTGTACATCTCATGCCGTTATATAGTGTACATCCCATGCCGTTATATAGTGTACATCTCATGCCGTTATATAGTGTACATCCCATGCCGTTATATAGTGTACATCTCATGCCGTTATATAGTGTACACCCCATGCCGTTATATAGTGTACATCTCATGCCGTTATATAGTGTACATCTCATGCCGATATATAGTGTACATCTCATGCCGTTATATAGTGTACATCCCATGCCGTTATATAGTGTACATCTCATGCCGTTATATAGTGTACATCCCATGCCGTTATATAGTGTACATCTCATGCCGTTATATAGTGTACATCTCATGCCGATATATAGTGTACATCTCATGCCGTTATATAGTGTACATCTCATGCCGTTATATAGTGTACATCTCATGCCGTTATATAGTGTACATCTCATGCCGTTATATAGTGTACATCTCATGCCGTTATATAGTGTACATCTCATGCCGTTATATAGTGTACATCTCATGCCGTTATATAGTGTACATCTCATGCCGTTATATAGTGTACATCTCATGCCGTTATATAGTGTACATCTCATGCCGTTATATAGTGTACATCTCATGCCGTTATATAGTGTACATCTCATGCCGTTATATAGTGTACATCCCATGCCGTTATATAGTGTACATCTCATGCCGTTATATAGTGTACATCTCATGCCGTTATATAGTGTACATCTCATGCCGTTATATAGTGTACATCCCATGCCGTTATATAGTGTACATCTCATGCCGTTATATAGTGTACATCTCATGCAGTTATATAGTGTACATCTCATGCCGTTATATAGTGTACATTTCATGCCGTTATATAGTGTACATCCCATGCCGTTATATAGTGTACATCTCATGCCGTTATATAGTGTACATCTCATGCCGTTATATAGTGTACATCTCATGCCGTTATATAGTGTACATCTCATGCCGTTATATAGTGTACATCTCATGCCGTTATATAGTGTACATCTCATGCCGTTATATAGTGTACATCCCATGGCGTTATATAGTGTACATCTCATGCCGTTATATAGTGTACATCTCATGCCGTTATATAGTGTACATCTCATGCCGTTATATAGTGTACATCTCATGCCGTTATATAGTGTACATCTCATGCCGTTATATAGTGTACATCTCATGCCGTTATATAGTGTACATCTCATGCCGTTATATAGTGTACATCTCATGCCGTTATATAGTGTACATCTCATGCCGTTATATAGTGTACATCCCATGCCGTTATATAGTGTACATCTCATGTCGTTATATAGTGTACATCCCATGCCGTTATATAGTGTACATCTCATGCCGTTATATAGTGTACATCTCATGCCGTTATATAGTGTACATCCCATGCCGTTATATAGTGTACATCTCATGCCGTTATATAGTGTACATCCCATGCCGTTATATAGTGTACATCTCATGCCGATATATAGTGTACATCTCATGCCGTTATATAGTGTACATCTCATGCCGTTATATAGTGTACATCCCATGCCGTTATATAGTGTACATCTCATGCCGTTATATAGTGTACATCTCATGCCGTTATATAGTGTACATCTCATGCCGTTATATAGTGTACATCTCATGCCGTTATATAGTGTACATCTCATGCCGTTATATAGTGTACATCTCATGCCGTTATATAGTGTACATCTCATGCCGTTATATAGTGTACATCCCATGCCGTTATATAGTGTACATCTCATGCCGTTATATAGTGTACATCTCATGCCGTTATATAGTGTACATCTCATGCCGTTATATAGTGTACATCTCATGCCGTTATATAGTGTACATCCCATGCCGTTATATAGTGTACATCTCATGCCGTTATATAGTGTACATCCCATGCCGATATATAGTGTACATCTCATGCCGTTATATAGTGTACATCTCATGCCGTTATATAGTGTACATTCCATGCCGTTATATAGTGTACATCTCATGCCGTTATATAGTGTACATCTCATGCCGTTATATAGTGTACATCCCATGCCGTTATATAGTGTACATCTCATGCCGTTATATAGTGTACATCTCATGCCGTTATATAGTGTACATCTCATGCCGTTATATAGTGTACATCCCATGCCGTTATATAGTGTACATCCCATGCCGTTATATAGTGTACATCTCATGCCGATATATAGTGTACATCTCATGCCGTTATATAGTGTACATCTCATGCCGTTATATAGTGTACATCTCATGCCGTTATATAGTGTACATCTCATGCCGTTATATAGTGTACATCTCATGCCGATATATAGTGTACATCTCATGCCGTTATATAGTGTACATCTCATGCCGTTATATAGTGTACATCCCATGCCGTTATATAGTGTACATCCCATGCCGTTATATAGTGTACATCTCATGCCGTTATATAGTGTACATCTCATGCCGTTATATAGTGTACATCTCATGCCGTTATATAGTGTACATCTCATGCCGTTATATAGTGTACATCCCATGCCGTTATATAGTGTACATCTCATGCCGTTATATAGTGTACATCTCATGCCGTTATATAGTGTACATCTCATGCCGTTATATAGTGTACATCCCATGCCGTTATATAGTGTACATCTCATGCCGTTATATAGTGTACATCTCATGCCGTTATATAGTGTACATCTCATGCCGTTATATAGTGTACATCTCATGCCGTTATATAGTGTACATCCCATGCCGTTATATAGTGTACATCTCATGCCGTTATATAGTGTACATCTCATGCCGTTATATAGTGTACATCTCATGCCGTTATATAGTGTACATCTCATGCCGTTATATTGTGTACATCTCATGCCGTTATATAGTGTACATCTCATGCCGTTATATAGTGTACATCCCATGGCGTTATATAGTGTACATCTCATGCCGTTATATAGTGTACATCTCATGCCGTTATATAGTGTACATCTCATGCCGTTATATAGTGTACATCTCATGCCGTTATATAGTGTACATCTCATGCCGTTATATAGTGTACATCTCATGCCGTTATATAGTGTACATCTCATGCCGTTATATAGTGTACATCTCATGCCGTTATATAGTGTACATCTCATGCCGTTATATAGTGTACATCCCATGCCGTTATATAGTGTACATCTCATGCCGTTATATAGTGTACATCCCATGCCGTTATATAGTGTACATCTCATGCCGTTATATAGTGTACATCTCATGCCGTTATATAGTGTACATCTCATGCCGTTATATAGTGTACATCTCATGCCGTTATATAGTGTACATCCCATGCCGTTATATAGTGTACATCTCATGCCGTTATATAGTGTACATCTCATGCCGTTATATAGTGTACATCTCATGCCGTTATATAGTGTACATCTCATGCCGTTATATAGTGTACATCTCATGCCGTTATATAGTGTACATCTCATGCCGTTATATAGTGTAAATCCCATGCCGTTATATAGTGTACATCTCATGCCGTTATATAGTGTACATCTCATGCCGTTATATAGTGTACATCTCATGCCGTTATATAGTGTACATCTCATGCCGTTATATAGTGTACATCTCATGCCGTTATATAGTGTACATCTCATGCCGATATATAGTGTACATCTCATGCCGTTATATAGTGTACATCTCATGCCGTTATATAGTGTACATCCCATGCCGTTATATAGTGTACATCCCGTGCCGTTATATAGTGTACATCTCATGCCGTTATATAGTGTACATCTCATGCCGTTATATAGTGTACATCTCATGCCGTTATATAGTGTACATCTCATGCCGTTATATAGTGTACATCCCATGCCGTTATATAGTGTACATCTCATGCCGTTATATAGTGTACATCTCATGCCGTTATATAGTGTACATCTCATGCCGTTATATAGTGTACATCTCATGCCGTTATATAGTGTACATCTCATGCCGATATATAGTGTACATCTCATGCCGTTATATAGTGTACATCTCATGCCGTTATATAGTGTACATCTCATGCCGTTATATAGTGTACATCTCATGCCGTTATATAGTGTACATCTCATGCCGTTATATAGTGTACATCTCATGCCGTTATATAGTGTACATCTCATGCCGTTATATAGTGTACATCTCATGCCGTTATATAGTGTACATCCCATGCCGTTATATAGTGTACATCTCATGCCGTTATATAGTGTACATCCCATGCCGTTATATAGTGTACATCTCATGCCGTTATATAGTGTACATCTCATGCCGTTATATAGTGTACATCCCATGCCGTTATATAGTGTACATCCCATGCCGTTATATAGTGTACATCCCATGCCGTTATATAGTGTACATCTCATGCCGTTATATAGTGTACATCTCATGCCGTTATATAGTGTACATCTCATGCCGTTATATAGTGTACATCTCATGCCGTTATATAGTGTACATCTCATGCCGTTATATAGTGTACATCTCATGCCGTTATATAGTGTACATCTCATGCCGATATATAGCTTTTGGTAAATATGCATTCTATATTCATGTTGTCGTTCATATTCTGTCACCTTAGGGGGTTCTGCGACAAAATGCCAGAAACGAGTGCCAGTGTATGTACCCTTACAGGAATCAGGGAACTAAATGTGTTCCAGAGTCGGGGCATGCTAAAGGTGAAGGTAACTGAAGAATGACCTTCACCTGATACATGCGACACGTTATTAAAGGATGACATCGCGTTTATTTGATTTGTACATCATATCTAAACAAGAAAAGAATATGCATGCATCAGATCCCCCATGAACTATTTTACAAGATTTAATCACGTATAAATGGAAAGTATTATATATTTAATATATATATTTATAACACAATTAGCCTCTAAATTCGCTCTCACGATTCAGCAAGACACACGTTTATTACCGACACGCGCAGTGACGCAAGAGCTTAGAGCAATTATATCATTGCCAACACCAGGGCCCTGTTGCATGAAAGCAACTTATGACATAGTTGGGACTTAAGATGGTCATAAGTTCAAACTTCAGTCATAAGTGCGTTTCACGAATAATGTCTTAACTTAAGATGGTCTTAACTTTGGTCTTAACTTTAAGACTGCTGTGAGATGTCATAAGATAATCTTTAAGTTAAGACCCACGTGATAAGTGGCATATCGATCACAAGTATATGGCGACCTATATTATATTGCAATTACGGAGATATCTGTACATTGTCTGGGTGGGCAATTCGTCGTCTGGTATACAGGGTCGTGGCTACAGATTGAGAGGGGGTGTTCGCCTCGTAATGTCCAACTACACGCCCTTAAACAACACCAAATTCTCTTTGGGTTTAAATATTCCAACTGGTACCTCAAACTTTCCAAAACCAAAGTTTGGAGAGGGCACACCCCCCCACCGTATAACCATAGGGATAGTTTGGTAAAAACAATTCAGAGCACAGGCTTATCATCAGGGACGTTGCGAATGGGGTTTGTGTGTTGTCTACCCCCCCCCCCCCCCCCCCCCGCCCACACACACTTTGGTCAAAATGTTTAGCAATTGGAAATTTCATGCCTGACAACAACATTAATCGTACACTATATATAGGTTTCAATTGTTTGAATTTCTAACTAGTAAAGGAATGTGTTCTTTTAGACAAACAGCAGCAACCGAAAATCACCAACTTTAGGGCCGTCAGGTTAGAAATTTCGAACTGTTGCAATATTTGAGATATCAATTGGAAAGTTTAAATCCAACGGGTGGGGTGGACATGGCATTTCGCGAACATGGAAGTTTGGCTCGGTTCAATTAAGGGGCGGGTGCAGTTGGAAATTGCACGATATACCCCCCCCCCACAGAGACAAACTAGCCACCCCCGAGCCTCGTCGAATGTAGGATATAGTAAATTATCAGCTGTATATGTGACATATAGATAATATATATTATAGATTTGTATTACCCACGAATTAAACTTTTGATAAGAATAAAGAATTATGGCCTAGCTCAAAGCTCACAATTTCCTCTATGTTATTCCATGTGTGTGGGGAGATGTGGTAAAATGAGATCAATTAATGTATTGATTCTTTCCTCTTTCCAAATTTCCGTCGGTTGTTTACAAAGCAGATATGTCATATAGGAAAGATAACACAAACGATCTTTATCAAAATATGTTTTAGAAATAGTGACAATTTTCTATAGAGAATATTATTTTTATTGAGTTTATGCCCACGCCAATTTGTTATGTTTTTTTTGCAGGGATGGGATGACCGTTGTACAGCATACTGTATATATGATATACACACCCATAACGGTGACACCCCTTGATACGAGTGTGCTAATGAAAACGTAGTTATATATATATCCATGGTATGACAACCGCATAAAACATCTGCATAAAATTAATAAAAAAGTTACTCTAACAAATATTTTTCATTTCCCTTTGAATCGAAAAATGACCTATGTGTGTCCTGATGACATCGCCAATTTATTTTGATTATTGCTACACGTAGAGAGCGGTGGTCGATAATATACGAGTTATGTCGGCTCACATAAAAAAAATCGCCGCCTGATCATTGCTCTCAGTGGATTAACTTGGCGTGAATGCATGGTCGCAGTCATGCATCGATCCATATAATTATATTGTCTTATTTCTGACACCGCCACTCGTCAGTAAACGCAAAGCTCGTCATTTTAAGAGCCTGCGATGTACTCATGTTCGAATTCACATCGTGGAACTCATACAAGTCTAAGATCCATATGCGAATATAAGGCCACTGACTATAGACACTAAGATACATGCGCTGATTCGCCCACCCTACCCCATCCGCTATCCAGCACCCCTGTCACACAATAATGTCAACTCGGACTCGGCTCTTTCTCGATAACCTCTCATTGCCGTACATAAAGATTGCACAAGCCCACATTTTTTTGTTCCGTACTGTAGAAAATTGTCGATAACCAGTCTAAATGAGCGGGAACTTAACTTACTACTTAAGTAGGACTTAATCTTGTTTTGTGAAACGCGTTCTTGAAATGGAAAAGTTACATCATAAGATCCACCTTAGATCTTAGATTAAGTCCATCTTAAGATAATCTTATGACCTTGCTTCATGAAACAGGCCCCTGCACTTTAGTATTATGCTGAAAGTCCAGTGTATTTGTGGCTTTCCCTCAAACTATTTGCAACAAACGTTTCTCATTGGGAATAAGTACATTAGCCAATTAAAAGCAATATGCTAAGATAAAAAATAAAAAATAAAAGAATCAAGAAAGGCGAAATTGTTGAATTTGTGAATTTTGTGAAATAAATTTTCAAAATTTGGTAAAATACTCAATTTATGACTTTTCAACAATGTTTATGAAAATAATATTTCACAAGGCCTTCCATTTTGTAAAGTTCGTAGACAATCCTGAATACAGAACAGAACACTTTTCCCAGATATGTTCAGTATTTTTCGGGTTATTTGCCTAAACAATTGGGAGTTTATATAATTTCACAGCCGCAATTTCTCAATATTAGCTCAAATTCATTTTGTGTGGTCTTGTATTTTGGAAACTAACGAAAAATGAAGGGATCTCTTGTTGTTTTATTAATGTCTTCTCTAGATTGTGCACAAACAAAATTCATTTCCTTATGCATCTATGATTGAGAAGACAAACATAAAAATATATATTCTTCCATGTCTTCCATTACATGGGCAGACAAATTTGCCTGTGATCGAGAACCGGCGTGATGAAATAGGATATTTGAGGTCATACAACTCAATAAATATTAATCCATATTCCCTTCATTTCTCAAAACAACTTAAGTATACATGGTTAAAGACACTGTGGCGGGATTTCCAAAAACATTATGTAGAAAATCAACTTATGGCGCAAAGTTTTAACTTTGTTTTCTAAAAATGCGATTTCGGGGCGCTTTTTTTCCATTTAAAAAGGTTTTTGTGCATAAATAGTAAAATCAATATATTTTACCCTAAAACTCTTAGTGTTGAAATAATAATAGCTTTACATTGGATATGTCAATGAATGTCACTGGGTTTCAATCGAATTTCTGGAAATTGACTCCAAATTTGAATATCTGAAAAAATGGGGTAGGGGAAACCATACTGACAAAATCTCAGAAAACATGGAACTTATTACATAAAACATTACTACAAACATTCTTTCATACAGAGTTTACTGCTTCCTGATCTGGTGTTCATATTCAGAGCTACAATTCTTTGTGTTGCCACTCGTTGGCGAATTATTATTTCGGGATTGTACTATATGACATGCCCATTAAGTTCTAAATATACCTCCACTAAAGTACTGATGAAACAACTACACAAACTGGAATAAAACAACTTTTGTCTGCAATGACTAGCATATGGAATGACAAGAATATAGCCATTTGTGATTACACCTACCCCATTATCAACGTCAGTTTCTTGAAAAATAATGTGAAATTCAGTAACTGTTGATTGGCTTAAAGGTACGGGAGGCCTTGGCGGTGGGTATGCTGTGAAAATATTTCCACCGGTCAAAAACCGCCACAAACAGAAAGAATATTAAAATTTAGACAGACTTTGTCCGTATACAAATAAGAAATATCGCATAAACAGTATGGTGTTGTCATATGTTTGACCAAAATACTCAATTTATGACTTTTCAACAATGTTTATAAAAATAATATTTTACAAGGCCTTCCATTTTGTAAATTGCGTAGACAATCCTGAATACAGAACAGAAAACTTTTCCCAGATATGTTCAGTATTTTTCGGGTTATTTGTCTCAAATATTGGGAGTTTATCTAATTTCACAGCCGCAATTTCTCAGTAACACTGTGCTGCCTTCTGTAACACAACCAGACTCTTGCTTAGGTAAAATATAGTAGCTCTTTATGATAGCATGCTGTTTACGCGATGGTCATGGTATATATGAACGAAACTGTAGGCGTTTTAATGTTTTTTTGTTTACGGTGATTGGAACAAATATGAATATTTTCGACAACTAAGGCCTCCCGTGGTATTTTAGGAGGAACGTTCAAATGATTATACACATTAAACACTAATTGTGTTCATTGTTTTTTTTTACTATTTGTGCACAGAAATATATTTTTAAATGGGCAAAAACATCCAAAAACAGTCCAATATGGCATTTCTTGGAAAATATTCAATACTAAGGATGCATAAGGCCACAAGCACTTTGCTGCATGACCACTAACTCATCATAATTAGACGCCACACGGTCGGTTCGGGTTGTTCGCTTCATTGGAGGCGAACATATAATCGGCGGTGATGACATATCGAGGGTTAATTGCCAGGATATGTAGGGCAATATTACTTTTTACTTCGCGAATCTATAGTCGACGTTAGTTCCGCTATACGATTGTGACAATATCGAAATTGTGGAAATTAAGGGGTTAATACTTACGCGCGGTCGTGCTTGGTGGGTTTTCGTGTGCTTCATCGCGACAAACATTGTGATGTCGCCATTTCGAGTTCTAAATGCCTGGCATGGCTTTGGTGGGCAATTCCCACTTGTTTCTATGCGAATATAGTCGATGGTAGTTTCGCTACATATATCCGTGGAGTTATTCGCGGTACGATGGCGACATTGGGGGGGGGTCTGGACAGTCTGCCATGTAATGTCAATCTTGTATGCAGATACCATATTGAAATTCTGGAAAGTAGGGGTTAATATCGCCACACTTCTGGTTGGCCGCGGTCCAAAAAAAATGCGTATAGAGGTTTCATGGAATCCCGCACTGTTCTGGTCTCTAAAATCCCGCATAAAAACAATGCGTGGGTCCGGGCTGATTCGGATCATAGCAGCTTGGCGTGGTTTTTATTCACGACACACTGTCAATATATTTGGGCTGGTATTCTGCGATTCATGGCTGGATTAATACGATTCCATATCATAACAAAGAACAGTAATATTACTTTCGGGCTAACATTTACTCCATGATGTCCATTTATTGGCAGAGTCGAAATCTATTGGCACAGGGTAAACGCAAAATCACGTATTAAATATCCCACCTATCGGGGGAAATAAATTTAAACTGGTGAATTAATGGGGGCATGGATGTTTGTGAGCGGGAAATTTATTTAACTAGCTGATGTAGTTCTGGGTTTTTCCAGATCAATTTTGGCTGTGGGATAGCACTATCGTACACTTGGGGATTTATTTTAAAAAGTAAACACATGAATTATGATTTTTCTTGCATTTTCGCGATAAACGGGTGTCAATCTAGCTGGGTAAACATGATAAAACATCACTGGTATGGTCTGCAGGCTTCAATTCAGTGATTTGGTCGAAACTTTAACACTGTCCCCTATGGGAAACCATTAGTTCAGTAATTTCTACAGCTCACGGAGGAAGTAAAATGCATTCTCATAGCGTTCATCACTTATTGGATTATTCCTCTTTGATATAAGTTTCGTTACAATTAAATAAGCCGAAAGTGAAAACAAGAATCGCGTGATTGGTGCTGGGTTGAATTGCGGTAGCTATATGCCCAACAAAAGTGGGCCTGCATTTGAATTAATTGTAACTGGCAATCATACACAATACTATTGAGGAAGTCTGACATACCAAATATCCCCCCGCGAACCAACCTCGACGAAGTTACAGTGGGGTGCCAGGATTTTAAGACAGTCAGTTATGACTATACATATCACCCCAAACAATATACATAATTATGTATTTGTATTTTTGTTTGTATATACAGCTGGTATATATACAAAATGTACTTTCCATGTGTATATTGCAAATCGCGGATCAATACATGTTTAATTGAGCAAGTCTCAAATACCAAATATCAACAAAATCGCCACCTGAAGACACAGCGCAGCCCGCCCGCGAATTAACTTCGCCAAATTACAGGTCGAGTTTTTTTTTCTCCTAAAAAACTCTACCATGATACGCTTCAATGTGAAACTGAACTTGATTAATTCGTCACTTTTATACTTCAGGGGCAAGAAGGAATCTTCTGATCGGTTACTGCATACGTCTCGAAGCCATTCGGTGTTGAGCGCTGGGTCAAGTAGGGTGGGAGTTATTAATCCAAGGCAGAGCGTCTCGGGAATTTCTCTGTTCGAGTGAGTTTAAACATAGTTATTTGCTCATACATACACAATATATGTTAAAGCAAAGGGGATTGGAGGACAAGTGCTAAACACTTGGAGTTCCCCTCCTCTCCCCAATACAAAACACTAGAACAATAATACACATTGATGACAAGCAAACACATATTGAGTAAATATAATACACATAAGCATGATTATACAATATATATAAAAAAAAGAACAGAAAGATGAGTGCGATGAATTCGGGATGTATAGGTGAATTGGTACATATATCGGAATTCGGTAGTAACGTGGCGTTATTGTTGTGGTATGACAGTCACTGATCCCAAGTAAGAAGGCACCATCATTTCAGTAACGAGCAGACTAAAATATTGAAACAATCGAATTGCAATCATTGACTTGCAAACTGGATATAACAGTTAATTTAACAACGAAAGTAATAAATGAGGGGTGTTGGTAAAGTTGTATCTGGAGAAGCTATAATGTCACAACATATACATACATATATACATACACATATATACACATACACGTATACATGTACATATATACAGACATACATACACACATGTGTGTGTATATATATGTACATGTATTCGAGTGAGTTATATTCACAGAAGCCTTTATGTTCATCACATCTCCAAATTGTGTACCACCTATTAACCTATTTTTTCCGCCTATTAATGCCAGTCACGACCAAAACACATGTTTCATTTGAACTTGTTGTATATTTACGAGCATGAGATTCGCAACTACATGTTTATTTGAATCCTATGAACCGTGTGTATATTTAAACTTTCAAATCCTATACATATGAAATTACATTTGCGTTTACAGCTGTGAAATATTTTTTTTACGAATATTTCAAACTTACAAAGCTTAAAGTTCCTTCAATGTATTGTACAATTAACCCTTTCAGTGCCAAGTCCGATTTTTGTATCAACCCATATTTCCTTGATCATTTTTCAAATTTATTAATTATAATAATGTGATACATTGATGGAAAGAGCTCTTATCAGGGAAATATGGGTTGACACAAAAATCGGACTTGGTACTGAAAGGGTTAAATAATATGAATGTCCGCTCACGTAATGTATGAAGAATGAACACACCATATACTCAGCCAGAGCATCTACCCATTCTGATATCTCATATATACAATACTAGCTGGGGTACCCGGCTTGCTCGGGTAAAGAAGGTTGGAAACAAATTGAAGTGATTTGACATACATTTACACTATTTCAAAGAACTTCTCATTGGTGGTCTTCTATTCTGCTGCATGGATGAATATATTGACTTTTGATCTATTCATGATATGTTATGGATAAAGTGTGTTCTGTCGGTTATGTTATTCGAGTCGGTATGTGACGTTGAGTGCGGTCTCTGTGTAGCGTAACGATAAAGAGCGTTCGCTATTGTACTATTCCCGTTATGGTATGAATAAAGAGCGTTATGATCCGTATGTGCTCATCATGTTAACTACATTACGTGCGGAGTCTCAGTTGGTCTTTTTTACGATACGATTACGATACGATACGATTTTTATTAGCTAAAGTTATCATGAATATTATGATGTTGAAGCTATATAATACAGAATATGGTAATACATAAAATATGTGACGCATGCGCGAGTTGTGGGAGGGGTGGGAGTAGCTATGTACTTTCAGTGGGAATTGTGGCGTGGTCTTATGGTGGTTCTAATGAGGTTTCCTTTAGCACAATTGGCGAAATCTAGAGTAAAGCCGCATGAAAATTACTAGGGCGGGTGTTGTATCATAGGGGTGGGGTGAGGGATTGTGTTTCCAATGAAGTTTCATTTTGAAATCAGGGGCAAAATCTAGAGTGGTACAACATGAGAAGTGGTGTATCCATAGGGAGGGGTTGGGGGTATATAGTATGCCCATATTGTAGGATTGTTCAGCTTGGCCCATAGTTAAGACATCTGATGTAAACGGTACCTATCTAATAATGCTCACCGAGTCAAATTACCCCTATATACAAATGTTCAGCTATGATGGTCCAGCCGTTTGATCACCTATAAGCGGAAAAACAAACGAAATTTAGTTATGTTAGTATAGATGATACATACGCCAGGAGCACACAACATGCCGCGCACAGGGAAAGGAAAATAATTGTCAACTAAAATTGCATGTATATTAATAATTCTACAACAGCCGAATCTGTTTCAGGTTTGACCCCCAGAGTTCCGGGCTTCCGCCGGTTGACAAAACCTTTTTAAAAAATCGACCAACTGGTAGTCCAGAACCCATCATTCAGAACTACTTCCAAAGCAACTGTTGAGTGACTAACGTAATGACCTTGGATCATTGACAAGTTGAAGAATGACAGTTAGATATGTTTATTGACAATTACACCCACACAGGCAAGGGGTAGGAACTTCTCCGCGAGGCTGACACCTCTTCCGATCTTCAGTCCAGTTCTTATCCGATCTGGTCAAGGTCACTGGGATTTTCCCATGGTAAATAACGTAAGTTTTACGCAACAGAGATGTATATGCTGTTCATTTGTTGTATACACCTTGCCAGCTACCTCAACTATCAAGACATATAGTTGGAAATTGTTAAGTAAATGTGGAATAGTAGAATTTATCCATTTTAAGAAATGATCCAGTTCACTAGTGATTGGTCCCAGTTCACTACACGAACATCTATGCAACAGATTTTTGGTAAAATAAGTGTGCACATATGTTTGAACTAAAACTTCACACTGGGCTCACTTTTGTTTGAATGTAATCGCTAATGGTTATTGCGATACGGTAGTTTGGTACATGGTGTAAAGCACGTCTGTTTTGCAAGTGAACTGGACACAGATCTACAGTGAACTGGACCGAAAATCACAAGAGGATATTTTCTCATGGAGCAGTTCCTACCCCGTGACAGGGGCCGATGTCACAGCACACATAACAATAAATATATATTCTAAACAATAACTATGCACAATTGTAATCATAATTTAAAATGTATCATATTTGTTGTTGAAAATCTGGTGTTTCGCACATTTTGTGGAAAAAGAGACGGACCATGTTACAGATAATATTGCACGTTTCTGTGTTATCATTTCGCAGTATGAAAATGAATTTTTGTGTAAACATGAGACCTCCTGGTTACACGCAACTAATTATATAGAGTTACGCTTCTTCAATGTGTGTAGGAAAACTCGATTCAGCATAAGAAACAATTTTGGCTGCTGAGTGGTTGATTGTCTTTGAGTGAAACTCCGTGAACAGGAACAGAAAATAATCCTATACGCCAATATGCCGTTCACTTTTTTAGATGGCCAGGGAGACGCTGGGTCCCGATATTATGGAAAGGGAGTGGGTATATTTATGCTGCTGATCTTTGTGCAGTAAATGGGGTAGTTGTGAAAATGCAAGATTTTATTAATTTGAAGTTCGAATAGACTTAACCCATCGCCGGTGGGACTTTCAGTCGACTTTGTCGTCTATGGGAAATATTTGTTTAGGGTGATTTCGGAAAGGTACATGGCGAATATAATGTGGCATATTTAGTTGATGGGCGACGGCGGAGCCGGACTCCATTAATGGGTATTAGCCACAGTATATTCGCACTGTAACTTTCCAAAATCACAAATCACCACACAGTGATCCAAATTTTAATTCTCTTCGAACTTAAACCGTTATTTCGCCAAACACACATGCCTTGTAATTATCAACGAAATGTGCAGCCATAGAAAATGCTCAGCCAATTCACAAGTTTTTGTTTTAAATTTAATGCGCTGAATAAAATATTCCCTAACATCGCTCTTATAGTTAAAAATGCTGAAAGATAAGAAATTGACACCTCGAATAGAAATAAATATACACAACAATTAGTTTTTGCATGTACCTGATGTCTTTTTAAGATATTTATCACTTACACATTTGGTTTTAATTTGATCGAGAACTAGAAGTTGAATTGCAACAATGGAAAATTGTTTACTCATTTATATATGAATACATACTCTTAATTATATTTCCTCGCTGGTAATGCATTTTGTGTGGATACATCATATGGCACCATAGTATATAGCATCAGCGGACAGAACCTATGGCAAACATGTATATTATTTATATTGTAAATACTGTTCATATATTTTAATGTATATCATTTGAATATGTATTATGTAAGTCATGTACATGAATGTTTTATATGTTATCTTAAAGGCACGGAAAATATTCATATTTGTTCCAATCACCGTAAACAGAAAAACATTAAAATGCACACAGTTTCGTTCATATATACCATGACCATCGCATAAACAGCATGCTATAATAAAGACCTACTATATTTTATCTAAGCAAGAGCCTGATTGTGTTACAGAAGACAGCACAGTGTTACTGGCTAATCACACACAAATTATATAAACGCTCTTTATTAGTTCCATATCAGGAATTCAGCAACAAAGAACGCTCTTTATGTTTACCATCATAATATAAACAAACACCAGGAAAGTAACTTTATATGCTTTTGTTTACATAACAATGGTCAAACAGATGGCAATAACATACTGTTTATGCGATATTTCTTATTTTTATACGGACAAAGTCAGTCTACATTTTAATATTCTTTCTGTTTGTGGCGGTTTTTGACCGGTGGAAATATTTTCACAGCATACCCACCGCCAAGGCCTCCCGTACCTTTAATATATGTATGTATTATGGGTTGATAAGATTAAACGAAAAACAGTTGTATTGCACGCTGTATCTGTCAGGGTTTCATGTCAAGAAAGTTTGTCAACACCGATATCGAGACAATGATATTTAGGGGATAACGGTGTGGTGATATATGAAAGTACATGTATATACAGGGCGAATGTACTGACTGTCAGCTGGATGGGCCATACCAAGAACGAGACTACAGTGTCAATATTGGCACGTATGCATAACTAACATTGGAGGTTAGTTTGATAATTTAAGTTCTCGCCAGAGAAGATGAGCCCTAAGCAGAATGAGGTCCCCAGACGGTGAATTTAGTTCTGCTAGCCCGCTGTGTGTGGTAGCGTCATTAAATTCACCTTCTGTTGACCTCACTCTGCACCATATTTTCAAGCTTTTCTTCCACACTACTCTGCTAATAATGGCCCAATTCGAAGACAAAGATAAGACTTTAAAAAATTATATTATTTTGTAAATAGATGATCTACAACTCGTCCCCAGTTTATAGCGGAATTTACAAAACGAGTCCAGTAAATTAGGTCTGGACCGAGCCTTTGGCGAGGTTCAGACATAATTAACTGGACGAGTTTTGTAAATTCCGCTATAAACTGGGGACGAGTTGTAGATTCTATTTATCACATGATCCAAAACCTCGACGAAACATACTGCAATCAACAAATAGGACGCGAAACTAAGATCGGCTTCTATAAGGCATGCGATGACGTTTCACTGAACTATGCGTTATTTGTCCGCGTAAAGAAATAATCCCAGATAAATAAAGACTCTTTGGCGTATTTAATAGCGTATATTTAATGACATAGCTTTTCAAACTCTTCATTCATTATAGTTTGTTGGAAAAATATTGAAAGCCATAGTATTTTAAGACGTAGCGTACGGAATGTAAACGTACTACAAACCGGAAGTCAAATGTCAACTGGCACTATTTCCTGTTATTAAACGAACGTTTAATATCACAATCTATAGAATGGGTTTATTGAATGGAATAAGAGCAGGATCATGTAATAAAGTTGTTTATCACATAATTAACCCACAAAACCAGCTTCATAATTATTGGTAAGACACACGTGTAATATTAGCGCGTACGATGACGTCACGCCATTATTGAAATGGCTTGCTATCGCTGAAGTTTATTATTGTTGTTTTCGGTGTTGCTTCGCGTTTATTTGATGTGATAAAAAGTTTCTCAAACTCGTTCTATTTTGTACGTAATTTATCAACCTCGTCCACTAAATTGTATTTGAGCCTCGGTAAACCTCGGCTCAAATCGAATTTAGTGAACTCGGTTGATAGATTCCGTATAAAATAGAAACTCATGTGAGATCCTCTATTTATTAGTCTCTTCCAACCACATTTCAACCTTCCTATACATTCTACAACATTTCATCGAAGCTGGTCGTCTTTGTTCGGTCATATCTATTGGAAAGAGTAAATATTGCTTACACTAAATCACAATAAATATTACTTTTCATTTATAAACTCTTATACATGTATTAACTCAAATATAATTGTTATTTTCTATTAAAGATGTTGATAGCTTCTTGTGTATAAAATATATACAATTAAAGAGCCACTTGATTATCGAATGCCAATATCACAGTATATAAAACAATCCGTATTATATACCATTTGGAAGAGGAACCAAAAATATATATTTTACCGGAATACGGAACAGCTGTGGTCTAGCTAGTAGTCTCCACAAAGTGATAGAGATTATCACATTTTCACCAAGACCCCTCCCCCCCCCCCCCAGTTATTTATCCAGAATGCATCATAATTCAGTACTAATGGGTAGAGTTATTTCCCGTTCCATTAAGAATAATAGACTGGTAGTACAGACCAAATCGAAATTAAGTACAGAACACACGTTGGTGTCTTGACAGAAACAACATGTTCACATGATTATTCGCCGCTGTAAATTGATAATACAATGTTCTGGAGCTTCCTCTTTCAAATGGTATACGCTATGGTATGTGTTGTATACAATGTGATCTGGTCATTCGAAAATTAAGTGGGCCTTAACCCTTTGAGTGCCAGGGGCCGATCTCATCGGCCCTAAACCTACAAAATAAGTCTGTTAAAGAATATAAGAATAAATTATTAAAATTGTAAAAAAAATGAAAAAAAAAAATGAAAAAATGAAAAAAAAATGTTAGGCCAATGCATTCTCTTATATATGCGAGGCGACCTATGGTCGACTCGCATATATAAGAGAATGCATTGGCACAGGGTATATGGGTTGATACAAAATTCGGACCTGGCACTCAAAGGGTTAAATGTAAATAGCATCACCGATTAAGCTTGTTTTTGTTTTAGTATATACAGGTGATATACGTCTGTGATGAAGCAATGCCTGTGATAATTACTTTTGAAATATACCATATTATCTGTGATGAAGAAATGCCTGTGATAATTACTTTTGAAATATACTATATTATCTGTGAAGAAGCAATGCCTGTGATAATGACTTTTGAAATATAATATATTATCTTATTCAGTATGCTGTGCTCAGTTCCTCCCCTGATGGTCATTGGATTTCAAGATGTATTTCCGATTCCAGTCGAACGAAAAATATCACTATATTGTATATAAGGTACCTTTGTGCCACAAATGTTTGCCTTACTCGTAATTAAAGTGATGTGGAACACTCCGGTATGGTGATCAAATAGACATGGAGAATTTTGAAGTAATTTTTACAAATAGTATATCCAAATTGACAACAGACACCGTCATTCTTATATATTTACATACTAAGTGTGATCATCACTAAATCCAACATTCATATTGGTCGGCGCCCACGTGGCTAGTTGCAATTAATTTCTCGGTGAACGCGCAACAGCTCATAACTGTAGCCTCATAATTACATCGATACGTCATCAGTTTCGGAAAGAAGAACGCGTAATGTTTTGGGCGCATTTGGACTCGCGCAGGATTGACTTAATACATCATCGGGTTTCAATATAAAGAGAAATTGTTCCTGTTAACTTTTGCCAAGGTGCTATGGGATATTTTGGGATGGTTTTGTCACGATACACTTTTCGATTTAAATACATTTACAAAAGTGGCTTTTTCGCTAAATGTATATAAATATAAGGATTAACTGTCATGTGGACTGTTTTTTATGGAGATGTAACCGTGAGGTAAGTGGTCATGGGGAGAGCTTACCGATGAATGGCAACACAAGTTATGACCACTTACCCCACGATTACATCTCCATAAAAAACAGTCCACATGACAGTTAATCCTTATATATGAATTAAATGCAGTGACTCTCGATGGCGAAATCATTTTCGTTAGTTTATCGCCGATAGATGCATCCCGAATCGAGTAGTAAATATTTACAATTGAGTGTTGTTCTGATGATGTTTTCCATGGATTGGTACGGTCGATTTGCTTCAATTTTTAAGCGATGATAGTAGAATGTTACATTCCTCCAGTTGCCATAGCGCCTGCATGAATACGAAATTATCAGTTTCACGCACCCGAACAAGTACATAATATGTCTTTAAATTCGCGCAGTACTATTTTACCCATTGGTGCGCGAATTAAAAACTGAGCGAAAAATATTACGACTCGTTAGTTTATACCAGACCATATATAAGGACAACAATATGACGTATTCGTGAGTTACATACATATACGGAATGTGATCATCAGATATACTATGGCCAGCGTGTTTTTGGAAATTTGTGCAGGCACAAACGGGGACGCTGTTCGCAATTTACAGGTGTGCCCGGCGAACGAAGATCCTCTAACCATGCTATCCATAACCCTCATCTGTTTGCAGCGAAAAGGTCAAAGATATATGAATGAAAGTTATGAGACGGCAGCTACTCTAAACCACGCCTACGCATGCTCTGGCACGTGCCAGTCCTTTGTCGTGCACTGAAGCGTGCCGTGTAATTTGAATTGAGTTGTGTCTGTTTTCCTTCATAAGTCACCAGCTGTTTTGAAATCGAGAATATTGATTTTAAATTTGAAGTGTGACACTAGCGTTCATGATATTTTAATTCCGATGTCGGAATGAAGCCCTGGGTGATACAAATAGATAACTGGTGATTTGTCATCGATCTATTCTATTGTGAGACTCCCAGTAACGCGGAGTATTGGCACGTGTCACGCGCAGTGACAGGATTGTAACAGACAGCATCGCGCTGCCATGGCGGTAACAGATGGCGGTTGTTTCCGGATTTCCAGAAGTCCCAGCAACAGTGTCACCCTGCTTAAGTGGTCCTGATAATTTGCTATGATGCTGGCATGAAAACACGATGCTATTAAGAACAAGTACCGTTATTTTATTTAATGTTGTAATTTCCGCGGTGTTTGAAAACCGGTGTTCACGCTGGACCGCATAATCTTTTGGTAATTTTTTTGGGAAGTTCAGTGGGTTTGTTTTTTGGCGAATTAAAGAAAATATGGCCAAATTAATTCCTCATTTTCTGTGCTCACAATCAATTACTAAATTTCAATGAAAACAAACACCGGTCAACACAACTATGTTAAGACATTGTGTAAACTATAACAGAGAAAGAAACGTTAGTCCGTAAATACGTATTTTGGTTGTGTTTACATAATACTAGGTCATGCGATGATCTTTATATATTGGTTTCCCCCGTAGAGGTCAATACCTGTGAACTTTGATGTTATGACGGGGAACAACGCAGGTATAACGGCATGTTTTGCAGGCGTGTTTTCCTCATATATAGAAACCTCAATGGCGCTAGAATGTGAACGGCACATGCATACAAGATGCATATTTCCAAACGTAACGACATGAGAAGTAAAATTTCGATAGTTCTACGTGTAACGATGATACTAACGCATTGCCCTAAATCACTTGTATAGTTGATTTTTGCGAGATAATTTCATGCTATTCACAGGCAAATATCGATAGCATCGCTTCTATATACATGCATAGTTTTTACTTCTCACGTTGTATATAGCTATGGTACAGATGCAGTTTATTAGTATTTTTTCATTCGGTTTCTGACACATTAAGCTTTCTATGCCGAAATGCCAATAACAGAAAGTCTGGCAAATTTGCGAATGTGTGAACGTATCCTTTAAATCATGAAATATATATTACAAGACTTGTGACGCATGTGACATTGACCAACTGTGAACACATGTAAGTGTGTATACCGTTCAAGTTTTAAACATATTTATGGTATAATTTATGTACAATTTGGATTGGGGCATGCACAAGTGATAATAACTCAGATCGCCCCTCTCTCCATACAAATACAACTCAATATTATAATAACAAGGTAGTATATAATATGTTTAAATTGTCGTGTGTGTTACCAGATCCAGGTTCGATGTATGAGTTCATTTGCTTGGATTATACTGAATATGGACATTAGAGAGATGCGTTAATTAGTTTTGTAGCTTTGGGGTACTAAATGATGGCGATCGTGACGGTGCATGATCCAGAAGTGGTAAATTTGTTAATTGGTAAAGCGGTTTGTAGCAACTATATATTTTGGAACTTCTGCAAATATTATTTCGTTTTCGTTATTGCTAATGATTGGAGTACCTTTTAGGAGGTCAGTGATGTTATATACAGGATGCCTTTTGTTCTAAGCCTGTTGAAAGGTAGTATATATAGGGGACATATATGGGGTGGGCGTCTTCGATTTCGTTTCCACGATCACAAGATGGGCTAACAGCCATGTGATTTACGAATTTGTCGTGGTGTAAGTCGCTGCATTTGTTTCTCAATTTGGTATGTATTATACTGTTTTTTTCTGGAGCCAGTATAATAGTAATTATTACCACTTTATAGGGCGTTCTCTACTTCGTCTCGGGCCGCTAATATGCCCTTGGGCTGTTAATGATTCCATCCGGGCCGTTAATAAACCATAACGCCCTAAAAAATCATGTTATTGTTATATTATGGGGTTTAATTGGGTGTGTGGTATGTAATTTTATGGAATCTTGAGATTTCAGCTTTGTTTACAATGTCGGGAAGTTTGTTCCAGGTCAGGCACATTTTTGGCATGAACAATTTTCTAAAATGTTAGGTTTCGCAGTAATATGAGTAAAAGTCGCGGGGTTTCCTGAAGGAATAGCCCGATATCTCGCCGGCTCGTGGAGGTAGGAGTATTGTTAGATAACTATAGGTGCATCGGCATTAATCATTTTGTAGTGCGTTTGTAATTTGTGAAATTCGCGCCTTATTTGTTGAAGGCGATTGAATCTTTCAGTTTGTTGTAGTGGCGCACAGTCCCAAACAATATCGACGTAGTCCATTATAATACCAATGTTCCTCGTTAACGTGTATCCGTGACGAAATAGAATTTTCTGTTTTGTGTAGATTTGGAGTTCAAATTTACATACGCTTTGATTCTCTTTCAGATGAAGATAAATTATTATTCTTCTTGACGGCAAAATTTGAAGAAATTGCCTCTTATGTCGAAGATATCAACGACTTTGCAAATTTCATAATTAATTGCACTTGTAAACTATGGGAAGAATATCATTGCCTCTCTGTTTGAATTGTAGTTAAACAATTTATAGTATACGCTAGTAATGACATAATGCTATACATAACTCATAGAATCCATAGAATCCGAAGACACGACAAATGAGTAAATATATATACTTGAGTGGTGCTGGGGAAATGGTCGGCTCCGAGTCGGTAAGACTGCACAAAGGCATTGGCGTTTGTGGGTCTTCCAGAGAGAGAGATCCTCGATTTGGGTCCAACTCCGGCTTGGTCGTCTCGGAGTATGCTATTTCTCTGGTCCCAGTTCTTTATATATAAAGATCTATATAACCGTATAATAACACATCACATTTAGCCTGTCGTGGAGTGCCAATTAGATATTTGACCATATGTTCATTCCATTACACGATAACGCTACATTGCCATTCTGGTCGTCTGTCTCTGTCTATACATATAACGAATGTGTGTCTGTTAGTATGAATACTTCATGCATGTAATTCGCCAATGTTTTGTGTGTGTCTGTTAGTATGAATGCTTCTGGGAGTTTGTTTGTTATAAATGGAAGTCATGCATGTAATTCTCCAATGTTATAGATGTGTGTCTGTTAGTATGAATGCTTCTATGTGTATGGTTGTTGCAAATGGAAATCTTGTATGTAATTCTCATGTTCACCACTTAGATGATGACTGTAAATATGTTGACTTTTGTTACCTGTTTATGTTCTTATAATTTATATTAATTGTATGCATTCTCTAAATATCTCCATGAATGGAGGAAATAAAGAATATATATATATAATAAAGGTATATAATATATAAGTTAGATAAATACATTCAAGTGACCTTTTTCTCCTGTCAAATAACTCACCTGCAAGTTTAGGAGTGATATACAGGGACGTGAATATAGAGGGTCCCCGTTAAAATAACACATGCAGAGTTTCATTTGCGTATCGCCATTGGGTCGGAGCTTTCTAATTGTATACCTCAAACAGACTCAAAGCGTTCCAACTGTTGAAAAATTCCAAACCTGTAACCCTCACCCCTATATAAATTAGGAAAATAACCAACTGGTGGACATTGTCACTGACAATGTCCACCAGTTGGTTATTTTCTTAATTTTTAGACCAACAGTAGCATATTTTCTACTTTTGTTCAAAATTTTTGTCTGACAATTTGTCAGAACAAAATTTTGAACAAAAGTAGAAAATATGCTACTGTTGGTCTAAAAACAAACACATTCCCCACAGGTTACTGGTTCTAAAATCAAACAATGAGATCAATTTCAACCTTTGTGTGCTATACAATTTCCTTGCAACAAATGTTGTGGTAGGCATGAAATTTCCAATTTTGACCAACGTCAGGGACTGGGGCACTCCCTTCCCCCTGTAGCCACATCTCTGCTTCCAATACTGTATTGAAAGGGTTGGGCCGTCGTGTAATGCTTTTCTTGCCCCCTCTCCATGTCTTAGTGCACGTCCCTGGTGACATGGACACTGGGTTACAAATAAACACATTGGTAATTTCAACAGCAGGGATAATGCACCGATTTTGCGGTTTGAAGAATTTTTTATTTTAGCCCTTAAAATGTCATTCAGGCAGCCGGTTAAAAGCTCTACGGAACATGTGTTGGTATAATGTTTTTACCTCCGACTTTTAAATACACTTTATGTTATCTTTCTTATCTTAACTCCAATAAAATGTTCAGCGTGGGTGCAAGTCATTTGATACCCAAACAAAATGACACCCACAGAAAAAAGTCAAACGATGCCTACCCTCGTAGAAATATAAAAAAAAGTATTAGATGTTTTATTTTAACAAAATGAAAGTATCCTCTTTTCTATATGCAGGAACTAATTTTCATACTCTGGTATGAGTATCTCTTGATTTTGGCATACGAGTATCATTTCAACCGAGGATCATTTGACTCAAGAATTATTTGACTTGCGTATCATTTGACTATGGGTTAAGCTAAAAAATCAGTTGTTTTTATTATTTCGCAAGCTGACATTTTTTTTGCTCATGCCTTTTTTTTTCTTCAAAATATATCATCAATTTTGACCCAGAAATGGCAATAGACATTGTATACTCTTTTATCACATGATTAGCACTATTTTCCTATGTAATATTCGAGCGTAATAGACACGTGTAATATTTAAGCGATTATATGACCATGTGATAAAAAGTATCTCAAACTCGTTCTATTTTATTCGTAATTTATCAACCTCGTCCACTAAATTCTATTTGAGCCTCGGTAAACCTCGGCTCAAATCGAATTTAGTGAACTCGGTTGATAAATTCCGTATAAGATAGAAACTCATGTGAGATCCTCTATATATTATATAGCAGTATAGTGTGTTCTATATATGAGTGGGTTATCACTTCAAACTCCTCTGATGGGTGCATATAATTCATCACTGTTCCAGGTTGTGACTCGTAATTATTTTACGCACTATACCTGCTGCGAATCATCAAACACTTTTGCAAAAAAATCATTTGAAAAGAATATAGTATAAAAATAGGTACATCATATATATATCACATTATGCTAATCGAAGTGAAAACTGGAAACTAAAACATATTGCCTGACATGTGGATCATAATCATGTATTCATAACAATTCTATCAACTTGTTTGATGTTCTACCGAAAGTATCTTCATTTCTACTGTTCCTCACCATGCATGTACAGAACGAGCCCACACAAGGTTACTCAAATTAATATCAAAGGATGTGTTTTGTGTCACTTGACGATTTGGAAATATTGTTAAGGACGTTAAGAACATTTTGAAACGTGCAATCACTGTGAACTCAGTGAACCGGCGGCCATGTTTTTCATAGAAAATTGTTCGAATTTGATAGCTCCCATCTAGATGCGATTCTAAACATGCCTGTAAATTTTTTAATCAATTCTACAATAAATGTGGGGTGTGCCGATGGATTCAAATTTGAAATCCAAAATGGCTGCTGACGTACATGTTTTTTAACAAATTTCGGTCATCCATATGAAGTTTGATGACGATTGATGGAGATGTGGCCCGTAGGGTGTGCCGAAGAATTTAGTTATACAAAGAGTAAATTCCAAGATGGTCGCGGGCGGTCATGTTTTTTTTTTCAACAAATTTCGGTCAAAAGCTCCCATCTATAGGTCATCCCGAAGATCTATATGAAGTTTGGTGATGATCGGATGAGGGATGCCATCTGCATGTGATCACAATCGGGCCGGCACAATTTAAAAATGATTCGGCCATAAATACGGGTTGTATGGTGTGCCGACGGATTCAAATATAAATACAAGATGGCTGCTGGCGGCCATGTTTTTCGTCGAAGTTCGGAAAAATTCGATAGTTCCCATCCATAAGTATGAAGTTTGGTAAAGACCAGATGAGGGATGCGGCCTGTAGGGAGCGCCGAAGTAAATTGTTGACGGACGTCCGGACGCATGTACGGACGACGGACGCCAACCCATGACAATAGCTCAAACTTTACGTTTAGATAACTCTAAAATCAAGTGGCTATTATTGTTAATAGTAACCACTTGATTTTCGAGTTATCAATCTTACAACCGCAATTTGTCCGTTTGAGCATGTGGTTCTGGTCGATTCGAATCACATATTTTTTACCCCCAAAGCCAAAGAAATAGTAATTTAGGAGCGTCTAATCAGATTGAGTATCTTTAATATAAAAAGGGTTAATGCACATTCATGCATCATATATTGGTAAGACACACATATCCTGTCACTTGTGGCGTGGGATAAGTGCCCGTAAAGTGGCTAATGATACTGGACGATACAAAAGACCAAATCCAAATAGAAACGGTATAGGATATATATGTCAGAAAATAAAATAACCGAAGATGGGGAGATTTTCGTACTATGCGGTGGTATATTTACATACTAAGTGTTGTCATCACTGAATCCAGCATTCTGATTGGTCGGCGCCCACGTGGCTAGTTGCAATTATTTCTCGGTGAATGCGCAACAGCTAATAACTGCAAGCTCATAACAACATCGATACATCATTTGGGTTTGGAAAGACGAACGCGTAATGTTTTGGGCGCATTTGGATTCGCACAGGATTGACTTAATAAATCATCGGGTTTCAATTGTTCCTGTTAACTTTTGCCAAGGGTGCTATGGGGTATTTTGGGCTGGTTTTGTCACGATACACTTTTCGATTTAAATACATTTACAAAAGTGGCTTTTTCGCTAAATGTATATAAATATAAGGATTAACTGTCATGTGGACTGTTTTTATGGAGATGTAACCGTGAGGTAAGTGGTCATAACTTGTATGTAAAACCCTTCGGGTTTTACACAAGTTATGACCACTTACCTCACGGTTACATCTCCATAAAAACAGTCCACATGACAGTTAATCCTTATATATATACTGAACAAAGGAATAATCTGATTGAAAACTTCACTATTGACAATAGTGGATTTTCCTTGTGTTCCCAATAGTCTATACCATTGCTCAAAAGTTTACTGAGTCCACAGACAGGGGGGGGGGGTCGGAAAAAAAGTGACATGACATTAGGCTGAAAAAACTTTTTTCCGGCTCTTGTGTACCCACCACCCCCCCTATTTGAAGGAAAACATATTTTTTCCAATTTCATGCGGGGTACCCACCCCCTTTTTACCTCCAAATATGTAATATCACACCATTTAAGCTTGATGGTCAGTATTACAGTTAACCTATTTCCATTTCTGGTTCTTCTAAGTCATTCCAACTTTTGTAACAACACGAAACAGGTTCTAAAAAAATACCTGGGAAAAAACCAAAATAACACACAGAATACATGTGCTGATCAGTAAATTATTGATTGATTCTTCCCCAAATATTGTCTAAGGTAGCTCATAATGCTCATTATACATGTAAACAAATATAAAAGCATTAGTGTACCTTCTTTTCATCACAGAAAGTGTAACTTTAGATGTGTCCCATAGTATCACATGAATTTATGTCAATTATGATTTTTGAAAAAATTATTAGGGCAACACCACCTGGCAATTAACTCTCCAACAATACAGGTATTCAGCTGAAATCCACTATGTATCACAAAACTAATTTTCATTTCCATGAGCTGAGTTCTTGGGCTAGGTACTGTGCTAAGGCCAGACCCAGGTCAAGCATTCATACAAATACATGTACTGCGTGTAAATAGAAACTTGAAAATAAGACGGTCATATGCAGTCTGCAGAATAATCTCCAAGGAGGGTGAGTTTTGTGATGCTACCCAGCAGGGTGGGCTATAGCATTACCAAATTCACCATATGTGACCCTCATATGTAGCTAGTTCTCCATGGTTGGTCGAGACCAAACTAGAATGAGGTCGTTAGAGGTTGAATTTGTTGATGCTATGCCGGGTAGTATCGCCAAATTCGCCCTCTGCAGACTTCGATCATTTTGCTGATGACCAGCACATTACTTTTAGACTTGCATATTATATTAAGTTATATTATATTTTCTTTCCCTTCTTTTCACTCATCTGTTCTGATTTTGTTTATTCCACTTAGCAGCCTTCTCCATATCTACACATTCAAGGTCTATGTATGCTCGCCCAATCTTTTATCTGGGTCCCACCATCTCAAGACTATTATCTCAGTGATATGCGTTGTTGCAGTCTACAGTCCCATGCCAAGTTCCGATACAATTTTGACTGAGTCATCTGGTCTGATCAGGTATAATGAGTAAATATTAATGAGATAAATGAATAGCTTTTTTCATTTTATTTATATTAAAGTTTATTCATGTGTTACATAACTGTCCATTTTCATCTGGAACCAGTAGCATTGGTATATGGCAATGTGATCGGATGTAAAAGGCGAATTCCTGAGAGTTTGTTCGTAATCTGGATTTCTGAGAAGCATCATGCCCATATCCACACTAACTACCCCCCCCCCCCCCCTAAGCACTGCCCTAAGTGTCATACACACCTTAACAATGATGCTGAACACTTTGAGGCATTTATATTGAAGAAATGTTGTAAGAGGAAAAAATTGCGACCACTCAGGAAAAAGGTGACTTTTTCGCAGCTGAACCACCCACCCACCCCGGCCTAGTGTATGGAAAAAAGTGGATGACCCCCCCCCCCCCCCTGCCACAGACGGAAACTATAGATATATATTTAAGTTTATAAAAAAAACTTGCACAGTAAGAACAATAAATAGTTTGACCCTTTCTATACTGAGTAGGTTCTCCTATTCAGTTATACAAATATACATCGGAGCAGTTTATCATTCATTTGGAGGGTTGTCCAAAAATAAGGGTAGTCGATAGACACGAACAGATAATACAAATGCAGAAGGATTCATATTCACTGGTGGGAAATGTTCATATAATAAGTTCAACTGCTTATATTACCTGTAGAATTAACACTCCTGTAAATCAATAATAGGGAGAATCCATTTATTATGAATGGATAAGCTACATGTACATGTTCGTCCTCGTATGCACGTTTACTTGGTAAGATATTTTCATGAGTGAAAAGTGTCATACTACACACATTATGTAATAGAGTAGTATAGTAGTTTGACATGGACCATGTTGAGCTGTGAGAATATAATGTACCGAGGGGTGGTGCATTTCCCAGCCTGATGGTGTCCCGATCACCCTCTGATCCCAACTTTCTGAAAAATATATATTTCAACAGTTGGAAAATGTTTGGTCCACAATAGACATCAGAGGTAACTTTTTAAAACGTAAGGGGTGTGTTTCAATTTGGATGTAAAGCTTGAGTTTTATAGTTCTAACCAATGAGGGAGTGTGCAAATGGAATATCGCGAACCTCATTTGAGAAATGTAGTTCTTACATTTTAAGAAATTATAATGATATTTTCCAGGGAATGCCACAAGAAAATAAGAAATGTTTTCGTTAAAAAAAGCAAACATTAATATTGTAAACGAAGGAGTGTTTTTTCTCATATACTAAATACGTTTTCTTACCCAAGCTACATATGTGTATTCTCTGTCTCATATGTGGATGGAATGGCGATAAAATGGAGACTTAAATAAAATTTATCATTTAATCCAACTATAAAAATAACAATACACAACGCGATTGTGAGAAGTCGTTGACAATTTGCATAGAACATTAGACATAGGTTGACAATTGTATAGCAGCATGTAAATATATGAATGTAACACAGTATGTATAAAGAGCACTTCAATGGTTGAGTATGGGGTACACATGACCTTATATTTATTTTAAGACGAAGTTAGTATATATAATGAACAAATTCCTCATTAACTATTAAAAGTTTCTTTCATTCGAAAGAGTATATACGGTTTCGTAAAAATCTCTCTCATTGTGTTTATCTTGTGCGAAGAAGGAAGCCTATTAATGCATTCAATGGTTTCGCGGATATGTAAAGTTCTGGACAACTTTGACGTGAAACATGTTTTTCCAAGTATTTATCAAAAACTCGAAATGGAATGATGTTCGAAGCCACATTAGCACGATTCCACAATAGAAAATGAACATCGCGTGTAAATTCAATATCGTTCGCGGATATGACGTGAAATGTTTTTTTCCAAGTTGTTATCAAACACTCGAAATGGAATGATGTTCGATTCCTCAATAGAAAATGAACAGTTCGTATATACAACTTACATCGATGATATTGATCGCGTGATTAGCGATGACACATCAGTTCATGGTATAAATTAATTCCGATACATGTATAATTTAAATCTGTTTACCGATGGAATACCTGAATCTACATGAACTGAGTAGTTTTAGGTTTTTTTGAGCTACGGAAATCAACAAATCAAGGAACATGCGAACATGGATGTGTAAAATACGTTAGAAAAATATATACTGTATTGTTGAAGCACCAAATAGAAAAATGAGTACTCAAAATATAATACGTTAAAGGGATACTCTACCTAGATTCAGCCATTTATGGGGCCATCTCCAACACTATTCAACGGAAAACATGCAACAAATGAATGATTTGAGTCGGAATGAGTTCAAATATATACGAAGTATGAACGATGTAAAACAACATGGTAATTGTAATGAAAATGAGTATATGGCTTACGCCTTTTGCTCATTCTCGTTATAATTATCAGGTTGTTAAACGTTGTTCTTTGTGTATATAAGTGAGTGTATTTAACTCTCATTCTTTACTCATAAATAATTCTGTTACTGGATGTTTTATGTTGAGTATAGTTGGAGATGATTCCATAAATGTCTGGATTTAAGTACATGCAGTCTCCCTTTTTTAAAGGCTGCCTGTTTTACCGAGAATAGGCAGCATAGGCATGTTCCACAATGAGCGAAGTCATGGCATAAATATATATATATAATTAATATGGTTTTCACTTCAATTCATGGAATGTTCAATGCGGTGATCAAGCCTTGAAATAGTATGTCTGTCATTTGCAGAATGAGGTCCCCAGAGGGTGAATTTAGTGATGCTACCCCGCATAGCGGGCTAGCATCACCAAATTCACCCTCTGGGAACCTCATTCTGCAAATGACAGACACACTATTTCAAGACTTGGCGGTGATGCTAACATGACCATTAATCGTTCATAAGTTTATAAAAGTAAAACTAAAGTTTTGAAAAAGAACTCGCCACACCCATAAAGCGCAACGTATATATAGCAACAACAGAGTTAAGTTATTTTGAGTTTATTTCTAGCTGCGTTTATTCAACTGAATAAAAAGATGGATAATTATATAGTTATCGTGTATGTTGTTGTTACAAACGGTAATAGAAGCGTTTATTAATTACGAATTGTGAAAAAAACGCATAAAAAGTTTTGGAAAAGATCAAATTCAAAATGAAATAAACATTTTTATAGTATAGAACAACTGCTGCATGCGGGTATGTATATATTATCAAAAATGTCTATTTTGTTTTCGAATCGATATTTGTTATAGAGCAATGAATTATGAACATCAATACCAGAACTTGTATACAGCTGAAATTTGTATCAGCAGTTACACAGTATCATAACGAAAATAAACACCTTTCACACAATGAACTAGTACGGATAAGAATTACGAATGGGATATACTACGTCACTAGCATTTGTGTTCTTTCTATCAGTTGGCGTTTTCAATATACGGGTAGTTACGATTATATATGGTTTGAGGGTTTCAACAAACTCACTATTACAGCATATATATAGTATAAGTAACAAATATCGTTTCTCTGGTCCTCAATGTGGGAGTTGACTCTAAGAGCTCTTTCCATCAATGTATCACATTATTATAATCAATAAATTTGAAAAATGATCAAGGAAATATGGGTTGATACAAAAATCGGACTTGGCACTGAATGGGTTAATGACACAATATCAGAGTCAAGGGTTAAATTGTAATCGCCATGTGGCCTTAATTTATATCTCAAAGTGGCAATCAAATAATTGGTCGCCGTGAAACACGATAACCTTGAGAAACCCAAAGCGCAGCTATGACCTGATATCAACATAGCTAGGTACAAAACAAACACGACAAACAGAGAGATATCTTTATTACCTCCAAGTATAGGAGAGATCGATACACATGACATATAAATACAGTTGGATTAAAGTGGGCTCCCCTGACCAATGTGGTGGGCCGTTATGTACAAGTATGGAGAGGTGTTGGAAACCACGAGAGTGAAGCATATATGCATTTGAATGTTCACAACAGCTTTTGTTGCAGGAAAATCTGATTTGTCCAACAGATATGCCAGTTAGTCGTTACAACATGCGTGGGTGTTGAGAAGATAATTACAATGGACGAGACACGGGTTGCTGTACGCCATTCTTATCATTGTGCTGAGAACGTACAGGGACTTCGCAGAATATAGTACTAGTTCCTTGAGGCAGTGAGATATGTGTTCTGTTAGGGTTTCCAGAGAACTTCCGAGGAGGGTTGCTACCAGGTCATCTCTGGCTAACGACGCAAGGTGAAAATATTCGGGTATGCCGAAACGAGAGATAATCCCTTCCCAAAAAGAGTTTCTAATAATGAGTGCGGCTGGAGAAGAGCATACGAACATGGCGTGGTCGATTTCGTTCGAGTACACTTCGCTGCAGAGATGACACACTAAATTGTTGGCATAGGTAGTCCTGTTGAGAAGCAGTACTAAGTTTTTGAGATATTTCAACATGTGAGCGTTTCCATGGAGAAGTTTCCAGACTGCCCAGTTTGATAGGGGATTAGGGTGAACTTTCCACAGAATTCGCAAGGATGGATCGGACGAAACTTTGGTCTGCCACGGGGAAATGAACGTTCCCCTGACAGCTGCCTTCACAAGAGTTATCCACGTTGACAGTTTTGGGAAGACCCCAATGTCCAGGTAGTCGTTCAAATAGTTCAAAAGAACGTATTTGGCTAATATGGAGAACATTTCCTGTACAAAACCACTGGAGCGACTGTATAGTCTGTAGAGGTGTGCTTTCAGGACAAACAGTCATAATGGTAATTGATGGCCGAACGGTAGATGGATAAGACGTCCCATAAAGCAACGTTTTTTTATATGCAGTTGATATTCAATTGGTAGAAATCCAAGAAGACCTAGCGATAGCCTAGTTGACGCTCGTTTTGGGAGGGATTGTGCGTATTTGAGACATGTTCTGGCGGCTTTGTTCATAATGGTGATGGCGGAACTTTGATAAAAAGGAACCACCTCGACACCGTAGAGAGCTCTCGGTAGAACAACAGTTTTGAGGACATTTGTCATGGTGATGGGTGTAGTGGATTTCATAAGTTTGTTACCCATGATATTGAAAAGTTGTTCCTCATTTTTGTCGACACAGAAGAGGCGGAATTGACCTGCTTCGCAAACTTGTCCTGAATTAAACCAAGATGGGCACATTCTGTAACTTCCTGAATAGTTTGATTGCCCAACCTCCATATCCTTCCCGAGCGGTCATACGAGTTATTATTCTAGTTGACTACAACAATTTTGCTCTTCGTAGAGGAGAATTCGAATCGCCACCGCCTGCTATATTTCACACATATGTTCAACAAGGATTCTAGACCGGATTTCGATAGCGACAGAAGAGCGATGTCGTCGGCAGTAGTAGGAGCGCCATATGGGATATTGCAGATTCTTAGTCCGTATGGAGAAGTTGCTAGTTCGTTAAGTAGGTCGTCTATGAAGACGAGATAGCAGAGAGGTGACAGAACGCCACCTTGTCGAGTAGATTGCAGTATTTTGAAACTTTGCGACATGCGGCCGTCATATAGTACTTTGCTAGTCACATCCGAATGGATGTTCTCCAACAAACTGACAAAGTGTGGCGAAAATCCGAGCTGAATGAATTTGTACAGGAGGCCAGTGTGCCATACTTTATCAAAGGCTTTCTTGGAGTCAAGGAAGGCAACATATAAATTGGAGTTATTGTCTTTGGCATATGATACAGATTCCGTGAGAATGAATGACGTCATCGAACAGCTGATACCTTTCTGAAAACCCATTTGTTGTGCATTCGGAAATCGTTTCATTTGGTGGCTTTGAAGAAGACGGCTCAACAGAATGGACTCGAATAGTTTGTATAGGACCGATAGAAGTGTTATAGCACGGTAACTATCAGGAGATGTCGGTGGTTTAGGCGGTCCTTTGTATAACGGAATGACCATTCCTTCTTTCATCGTTGGTGGAATCCACCCCATGCGGAATATACCGTCATACAGTCTTTTGATGCATTCTATGAAGGAAGTCGGAGCGTGCAACAAATGTTCATTCAATAAGTCATCTGCTCCACCCGCTTTGTTCTTTTTCAGTTTCCTAACATGAAGAACGATTTCGGTGAGTTCGACTGGTTGACACTGTGGGCAGTTCGGTTGCACGGGATCTTTAGCAAGAGAAACACAGCTAACAACTTCTCTGGTAACGTGGTTCTCAAACTCTGGCTCAGAGTGGGGTGGTGGATTGAACAATTCTCTGAAGTACTCAGACCAGCCAGAAAGGGTTTCATCTGCGTCACGTGTCAGAGACCCATTGAATTCCATAACCGATCCGATTTGAGAGACATGCGAACGGTTTCGGTTTATAGACCGCCAGAAGGACGTTTGGTTGGAGGCAGCGTCGCACTCAAGTTTGTTTTGTTGATCGGAGAGGTACGCGTTGAACGCAGAGCGATGAGCTTTCCTAAAAGTCATTTTAGCGTCTTTATACTGAACATACGTGGAGGAGGTAAATACTCGTGGGCGACCAGCAAGCGACCACAATTTGTATTTTGACTTGCAGTCAGAGCTCAGACTGCTGAGTTGTTTATTCCAGTATGGTTTCAAGTGTGTGTGGTAGGACATTGGAGGGATAGTCTTTTCAATTAAAATGTCGACACAATGGCGATAATACGAATCAAGGTCATTTTTGTCGTTTATCTCTTTGGTCAGTAACGGTTTGCACAGGGAAGTTAGATTGTCTTGATAAGACTTCGTGTATTCACATTTCCAGCGATATTTTTTCCTCGTGTAATTTGACGGTGGTTTTAGTGTAGGAGCTACATCTATACAACATAACACTGGTCTGTGGTTTGAACTATTAGTTGCTGTATCTTCTGTGACATGAGTTTTAGATACACAATTAACCATCATGTCGGAGATGACAATGTGATCGAGCAGCGAAGGAGTCGCGCCGTCATAGCAAGGGACGTATGAGAAGTCACTGCCAGTACAAGATGATAATGTAGTGAGTGCTGTCATGTTGTGCAGTTCGAAGAAGGCATCTAATGCTCTAGCACGTGGACACGTTAAACTTGAAAGTATCGTTCTATAGTGTTTCCCCAAATTCGCATTCATATCTCCCATTAATATCACAGGACCATTCGGTTCCAGGCGTGAGGTAATGTCAGCTAAGTCTGACAAACAGTCGAGAAAATATGAAATATCGTGATTGGCACCGGGTAGATATACTTGAATCACGGAGAGAAAAGAACTATTATTCATCTTGATCTGCAGAGAGATCATTCTATCATTTGTAGATTCAATCTCGATACACTGGATACTTTTGTGGACCAGGATAGCTATACCGTCTTTCACAAGACAACCTCCATTCGCAGTTCGAATCGAACGACCCGGTTTCGCAATGTAAATGTAATCATGTGAGAGAAATCCGAAGGACGACAGTGAAAATTCATCAAGCCAATGTTCAGAAATGCCGACGATCTGGAAATAGCCCGATGTCAGCATATCACTTAAATGGGACGCACTCCCCTTGAAACCTGTCATATTCGAGGTGCATATATTCAGCTTATTTGTAATAGCCATTGTTTGTTGAGCTGGGAGCTTCTGAGTACCAAGCCCTGCAGTAGACACCTGCGGGCCAGAAACGATTGTCAAGTAGTGGGATGCTTTCGTCTTTTGATACATTTAAACGAGCGCTCACAGTCCCAATTCTGGAACTAGTGATGAGCTTCAAGAACGTTGGCTCGATACCTCTTTCAGAGAGAAAGTGAGCGAGGCCATTCTCTGTAGAACTTTCATCGATACCGCCCACCAAAAGACGCACTGTTCTTGTCCGGTGGACGCCTGAGAATCCATTTCGGTCATTATCTGAACGAGGATTCCTGTCAGAAATACGTGCGGTTTTGCGACTGGGGTCCCTCTTTAATGCCGCGGGACGTCTGTCGTTCCGTATTAGAGTTTCGATTTGCCTCGGTGCGCTCAGAGCATCGGCATAAGAATAAAGCGGACCGTCAGTGTTCACATGCTCAGCATGTTGTCGAGGAGGGGGTCTTTGTGTAGGATAATCTATACTACGTTCGCCATGTGTTGACAAATTATGAGCAGGATCGTCACTGTCCACGGATGCTCGTTGTATATCGCTGTAGTTGTCGATGAACTTGAATATTTCTGACATATGTTTGCCAGCCTCTGGTTCGGTTATTACTTCAATGGGAGAAGGTTTTATACGAACAGGGGTGCGTTTAGAGTTGGAGTAATCATCGCTATTGATCGAGAGATTTACTTCACACACATTCAGATTTGCACTGTTGTTCGACGTATTGAGCTTCGAGTCTATATGGACAGATGTGTCAGCATCAACATGAAGTTTTGCCTGTTTGTTAGAATCACATTTTGTGTTCATGTTGGCTGTTACAGGAGAAACAGAGTTGTACACACGTTCACTTGAGTTCTCGGGGGATGTGGAAGGCCTAATGACAGAGCAACTCCGCTTCGCGTGTGTTTCGAATGGAGAAACAGTTTCGGTGCATGAGGTGTCGGGCCGGGTGGCATTCGGAATGGTTTATTGATCGACATGAATTAACATGTTACATTCAAAACATATATACATTATTACATATATATATACAAATGGAGCAAAATTATTAATCCAATGCATGGGAATAAATCAATTTCACATTTCATCATAATAGACTGACAGTACCCTATTGCTTTTTTCAAACCGCTAACTGCATGAAAACGACGTTTTTGATCTTATGCATTTCGTCAGTTGTATTAAATTATTTATCGCGTCGTATTTCGGATTTGGCGGAGAATTATAAATTGAATGATTGGTCGGTGCACGTGGTATACTTAGATTCGAGAAATTTTAACAGTTTGAAAATTTAATGCCTGGAATTAGAAGATAGACACCCAACCGCGAGTAAAGAGGCTCTATGTGTATATTCCTTCTACTATACTGCAGTGGTCAGTCAGAGCGCCATTATACTTGAAATTCATTGTATATAATATTTATGGAGGCATGGACTCAGTATTATGGTAAATTTTTTCAAATGTACTTGCTTCATTGAACAAATTCTCATTTATTATCAAAATGGTCATGTATTGTTCAGAATGGCACACTAAATTGTTCAACTCAGATCAAGCTTGAAAAGCGGTCCGATTTTCACCCATGTCGGGGTAAAAGCACCCGTGCCAACCTCGTCTAGTATATAGATACATGCATATATTATGTTGTCATGCAAGTCACATAACATACTCGTTCACAATGAAATAACCGCCCATTAAGTTCGATGTTGACCGCCCGTTATTAAAAAATACAATGGATCGCTGTTTGTAAAATAATGTACGATCAATTATCCTAACATATATTCACAGGACGCGGTGAAAAAAAGGCGCGACGTCGTGGTCATGTTTTAATTCAACAACATACTAATGCCTATATATGTAAGGGTCGAGACTGCTTCTAGCACAATCTACTCACTCTCTTAACCATAATGTGCCATTATTGGAAAGAACGCAGTTGTTAGTGAAACGACTGGCTTTCCGTGGTTAGCTCGGTGCCAGAAGCCGCCTCGAGAGTTTGAACATAAAGCGTGACTTAAATGACAACTTTATCAGTGAGATTTGTGGATGGTATCTTGCAATAAATAGGTTAATACGTAGCGGACTGCTATTTCGTATAATTCATGTACTTATGGGCGAGAAAACCTTAGTGGAAGGTTATCGATCATTGGGACTCATCTACCCGTTCCAAATCTATATCGCTGTATGTGCTGCATTGAAAGTACGCAAGTGGCCGTGGCAAAGTTCACCGATTTACCCGTACCCGGCGGTTCCCGTCGGATTGGTGTCGCAAACTCGCTAGTGTCATTTGGCAACATAATTGGCAAGTGGTTCTCAATTCCAAAACAATGTAGAAAATACATAATTTATATTTGTCAAGAAATTGATCGCTAAATTATCCAAGTCACAGATAATTTTTTGCTTCTCACCATATTTGGGATCCAACCACCCGTTGACCCAATTTTGTTCTCCGTTTTTTTGCAAATTTTGTCCAGCCATTTTATGACACCACCCCTAGTAGCACGACCACAAGGATTTACCAGGGGAAATACGATGAATATATTTCCTTGCATACTATAATGATAGCTGTATTGGTTTCTAACAGCATGTGCTTTTCTTCAGTTCATTTTGTCATCACAATCAGTCCAGCTGAAAGTTGTTGTCAGATGCTGTTTAAATTATAGTCAGCACTATCATTTCATTTAGTCTGAATTATTCTGGTAGACTAGTAGAGAGGTCTACCTTGCTCATACTCGCATAATGTAAATTATAAAAATAAATTATAATTAGCTCGATTTATTTTTTTAAACCTGTTAGAATTAGTCACAAATAAAAAAAATAGAGTTATCTATCCTGGATTGTATATGGTAAACTATGGTAAACAAATACAAGACAGTACGATGCCCATGTGTGACCTCCCATTAAACTTTGAGATGCATTGTAAATATCAAACTGGATAGTTTATATGAATAACACTGGTTAACAAGAAGCAACAATTCACCACTTAATCAGATTACAAATATATAGTATGCTCTCTAATATGCTTGAGAAATGGTTTGAAATACATTTTAGTATACATCAATCCAAACCCATCCATGCTAATTTTGTGTATTTCAGTTGATTACATTGTTGTGGATGTGTACTAAATACAGACGTTGAACCGCACAATGATGTGAATCAATTGGACGTTAGTACACACGCATTAGCCATGACGTAAGTTACACCTCCAATCATCTTAGCTATGTTAGTGTGCAATAACGAACCTCAATCAATGTGCTGTTTTGCACCTTTATTCGCCTATTGTGTACCTAGTGCTATAATACTGACTGTTATGGACGTTAACTAACATTATTCTAAGTTATAAGACTATAAACATATTAAAAATAAATAGAGGGAAAACATTTTTTTTTCGGAAAATTTGCTTTTGGGACCCCTTGAACACGTACCCACCAACCCCACCATACGTGCCCGGAAAAAAACTTGTTTACCCCACCTTGGACAATATGGAAATGTGTATATATACAAGTCACGGAAGATAACACAATATTACATTTATCAGCATGAACCACCATGTACAGTGATGCCCTAAATAATCGACTCCTTAACCACAGCAGAATTATATGTAGCTTTTTAGGATTTAGTCTTGTTGCCATTCAGTGTGAGCTTTCCGATGAATGGCAACAAGCTATATTTCCAACTAAATCCTGAAAAAATATCCATAATTCTGCTGTGGTTAAGGAGTCGATTATTTAGGGCATTACTGTAGGGCAGTATACAACACAAAGCAATAATATGTGCAACAAGTGTAATATGCCATAGGGATTAATATGGTTATTTCTTTTAATATAAAAAGACGGCTAAACTTAAAAATGAAACCCACTATAGCAATATACATGTGTATATACAGGCATATATACGATGGCATCCATTTGATTGAACACTAATATGCACAACATAAACTGTTATTTATGGGATCTTTGCCAATCAAGTTTAATATTTTATAACAAATCTGTATGTTTTTTTTTCATTTCTGATGATCAATTAAAGTTGCTGAAGTTCTGTTATAGCATATAGTTTAAGGGTCAGAACTAAAACGCCAAAATATATATGCGGAACGAACAATATTCGACCTCGACCTGTAGATTTTGGCAGAGAAACGCCCATAGAATAATCCATACTGGAGTTCTCGGTCGGAAAACTCAAGTTTATAACGGATGGACTCACGGATGGACAGACAGACAACGTAATACGACTTTTTTCAATTATGCGTATATATACACATGTACAAATCTCTCAAACACTACTCGACGTTTAGAAATATTCGGGCCTGGATGGAAATCAAGAGGACGATTTATTCTTTATCAGTGTCTGGTCATTTCAATGTACGTCAGCCACACAGAACAAAGAATTGATCCAGGTCACAGTCGCCGTTGCACACCACTGAGCGGGAAGAGGACAGGAACACACCAAAGAGTCTATAGACTCCTTCGGGACCTACATAGACCTACATATGACATAGACTCCTTCATTTTGGGTATTTTTACTTATAATTGGGAAGTTTTATCATTTTTTGGTTCGTGCGAAGACCTCTTTTTATCGTGCGGGAAAAGAGAGACATTCAAAACGCGATTTCGTAATTCGACGCAATAGGCTGAATAGCCTAACCTTCAGCCGAGTTCCGGGTCAAATACGACGAATGACGTAACACAAAACAAAACGCATTTGTTGACACAAACACCGTTTGAACAGTTTATTATTACATAAAATGATCGTTATTGATTAATTATTGATGAATTATTGATATTTATTGTTGAATATTGGCTGCTATCAATATTTACACAAATGGTATTAATTATTTCTTATAATTGCTCCTTTGGTCAACTTTGACTATCGGAAAATGAAAATCAAAATATGCCGCTGAAAAAAAATTAATCGATATTAAAGTCTCATCCTTTCGGCAACATGGAATTGGTTTTAATTACTTAAATGATTAATATAGTAATTTGCCTTTTATCTGTGATGAAATGAGAAATGGTAATTGTCTTTTTTTGCTAACATTAAATTAAATTATATAAATTAAGTAAAATACAGTGAAATTATTTTTTTAATTATTGTTTATTACATTTTTGCGCACGTTGGCATCTCTCTGAGTGCATTCTAGTTGTATTGATTGTTCAGTGCTCCATTTCCAAGTCTGCATTCAGAAAGGTGTCCACCTCTAGATATGTCTGCATTTTGCTGCTCAGGAATTCCGTACAGTAGCAAGTTAGATTTTCTGTCATGTATAAGCAATTTAATTAAGTCATCTGCAACTTTATCCGCCTTGGCTTCCAGTTGGTTGTAAACACTTGGAATCACGTACTGATCAATTTCAATAACCTTCCTTTCAATATTTTCTGAGCTATGTTTATACTATCCTGTTCGTCTGCTATTTGATTCATGGAGTTCTTCACTGCATGTATTTCTTCCTTGAAGCTGTTTAAATCTTGTTTAATGGACTGGAAATTATCATTTATGGACTGGTTCATTAACTTCATGGCGAACAATACGTCTTTCAGTTATCTTTTTGAGAGTATTGTCGAGCATTGTCGACGTGAAATCTGTTTTGCTTTGTCGCTCGTGGACTATGCGGCTGTTGTCATGATGTCAACAATTGGCACGAAATGGGTGACCTGGATTTACTATGCAGAGACTTCCCGCTTACCGATATCAGTATATGTTCCTTGTATTTATCTGTGTATTAATGTAGTAAATATGTATCTTTTCTACAGCATATTTTCAGCATTTATATATTATTTAAGGCCATTGTTTGTGAAAATAATATCCGGTCAATGCCAGGCGGGGTAACGCTATCATGCATTCGGCCCATACTGTTGCCATGTAATCTGGTGCATAACTATATCGCATATTGCATCTAATATATTACTTATATGTACAGTCAATAAATAGCTAATGGTTGTGTCGCTGTATTAACATATAGTAACACGCGCTCGATATTAAGTGATATTACTATCAACATTAGTCCAAAACACAAAATTCTGCTTAGAGTTCAGTGCTAAATATTTATCGCAACTGTAGCCAACAAAATTATCATGACCACTACCTAATCTAAAACAATAAGTCTGAGTACCATGTTTAGTTTGATAAATTTCGATTATTGCAGATCAGCACACGCCAAATTGCACTATTTATCAAAAAGTGAAAATCTCTATCTAGGTCGCAGTGTTAAATTTTTGGTCGCAACTGTAGACATGAAAGATAATTTATGTAAACAGATATTAACTCATACATCAATAGCATTATTCTACTAAATAATTATATGATCATTGTCTTTGGGTCCTCTTTCAGTAATACGCTGAATCCCATCATTATCAAAACTGTGTTTTAAGTCAGTAATTGGACTCACGACTGGACATTCCGGTTTGACCTCCTATGCTCCGAATGCCCAGTGTCTCGTCCATTAACCCTGACATAATATGACCATACGCTAGCCCAATAACGAACCAAAGCTAAACCACTCACATGGGGGTAGCTGCGGCTTTCAATTTTTTTTTTATCAAAATCAGTTTATAGATTCCCTGGTATTCCAACAAATAAAATTCACATTAGCCTATGTTTCCTGGGGTGATTATCAGTAATTACACTCCGTACACAACGGTTCGTCGAAAGAATGGACCCCAATCGTAATTTCGAGTGTAAATTGGGCCAATCGTACTATCGGGTAGTCTTTTATTCGACAGCTAGACTAGACATGGTATACACTACTAACATCAAAGTGACAAACAGTTATTCCTTATCGAGAGGGGTACGGGAAAGTTTTTACTGAATTTAAGCAATATATTTCTTGACGCTGGATGATCGCTGCCGCTGAGATACTATATGAAGAAGCGTGTCCATTTCATAGCTGTTCATTTCATTCATAATATGTCACCGTGTCGATTTCAACGAAAATCGACGAACAACGTCATCGAGTTACTTTCCCCATTGACCGAGTCTTCTGCTTTGTTCATAAATATATGTCTTTCCCTTGGATTCCAGAAAATAATATGATATTTATTGACTATCACATGCATGTATGTAATATATAGTCTTATGATAACAATTAATTCCATATTACGTAGATGCTATTTCGTTTCGCTCAGTACCGTACAGTACCAAGTGCTGTACATTAAATGCCCACCTTCTTCACAGTAGATCGGTAAATTTGTGATGTCAATCTTATTATATTTCACATCACGAATTTCGATCACTTTTTACTCGTCCCGCAGGGTGTAGACTGTAGTACTATAGTGTCGTTATTTATTGTGTCTTATATGTTCAATAAAAGTTAAACTACCCGTTACTACCACTACGAATGAACTTACATTGTAATTCAATATTCACAATTCTCATTTGCAAAACTTGTAATCGAAAGACACAGTAACACGATTTTCCGATTACGACAACTGAAGTTTCTGAGAAAGATTTATACTCAATATCTATCCGGAAATGTGTACAGTGCGTAAGCGTGTAGTTTCTCAAAGACACTTGAACCCGCCTCCGCTGTACACACAGAGAGAATCCTTTAATTCAGTTTGGTTCTATAGCGAACCAAACTTAGGATTTTATTCCAGATGGAACCAAAGAAAAGTGGAACCAAACTGTTGAATTCTATGTTGGTATTTGGTTCTCCGGGGAACCAAATTGGGAACTTATGTCCTAGAGTGTACCGCCCACCCGTCTTATATGTTTATATTACTGTTTCAGAAATGTGTATCTTTATAGTCCCCGTCTCCATATATACCAGTCACTTTATTTAAAAGTGACTTTTAACGAAACAACGGACACAATTAGAGTTATAGTTCTTTCCTGTTACTGTTAAAGGAAGGAGAACGGATCTCAAGATACAAAGGTCAAACCTTGTTAGCTCTGGCACAGCCAAACTTGTCAGCATGTTTCCCCAGGTAGCGTAAGCATGTATTACATTGTAAGAATCGGGTGGAACGTATGCTAATCGAAGTAGCCATGGAATAACCGAATAGTACCATATTATTAAGGACTTTTGCAAATGTCCACAGTGTTAGGTCCAGGTTGATTCATCTTCATGTTATAGTCGGCTCTCATCTCATGGGCTAACAAATATAACATAGCTATAAAATTAAAAATACAATCGTCATGCTAAACAGTTCTCAGATATGTCTATGTCGGAAAATATGAGACAACTGCTCGATCGTTGGGGAAACTGTAGCTTCTACAAGAAAGCGCGATCCCTTGTTGCCACATGCAAAAAAATACTTCACATTTTTCAATATTATTAGCGAGTTTGCTATTTCAAACGGGTACGTACGCTGGTACGTATACGGGTAGCTAGCTACCCTTACCGTACAAGTTTTGTAATAGCAAACTGTTTCATGGGTAGAATTCAGCACATTGACTGGTAATGTATGGTGAGCCAACTAAACAAATTCATATATGCGCTATAGAGAAAGTGTTATTCGCATTTGAATTATTGGCCGACATTACGTTATGTAGACTATTGGCCTCTGGAAAATCAGTTGCACTCATCAGGGACAAGGCAACGGTGCATGGTAATGGGTTGGGGGTTTTCTTTTACTCATTGTGGTGACATTTTTAATTAGATTTCACAAATAATTTCATGCCAAAAATAATTGGAATTGATGCCAAAAATAATTGGAATTTTCAGACTGAGAAAATAGGTTATGATAGATCTAATATACAATTAAACTTTCCAACCAATATTATGGTGTGAAGTGTATTGTTTTTAGACACAGGGTCCAATAGGCCTACATGTAGATTCAGTCAAATAAAAGACAGAATTTGCCCCTTATATTATTCGACGAATATTTAGTCATATTAACTGTTGGGTTGGAATTTTACAACATATCGAAGGGTCGGGGCATAAGATGGGAACATTTATTCCAAGAATCGGGATGGATTTTGGTCTGGATCTAAACACGGAGGTGGGTTGACAAGTTCAAATCGGAACGACAACGATCGTTCAAGCATATGTTATTCATTATACGGTCTGAATAAAGAGCGTTTTCTTCACTTTTGTGTGAATCTCAGGAAACAGATGAATCTCGCTCAGACAACGATAAGATATTGCACAGATTCTATTATCTGAAATTCAAGACTTTGCATGGCCCTGTATGTGATATTGTTCATATACCATGCAGGGAATGTATATGGCCCTGATTTCCTTCGACTGTTCACTATTTTTAATTTTGTATTTCCTGTCATTTCATTGTCATTGAAGTAACTAAAAGTACACTCAGGGAATTCTTTGGTAATCACTACCATGTAGAATTGCTGTAACTTTACAGTGTAGAAACTTATTAAGCCATGACGCCAATCTCACTCATGATGTATCTGTTTAAAGCTAACCCATTGCATCAAATTAACTACTCCTACATGGAGGAGATTACTGGATACCCAAAACATTAATCAAATATTCTAACTAAAAAAAAATCCAGTGAAATTGTAATTCCATACTTTTATAACTCATATTCCATACATTTATAATTCATGTGTGTCATGTTATGTCTTTATGTTGATCCGAATAAAAATATTATAAAAAAAAAGAAGATATTGCACACATTATAACTTCTATATAAGATATTGCACATATTATAAGTTCTAAATATACTTCGTGTCTTTATCAACCTATATATCCATCGATGCCGCAGGCCGATATCCTTCTATTCGCTGTAATAATGCACAGTCTGAAGTTATTATCCAGCTTAAAATATGGCCTGATCCAAACAGTCAACTCTGAGCATAATAGATTAACCCAAAATTGGATCAACACACCTGAGTTGTACCATGTGGTCGGCCCTGTCCAACCGTTCATTGACGTGCCTTCTTAACACTGTGTATGGAATGGTTTATTGATCGACATGAATTAACATGTTACATTCAAAACATATATACATTATTACATATATATATACAAATGGAGCAAAATTATTAATCCAATGCATGGGAATAAATCAATTTCACATTTCATCATAATAGACTGACAGTACCCTATTGCTTTTTTCAAACCGCTAACTGCATGAACACGACGTTTTTGCTCTTATGCATTTCGGCAGTTGTATTAAATTATTTATCGCGTCGTATTTCGGATTTGGCGGAGAATTATAAATTGAATGATTGGTCGGTGCACGTGGTATGCTTAGATTCGAGAAATTTTAACAGTGTGAAAATTTAATGCCTGGAATTAGAAGATAGACACCCAACCGCGAGTAAAGAGGCTCTATGTGTATATTCCTTCTACTATACTGCAGTGGTCAGTCAGAGCGCATTTATACTTGAAATTCATTGTATATAATATTTATGGAGGCATGGACTCAGTATTATGGTTAATTTTTTCAAATGTACTTGCTTCATTGAACAAATTCTCATTTATTATCAAAATGGTCATGTATTGTTCAGAATGGCACACTAAATTGTTCAACTCAGATCAAGCTTGAAAAGCGGTCCGATTTTCACCCATGTCGGGGTAAAAACACCCGTACCAACCTCGTCTAGTATATAGATACATGCATATATTATGTTGTCATACTTGTAGATGCAAGTCACATAACATACTCGTTCACAATGAAATAACCGCCCATTAAGTTCGATGTTGAGCGTCCGTTATTAAAAAATACAATGGATCGCTGTTTGTAAAATAATGTACGATCAATTATCCTAACATATATTCACAGGACGCGGTGAAAAAAAGGCGCGACGTCGTGGTCATGTTTTAATTCAACAATATACTAATGCCTATATATGTAAGGGTCGAGACTGCTTCTAGCATAATCTACTCACTCTCTTAACCATAATGTGCCATTATTGGAAAGAACGCAGTTGTTAGTGAAACGACTGGCTTTCCGTGGTTAGCTCGGTGCCAGAAGCCGCCTCGAGAGTTTGAACATAAAGCGTGACTTAAATGACAACTTTATCAGTGAGATTTGTGGATGGTATCTTGCAATAAATAGGTTAATACATAGCGGACTGCTATTTCGTATAATTCATGTACTTATGGGCGAGAAAAACCTTAGTGGAAGGTTATTGGTCATTGGGACTGATTGATTGATTGTTTATTAGCAAAGCCAACAGTTAAGTTGGAACATGCAATAACATGTATACATACTATACACAAGGCACACATAACATATAAGTCATATCAATAAAAATACATACACACACAATTATATTGTAATCCATGATGCCATTTACATTAAAGTGGTATCCTTTTTAAAGATAGTTTTATAAAAATGCATACTTTTTTAAGAAGGCTCAAATATTCAATTGAGAGCAAACGATGAAATTTATTCCTGTTATGGTTCTCCCAGTAATATTTAGGAATGTGGATTTCGCGTAAATCTTGTAGCTTTTGGCATAGGATTATAAAGTGATATTCGTCGCAAGGACTGTTCTCACATAAAACACACATTAAATTGTCTGCGGAATTTGTGGTTTCTTTTGTCCATCTATTTTTTTCTACTGGTAATTTATGATTAGATGTTCTGATGTTCAATAGGTAATTAGACAAATGAGATGGCAAATAAACTAAATAGCTACTCATTTTCATGGACTGCTTTATGTCTCTGTAAAATATGGCGCGCGATGAAGTAGAAGCATTCAGATTTTCAAAGAGGTGGTGCTCATACTGCTTAATCGGTAGCGATTTTATATTTCTCAACTCTGTTTTGCTCAGCGCTGATTGGTTTGTCCACACATGTTCCATGTGTAGGTCATGTAGAATTCCTTCTACAAAACATACCCAATTCATCTTATTTTGCAGTTTTGTATCCCTCTCATTTATATATCTGAGTAAAAATCTACCCGTTCCAAATCTATATCGCTGTATGTGCTGCATTGAGAGTACGCAAGTGGCCGTGGCAAAGTTCACCGATTTACCCGTACCCGGCGGTTCCCGTCGGATTGGTGTCGCAAACTCGCTAGTGTCATTTGGCAACATAATTGGCAAGTGGTTCTCAATTCCAAAACAATGTAGAAAATACATAATTTATATTTGTCAAGAAATTGATCGCTAAATTATCCAAGTCACAGATTACTGAAACCGTTTCGTGGTATATAGGTTAGGTAAAGTTATGCATATTAACACCTCATTGCAATTGATAGAAACATAAAAAGCATAATGTGAGTGTAAATGTTTAAAATAACAGCGAGATCGAGCCATTGTGAGCCATTAATTTCTCACAAACCATGCACTAAGTTCACAATTCGATATAAATTGGCAAATTCTAAAAGAAATTGGCCAAGATATTTTGCATTTGACAAAAGTAAATGCTAGGTCATTGTGGACACGGTGGTGCACACCTGCTCGTGTGCGAATAACGCCACCTTGGTGCGATGTGAGTAGCAATGAAGTAAACGATGTTTGAGCCCGTGCAAAGATGCACACGAGCGACGCCCTTTAAAACGTAACGACAATACTGGGGGTGTCGAAAAAAAATTCAGGCACGTATGATAATTTTTTGCTTCTCACCATATTTGGGATCCAACCACCCGTTGACCCAATTTTGTTCTCCGTTTTTTTGCAAATTTTGTCCAGCCATTTTATGATACCACCCCCTAGTAGCACGACCACAAGGATTTACCAGGGGAAATACGATGAATATATTTCCTTGCATACTATAATGATAGCTGTATTGGTTTCTAACAGCATGTGCTTTTCTTCAGTTCATTTTGTCATCACAATCAGTCCAGCTGAAAGTTGTTGTCAGATGCTGTTTAAATTATAGTCAGCACTATCATTTCATTTAGTCTGAATTATTCTGGTAGACTAGTAGAGAGGTCTACCTTGCTCATACTCGCATAATGTAAATTATAAAAATAAATTATAATTAGCTCGATTTATTTTTTTAAACCTGTTAGAATTAGTCACAAATAAAAAAAATAGAGTTATCTATCCTGGATTGTATATGGTAAACTATGGTAAACAAATACAAGACAATAAGATGCCCATGTGTGACCTCCCATTAAACTTTGAGATGCATTGTAAATATCAAACTGGATAGTTTATATGAATAACACTGGTTAACAAGAAGCAACAATTCACCACTTAATCAGATTACAAATATATAGTATGCTCTCTAATATGCTTGAGAAATGGTTTGAAATACATTTTAGTATACATCAATCCAAACCCATCCATGCTAATTTTGTGTATTTCAGTTGATTACATTGTTGTGGGTGTGTACTAAATACAGACGTTGAACCGCACAATGATGTGAATCAATTGGACGTTAGTACACACTCATTAGCCATGACGTAAGTTACACCTCCAATCATCTTAGCTATGTTAGTGTGCAATAACGAACCTCAATCAATGTGCGGTTTTGCACCTTTATTCGTCTATTGTGTACCTAGTGCTATAATACTGACTGTTGTGGACGTTAACTAACATTATTCTAAGTTATAAGACTATAAACATATTAAAAATAAATAGAGGGAAAACATTTTGTTTTCGGAAAATTTGCTTTTGGGACCCCTTGAACACGTACCCACCAACCCCACCATACGTGCCCGGAAAAAAACTTGTTTACCCCACCTTGGACAATATGGAAATGTGTATATATACAAGTCACGGAAGATAACACAATATTACATTTATCAGCATGAACCACCATGTACAGTAATGCCCTAAATAATCGACTCCTTAACCACAGCAGAATTATATGTAGCTTTTTATGATTTAGTCTTGTTGCCATTCAGTGTGAGCTTTCCGATGAATGGCAACAAGCTATATTTCCAACTAAATCCTGAAAAAATATCCATAATTCTGCTGTGGTTAAGGAGTCGATTATTTAGGGCATTACTGTAGGGCAGTATACAACACAAAGCAATAATATGTGCAACAAGTGTAATATGCCATAGCATTAATATGGTTATTTCTTTTAATATAAAAAGACGGCTAAACTTAAAAATGAAACCCACTATAGCAATATACATGTGTATATACAGGCATATATACGATGGCATCCATTTGATTGAACACTAATATGCACAACAGAAACTGTTATTTATGGGATCTTTGCCAATCAAGTTTAATATTTTATAACAAATCTGTATGTTTTTTTTTCATTTCTGATGATCAATTAAAGTTGCTGAAGTTCTGTTATAGCATATACTTTAAGGGTCAGAACTAAAACGCCAAAATATATATGCGGAACGAACAATATTCGACCTCGACCTGTAGATTTTGGCAGAGAAACGCCCATAGAATAATCCATACTGGAGTTCTCGGTCGGAAAACTCAAGTTTATAACGGATGGACTCACGGATGGACAGACAGACAACGTAATACGACTTTTTTTCAATTACGCGTATATATACACATGTACAAATCTCTCAAACACTACTCGACGTTTAGAAATATTCGGGCCTGGATGGAAATCAAGAGGACGATTTATTCTTTATCAGTGTCTGGTCATTTCAATGTACGTCAGCCACACAGAACAAAGAATTGATCCAGGTCACAGTCGCCGTTGCACACCACTGATCGGGAAGAGGACAGGAACACACCCCGGAAGTTTGCTTGTATCTGCCCCACTGTGTCCGCATCTTCACAATTTCCCGTGAAGTAAAAACCCTCATTCGGTAGTCGCTGTCGACCTCTTCGTCTTGTGTCTGAAATCGATTAAAGGGACACATCACAATACCTTCGACGTGGGTTCATGCAAAATAACATGAAAGTATGTACATGTAATACAACTATCATCAACAAGTACATGGACAAATAGATTGACTTATTTTCTTACTTTCATTATTAATATCTCTCTAATAATAGAATTTGTCATGTCAAGACTATTGTTATGTAAACATTACTGTTTACTATAGCATGTATTAGTGACGAACCTGTAATCGTAACAACGAATAGGGAAAAACGACAATGAATATAAAGAACACAAATTCTAGTGACGTATAGTACCATATTCGTCATAATTATTTGCTGTCGTTCAACATGCGAAAGGTGTCTATTAGCTGGAAAAAGTCACAAGTACGACGAAATTACGACGAAAGTACGACCGAAAGCTCGCAATATTAAAATTAACAAGCCTTGCATGGTGTTTGTCTTCAATCCCCATATACCATTGATACAGGCGTGTACGGCTGAAGTCGCTGCTCTAACTTGGTTAGTTATTTGCGGTATTTATTCAAAGCCAGAAACGATGTTTTACATGATGCGTTAAACATTAAATTGGTTAGTCGTTCATGAATTCAAACCTCGCTTCAGATCGTCTTGATGACGTTATGGTTATCCGGCGTAAAGTGAACGCTATATAATGTTTCATAAATATTAGCGTTAACGGTAGGTCCATATCGTATTTTAACAGACCCATGCTATTCAAGTTTATAAATGAACATCTTAGATAACATACCTGCATGTATCTTATGTTTTGTCAGATATAAATATTGCATATCCCAAATGTCTTCATTGTTTTTGTAAGGAAATTTTAGTTGTGTACGTCCATGCATGATTGCCCATATGCGAGAATAGCATTCCAGTAGGCGAAGAACATCGTACTGTATACTCACTTGCACAGTCGAACCCCCCTGTACTTGGCAGCCAATTCCCTGATGACATGCACACCAACATTGCATCTTCACTGCGCCGATAGCGTCTACTTGAGTCATGTCTGATGTCACACTGGTATTGGCAGGCGCCATATTTCCGTTCACAAACAAGAGCTCCGTTCTGCGGTGGTTGGGGAATGGGGCAGGCTATATCTGGAATCATAATAAATATGGACACGGGTGTACTGATCAATGAATTTCATGTTGGTACGGTCTAGGAGAAGTTCGATAATTCATCAAGCTACTAATAATTATGTTGTGCAGACATGGTATTAACTACTATTACAGCAGTCACAAACACACCACATATCATCCTGTATATATGTTATGTTAGTCATCTACACTGTATTTGTTAAAATGTTATCAGGAGAGGGGCGGATGTAAGTTGTCAAAACCTGTGCCGTGATCCCTCTTGTAATATTATATTACAATAGAAATTCGTTTTAAAAGGTGATATTTCACCTTGCACAGATATGGTGCCTTATGTTGCGAGTTGGGCAATTTAGTACAATACTATACCAAACTCGAATCCAAAAAAGCAATGCACAGATACCCATATGCATCTCGAGAAAATATATATGGAAATGTATCCACCAATTTACCGATAAGTGTTTCACTGCATGTACATTCGGCAATTCGAGCGCGCATGAACTTTCCATGTAGCAATACCGTTACAAGCCTGTTATTTTATATAATCTGAGTAACAAGTAAATTAGCCTTCAAGAGTCCTTAATTCAACTTTAAAAGTAGACATATTGTGTTGTCTATATATGTACATACTGTAGAGACACCTGGGAAGGCGATTACCAGCGGCAGTCCACTCCCCGGTGGCCGATAGCGGCTCCGTTGCTTCACATGATATGGTCTCCGCTCCATCGTAGTCCATCCCATCGGGACAGGACGCATTGCACGTGGTTCCGAACAAATAGGTCGAGTCCGAGCACATGTGAACCAGGAATAGATCGGCCGTTTTCTTAGAAGGGCATCGAATTGCTGGGAAAAAACACAGAGGAAGACGATGACGTCGGCGACGACGATGGTTATGATGATGGTGACGACGAAGAAGAAGACGACAGCGATGATGTGACGACAATGATTATGATGATGGCGATTCTGATGATGATATCGACGAAGAAAACGACAGCCATTATTCGACGACAATGACTATAATGATGATTGTGATCACGATGGTGGCGATGACCATGACAACGACGACGACGATGACGACGCTGATGATGATGCTGAGAATATTGACGAAGACGACGATGACGACAACGACAGTTATGATGCTGATGACGACGACGTTGACGATGACGATGCTGCTGAAGATGGTGTTGACAATTATAATCCTGCGGACGATGGTGATAACGACGAAATTGACGAATATACGGAAATCTGGAGGTCTCAATACATATCGTGTACATAAATGTATCTACTTCCCTCTATCAGTCTTGTGTATATATTTTCATCTTTTCTCAACGTGTTCATGGACCAGAGAATAAGGCATATGTCAAATAATCAAAATGTATACTGTGTATAAACCCGATCCGCATAGCATTATCAGATATAAATACGCAATGACGGTCATTTTGTACCATTTATATACCGTAGATACTTAATTGTGTACCGTATACGCCCATCGAGCCCACCATTTCGTTATATAAAACATAACACTGAACTGACGGGGACAACATGATGATTATATTGACGAAATAATGGAAATATTCAGAAATTAAACAAAAAGTAAAAACATTAAAATAAAACGTTTCATTTAAACAGAGTTTTTTTTTATTCTCGAACAAATTTATATTGACAAACTAACGGATATATGAAAAAAATATATATAAAATTAATAAGTGTTTTTTATCTATAAAATTACAGAGGAAGTACAATCTTGCGCCCGTGAACTCTGATACGTCTTGCCACTAAAATTAATTGGACTGCATCTATTCTTATTATTTTGTTCCAGATTGTCAATTTAGAATATCAGAACCGCACCGAAAGATACATGTAGATGGGATAAAAAGGCGACAATACTTAATCAATTCATTCATACTATCCTCCGAACAAGGCTCGTTGATTTCAGATTACTAGTATACAGTACATGTAAGCATATATTTACTGCGGGAATGTGTCACCTACAGCTCCCCCACCTGGATATTGAATACCAGTTAACAGAGAGTCGTGAATCTTAGCTGTCCCACATTTCTGAAGTAATGCATGACTATAACATATCAAGGGGTCTGATATACATAAAAAATGTGTTATATTAGATCTAAAAATAATCATAATAGTAAATACCGATTGGAAAAGTACATTGTTATAAAAGCTACATACTAGCAGTTTTGTTGAATCCTTAATACTATAGTTATAACAGACGGTTACGAATCCCGGGTAAATCATTTGAAAATTATCCGAAACAATGGGTACAAGAAACTTGTATATACACATGTATATGGTGAAACTATCCTGTTGTTCCTAAAATGTCTTTAGTACTTACGCTGTACTATCACGACGAATTCACAATCAACAGCGTGGTTGCCAACGGTGTCCACCGCCTGATATTTCACCAGATAGCTGCCTTCAGTAAGAAGGTTTCCGCTTCCCGGTCCTAGCATCTGAGTTACAGTTACTCCTCTCATGTTGTCAGTAGCAACGGGTGCAGACCACGTGATCACCTTATCAGTTCTCCCACTTCCGGGATATGTCTTGAACGAAGTCGGACACGATTGAAAGACAGGCGGCACATCATCTGTGAAATATAGAATACACCCATAGGATTTTTGGTACCCTCCGCTACCCTGGGCACATGTATTCATTTATATACATGTACTATAATTTGTTTGTATTTGTTGCACGAATATTTTAACTATTCTACAGTATTATTACTCCGTCGCTTACCCCTTTAACCCTTTCAATACTAAATACTCATTGACGGGTAGTTCCCATAGGAAATGTTCAGATAATATGCGACATTTGTTGAACTTATTATATGCGCGTTTGTTGAACATATTATTCTGAACATTTAAATTGTCTCACCAATTGGACTCCTTCGACACTTTTAGTATCATTCTGTCGTCTGCTTATATTTCCTTAAAATCCCGCCAAACGGATAATAGACCATTCAAATGTATACTTTTATAACTGAATGGGAGAACCATTTAGTAAAGAAAGGGTTAATATGTATCACCATCGAGTGACCCAACTATTTAAAGCTATGAGGAATTTGGAACACGTGTAACAATACATACCGGTACATTTGATCATTCAGTGATCTGTCTATTTATATCAGTCAGCTGATATTTTTATTCAGATTGTCCTCATTGTGAAACAGATCAAAGTGCTTGGCAGACGAAATTTGATAGATGGCTGTGCACTGAAAATCTGACAACAGAGAACCAAACAAACAAACAAAAAACAGAAAGAATCAATAAATTCACCATCTGGGGACCTCATTCTACATGGTTTCATCTGCAATGGGATACATAGACACATATTTAAGTTCCCAGATGGTGAAGATGGTGATGCCCACACATTAGACACATCGATTATGCATCTTGTCGTCTGCAAATTTGTGGATATAGAGAAACTAAACTAAAAAAAGAAAATTAATCTTTGTGAAGAAGTTTATAAAGAAACTAAAAAAGTTAAAGAAATGTTAATTTGATAATAAAGAATTTTTCCGGAGAAGATTAGGCCTAAGCAGAATGAGGTCCCCAAGCGTGTGAATTTAGTAATGCTACATGTAGCCCGCGAGTTAGCGTCACTAACTACAGCATATGGGGACCTCATTCTGCAAATGTCCGGTACCATATTCATTTTTGGCATATATGCACATCGAATAATACTAACCGATGCACCCAACTGGGCCGTGATCAAATGATGCATTCTTCAAACAAACGTGATCTGCTGGTCCGTTCAGTCGAAAACCTTCATCACATGAGAAGGAACACGTGACGCCCCATTCTAGGGTTTCGTTATCACATGATACTGAACCGTGTGTGGGTCTCTCCGGCGTTTGACATCTCACTGTAACCGGATGGGAACATGGTTAGTGTATTTTACCCCTTTCGTAACAAGAGCTGCACTGGTGCAGCATTAAAGATCATTTGCCAGTGCAATCTCTTATGCACTCTTATGACTAATGTGTAGGTTTTCTACAAAAAATGTGCAACCCTGCTACACAATCATCATTCATTTTTATCTTAAACATATTTGTGTAGTATATGTGTAGTTTCATATACGTATAGAAATTGTGTATTCCGACCTGTGGTTATATAGTATATATATTATATAGTATTGATGATATATTGAGATTTATTTGTTCAAAATGCGTACAATGGTACGTAATATTTTGCCCCATAATGTGTGAGTTTTTTTTTTTAAATGAACAAACCTGAGTCGTGGCGTGGTGGTATAATATTGCTGTTACCGTATTACAACAATCATAAAAAATAGTCTAAGTGCAATAATCGCGCATGAAAGTTTTAACAAATAAATCCTAATATAGCATTAATACATACTATACCCACAAGTTGGAATTCTGAACTTGCATTCCTTGTCCACGATCGCTGTACATTGTATTCCGAAAAAAATTCTTAAACAATATGGCCGTTATGCAGCAGACTATATGAAACTGAAGGCACCACAATGCGCATGTTCTACGTTCTTACACAAGTGTGTGTATCAAAATATACACACCATCGGTCAGATGCTCGTAGCCCGTTTATATATAACCATGGGTATATGCCAGATATAACCGTACAAAAAAACGCCGTTCTTTTTACCGTGTATTTGTTCATGGTGTGTGTGCCTGTGGCTGTCCGTAACATGGTGCCCGGTGTTATTGCTTTGACAGGTGGTCATGTTCGACTGGTGTTGTTAGATTGGTAAAATGAGATTAGCGGTTTCTATGTCTTGTCTGGTCATATTTACTGTTGGAACATTGTCTGAAATAGACGGACTTTTTATACTAGAATTTGAGCAACAAGAGCGCAGGGAAATCGCACGTCGAGTTGGTTTACGGGTTTTTTAGAAAAAGTATTTATATGATATAGAGAGGCAAACAGTACGATACCATATATATATACTATATGCGATTGCATCCAATTTGGATTTATTGGGATGTCTTTAGTGTACTTTTGTGGTTATGAGAGTTCATTTCCCCTGATTTCTGCTCCATATGTGGTCTTCTCCTTTAAAATTTATATATAATTTCAAACAGGGGTGGCGCCAGGATATCCCCGACGGAGGGGTTATACGATTCCCCGACAGGGGGTCGGCTCTTTAGCTGCCGGGTTGACCATTGCATATCTCACCGACGGGGGTGGCTAACCCTCCCCGACAGGGTGGGGATGTAGCCCCCTAACTCCTCCCCGGGTGCCATCCAACTTAATTTAGTATCGATGATTTCTCGTCTTCAGTGAATGCAAGACAGCGCTCTTAGCATTGTGGGGGGGGGGGTAAAACAGAGACTTGTCGACAGGGGTGGTTATGCAGGGGGTCTTATAACCCCCAAAATTGTAGTCATACCTAATGCAACATTAATTGGAAAATTCACACCAAAATTAGTTTAAAATTGTTCTCGTAGTTTGATTTTTCAACAATTTCTTAGTGACGAATTTGTTGTGTATAGACCAACATTTGCATATTTCCCTTTCATTTGCAAAATTATGGACTGAAATGGCCATCAGTTGGCAATTTTCAAATCAAAGGGTGAGTGTCAGGTTAAAAATTTCCCCGAATTGGAAAGCTTGAGGCCATTCTAGATGCTAGGATTGTCAAATTTTAATGTTCATATTTTCAAAATGTTCTCACATCGGGCCTAACGATCGGCCGACCCGTGTGTTCTGTCCTTGCCAGTAGTTACTTGCTAATTCATTTAAGAAAAGATAAATCGGGTGTAAATTTGTCTGGCTTTATACCACTAGATGTTAGGATTTTTTAATCTCATACTGGGCCCGAACCATCCTTTTCACCCCCCCCCCCCCCCCCCCCCCCCCTGCATGTCTAGTGGCCACAATATTACGGGTCCATTTAGAATAGGTCTACCATCTAGTAGTCTGTGAGGGAACATTTGGGGGAAAATCAAAGCACGGGGGGTGCAAATTGATTTACGCAAACTTGTGAGTTTGGTGTGGTTCAATGAGGTGGGGTGCAGTTGGAAATTCCAAGGTGGAGACCACCCCAACGAAAACCCTCTAGCCAAGTCCCGAGTGCCAAATATCCCACACCCAACCAGGGGTGCCCCTCGCAACTTAGTTTCTGCCTTCGGCATTGGTCTATTTGTTTTCCATCCGAGAATACACTCATAATATATTGACCATACTCTGAATGAAAACGCTCCCGTGGCGATCACACCAAAACGTCGTGCTGCAAGTTTAAGACGATAATTGTGTTGTATACATGATACGGAAGACCGATTGTCAAAAGACGCAACATCAAAATACACAGGGCAAGGCTTATCGATCCAAACTGTGGAGTGTGTTTTCGTTGTGTATTTCTCGCATATACCCATGGTTATATATAAACGGGGGTACGAGCATCTGACCGCAGATGTGCAACGGCCATTGGTCCATGTATTTATATTTAAAAAGGTAAAACTACACATTGCTGTGTGTATTAACCGGGTGTACACAGTTGGTGTGTAATCGTGTCTACTCATTAGTTATACGAGTGTATATGCGAGTCTCTCATAGGGAACCTCGCGTATATATAGGCACTGGCTTACATGGTCAAGGTAAATATTTTTAGGCCAATGTGTTCTCTTATATATGCGAGACTCCCTATGGGAGACTCGCATACATAAGAGAATGCATCGGCACAGGGTTTTCGCAAAAACCAAGTAGGTAAATACGGACCTCGTTGTTTAAGTTTAAGTCATAATTTATCTTATATTACACAAGGTCCACAAACTCTATAAATACGACAACTTAACATAAGTTTAGAATCACCTGGGATATATTTTCGATTGTGCAACTCACCCTTCCTACATGAGAAGCGATCTGTGTCTGTCCAGTGGCCTTCCTCTGACGTAAGTCGGACAGCATTGCACTCGACATCACCAGGTTCGACCACCTCGTACCCAAACTGACAACCGGCAGTGCACATCGTACCCCAGATGTAATCAGTGGACGAACAGTTGAACTCAAGTAGACCCGCGTCAGGGGAACCGCACCTGATCGCTGGAACAGATTCCGATTGTTATAATAACGTGTGTAATTGTATGGGGAGAGGGGCTAACTAAGTTGTATAACTTGTGCCCCAATCCCAATTGTACATTAATGATACAATAAAATATGTTTAAACTAACAGATTCCGATGGATTACCGAAACATATATGGCTGTCAGAAAAGTACCGTAAAATTAGACAGAAGGCGCTGGCAACAGCAACAGTTTATGTCGCAATCTGTACGGTATATAGTATACCACGGGTACATAAATCGAAAACGCTTCTCTGTATAATTTATGGTATACTCCCGTATTTTAACAGGAAACGCCTTTTCATAAAGTATACAGCAACCCGCATTGTTCATCCAACTGCAGATTCCGATGGATTACTGATAAATGTACGTGTTCTGTGATTCAAAAATGGGAACTTTCCACAAATCCGGATTTTTCGGGAACTTTCCACAAATCCGGATTTTTCGTGTAAAAGTATGTCGAAGTTTCCCCACGTATTGGGTCTACAGCCAAGTCAAGCGAACAAATAAGAAATAACTTGAAACACATATACCATAATTTACCAAACAGAAAAATCACAGCTTTACAATACAATTTGTGAACGCGATCTGCTGACTTTGACCTCGATAAATTCACCGGGGGGGGGGATAAAAAGTGCGATACACAATGTCCCCCGGGTGGGTGGGTTTCCGGAAGCCAAAACAAGCATTCTCCCAGATCATGCAATTTTTATTCAAATTCAATATTTTACTTGGATTTTAGATTAAAGCAGCTTGCCGGTGTTCTAGTCTTCTCTGTTGACCAGAAATGAAGCATTTAAAGTAGTTTTGATCCCGTTGATAGGTGATAACATTGGTGAAATTCACTAAAAAAACTGATGTTGAAAGGGAGTATGTGTCCTTCTGTGAACGAAAAGAAATGCATACAGAATAAATGTCTCTTACCAAGATATGTACGCAAAATATTGTTATTTCTCCCATAACTATCAGCTATAAGTCTATATAATGCTTGCAAACGTGTCACTATATGATGCCGAATTATCGTCCATGTCATTGTTCTATCGTTCTATCTTCTACTAATTGTTGTCAGTGTATATCACACGATCCGTCAATCAATTGACATCTTTCGCATAATGAACTATACTGATAAGAATTACGAATAGCGAATAGTAGTCTAAAACATTTCAGACGGTCCAAAAACTCTTTCGCAGAATTGACGAATACGGTTCCGTTTTTTGGTTGTTGTTGTTGTTGAGAAAATAGTGCAGTTCAAACTTTGATATGATTATGTTTGCTCTTATTAGTTGGTGCATAATAGTGTTGCTATCAGGTCATAGTAACTGGTAGGTTCGACGACTGCACATAGAGCTCGCGTGCCATGCGTGCTTCTTGAAACAGTAACCTACATGTATATTGCAAACCGACAACTGATAGAAAGAACACAAAATCTCTGACGAGGAATATAAATATACGTAGTACCATGTTCGTAATTCTTATCAATAGTAGCTAGTTATGCGAAAGGTGTCCAATATTATATTTGTTTCTGAAAAATATAGGATCAACTGTTCGCTACAAATGTCCACTAATCACGATATCAATCGAGAAAACTTTCCTTCAAAATAAAACATTTTGTACTAATGCAATTCACGTTATTATTTAGGAGATACACGTACGTACTCTAATTGAGTTGGATATTCCGGGATTCGAACATGAAACAGTTTTTTTTATGCTCGAATACCCGAATATCCATCGAAACGGGGTACGTCCGTCTCTATTGTAATTCAATACATCAAAAAATATAAAATAAATTGCACGAACAGAATTTTTGTCGACATCATTACATGCTTTGAAGTGAGGTATCCTTTCTTCGGCGATCATATATATGGGTACGTTCCTTGTTGCTGTTCGCAACAGCACCAGGACAACGTCCCGTTAACCTTGCCTATCTATATATATATATATTTGCGAATGTCTGTCTGTCTGTCTGTCTGTCTGTGTTCTATAGAAATTCACAGGGGACCATCTAGATGATGCCAAAGGGGTCTACTAGGAGTAGCTTTTTACGAGAAAGATAATGGTCGGGGTTAGAATTTTCTAAATTGACGCCGTTGTTGTCAGGGGCAGAAAAGGGGAGGGGCAGAACAAAAATTTGTCGCCGATTGCCACCAAACTTATATATAATCATCCCCATAATATGAGGAATCTAATGGCGTGGTTTAAACATGGCAAAAGTCGCGCCGTTCGCGTCAGGGGTGTCCGGAAGGGGGGGGGGGCAGATTTTGTTTCTGTCGCCGATTGCCACGAAACTTACATATAATCATCCCCATGATATGAAGAATCCAACGGTGTGGTTTAAATATGTCAAAAGTGGCGTCGTTTGAGTCAGGGATGAACGGAAGGGGAGAGGGGCACCAAAATTAATAAAACTAATTTTAGCGCCGATTTCCACCAAATCGATATATATTCTTCTTCATGATACAAGGAATCTAATTGTGCGATTTAACACCGCCAAATTGTTGTTTTTGGATGAGAGATTGGGAGGGGTGGGCACTAAATTTGATAATAAGTCGCCGATTGCCACCACACTTATACAAGATCATCCCCATGGTATGAGGAGTCTAATGGTGTGGCTTTTATCTGTCAAATATGGCCTCTTCGAGTCAGGGTTGCATTGAGAGGGACAGGGGCACAAAAATTAATGCACAATGTTTTTAGCCCCAATTTCCACTAAATTGATACACGTTCTTATCCATGATACGAGGAATCTAATCGTGATTTAAAGACGCCATAGTAGTGCTGTTTGGGTGAGAGATGGAGAGGGGAGGGATTGGCACCAAATTTGATAAAAAAATTGTTTAGTCGCCAATTATCACCAAACTTATAAACAATCATCTCCATGATATCAGGAGTGTAATCGTGTTGTTTAAGGATGTCACAAGTGGGGCCACTCGAATCAGTGGTGTATATAGATGATAGGGACACAAACAATTATATCTATATGTTTAGTGCCGATTTCCACCATATCGATACATATTCTTCTCCGTGATACGAGGAATCTTATCGTGTGGTTTATATACACCAAATTGGTGCCCTATGGGTGAGATATATGGGGACCTTAAATTTGATACGAATTTGAATACTCGCCAATTTTCACCAATTTCATATATATGCATCTCTAATCTCTAATGAGTCTTAGTGTGTGCAGCTTGAGTCCGAAATAGGGACGGGAGGGTCACCAAAACTGATACAAAAATCGTGCTGTCTGTCTTTTTGTCTGTCTGTGTGCGTTTTATATATAACTTCACGCGGTACAATCGAGATGGCACCAAGGCGTTCTAAGAGGGGTAACTTTTTACAAGGAAGATAATGGTGCAGGTTAAAATGTTCTAAAATTACGCTGTTGGTGGGAGGGGAAATTTTAAAAATATGGTGAAATAGTTTTGTCGCTGATTTCCACCAAACGAATACATAATCACCTTCGCAATATGGCGTTGTTCGAGTCAGCGTTGCATCAACAATTGATTTAATAAACCAAATTCCACCAAATTCATACACGTTTTTTTCTAATGATATACCATGAATTAAATCACATTTGGTGAGCAGATATGCACTATCATTGATAAGATTGCTATTCGCCGATATCCACATATAAGTTATATACAGTCACCAGGCCATCGCCATATCATTTTAAGTAGTTGGGCGTTCACATTTCACAATCCCGACATATGGTGACCCACATAAGTCACTTGAACAATTATATCTTCTTAACAGTCATATTTATATTGGAATGGCAATCAAGGCATTCACACAATGAGCTAGCAAAAAGAGATAACTAGAAGAAGCATTAAACGTATATTTATCATTCTATTGAAGAGATACATATATTCGTGCAAACTGAGAGACATCGAACCGTCATAGGATTGCATATATATAATAACAAAATTTAGTCTGTTCCATTCAATACAGTTTCCACAAAAAGTTACAATTTGTCAAGAGATATGGAAGGCCTGTTCAAAAATAGTGGTCACAGTGTGCAGTCATATATAGTTTCTTCTGATATACAAGAAAATGCAGTTAGTAGCACAATACTTTTCAGGATCCTACCAATACTGACATCTGACAAGGGTTTTAGAACAGACTCATCGACTGACATAAACAACTCAAAATCTCGCTCTGTGCCTGGCACATGTAGCTGATATATCTGCGCAGCAACATTTCGTTTAAACTAAGAATATTTAGCCAATATATAGCACCATGAACAGAGGAGCACCTGGAAATTTCTTTGAAACATCTGTATCTTCATCGAGATCTTAGTCCAACCCACTAGATTGATTGATACATCTCAATATGTAAAACCCAATTATCATCTTTTATCGAACTAATTAATGTGTTTATGATGTTCATGTATCATGTATCATGTTCATGTATTAAGCAAGAGCATTCTCTATTCCCAACAAATATCCACAGCATACATGTATATCACAAGAAACTATATTTGACTGCACACTGTGACCACTATTTTTGAACAGGCCTTCCATATCTCTTGACAAATTGTAACTTTTTGTGGAAACTGTATTGAATGGAACAGACTAAATTTTGTTATTATATATATGCAATCCTCTGACGGTTCGAGGTCTCTCAGTTTGCACGAATATATGTTTCTCTTCAATAGAATGATAAATATACGTTTAATGCTTCTTCTAGTTTTCTCTTTTTTGCTAGCTCATTGTGTGAATGCCTTGATTGCCATTCTCATATAAATATGACTGTTAAGAAGATACAATTGTTCAAGTGACTTATGTGGGTCACCATATGTCGGGATTGTGAAATGTGAACGCCCAACTACTTAAAATGATATGGAGATGGCCTGGTGACTGTATACAACTTATATGTGGATATCGGCGAATAGCAATCTTATCAATGATAGTGCATATCCGCTAGCCATCCGTGACGCAAACGACACCAAATGTGATTTAATTCATGGTATATCATTAGATAAAAACGTGTATGAATTTGGTGGAATTTGGTTTATTAAATCAATTGTTGATGCAACGCTGACTCGAACAACGCCATATTGCGAAGGTGATTATGTATTCGTTTGGTGGAAATCAGCGACAAAACTATTTCACCATATTTTTTTAATTTCCCCTCCCACCAACAGCGTCATTTTAGAACATTTTAACCCGCACCATTATCTTCCTTGTAAAAAGTTACCCCTCTTAGAAAGCCTTGGTGCCATCTCGATTGTACCGCGTGAAGTTATATATAGAACGCGCACAGACAGACAAAAAGACAGACAGACAGCACGATTTTATTTCTTGTATCATTTGAGAAGAACGTGTCTGAATTTGATGGTAATTGGTACTAAAAATATTTTGTATCAATTTTGGTGACCCTCCCGTCCCTATTTCGGACTCAAGCTGCACACACTAAGACTCATTAGAGATGCATATATGTGAAATTGGTGAAAATTGGCGAGTATACAAATTCGTATCAAATTTAAGGTCCCCATAGGGCACCAATTTGGTGTATCTAAACCACACGATAAGATTCCTCGTATCACGGAGAAGAATATGTATCAATCTGGTGGAAATCGGCACTAAACATTAAGATATAAATTTTTGTGTCCATCTCAGCTCTATACACCACTGACTCGAATGGCCCCAATTGTGACATCCTTAAACCACACGATTACACTCTTGATATCATGGAGATGATTGTTTATAAGTTTGGTGATAATCGGCGACTAAACAATTTTTTTTATCAAATTTGGTGCCAATCCCTCCACTCTCCATCTCTCACCCAAACAGGACCACTATGGCGTCTTTAAATCACGATTAGATTCCCCGTATCATGGATAAGAACGTGTATCAATTTGGTGGAAATTGGCGCTAATAACATTGTGCATCAGTGTTGGTGCCCCTGTCCCTTTCAATGCAACCCTGGCTCGAATGAGGCCGCATTTGACAGATAAAAGCCACACCGTTAGACTCCTCATACCATGGGGATGATTTTGTATAAGTGTGGTGGCAATCGGCGACTTATTATCAAATTAGTGCCCACCCCCTCCCAATCTCTCATTAAAAAACAACAATTTGGCGTTGTTAAATCGCACAATTATATTCCTTGTATCATGAAGAAGAATATATATCAATTTGGTGGAAATCGGCGCTAAAATAAGTTTTTATCAATTTTGGTGCCCCTCTCCCCTTCCGTTCATCCCTGTCTCTAACGACGCCACTTTTGACATATTTAAACCACACCGTTGGATTCTTCATATCATGGGGATGATTATATGTAAGTTTTGTGGCAATCGGCGACAGAAAAAAAATCTGCCCCCCCCCCCTTCCGAGCACCCCTGAGGCGAACGGCGCGACTTTTGCCATATTTAAACCACGCCATTAGATTCCTCATATTATGGGGATGATTATATATAAGTTTGGTGGCAATCGGCGACAAATTTTTGTTCTGCCCTCCCCCTTTTCTGCCCCTGACAACAACGGTGTCACTTTAGAAAATTCTAACCCCGACCATTATCTTTCTCGTAAAAAGCTACTCCTAGTAGACCCCTTTGGCATCATCTAGATGGTCCCCTGTGAATTTATATAGAACACAGACAGACAGACAGACATTCGCAAATATAGATATATATATTAATCCGCACAAATGTCAGACCAACTTCCATGCACATTGCATGGAAAGCAAGCAAATCGACATCTAAATATCAAATACCACTAACTTTTAACGACTAGTTCGAAAATGCAAGACTCAGCGTTGTTCTGGGTAGCGTCAGTCGCATCGAACCTCACCATGTACATTCCGGCCCCCACGGGCTGAGTCAGGTCTGGTCCACTCGTTTGTGTGATAGTGACTTGCCCAGAATTGTCCGTAGCAATCCTCTCCAGGTGTGGGACAGTGACTACTCTCTCGTTCTTCTTAGCAAATATTATCATCGAAATCGGGCAGACGGTGAAGGTTGGTGGCGTGACATCTGAAATAACGGCATAACACGCGTACGGCAACCAAATTAATTCTTATATTGGAACCGCGTCGTTCATCCAAATTTAACAGAGGGTGTGACTTTTTCACGACCACCATGCACTTGAAGCCCCCATTTTTGTTATGCCACTGACATATCCGGAGTCGATCCTGGCGATAATTGTGGATGATGTGTGCATCAAAGATACAACGCCACTCTCGTGTCATTACGAAAATCGTTACAATTAATAAAAACTAGACTTTGCAAGCAAAACTCTCAACTATGTGTTGTTGTGAATGATACTATGTACATGGCTATTGCTATTGTTTTTTGTTGCACAGCATCGCCAGAAATTGGACAGTTTTCATTAATTTTAATATGTATTTGACTGCTGAAGAGTGAAATTGCGTTTATGTGGCATTTACCTTCCACGATGATAGCCGGGCATTTGAAACATGTCAGGTGACTCAGAGAACCCTGGCTTTCAAACTGAAAATTGACGTGGATAAGTCGCACACACCCGCCCTATAAAGCCTCTATTGATTTGAAATGTATAGTTCTGTTGATCGCGACCAATATACGACCAAGCTATCATTATTTAATATGCAGATCGAGATAATATAAGGTGTCGTTACACTATTAAGTGACGTCTAATTGTCATTGGCCAGTAAATGTATAGGCTTATTTGGTCGGTGCTTTAATTGCCTATAAGCTTACATGCACGTTTCTGCTATATTGATGACTTGACCTTTGTCAAGCCAGCGGGCTTGACCTCTGTCAAGTCAGCGAGATGTACCGTGCCTCGATGTCCAGTATCTGCCAAAATTACATCCATGTGTTTCTGTGAATCCCGAAGAGTGAGGGTGTTGTGAGATAAGTAAAATGATAACCTATAGTTGTTGTGGCTTATTGTCAAAGTACTTTTAATGTTGCTTCCTGTTCTTAATTTCCGGTGAAATACACGAACCACTATTTTTTTACAATTGATGGTCAAATATATATAGGTATAATTTGACAAAAACCAGCTCAAATACATGTAAGGATATACCAGGCATTGTTCTAAATCGCGGTCGCGTGACATATGCTCAGATGCTTCGATATTGTCTTTGAATGTCCGAATCGTCGGTGAGGTCGTCATTCGGCACGTGACCAAGATAAGTAAATGTCATAACGAATTTTAGCTATTATGTTAAATAGCCTTGATAATATATAGTGTAACGATACCTTCATGTTATGATGGATACCTGCCCATTATCATCTTATTTTGTGAAAGAAAATATCAGTTTTGCCACAAAGGCGACCATGCACACCAAGATGCATTTGTGCTGACCAGAGAATCATACCTTCGAATGGCATATGTGTGCATGATACTCACCTATGCAGGTTGAGTATCCCGAATATCGTCCCGTTGACGTGCATTCAACCACAATCGGTCCAGATAACAGGTACCCGTAGTAACAGCTGTAACTACATATTGTTCCCCAAAGGTTAGGTGATGCACCACATCCTGTTAGACTGCCGTCAGATGGCGCCCGTAGTATTGGACATCTGGTAACTGAAAATAGATACGCATTTCACAAAATTATGCGAGATCTCAATTGTAATTAGGTACATGTATCAGAATACATACGGTATCACTAAATACAAGAATCAAATTTGAGGTCTGATAAGCGCAAATTAAAGAACATTTTATCGTGTATCTGGGTAGGTTTGCCGGTTGGTTCTACGCGTAGGAATGAGTGATTTCTTAGTACATTGACCCTTCTATTGTCTTAGCAAAACCCATAAAACTGACAAAGTCTATTGGAATACCGAATGCATGGGGTCCACTTCGCAACCCTTTATTAAACATTCAAATGCGATAGAAAGCATACAAGAATGGCCACCAATGCGATATATAGAAACTATCATATGGAGATCGACTTCAATAAGTCAAGAAGAAAGTTGGGGAAATGCGAACAGAAAATGCAAGAAAGCGATAAGGTACTCGCGGCCATCAACTCCGAACCTCCACTACCAACAACAGCAACAACACCAGAAAATCGCCAATGACAGAAGAAAACAGCAAAAGCGAAGAAAAATACTATTTCAACACCGCGTTCAACACATTCCGACTGGAAAAAGTGGTTCGATGAATAGTTCGATTTAATTCCAAGAAGATAGGATTTCCTCATTTTGGTCACAACAATCTGAAAAAGAACTATTTCGTGGCTGACTCTCTCTCTCTCTCTATATATATCCCTCTCTCTCTCACTCTCTCTCTCTCTCTCTCGAAAGAATAAATAAATAAAAATAAGTCTAGATAATTTTCTCATCATTTGTCATCGTTATGTTTATGTTTTACCATATCATACCCCCAACTTATTCCAAAGTGTGTTGTAGGGGAGGGGACACCCCTTCCAAATCCTCGCGGGTACACTTCCGAATTCCCAATAAAGGAAAAAGGAGAATCGACCTCGAGCTTTGAGACTCATGATCTCAAATATAGACGCTTTCGAGGCGTTTTAGTCGAAACATTCAAGCTAATAAACGGACTATATAATGTCGACAAAAACTTACTACATGTATTCAGGACAGCGAACGTCTCGAACACTCGCGGTCACGATTATAAACTACAAATCTCCCAGTGCCAAAAGGACACGCGATGGAACTTCTTCTCGCAGAAGATATCACGATCTTGGAACAATCTTCCTATGTTTGTTCTTGAAGTGAAGCAAATGAAAGATTTCAATTGATGCGTTCATGTATACGATGAAAGATACGTTTATGATGATTGACAATACATGTATAGCCCTTTCGTGCCAGATTTATAGATGGATATTTAATTCATTGCGACTAACACATCCCTATATGTTTTATGGTTTTATTATTTATGATAACCGATGACAGCGAATAGGCCAAGAATGGACATTGGAATTAAAATCTAATGTTGCATTCACGTATATAATGCATGTATGTTAATATACACAACGTAGATATTACCACCGGCTTGCCATGTGGATGGGGTCAACACGTGGTCAATGTTGTCTTAATTTCGCCAGCTTTAGAACACTTTATTGCATCCATCTAACTCATTTACACGTGCATGTATTATCCTAGTTGACAGGGACGAGATTAAATCATCTACGTTGTGTGTGTAACTTTTAGTCCCCTTAAACAGACCCAAATTCTTAAGTCCGAGGAATTTCATTTGGACCGCTCCTACTTGTGTTGGACATTTTCGAGTTTACACAAACTTTCGACATATTAACAGGCGGTAGTTAAATAATCGACTTTTTGTCTGAAAACAACAAATTTAGCATTATATAGATATGCATGGGGGTCCAACTACATGTATCAGAATAAATTCAAAATATCGTTTTGTAATGTGTAATTTTTTTACAAAGTTGGAATATTGCAACGTGCAACTACTTGGTCTTGGTATTGTTTCTAACAATTCGTGCACGTATGTTGTTATGTTGTAGATGAGTCTATCTGGATGTCTGGAATGTGTGGGCTAGGCATACGCTATATATGCACACATTAATCCTCTTTATTAGAGCCAAGGCCGTAAGTTATTTTATGGTTAACTTCTTTTGTGAAATAAGTAATTATTCTATCAGTCCTTGGTACCTAATGTGATACACACTAAAATAATATCTTAACCTGTCACATGTAGTAAAATCAATTGTTTTGGTCTAATCATAATAGCTGTTCAGATTCTGCATGTATGTGCAAAGGAAATATATGGAGTTCTTGAAAGATCAAGAGATATTACTTATTGAAATGCCTCACAGTTTATTCATAATGTTTATCTTTATATGTCTTAAGACAAATAATTTGTCTAATCAATAGACGCAAACAACGGAGAAAATATACCCAGATGTGTTTGTTGTTCCAGTCCAATCTCTATATCTCCCTCCCATGGGTTTTTTAAATAATTCGTCCCGAACGATAATTATATATATTTACATACTAAGTGTGATTATCACTAACAACTGTTAGAGTTGTTGCCACTAGAATTCATGAAGCCAAAAGGCAACTATAACTAAACATATCAACGAATTCCACATATCGTATGCTACACGTTCAGACGAAGTACACGCAACGCATTCACGAGGATTGGGTTGTTAAATATTTTATTCAGAATCGGTATCTTAAGCAAAACGCTTGATGCAGAAATCCGTTTTATTGACAATTCATCTGATGTATTCCAAATATTATAACTATTCATGGAATAAATATTGTTCAACCTTCTCAAATACTAAATACTCATTGGTGAAAAGTTCCCTTAGGAAATGTTCAGTTTGATTGTGTGTTGACCTTATTATCTGAATATTTCCCTCCAATGAAAATGAATACTGCGTAACTGCTGTTATATTTTTGCCTGTCTGTTGTCTGCTCATTTTTCATGAAAACCCCCTCCAAATGAATAATATACAATTCCACTGTACTATTATAACTGGTGGGGAAATCCATTTGGTGAAGAAAGGGTTAAACTAACCCAGGTGGTCTCCTATTTCGTGACGAACTTTTAAACTATTAAATGTCGAACTTCAACAACCAACAGCGTCTTATTGCATTCACAAGGTTTGTTGACATACATGAATCATTGTACTAAACGAATTAGGCAATTTGTGCATGCTCCAATATTGTATGTTGGCACGAATCATTGTACTCAATACCTGTGTGTTCTTTTGCCAAATCGTTTGTGTCGTGTCATGTAATATTACCGCGTCGTAATTGTTGGAATGCCAACCAATGTCTCGGAGAGACGATAATGTAATGTGTGTCTTCTCTTACCGAACAAAAGTTTAAATAAAGGATACCGATATGACCCATTAGAGGTCTGATTTTTGTTGGCAAAGCCAACAGTTAAGTTGGCAGTAACACATATTCAAAATATACACACAGCAATTATAACAGATAAGTCATAGCACAAGTATACACATTAAAATTTACTGAGCATACGCACTTCCGCGTCTATTATACGTGCATAATAACTGCAATGCTATATAACCTCTAATGTGGTAAGGTTACAGCAATTACATTAGTTACTTTACGAACACCCTGGGTAACATAGAGGCAGAGGAAGGGTAAAATAATAATAATAATCCCATGAGGCCCAAAGCGCCCAATGATACAACAAATAAAATGACAGTTGTATAAATACTCTCATACATGGCTATTCGCAAAGCTCCTGCACGTCCAAACACATGCACATGTACACAAAAACAATAACTACAATGAAATAAATCAAACGATTCATATCAAAATCAGGATGAAGGCTGCGTGTGTTGTATAAACAAAGTGGGAAAGATTGGTTAGCTTTGGTCGTCGTCGTTGCCATTGCGAAGTTTAAACATATACGTTTTGAGTTCTGTTTTGAAAGATTCCAATGTAGGAAAATTCCTAAGTGTACACGGGATGAATACCAAAGGTTTTTACTTCAGACAATTCTTTACATACCATTCGCCTATATTATACATGCCTGCTGATGAATTTAAAGGGCACATATTAGCGAGATGTGTTGAACATATAGTTTATTAGACGCTTGTTCCTAGAAGAATAGTATTATTACTGTTCCATATTTACAACGCCGTATATATGCAACAGTAAGCCTTTTAATGCAAGGATTCTAGGACGGGTGACTTGTAATAAACACAGAACGACACGTCTGTTGCTACATCACTATAGTTCCAAGGATAGAACTCGAGACTGCGCCACTAGTATTATCGTTCCGCGCAAACACTCGTGCCGTATCAACCAACCCATTAGCACACTCGAAGTGTCGATTTGTGTATATATGCAACATCCATATTTAGATTCAGAATGTGAAGAGTCCAATAGACATAGCTAAACAGTCAATGGGTTGAAAATTTAATGTGATTAATGTTCTAACCATGGATTCATATAATGTCAACTGTCTATGCTATATATATGAGAGAAACTACTTTTTATATTGCAAATTTCGTAAATAATTGACAGTGCATGCATGGGTTCGTAAAATTAACTGATTAAATTGGTGCTGAATAACGTTTGGTTCGCCGATATGGTCTATTTAAGGCACGACCCGTTCACACACTGAAACGTTTCCCCCGTTTTTTTGGAGGCATTTAGTCATAGAAAACAATATGCTGCCAGAATATGAACGACAATGTGCATATAAAATTCATCTTTACCAAAACTAACACATCAGTAGTAACATTTATGCAGTTCTACATGTAACATTGCTAATGGCATTTGCCTTCAAATACCTGCATGCATGATTGATTCTTGCGATAAATTTGCATGCAAATTTCTATATGGAGCTACCGAGTGTTTACTTTTCACATAGTTAGTACTGGTAGAGATGCATTTTGTAAGCAATTTTGTTTTCCTTTTTTGGCACATATATCGAAATGCCTGCAAAATACCAGGCAGATGTGACTGTGTGATCGAGTCATTAAGATTCGTTGGTGTGCATTTTGATCGGTGATCCTTGTCATACAATAGAAACAACATAAATTACACCAAGATGAGGACCACGTGTGCCATATATACCAGTGTCCGCCAAGTGATAGGATATTGATAAGGCCTCACCAGTTTCTTGCACAATACAATGCATCTCGTTGGAATGGAAATTACAAAAACAGGGCGCGTTCCCTTCGTCGAACGTTTATTGACAGAGAACGCATCACGACCCGGATTAAAACAGGTACAGCTGCTTTCAACATAAATTGGTACCAAAATATGAAAACTCATATCAACCATTTTGACCAAATTCCTCCAATAAACCTATATATATAGGGTATATATCAATAATATTGTTTGCAACACCAAGTAATTGCCGTTTCTTATTGGCCGAGAGCTATGTCTTATATCGACATATGGCCCTTATTAAGAAACACTCTGATTAACCATGGTGGAAACACTCTGGTATTTTACAAGGGTGATTGGAACCAGGTAATTCTATTCTAGTAAAATTGAGCTAGTGAATGGTCACCATACTATACGCACACATGTAGACCCACCCATGTATTTTTACTCTTGTAAAAAGTTCCCACCGATGTATTTCGTCAATGTATTTTACCGGGATGTAAGTATTTTTGTGGGATTCTTCTAGAGTAATTCTACCGGAGTAATTCTACCACGGTAAATTACTTCGATATTAGGGTAAATTAACCACGGCAGTATACCGAGGTACCCTTCGGAAGCTTTAACGTGTGAGATAACAGATTGGAGGTTATATGAATCACACATGTGATTACACAAGGTGTTAAACTGGATTTAGACTACTTATTTGTAAGGATACTCTTGTCACGTTCTTTTAACTATTGAGCATGACACCGGGTACAATTGTTTTCCACTGATGAACGAACAAAATAAGATTTTATTCTCACAAAATACAACACCTCAGCTGAGAAGTGTACTATTGGGAAATAGTTTTATCCCTATCGATTTTACTCTTTATCTAGAAAGGCTGAATATTATAATAAATCGTTCTTTCCTTCAATTATTATCCAGTGGAACAAATTTCTAGATGACCTCACGAAGAGCGACAATAAAGGCAATAAGAAGACAATAAATAAAGATAATATAGAGAAACAAATAGCTGCTATGTTTGTTGTATTGAAACCGCCTCCCTTCTACCTAGTTGGAAGCCGAGAGAGGAACATACTACACGCTAAACTGGGAAACAACTGTAGTAATCTTAATTTTTATAAACATATCAATCATATTGCCGATTCCCCGAAATGTTGTTGTGATGCACCAGAGGAAACAGCATATCACTTTTTCTTCGAACGTCCTTACTTTATTTATGAAAGATTAAAACTTTTAGATAGTATTTCTAAACTGGGCATTCTATACACTTGACCATTGGAATATACTTTTCGCTCCACCCATGAGACTGAGCAAATAAATTGCAAGTTATTCATTTTTGCTCAAAAAAGTATATTATAGAAACACAACGATTTAATGATTAATAGTATAGCAAACCTAGCGAATGGAAATAGTAATATATAAATTAGGAAACAAAATATCAAATCATCGATCGAAGGCCCACAATCACACCCCCATTCTGACGAAATCAGTACACTTTGAAATTTTAACGTGTATCCCCACTTTATCATCATATTTTAATCATACAAGTGTTGTTTGTATACCTTTGTATTATATGTATTGCAGACAGGAAGCCTAACTCTTTTTTGTTAAAGGTACGGTTGGCCTTGGCGGTGGGTATCCTGTGAAAATATTTCCACCCGTCAAAAATCGCCACAAACAGAAAGAACAACAAAATGTAGACAGACTTTGTCCGTATACAAATAAGAAATATCGCATAAACAGTATGTTATTGTCATATATTTGACCATTGTTATGTAAACAAAGGCATAAACAGTTACTTTTCTGGTGTTTGTTTATATTATGATGGTAAACATAAAGAGCGTTCTTTGTTGGTGAATTCCTGATATGGAACTAATAAAGAGCGTTTATGCCATTTGTGTGTGATCAGCCAGCAGTCTTCCGTAACACAATCAGAATCTTGCTTAGGTAAAATATAGTAAATCTTTATGATAACATGCTGTTTACGCGATGTTCATGGTATATATGAACGAAACTGTATGCGTTTTAATGTTTTTTCTGTTTACGGTGATTGGAACAAATATGAATATTTTCGACAACTAAGGCCTCACGTGCCTTTAATTGTCAATTGTTTGTTGGAAAGGGGCGTCAATAAGTTAGCAATAACTTGTGCCCCAATCCAGTTAGCTATTTTTGCTAATAAAATATGTTTAAACTAAATAGTTTTATCGCTCATATCCGTATAAAAGTACTCTGGTAAAGGCAGGATAACCATGGTTTACATGGCGCTCTACTCTGGTAAAAATTGGTTAAGTAAGATATACAATGATATAGTCTGGTAAAAGTCATGTAAAGGACACGTAAAAAAGGACAGATCCTTGTAAATTCTAACAAAATGCGTGACTTACATTATACTCTGGTAAATCCTGCTGTATTATCATTACATTCAACACATTAACCAAAGTGGGAGCCTATGTGCCAGCAAATTTGAGATTAATTGAACTCTATACCTTGCAGAGCTGTTTCCATTTTGGACTTAAATATACAACAAAATATTAAACACAACCAAACCCACCTAAATTCTTGCCCATGCATGGTTGAAATGCGTTTTGTGTGAAATTGTAGACTTAAATCAAGTCTGAACTTCTCCAAAGAGAACAAACCAGACTTGAAATAAAACTAAGATTCCTGCTATCATTCCTATTGTATTACCTGTATATTAGTTATTAGTCACATTCGGAATCGCAGTGTGTGTTATTAGCTGCCACATAACATTAATACTATGGAATATAGAACTCAATTATTCACAAAATCCATCTCTGACTGCTAGTAACCCTCATAAAAAAGCACAATACGCCAGGCATTGAACTAACTGACGACTTTTGAAGTACAACGTTTTTAAAGAGCGTTTTATTTAACAAGATAACTATATTGACTAAATAACGGCTATATTCAGAAATGAAAGATATTCATCAGAGTATAATCTGTTACACAATGACTCCTTCAATAATTTACAAGAGTGCGTTCTCTGATTTACATGAGTTCACATGGGTTTTAACAGCTTGTATTGGTGAGATTTAGTTTACGTAGAACGGCCGCTATGATGTTCAAATTGTTCAGTGAAATGTAATAAATACAGAATTATAGTCGTTAACAACTCGGGTGAAGTGCACAGTGAGGTGGGTGTAGTTCACGATGCGATGTAGCTACCCCATTTGGGCACTATACAAGCGTAGTCAACTACAAGCCATGCCCTATATTTATTAAATAGATGGTGTCAAATTTTAATGCATATATATTGCCGGGGAACTTACCGATTACGCGTACAGTGAAGGTGCAGTATGCGCTAGCCCCTGTATTGTCTGTAACAATGTACTGTATCGTCGTTTGACCTTCAGAAAAACTTGATCCGGGAACCGGTCCGCTTATCAGACGAACTCTGAGAACACAAAAAAGCGTTATATTATTATAATGTTAATTATTTAATTGATATGTTTTTTTACGTTTACTATAAAATCTAAATGTAATGCAGGGGAGTAGCAGTATATGAAGCCAGTATCATTCGAAATTTCGACCAGCTTTAGATTGGCTGAGTCCTGATGAGATTTAAATTTCTGTTCTGATAACAATATCGTAAAACTTTTTGCAAGTATTTGGATTCCCTGATAGTTGTTTCAGACTATTGAGTGCGTATAGCTGTTCAATTGTCAAGGTTCACTTATTATTTTCAGAATATGTTCATCCATATAGAAGCTACATGTACATGGTTCATTCTGATTGGCAGATACGGATACCTGCCCATCAATGCATATGTATTATAGAAAGGGTTAATCTCCCGGAAGATGGTCCAATCATATACAATACATGTATATATGAAAAGAATGTGCGATACGATACGCAAATAACCAACACCATGATGATAATTAGGGGAGAGCGAATCAGGGTGACCCACACAACACAGAGAAGAGTGAAACACGGAGACCAATGTATTCAACACCGTGACGTTTATTAGGGGAGAGTGAATCGCAGTGACCCAATCAACATCGTGACGATTATTAGAGGAGAGCGAATTACGGTGACCCATGTATTCAACATCGTGACGATTATCACGAGAGGGTGTATCACGACGACCCACTCAACACCGTGATGACTTTAGGGGAGAGTGAATCACATTGACATACTCAACACCGTTGCGATTATTAGGAGAGTGTGAATCACGGCGACCCACTCAACACCGTGATGACTATTAGGGGAGAGTGAATCACATTGACATACTCAACACCGTGGCGATTATTAGGAGAGTGTGAATCACGGCGACCCACTCAACACCACGACGAGAGTGAATCGCGGTGACCCTTTCAACACTGTGACGATTATTTGGGGAGAGAGAATCACAGTGAAGACTCAACACCGTGACGATTATTAGAGGAGAGTGAATCACGGTGACCCAATCAACACCGTGACGATAAGTATGGCTGAGTGAATCACGATGACCCACTAGCACCGTGACGATTATCACGAGAGGGTGAATCACGGTGACCTACTCAACACGTGACGACTATTAGGGGAGAGTGAATCACGGTTACCCATTCAAAACCATGACGTTTATTAGGGAAGATTGAATCACGGAGACCCATTCAACATCATGCCGTTTATAAAAGGATAGTGAATCACGGTTACCGTCTTAACACCGTGACGATTTTATGGGAGTGTGAATCACGGTGACCATTCAACACAGTGACGTTTAATAGGGGCGAGTGAATCACGGTGACCCACTCAACATCGTCACGATTATTAGGCGAGAGTGAATCCGGTGACATACTCAACACCATAACGATTATTGGGGGAGTTAATCAGGTGACCCACTCAGCACCGTGGCGATTATTAGGGGAGAGTGAATCATGGTGACCCGATCAAAGCCGTGACGATTATTAGGTGAAAGTGAATCACGGTGACCAACTCAACACCGTGACGATTATTAGGGGAGAGTCAATCAGGCGACATACTTAACGCAATGGCGATTATTGAGGGGTGAATCCGGTGACATACTCAACACCGTGAAGATTATGTGAATCATGCACGATGATATACTCAACACCATGTCAATTATTGGGGGAGAATGAAGGGGGAGAGTGAATAAAACTGACCCACTCAACACCATGGCGATTATTAGGGGTGAGTGAATCACGATGCTCAACTCAACACCGTGACGATTATTAGGTGGGAGTGAATCACGGTGACCCACTCAACACCATTACGATTATTGGTGGAGAGTGAATCCGGTGATATATTCAACACCATGTCAATTATTGGGGGAGAATGAAGGGGCAGAGGGAATCACGCTGACCCACTGAACACCATGGCGATTATTATGGGAGAGTGAATCACGGTGACCCACTCAACACCATGATGATTATTAGGGAGAGTGAATCACGGTGACATACTCAGCACCGTGACGATTGGGTAGAGAGATGCCATGACATCAACACCGAAAGCTGTTGTGGCCAGGATTAGCGAGGGCTTAAATGTAATCACCATGGCTTATTAGGTTATTTTGCGTTTGGTTGCATGGATTATATACGAGACTAAATTTAGATCCCCGGATATACCCAAGTCACAATGCGCCATACGAAGAAGGACATTGGTGTACTCTAATGATCAAATCGGAGATACTGGATACCGAAGTCACCAATAAGAGGCGGTGATAAATAATCTCCTTTGGAAATGTTTGGATAATACATTGAACAATTGACCCGAGAGTGTTAGCTTATTATCTGAACATGTCATGTAGCACTGAATAACAATTCTGTGTTGTCTGCTTGGGTAGGGTTCTCTATTCCGAAGGTTCATTATTCCGAAGGTTCGCTATTCCGAAGGTTCATAATTCCGAAGGTTAATTATTCCGAAGGTTCGCTATTCCGAAGGTTCGCTATTCCGAAGGTTTTCTATTCTGGGCGTATTTAACCAGAAATGAATGAAAATTTGCACCCCACCACAAAAAACACACGAGGAATGAAAATTACTATTACGCTAGTATTCATATATAGTACATATATACACCCACTTCTAATTCCCAAATTGTTTCAGATGTCCGTTATTAATAGCAAGAAGACAGTATCAGTTTATCGTTTATTATGGAAAGTTGAAAACACGATGACTGAAATAAACTACATGTAAGAGATATAGTTTTTCCGAACTGGCTATCTGTATTTGAAAGAAACATCAACATTAAAGGCCCACTTAATTTTCGAATACCCAGATCACACATATAACATATATGCCAGTACATTGTATATATAACATTGGGAATAGGAAGCTCTCTAACACTGTATTATCAGCTTATCCGGTGTAATAAACTGTGAACATGTTGTTTTTGTTGAGTTAACGACGTGTTTTTGTGCTTAAGGTTCTTCTGATTTTGTTGCGCAAAGTGTATTATTTTCAATGGAGGGGGATTAACTATATTTTAAAGATAGTGTTATTCCCCTACAATTGAAAGTACATTAGGTTGGATTATGTTGCATTCTAGGAGCCATAACGGGGGGATCTTTTTATGATTTAAGCTGTTTTCTATTTCTCTATGGACATCTTCTGATACAGACGTTTCAAATGGTGATGAACTATAGTGTTTAATCATATTTTATGGCACAAATTGTTATTAAAACCTGATAGCAAGGCACTATACAAAAAATAGTCGGTGACTCGAAAATTAGCCTTTAGCTGGCGTATTCTTGCCTCTTAGATTATTGAGATATAACGTCATACGTGATGACATTAAATCGTATGGAAACATAGCAATTGTGTGGGCTGCCTGACGTGAATATGTTTTGGGAAATAACGTCATACATAATAACATTTAATCTCAAGGAAACCCGCGAAGAAAAAAGTCGATCACATTTATTGTTTGAATGTTTTAAGTCATTTCCTTCATAAAAAGAGTCTTCGTGATAAAGAACCCTCTCAATACTTTAGAATATAGAATTAACCTTTAAAATAACAAAAATCTTCGGAATAGAGAATCTTCGGAATAGCGAACCTTCGGAATAGCGAACCTTCGGAATAGTGAACCTTCGGAATAGTGAACCTTCGGAATAGCGAACCTTCGGAATAGAGACATGTTCCCGTCTGCTTTGGTACTGTCATCACAACCTGAATGTCAACAATATACCCTTCCAACCCATGCAAATACACTGAAATATACTGAAATGAGAGAACCTCCTCTCCCCTTCGCACTGCATGGTAACGCACGTCCGTTATTGGACATAAACAGACGGGGAAACGGACATGCGTGAAAGGAACTAACGGAACGTTTCTATAAACGTATCTGGAAAACGGACAAGTGTGAAATTAGCTTATTATATATAGGCAACGGGAATCGCATTGTTTTAATAATATTTTATTCCCAATAATAATTTGTTACAATCTAATATATTGGTAATTCATGTTACCATGTTCCTTGTGTATGGGAGTGGATTCGGCTGTAAGCCTATATTGCTTATATATGCCGTCTCCACAAGTGACCTTATCATCGGAGGACATAATATAAAATGGTGCGACAAAGCAAGCAATATTATGCTTGCATTACTCTAGTCGCGTCCCGTCGTGGAGTTGTCGGAGACAGGTAATGAATTGGTATATTCATGTACTAAATGTTTACACCATGTCTAATATATTATAGTATGGGTTTCATAGAATGGGTTCGTAAGAGCAATACAGACACAAGCATATATACAACATTTGTGTGTCACCTGTCGTATCGGTCATCAGCTATTTCAATATTTCCATATATTAGATATTTACTTAATGTAATTATTATTGGGCAGTGCCATATAATCTATTTATATGTTAGCTCGAAAAGCGTTCTGTCATGATTATGAATTTCTGGACTGTTTTAAATGTAAAAATATTTTCGCTCAGACTATTTGAAATCGTGCCGTTCAGTGCGCTCTCAATGGTTGTTCTTTCCAAACGACCAGAAAGACATTCGTTTCTTTGTCTACTGTATAATGGGCAGTGGAATAAGAACTGATTCGCCGTTTCATCACTTCCACACACACAATGAGGACTTGATCTGAGAAATTTTTGACACAGGTCTTTATTAAGAAAACTACAACCAAGTCACAATCTGCAGTGATGTATTTGCGCTGGGCGTGGGTATAATAGTAATAGTGGTAAATATAAGGTTCTCTACGGTTATTATCCGTGCTTCCTATTGCCGACTTAAAGTCACACAATGTTTCACACTTCCGCACATTGTCTGGGAGTGTGTTCCACATCTCAACGGCGGAGGGAAGAAAGGACTTTTCGTATGACGCAGTATCACGAGAAGGGTTAGTTAGGTGATGCTTTCTCAGCGGATATCGGTGCATATTCTCTGCTGATCTCGGAACTAAGGTATATAGATATGAGGGTGTCATTTTATAGAACATTTTGTAGAATTGGCATAATTTGGAGATTTTCCGACGTTCTGACAATTTTTCCCATCCAGTTTCCTTTATGAGGTTTTCATTACTGCAGCTTTTTGTTGCTCCAGTTACTATTCTCGCTGCCTCACATTGCACTTTTACGAGCAAGTCGCTTTCGCCATTAGTACAATTGTCCCAAACAGGAGAAGAATATTCTAAAATAGGACGTATATAAACAAAATAAATTCTTTCAAGGGTTCTCCTGTCTAGGACAAATTTGTTCTTTGCAAGCAAAGCCACTTTTTTGGCTGCTCTCTTTTGAATTTCAGTTACATGATGGCTCCAGTTACCATTGTTGTTGAATGTCAGTCCTAGATGTTTATAATTAGACACAGTTTCTATTACTTCGTTGCCCATTATTAAAGGTTTGTGTATAGGTTTGTTATCTTTTCGCGATATTATCATTGATTTTGTCTTAGGGGCACTAAATTTGACGTTCCACTGTTTGGACCACCTCATAATTTTTTCTAAGTCAGAATTCATTACATCAGCCGCTAAATCTGGATCTTCTATTGATAGATAAATTGATGTGTCGTCGGCGAAGAGCTTTATATTACATGTGAGGTCATTCACAATATCATTTATGTAAACTAGGAATAAAAGAGGGCTTAGTATTTACCCTTGAAGGACACCTGCCAGGACGGGTTTCCATGATGATTGCACACCTTCAATGTATACACTTTGCCTCCTCTCACTCAAGTAGCTAGACAATAATGTCAAAATATTCCCCTCTACACCACATTTTTGTTATTTGAAAATTAGTTCTTTATGCCAAACCTTGTCGAAAGCTTTGCTAATATCACAAAATAGGCATCTGATTTCCTTTCCTTCTTCTAGATTTGAAATTATATACTGATATATCTCAGTTAATTGGTATACGGTGGAATCTTTTGGAGTGAATCCGGATTGCAAATTAGTGAGGAGATTATTATCCCTTAGGTGTGTGGAGAGACTTTTATAGATACATTTCTCAAAGACTTTAGAAATACAACTGGGAAGTGCGACTGGACGATAGTTACTGGGTTCAGAGGGATCACCTTTTTTGAAAATGGGCGTTATATTCGCGCGTTTCCATTCAACTGGGAAATGTGATTCTTCAATATATTTATTCAATAAATATTCCAAGGGATTTGCGATGGAGCTAGCACATTCTTTTAAGATCCTTGGACTAATATCATCGGGGCCACTGGCTTTTGCTATCTTTAATTCTTTTAGTGCGGAGTATACTTGTTCGCTCGTGATTATCATATTTTCAAATCTGGATTCCGTTCTGTATGTCATATTTGGTAACTCTGCATTTGACGAATCTGGCAAGGATGAGATTTTGCAAAAGAAATCGTTGAGTATTTCAGCTTTTTGGTAGGGATTGGAAGTAAATTCTGTACCATCAACCAAGAATGGTTTGTATTTTATCAATATGCGAATGTTTAGCTACTCTAATGGCGTGTACTGTTTCATTTCTTTTCGATCGGTAATTAGTCCACGAATTCTCTGTATTTTTGCGTTTTGCTATTCTATATGTTCGCTTTCTTTGTCTTATTAATTTGCGAATTGACGCATTCATCCAATCGGGTTCATTAGTTCGAATTGTAATTTCCTTGTGGGGAATATGTTTTTCCATTATATTTTTTAGTTTCGTTGTGAATATTGATGTCAGGTCCACTGTGGTTGCGTTTTCCATATATGCGAGGTATTTCCAAGAGGACAATTCTTCATTCATAGAAGTAGAATTTGCATTATCGTAGTTCCAAATTGTCCTCCTGAAAGTTCTCTCGTATTTCCGAGGATTTAAATCTAAGCTCAGTACAACTGGGCAGTGGTATCTTACCAAATTAGGAACGAATGTATCTTGAACCTCCGTGCTATGAATAAATTACTTTTTGTTTTTCATGAAGATATCAATCAACGTTGAAGAAGATTCCGTGAAATGGGTTGGTTCTTCAACCAATTGTGATAACCCTTTAAATGCACATAATTTTATTTGGGCCTGGAGGTAGCTGGTTACAGTTCAGATCACCGGCTATGATTACATGAAAATTGAGAGAGGTTGCACACTCGATGGATGTTTCTATGTTGTCCCATACATTATTGGGGGCATTGGGGGCCTATAAAATGTACCAATTAATGTTTTATGTCTTTCGAAGTTAACTTAAATCCAAACACTTTCTAGATTGGGTATTTCTAGGTTAAATCTTCTCCTATATGGTAGGTTGTTTTTAATGTAAGTTACTACTCCACCTCCAGTGGTTTATGTTACTCGGTCACATCTTTCGGGGCAGTGAAAGCCGGGGATATTTATTGTTTCATCATCAATGTTACTTGACAGCCAGGTTTCAGTGAACGTCATCACATGATAGGCAACCGATTCGGCTCGAACCAAGTCAATTTTGTGTCCTAAACTTTGAATATTCATATGCATAATTTTAATTGTTGAGTGATCTGATGTTGTGGAAGTGTTGTTCTCAGGTCCTGTATGAGGGTGTACATCTGACGCAATTAGTAACAAAATAAATATTATTCCCGCGAGAGAAAATGTAATTGCTAATTATGTGGTGCATATGCCCTTAATGGCAGTGTATGTTTGGTCAAAGATCGTTTTAATGTTTCGGACCCTAGTTCTAAGTGTTTCCATGTTGTCTAATACTTTTTCTACCAATGAAAATAACACAAAATGAATTGTCAGGGACGCCAAGAATGCTGTGTAAATCGGCACTCCGTTTAGTCTTGATTGCACTATTGCCAAAGCTGCTTATGAGGAGATAACACTTAATATTTTCCTATTTGGTAATTTCATCGATCTAGAATGATTGAGACATATTCGCATCCTGTATGTCATTAAATAAACCATTACCATATGTGTATGCATAATATAAATACACGCAATGAAAGCAAGAATGGGTGGAAATGAATAGGTCTGAATACATTTTGTAGACTCTACACAATTTTGAAGCTACATATATCTGACTCGACATGTGACACGTAAATGCAGTGTTGTATTGCTCGTACGTTGGTAAAGTTTTACTCTCACAATGAACATAATAAAGAAAATGAAATGAAACATAAACAACAATAAAGTATATGCATGTATACATGAGTAATGGCAAGATGGTTGTCGTGACTGAGTTATGGTGCGAATTTTCAGTAAATGGGTTATTATTTATTTGCGAGGTAATATTCGATATCGGGATCAAAGAGTCGTGCGTTATTCTTTAATTCGAATTTTTATTTTTATTTAATTTCACATGCGGAAAGCCGTTTGATGGTTCGGCTGGCCCCATCTTATAGATTCAGTTAACACGAGAGAGACAGCGATATAACTCCAGATTGTATGAGCTATTCAGAATGATGTCACACAACGAAAACAGTCTAATGGACGAGCGATAACTCTTGATTGTGTAATCTATACAAAATCGTTTCAATAAAGTTGCAAATTTTCGTTATGAAAGAGCAGTAACTCCATCATTAGATGTAAAACTGCAAACCACGATGCAGGAGCGATAACTCTAAATAGTGTGATCTGTTCACAAGTGGACGTTGTGCTTGTGGTTTTAAATCCCGCTGTCATCGACACAATTAAGTGTAGTAGATTAATTATTCCATCCAGCATATATAATATAACACAACAACAATTGTTATGATTAACGTATACATAATATTGGTCGTGGATTGAATGTCCGCTATTCGAAGCGATTGGACTTACCACAGCAAACGTCAGACCATTCCTTCCGAAGGGAAGGAATGGAATGATGCTCGCTTATTGGCTGTCACATTTAATGGCGGTGTTGCCATTTTATGGTCGAAGGCTATACTTGTGGAGGTATGCGATTTACTCCCCGGCCCATTCCTTCCAAATTAAAAGTGAAGGAACAGAGGAAGGAATCGCATATCAGCCTCTAATATAACGCATCATATAGCGGCCATTCAATCATCGTCCAAGTTATCATATTTGTATATAATAATATAGAATCATGTATACACATACACATATCTAGTCCATAAAAATAATAATCAGCGTAATTTGAATGGATACATCATTAAATAATTGACTGCAGTATATCTTATGGTTATTTTTTTTCCAGAATTACAGGAGATTGCGCGATTAAAAACGCATTAGATATCGGGATAAAAGAGTCGTGCGTTATTCTACAAATTCAAATTTATCTATTCAATTTCACATGCGGGAAGCGATTTAGTTAACATGAAAAAGACAGCGATATAACTCTCGATTGTGTGATCTGTTCAAAATGATGTCACACAACGAAAACAGTCTAATGGACGAGCGATAACTCTTGATTGTGTAATTTGTACAAAATCGTTTCAATAAAAATTGCACATTTGCTTTATGAAAGAGCAGTAACTCCATCATTAGTTATAAAACTGCAAACTGACGATGGAGCGATAACTCTAAATTGTGTGATCTATTCACAAGTGGACATTGTGATTGTGGTTTTAAATTCTTTTCTTTTTTTAGAATTACAGGAGATTGCGCGATTAAAATGTTGTACGTCGGATTAGATGTCAGGATCAAAGAGTCGTGTGTTATTCTTCAAATTCAAGTTTATCTATTCAATTTCACATGCGGGAAGCCGTTTGGTGATTCAGTTGGTCCCATCTTGTCGATTCTGTTAACATGAAAGAAGCAGCAATATAACTCTAGATTGCATGAGCTATTCGTTTGTCGAATGAGTAAAATTATTAAACTGCTCTGATGTAAAAAATTGAAGTTGACATTATATTGGAAGAGCGATCACTCTCGACTGTATGACATGCCTCATGTCAAAGCTATTAATAGTCGAGTAGCATTATTTTCGACTGTTTGGTGTAAAGGGGTGGTGTATTATTTCTACATACTGATTTAATATCGATCCAATTTCATGTATAACGGTTATAAAGTTAGTTTGGTGGGTAAACGAGGTCATAATCTTCAGTCTACATGTTTCCAAAAGTAGTAGCAGGTCCGAAGTACATACATTTATAAGTGATATACATTATAATCTGCATATATATAACTTGTATGTATGGCATCAGCCCAATGGAATAACACATATTGGTGATAATTATAGCAAATACCATATTAATTAATTAATCACCAGTGAACTAGTTGATTATTTTTTGGCCTCTTCATTGTATGGTTGTTCAAGTTGTTTCGAATTCCCATAGCAGTACAGATACCAAAGACACCATGTATGTCCCTGTTAAAAGATTTTGTAGGAGCGATACAAATTTCCATATTCGAGCTATCGTGTTCAAATCACATAGATTGAATCACCGGTTGACAATAAAGCCGCCAGTCAAAACAAGAAAACTAAGATGCATGCATCAGGTCGGCCGTGAACTATCTATCATAGAATTGTTGTAGCTATCGATTATACATTTTGGAACACCTGTCTGTATGTATGTGTGTATGCATGAATGCATGTGTGTATGTGTTATAGACTCTAACACTGCTCGACTGATCCGACTCGGATTTGGTATTTAACGTGTCAACTTGACCTCGCTCATAGGCATGTTTCTGGACCTTGACCGATCCGACTAAAAATTTGTGTGTAGGACTACTTCGATCCCGGGAGCAATATTGACGGGTCCAATTTCACGTGGGACCATGTTCTCGAACGTGCTGATGTAGGCATGTTTCTGGACTATTTGGACGGGTCAAATCTTGATCCCGACCTGACTTTGACATTCAAAAAGATCAATTCAAGGTCAAATCTGGTAAAACGAAGTATTTCAACGAAATATAATACCTACTGTTACTTTTGTCCCAGGAGTGTTTCGGGTGGGTCAAATTATGACCCTGACCTGATCTTGACATTCAAAATTGTCAATTCAAGGTCAAATCGGGTAAAGCCGGGCGGATTTCGACGGGTACTTTTGTCGTGACTTTTGTCCGGGGAGTGTTTTGGGCGGGTCAAATCGTGACCCGACATGACGTTCACCTTTAAAATGGTCAATTCAAGGTTAAATCGCGCAATTCTCCGAAAATCAGAGGGGAACATCCCGGACGAAGTAGGGTCCACCAGCTACTATTATATATTTCTAGATTTAGTTACAAACTAAATACCTGTATATTGTACAAAGAAATGTTTGACAAATATATCTGTATCAATATTACCATACGGGTCATTAAAATAGATACGACGAAACAAATTTTGAAGGGTGCATGGTATCAGGTAAATTTTTATATTTCAAATGATGACAGGAATGCGGAAAGTTGAAGTACCTACGTAATACTGGCTATCCGAATGAAGAGATATACATGTATATAAAAACCAAAATAGAAGATGACTGCTGGCGACAATGTTTTCCAAAAAAATTCAAAGCATTCGATAGCTCCCATCTAGTTGTCAGCCCGAAGATCAATATAAAGTGTGGTGACTATCAGATGAGGGATATGACTGTACAGTTGCTAAACAATTCAGTCACGCAAAAGAGGATCAAACAGTAAGATACCAAATTGCTGCCTGTGGTAATGTTTTTTAACGAAATTCGGGAAAATTATATTACTCTCCCCCTGGTTATCCAGAAGATCATTGTGGAATCTGGTGACGATCGGACAAGGGGTGTCGTCTGTAGGATCAACCAAATTATTTAGCCATAAAAATAGTAAAATTCAAGATCACCGCTGGCAGTGATGTCTTCACAAGGACAGCTTGAGAACAAAACATGGCTCACATCTAGCGGTGACCCAAACTATCCACATGAGAAAAAGTTCTCCAATAAAAGCTGGCTGCAGGGTGCGCCAATTGATTCAAATTCGAAATTTAACAGGGTGTACTGCTTGTGGCCATGTTTTCCCCGCAAATTTGATAGACTGATGGACAAAACCACTGAATCCGTTGAATCAACATACATGTATACATGGATTAATGTATATGCATTGTTATACACAGTACTGGTATATAAAGGTACTGAAAATAACAATATTACTAGTATACACAAAATAAACCATATATCATGGCTATGGGTTCTAATATCCGAATATGACAGCTGATAACTTGGTGTGAATTGAAGAGTGGTGGTGTCTCACGCATATCTAACCCTCCATGTTAGAAACATGCCATTAAATGTCATAAGTATAATCTAGCTTGAGGACAGAAGTTATCCATAAAAACCCCCCTTAATTCAACCAGGTCCTCGCGCGATGTATGGTCGATCACATGATGATCTAGGGGGGATTAGAATTGTTGTATAAAAACAGCACTGCATGTAAATATAAAATAAAATAGTGCTACATCTTATTACAGATTATTGCCATATATAATCAGTGACTATACAGACAGTCTGACAAAATAAAGTTTCAGTGACACTCTATCCGAAGAGGGGAATAATTCCATCTGTTACAGTCAATGGAGCAATTATGAATCTGGAAAGGTGAAATTTCTAAGTAATACTAGATATCGACATGACGCGATAACATATAACGTAAATGCAATATGGCCGCTGGCGACCATTTGTTCCTATAAAATTAAAAAAATATTTGATAGCTCTCATCTGATAGATCAATATCCAGATAAATATGAAGTTTAGTGATGATCGGATGAGTGAAGTGGACTGTGCTAAACGGTTTAGTAATGCTTAAAAAGATTTTTACCTTAATATTTTTATGTTCACTTTATAAACTTCACTGAGTCATCTTTGTCATGTATTGAGTTTGATATCTTTTGTTAACAGTTTATAAATCATGTATGTCTCATGTTTGTTATTTTAATTTATGTGTTTATTATCATTAAATAAAGTTGAATTCCTTAAAAAGATTCTTACCTCAATGTTTTTATGTTCACTTTATAAACTCCACTGAGTCATCTTTGTCATGTATTGAATTTGATATCTTTTGTTAACAGTTCATAAATTATGTATGTCTCGTGTTCGTTATTATATTATATACACTTTATAGTGTGTTTCAGAACGAAAATAAAATGAATAAAATCAACAAATTTGTAAATTTAAAAACAATTCAAACGTTGTTGTATTCCATGTCCCAGCCCGGACATATACACCAAATTTCAATAATATTCACTGAGAAACAACGGACCAAACGCCATATAACACCCCGTATGAATCTTTTATTCCGAGTTGGCCTTTTATTCCGAGTTGGCACGCGCCGATTGGGCGAGTTAGCCCTGGGGCGAGTACGCCGATTCCGACACCTTTTCTATTTGCAGCAGGTTAAGTTTACGCGTAATTTAATTTACAAAGTTCCCCAATTGGTATCGTAAATAGAGCGACCTTATTTGACAGAGAATGCCTCTGTTATTGATTATAAAGTTGCTATACATTAAAAACGACAATTCACATGCTCGTTCAAGCGCAGTAGTCTATTTTCCCCATGTTAAAGGACATCCACAAATACTAAATAACGCTAACTTACTGCCGAATGTTTTACACGACAACTGTTAACATATTTGGGCTGAATTCATCTGACGCGGTATTATTCCTCAAAATAAACAACAAAACCATCGTTACTTGGAACTGTAGTTTGGGCTAACATTTACATAAATCCTCCACATCATTATTCCGACACACACGTCAGATGAAAAACTCACATGAAGTAACCGGCCAAATTGGCCGAAATAAAGGATTATAAAAGTGCGGCTGTGGAGTACAATAGATTTACAGCTGGTCGCGCAGTGACTCGAAGTAATCAATGTTGTCAATTCCTATATATGGTTGTGGTGTGAATAATCGAGCGGCCTTGAGATAAAATTAGCCAATCAAGGACACGGATTTTGTCAAGGACACGGCACATGTCACTATGGAATTTACGCGTTATTTACAATTCAGGTGCCCTTATTGGGTGTGGCGGTATGACTAGCCAATCAAAGCACGATACTCATTACATGCGTTACTCTGATGGATTTACGGGATATCTACAATTGAATGTTTGTTCCCTTATATGGGAACGGCATGAGCTCTCAGTCCAGTCTGGCACCAAGTTTGTATTGGAGATCGCTAACTTCATCCAATGTTGTCAGTGTTCTACCATTTCCACAAATACTCTCATTTTCGCGGTCAATAAAATTGTGAATAAGTCAACACAAGGAAATTATCAGTATATAGAGGATCTATAACGAGTCCCCAGTTTATTGCATAATTTACAAAACAAGTCCAGTATATTAGGTCTGGACCTCGCCAAAGGCTCGGTCCAGACCTAATTTACTGGACGAGTTTTGTAATTTCCGCTAACTAACATCGGCTTCCACAAGGCATGCGATGACGTTTCACGTAACTATTCGTTGTTTGCCCGCGTAAATAAAGACTCTGGCGCATTTATTGGCGTATATTTAATGACATAACTTTTCAAACTCTTCATTCATGAACGTTTGTTGGAAAAATATTGGAAGCCATATAGTATTTTGAAACGTAGCGTACGGAATGTTAACAGAAGACAAACCGGAAGTCAAAGGTCACCTGGCACTATTTCCTGTTATTAAACGAACGTTTAATATCACAATTTATAGAATGGGTTTATTGAATGGAATAAGGGTATATGATCATGTAATAATTAGTTTTATTACACTCCTATGCGCGATTTCCATTGAAATCTATAACTAGATGCTTAAACAGTCAAGTACATTTAACTACCCTAGTTGTATATTGAATATAAGTATAGCCCTGATCATACATGTATGGTAACTCACGAGATCACCCCCTGCTCGTTATCCCACGCCGTTGGGTGCGTCCAGTAAACCCTCTTAGTCGTCTGTAGTTTGTAGGCTCTTTGGGTGCTGGAAGCTGGACATTTCTGCATCACCGGGGTGGAGTTTGGGGGAGGCGGCGGAGGCGGCGGCGGTGGTGGCGGAGGGGATCGGCGACTTCTCCCTAAAACTACAAGGAGATGTATCAGTTTAAAGCCACGTTTAGCAACGCGTATACGTTTGTCATGTAACGTATGGTACCATTGCCAACGAACATCACATGGCTCATATGACCATTCCGCCTATATTATTCCGATTGTAAGTTTTGTGTCCACGGTGTAGCATACGGAACTTGCATTGAAGAGGAGTATAATTCAATTCTAAAAACTGAATGAGCTGCCAACGTTATATATAGGCAATGGGAGAATGGGATGTGTTGCTCGGACTCTACTTATTTTTGACTTAGGCCAATAGCGTATATGTGGTCACTGTGTGGATCATACTTTACACGTTGGTCCCAAACGCGTATAGTTTTGACGCCGTAATGTCATGTTACTTTTCCCGTCAATTGAATCTCAGTGGTTATGTCATAATAAACCTAATACGCGTTGCAAGATACACGTACGTGCGGCTAAACCTACGTGTAGCAAATGTTCTCATGAAAGGGAATAAGAATGTTTACGATGTATCGGGCCAAATTGTTCAGATTGTATAAGCTACAACAAATATGTACATAACAGCGCAAATATTCCTGGCAGTTTTGCCAGCAATTCGTAGTAGATGACTGTATTGTGTGTGCTAGAAAATGAACGACATGTTATTTATAAAATACACACGCTTAATTTTGCAATCACCCCGGGAACGCAAGTTTTGTCCTGTCCGATCTGGGACACCCACCCCTCCGCATGTGTTTTCCAAGTGAAATTGAGACACACATAGGGCAAACGGTACATAATGTTTTTAAATTAACTATGCGAATGATATGTCAATAATGTAAGCTTAATGAAAAGCACAATAAATCTCAGAAAATCAACACTCGCTAAGTAAAGTTGTTGAAAAATGTTTAGCATCGATTGTGGTGTTTTAATTTCTTATACAAATCACCGTTGTTTAGTAAAAGTTCTTTATAGAGTTATTACCCTTCATATAAAATCACTAAAACAGATAAAGATCGCATATCAAAACCTATGTTATCCTCCGTAGGATCAGATATCGTTTATAGTCTACACTCGTGCGCATTAGGTGGGTTATCTGCATCATCGGTGTATAGATGTATGCGACAAAGATGAGTATTCACATAAAAACATTCTAGCTAGCGCGGTGACTATACACTGTCAGCAAATCCCGCAAGTTTTACGGGGAAAGCACCCGTGAAATTGGTCTAAATTCTCAGACGAGGCCATTACGGTGAAATTTACCGTGATCCGAGAAGAAACAGCCACCATGTAAGTAACGCAGGCTCGATTCCGCGCACGAAGTTGCGGTTAGTTTATATTTTATTTTATTTTGTTTTCTGGGGCTGATACAGAATTGTAAGATGGGGTGATGAGTATACTACACTATTCAATGCAAAACTCATTTCAGTGTTACCGTTTATTTCGTTCCGCTAAATATCCGGATGTGTCTAAATTTTATATCAACCAATATGTATATATGCGCCTGAATCTTACGATTAGACGAGATCGATTATAAATCATCTTTAAATTATCTCCAATATATCACGCTCGCGACAAGGATTAAAATATATCGAAATGGCAAACATGATACCAAATTTTCCAGGTTTTGATTCGAATTCTGATCAGGTGTTATTGGTATGCGTCTATACGACAGGTAAAATGCTCCAAAAAATTCCAAAACCTGATCGTAGCACTCCCCATTGACACCGAGGCACGTAAACGAGCTCTCTTACTCCATTATGTTGGCGATGAAGTCACCGATATATTCGATAAACTTCCAAATGCATGTACCGCACCGCGACAGAATCAATCAACATTTGTTGTTGTCATGTTTGCGTTGGATGCATGTATGAAATTCATGTCAAAGAGGAACCGTGAATTTGATGTGTATTCATGTCGTCAAGCTACAGACAATCCACAAGATATCGCGAGATAAAAATCAGATTATCCATGGATGCATTTCATCACAATTACAACAAGATGCACGTCGTGACAAATGTATATGACATTAAAAAGTTGCTTGACAAAGCGAGAAGCGAGAAAATTGCTATCAATCATACCAAAGACATTGAATCTTCACAAGATGTCAACTATGTGTCAGAAAAAAATAGAACCAAATCGCAAAAATAAACACCAACGTCCGTCGAAACATCAACAACATCAACGCTGTGGTGTATGTGCTGACAGAGATCCACACCCAGGTGGTAGAATAATATTATCCGTCATGACCTGGGGTGTGAGATGGAAAAATCTCACACGAGGGACCAAATATCTGGCCCCGAGGATGATATTTTTTCCATGACCAACCTAAGAGCCTCATTCCGATTTTATTGTTTTACTAGCAGGATTACCCGGCGTTGCCCAGGTTAATGTATGCTGTGGATATTTGTTGGGAATAGAGAATGCTCTTGCTTAAAGTGTTATACGTTTTCTCATAAATTGCATATTCAGATAGCATCACAAAACATGATTATTACAGTCATGGAATATAAGTAGTGGCTCACCTTGTCAATTGTCATTCTGTTTATCGCGATTAATGCGTTCCACCAATAATGAAGTATTTATTTATTTACAACTGCGTATACATTAGACGTTATAATATGATACATGAACATCATAAACACATTAGTTCGATAAAAGATGATAATTGGGTTTACATTTTGAGATGTATCAATCAATCTAGTGGGTTGGACTAAGATCTCGAGGACACCTGGCTATAATATCTCCACGAAGATACGATGTTTCAAAGAAATTTCCAGGTGCTCCTCTGTTCAGTTATACTCTCCTGAATTGGAGGAAATAAAGATATATATATCAGCTACATGTGCCAGGCACAGAGCGAGATTTTGAGTTGTTTATGTCAGTCGATGAGTCTGTTCTAAAACCCTTGTCAGATGTCAGTATTGGTAGGATCCTGAAAAGTCTTGTGCTACTAACTGCATTTTCTTGTATATCAGAATAATCTATATTTGACTGCACACTGTGACCACTATTTTTGAAAAGGCTTCCATATCTCTTGACAAATTGTAACTTTTTGTGGAAACTGTATTGAATGGAACAGACTAAATTTTTTTATTATATATATGCAATCCTCTGACGGTTCGAGGTCTCTGATTTTGCACGAATATATGTATCTCTTCAATAGAATGATAAATATACGTTTAATGCTTCTTCTCGTTATCTCTTTTTGCTAGCTCATTGTGTGAATGCCTTGATTGCCATTCCCATATAAATATGACTGTTAAGAATATATAATTGTTCAAGTGACTTATGTGGGTCACCATATGTCGGGATTGTGAAATGTGAACGCCCAACTACTTATATGTGGATATCGGCGAATAGCAATCCTATCAATGATAGTGCATATCCGCTCGCCATCCGTGACGCAACCGACACCAAATGTGATTTAATTCATGGTATATCATTAGAGAAAAACGTGTATGAATTTGGTGGAATTTGGTTTATTAAATCAATTGTTGATGCAACGCTGACTCGAACAACGCCATATTGCGAAGGTGATTATGTATTCGTTTGGTGGAAATCAGCGACAAAACTATTTCACCATATGTTTTAAATTTCCCCTCCCACCAACAGCGTCATTTTAGAAAATTTTAATCCGCACCATTATCTTCCTTGTAAAAAGTTACCCCTCTTAGAACGCATTGGTGCCATCTCGATTGTACCGCGTGAAGTTATATATAGAACTCACACAGACAGACAAAAAGACAGACAGACAGCACGATTTTATTTCTTGTATCATTTGAGAAGAACGTGTCTGAATTTGATTATAATTGGTACTAAAAATATTTTGTATCAGTTTTGGTGACCCTCCCGTCCATATTTCGGACTCAAGCTGCACACACTAAGACTCATTAGAGATTAGAGATGCATATATATGAAATTGGTGAAAATTGGCGAGTATACAAATTCGTATCAAATTTAAGGTCCCCATATCTCTCACCCAATTCGGTGTATCTAAACCACACGATAAGATTCCTCGTATCACGGAGAAGAATGTGTATCAATCTGGTGGATATCGGCACTAAACATATAGATATAATTTGTGTGTCCCTCTCATCTCTATACACAACTGACTCGAATGGCCCCATTTGTGACATCCTAAACCACACGATTACACTCCTGATACCATGGAGATGATTGTTTATAAGTTTGGTGATAATCGGGAGACTAAACAATTTTTTTATCAAATTTGGTGCCATCCCTCCCCTCTCCATCTCTCACCCAAACAGCACCACTATGGCGTCTTTAAATCAAGATTAGATTCCTCGTATCATGGATAAGAACGTGTATCAATTTGATGGAAATTGGCGCTAAAACAAATTGTGCATCAATTTTGGTGCCCCTGTCCCTTTCAATGCAACCCTGACTCGAATGAGGCCACATTGGACAGATAAAAGCCACACCATTAGACTCCTCATACCATGGGGATGATTTTGTATAAGTGTGGTGGCAATCGGCGACTTATTATCAAATTTAGTGCCCACCCCCTCCCAATCTCTCATCCAAAAACAACAATTTGGTGTTGTTAATCGCACAATTAGATCCCTTGTATCATGAAGAAGAATATATATCAATTTGGTGGAAATCGGCGCTAAAATTAGTTCTATCAATTTTGTGCCCCTCTCCCCTTCCGTTCATCCCTGACTCAAACGACGCCACTTTTGACATATTTAAACCACACCGTTGGATTATTCATATCATGGGGATGATTATATGTAAGTTTCGTGGCAATCGGCGACAGAAAAACAATCTGCCCCCCCCCCTTCCGGGCACCCCTGATGCGAACGGCGCGACTTTTGCCATATTTAAACCACGCCATTAGATTCCTCATATTATGGGGATGATTATATATATGTTTGGTGGCAATCGGCGACAAATTATTTTTTTGCCCCTCCCCCTTTTCTGTCCCTGACAACAACGGTGTCACTTTAGAAAATTCTAACCCCGACCATTATCTTTCTCGTAAAAAGCTACTCCTAGTAGACCCCTTTGGCATCATCTAGATAGTCCCCTGTGAATTTCTATAAAACACAGACAGACATTCGCAAATATAGATATAGATACCAATCTTTGGCACATTCCAGTAGCTTCGTAACGGTACATCTGGGGAGAAATTTGATGCAATATTCGTGATTATCTGGGATGATTTCGGTATATACCAACTGTAAAAACAAATCGCGTTACCCGTGCGTAAGGGGGTTATACGTTAGAATGAAATCGACATAGGATTGTGAAAGCACCTGCACCTGCACAGATTCCGAGAAACGCGCGTATATACTAATCGTGTTTTTCGTGGGAAATGTCCATATCGGTACCATTAAAAAGTTTAGTTTGACGTGTTCGACGATTTATTGCAGCGATGACAATTGTTCGAATGTGGAACTATTTTCGTTCGTCATTTGTGAAGCGGCTATTGTTTACGTGTTACGAAATGTACAAGTAATGCCAGTTTCGCTTTGGGGGGGAGGCTCACATTTGATTACTTGAAACATGAAGGGTATCTGTTTGGTCGGCATTGTTTTGTTGATGCAAAACACGATGGCGGATTGTTAAACTAGTTCCGGCTCTTAAAGGTGTGGTTGGCCTTGGCGGTGGGTATCCTGTGAAAATATTTCCACCCGTCAAAAACCGCCACAAACAGAAAGAACATTAAAATGTAGACAGACTTTGTCCGTATACAAATAAGAAATATCGCATAAACAGTATGTTATTGTCATATGTTTGACCATTGTTATGTAAACAAAAGCATAACAAGTTACTTTTCTGGTGTTTGTTTATATTATGATGGTAAACATAAAGAGCGTTCTTTGTTGGTGAATTCCTTATATGGAACTAATAAAGAGCGTTTATGCCATTTGTGTGTGATTAGCCAGTAGCATTGTGCTGTCTTCTGTAACACAATCAGTCTCTTGCTTAGGTAAAATATAGTAGGTCTTTATGATAACATGCTGTTTACCTGATGTTCATGGTATATATGAACGAAACTGTATGCGTTTTAATGTTTTTCTGTTTACGGTGATCAGAACAAATAAGAATATTTTCGACAACTAAGGCCTCACGTGCCTTTAAACGGGAGGTTCGTTTCGTGTTTTAGATTGGTCAAAATAGTATTACTGGTAATTGAAAAGCTCACATGAAATACATGTTTTCAGTTAGTAGGTATGTTGTCAATTGATCATTCAGTCATGTATCACAATTACATCTCTGTTTTCATTTAACATATATACGGGTACATGAATTAAATTGATATCTTTAGAGTTTTAGGATATTGATTTAAATTATCATCTGCACTCTGCTATAAAGTCTTCCCCATCATTCAGCATACCCGTATGTGTGTAGGCCTACTAACTAATGGATTATAACAGTATGGCAATGACTGTACTGCATGTGTGTCCCAGATTAACTAGCATATTTAAAGATTGAATTAATTAAGCAGCATTCAACAAATATCAAACACCTATAATTACCAACCTGCATAATTGTCATATTAATATCGTTATATTTGTAATGATGCGTAACCTCCATTTGACCAATGCACATTGTCTATTAATCTGTTTATGTCCGACCAGGGGATTTGGCATCTATTGGATTCGACAAAGCCTCGACCAATATGCTGAAATCCCCATCACGGACATAAATTTTAATGAAATCTATGAGATAATTAACCTTAACCGCGAGTATGGGGGGATTGTGATATTTATAGAAAATTTACATTTTAACAGAAATACCGCTATTGAATACTGGAGATTGTGCCGAAATAGATTTACGGGGAATAATACAATTTACTGTAGGAATTTACAGAATTTACCGTTCAATTATATAAACGGCTGAATCCAACGGTATCATAGCTGTCGGCACTTCTTAACAACCTTCTTATGTCTTTGATTTATTTCCTGACGACCCCCCCCCCCCCTCGAGTGATATGAATAGAAATAACAGTTTCTTATTGCATAATCCTGTAGGCTTATCTGAAGACACGTAGTAATTACGCCACATGTGGTGTATCTAGTTTCTGTGATTTTGATATTGTGTGGTGGACAGGGCGAATGTATTCTTGGAGATTTGTTGTACCTTACTCAATCGTACCAATAGAATCACGTATATGCTGAAATTGTAAAGTTAACGGCACCGGTGTATAATACGTTTTTGAAAATATGATAAATCGTATCCATAGGGTCAGGACAGGCTGAAATTGTAAACTTAAAGTCACCGGTGTAATAATATGTTGTTGAAAATATAAATACTCTGATAGCTTGAAAATAATATATAACCTATTGGTAGCCCCTGGTGTATTTTTTTATATTTGTATTTGTACCTTACTCAATCGTACCGATAGAATCACGTATATGCTTAAATTGTAAAGTTAACGCCACCGGTGTACATTATATTTTTGAAAATGTGATAAATCGTATCGATAGAGTCAGGACAGGCTGAAATTGTAAACTTAAAGTCACTTGTTGTTGAAAATATAAATAATCTGATAGACTGAAAATAATGTGTAACCCATTGGGAACCCCTAGTTTAGTGAAGTGCATTGTGGTAGTTTAATTGTGTTTCTCCTCCATTTTTATTTTCTGGAATTATCACCAAGATTTCTCCACTCGATTCTCTTAAAATCTACCCTGATCAGTCAAATTCTTTTGATAATTCTATCTAAATACATCTTAGCTACTATTCGGATCTGCTGTCCCGGTCTAAAAATGGATAGTTTGACCAAAACGACTATTGACAAAACTTTGTTTACAAATTGAGCGCACTCGATGACCCGTGGACGCTGCAAATTTATTATCGAAAACAAATTCAATTTCTTCCATCTAAAACATAATTACGCGCTGAACTCTGTCATTTTAAGAATATAGTAGTATTACACACATATACACCAAGTTTCAGCTGAAAATTTTGAAAAATGACAGTTTTATAGACATAAATCGATTTTAATGGGAAATCCATTGTTAAATTTTATCATCGAAAAAAAAATCATTTCTTCGATCTAAAAATAGTTATGCGCTGTACCCTGTCATGTTAGGAATATATAAGTATCCCAAACACAGACACCAAGTCTGAGCTAAATTTTTTGAAAAATAAGAGATTTATCGACATAAATGGATTTGTATATGGCAGATTCCATGTTAAATAAATGTTATGGCCCTGCAAATGTTTTCTGAGCTGTTCGATATTGGGCACTAGAGTCCATATTTGACCGGTTCACCCTGATAATTGTGTGACAGTACAGTCGCGTTACTTTATACGTCAACATTGGTCATTATCACGCGACAAATTTATTTCGGTCTATCGTATCAACCCCTATTTCCCCCGCGTAGCCTGACTAAGTGTCAACATTGGTCTTTATCGCTCCACTAGTTTGTATCGTTTCATCGGTATGAATTCCATATCCAATTATCCACATATAACCAACCCAACCTCTAATCCCGGTCCAATTTATTTATTTATTTCATCGGTATATAGTCATGTTACGTAATGTTTTATTTCGTGATACTTGTACTTATATGTCTATGGTATTACTATAGTATACTGTATACGTATATCAATTGCTTTTCCTTTCTATATAATCCTGGTGCCATCTATATAGATAATTTCAGACCCCCCCCCCCCCTCAATTTTATATCATTGCTGCTTTAGTCCAGTCGCGATGTGTTACATGGCAACATTGATCCACTAATTTATGTCAGTTCATCGGTACAAACCCCTTTTCTCCGAGTCCATATAACCAACCCAACATCTTATAGAACTCCATAAATGACTATTCTGGCACTATATAGAGATAACTAAGATTCTGACACCCCACTATTTTATAGCCTTGTTGCAACAGTAGAGTTGATATGCATAATATGTCAACATTGGTCGTTATCGCTCTACAAATTTATATCGGTTCAACCCTTAGTTCCCTGTATCGCCCACCCCTCCCTCAATTTATTTTTTCATTTGTATTATAGTCTCGTCACATACACATTTTATCTTTTGTAACTTTTGCTTCAACGCGTCGAGTTCGCTGCAGACAATACAAAACTGACAACATTTTGAAATGTAAGCAGGCTTCAAACTCATCTTATCCAAGAAAATATTATGGTTACATAAGAAATTTGTGTATAAGGTGTACGCGCATTTGTTGCGTTAAAAACCAAAGGTCCCAAGTCAAGGTCCAAATCCCCAACACACTGATGTGAGGTTTAACTCCATCTACATACAGTAATGTCCAAAGTAATTGATCACTTAATCACAGCAAATTTGTGTGTATTTTTTCATGATTCTAAATCCTGAAAAATTACCCATAAATATGCTGTGGTTAAAGGGTCAATTACTTTGGGCATTACTGTAACCAATATAAGGATTTGAGGTTTAATGATAACTCAATCATCATACAGTAATGTTCAAAACAATTGACCACTTGACCACAGCAGAATAATGGGTAATTTGTCAGGATTGTAAATGCTGAAAAAATACCCATAATTATGCTGTGGTAAATTACTTTGGGCATTACTGTAACCAATATAAGGATTTGAGGTTCAATGATAACTCTATCCTCATACAGTAATGTTCAAAGTAATTGACCACTTGACCACAGCAGAATAATGGGTAATTTGTCAGGATTGTAAATCCTGAAAAATTACCAATAATTCTGCTGTGGTTAAGTGGTCAATTACTTTGGGCATTACTGTAACCAATACAAGGATGTGAGGTTTAATGAGAACTCCATCCACATAACTAATAACTATGTGTGAAAATTAAAACAAAACAAAATAAATTCCATGATGGCGTCCAATATGGACTGCCTAATTCTGCTCCAAAACATGTATATTGAATATATGGATGTTTATTGGGGAAACCGATTATTTCAATGATATTTTCATTAACTTGGATCCAAACCCCGACTTACAGGATCGTGCGACTGTATCATAAGCATATGTGCATATTTAATGAGCCAACAATTGGAATCCCAACAGAGAAGATTGGCGTGTGTCCCTTGCGCGATCTGTCCATCGAAAACTATTTAGACATCTCAAGACCCAATAACTTAATATACAGAATAGATACATCTATTGCCTGAGTGACTAATATTTATATTTGTTACAATGAGGTCAAATAGTTGCGAAGCCAGCACCACAATTCTTTCCCTCCATAGTAAATCTTAAAACAACTTCTAAAGAATTATTAATTCTTCTTATATTTGGTATGAAGCGTCCTTGGTTAACTGGAGTTCAGATTTGTTAACATCACGTCACCAATTTAACTACTTGCGAAGCCACAGCCATAACTATTTCCCTCCATAGTAATTCTCAAAACAACTTCTTAAGAACAATTGACCAGGTCAGTCGCGCAATTATTGGAAGAGCCACGGTCAATCATTTTTTAGAAACCAAATGTTACATTTAAATTATTGCTTTATTTAAACAAAAACAAAAATTAAATGAGAAAATTAACTTTTACTACTTGCTAAATTTTATCTTTTAATTATTTCATATAAATTTTAGTATTTACAGTATACTATGCCCAAATCTTTATAATCTGTTGAGTGACCCCACAGTCGTTTACTTTGTTAGTAATAATTTGAAGGATTACTTGTTTAAACGCAATTGTTATCAAAATATTTTATGTATGTTTTATAATTTCTATTTATATGTAATACTATAATCTTGGTGGCGTTACGATTTCTGACTATGGTTTTCTTGTTTAATTTGCCGCACATATTTGTTGAGACCATGCTAGCAAATATTTATACAAGACGAACGTGGCTTGTAGCCAACATGGAACACATTTGGGTACTTACCCCATCGTTTAGGTCGAGTCTTCTTCATGTTGATCATTCTGGTCTCTATAAAATAGAATTATTTGATGTCATATCACTAATAAAGACACATGGCGGAATTATACAGTATGTTGTTCGCCCACTGACAATTATATACGCGTTCATGGATCCACCGAAAAACGACGTGGATTGCGTATATAGAATAAAAGGGTGCTAGTCCATACGTCCCAATTAAAGGTGCATTTTTTTATGCTTATGTTTTTAAGAAGCATAAAATTAATAGTCGGAAAATTTTAAATCAACAAGGGCCATAACAATGCCATAACAATGCAATGGGTTGATGAGACCCCAATTCGAACCATAATTTCTGTAAAATTGTTAGACCTAACCCTGAATCGAACTTGCGCTGTGCTGCTAACCAATGCGTTTCACGCTCATATAAACCAAATATTGTTTAATTTCATTACTTATAATTCTTAAGGTATCACCCGGAATTAAGCTGCATGGGACGGCACATGAACGGGTGCACGGGCAGACACTGGTAATATATATAGTCCCCCGAAATTGCTTTCGGAGGACAATGGATTATGTCTGCATGTCCAAACATGATATAGATTCTCAAACATGTATCGTAATGATGCTCTCTTTCTTCCCTGCATGACTTCCAACACTTCTTTGATACATATTACGAAGACACATTCGCCTGAGTTTGAGAAAATTGTTTACCCCTCTATATAATAAACACGCATTGACGAGTAGTTATCCCCAGGTAGTGTTCAGATAATAAGTTCAACAGAATACATGTACAGAAGCAGCCCTATGTATAGATGGAAATGTTGAGATAATAAGTTCAACAACCGACGTTTGTTGAACTTATTATCTGAACATTGTTTTCCTTTGTGATATCTACTTATCATAACTACTCATCAATAGTGTTTGGGTAAAGAAATTGTTAATAATCACACAATTATCCATTTCCATAATTCTATTGAGATCGATTGTATGTTAATTTACCTCCTTACTGTTACTATTTTTGTGAAATAAGTTATTTGGTTATGCATCTGTTATGGAATTCACAAAACGGCCATATCAATATTCATCTATTATATTTCTTGTATAGGTTAACAATTGTAGGTCAGTGGGTGTCTGACCAGGTGATACATCTGACCGGGTCAGCGAAAACCACATCTAGCCCCCGGAATGACAGTGACAAGTCAGATTGGAGGACTGACTGACAGACTACAAATATTTCCGTTTGTCACCTTACGTATGGTGAAAGAAATAATTTGGTTTAAACAGTATTAAAATTTTATTCCATGAACACAACAAAAATTACAATACATCAGAATTATAAAGATCCCAGACAACACAAGCGTATTCTAATACAGTGCGCACCAGGGTAAAGTAGCATCTTTCTAATGATGCTCTACCCAACGAGAAACGATGTTTTCTGATGAGGGCTATTCTTTTCCACGCTGAGCTTAATAACTTATCTATGTGTGGCTTCCATTTTCCGTCGCTACTTAAAACGACCTCAAGATGTGTATGCAGTTTTGCTTCCGTGATGGGTTCATTATTCATATAAAGGGTTGGGTGGTCGATTAGATTTCTCTACCTAGTGCAAGTTAACGCTTCAGTTTTTGAGACATTAAATTTTACGAGCCATTTGTTTGACCAGGATTCAAGTCGTTTAACATCATGTTGTAATCTTAGTGCACAAACAGTCGGATCTTCTATCGAAAGAGATATAGATGTATCGTCAGCGAAGAGGCGGATATTACGTGATATGTCGTTAACATTGTCGTTAATAAAACAAGGAATAGGATAGGGCCTAGTACATAGCACTGTGGAACTCCAGCTGTAATGGGTTCCCAGTTTGAGGCTTCGGATCCCATAACTACACGTTGTTGTCTTCCACGGAGGTATGATCCGAACCACTTTAAAAAAATTGTCGCGGATACCCACCGCGCATAGCTTATATAATAAGCCATCGTGCCACATTTTGTTAAATGCCTTGCTGATGTCGAAGAATAGTAGGCGGGAGTCGCATTCATCATGTAGTGATTTCGCCAAGTGATGGTACATGTATATGTCGCATAACTGATATGATGTTGAATCTGCTGGTACAATCCCGACTGTCGTTCGGTTAGGATATTATTTGACTGGAGATAAGACATTAAATGCTTTGCAACACACTTTTCAAAAACCTTTCCAAAAACTCATAATAAGGATATTGGTCGGTAGTTTTCTGGATTACTGCGGTCCCCTTTTTTATGGATTGGGACCACATTTGCGCGTTTACATTCAGTTGGGAAATATGCTTCTTTTAGAAAACGATTGTATATTATAGAAAGGGGGTGCTGAGACTGAGACAATTCTTCCGAATACGCGGGCTTATTTGGTCGGGTCCAGAGGCTTTGTCGGCTTTTATTAATTTAAAGGCATTAAAAACGTCAATTTCACTAATTAGGATATTATTTAGCATGGGGTGTTTGTGTCGTCGACAGGCGGCTCTGGCAGATCGTATGTCATATTCAGTGAGGCAATATTGCAAAAATAATCCTTTAGTACAGTTGCTTTCTCGTAATCTGAGGAAGAAACTATTCCATTCCACGAGAGGGGCGGGACCAATTTACTTTTTTGCGGACAGTTTGTTGAAAAACTTCCACCATTTTGAGTCGCCAGTTTCTGGATCTTGAAGGATTGATTCCATTTTGTGTATATGAATTTTCGTTGAGTTTCGTACTTCGGTAATTACTTCATTGCGGATTGTCCGATATTTTTGCCACGTGGTTGGGGTGTTTCTAGCTTTTGCGATTTTGTGTACCCTTTTCCGTTGTCTGATGAGATACTTAACTCTTGGTGTCATCCATTCAGGCTCATTCTGACGGCATTAGACAATTTTGCTGGGTACATATTTGACGATTAGATTATTCACATATGATGTGAATGTTGAGCAGATTTCATCGGTTTCCAGGTTGTCAATTATTCGGTTCCAGTCACATGAACGAATTGTTTAAGGAAATAACATTTGCCTCGTCATACATGTAAATAAGACGTTTAAACGATTTGCTTCCTTTCTGTCTGTCTTCGATTTCTATCAGGCATATACCGGTACATGATAGCGGACTAGATCGGAAAAAAAGGATCCAGGGTACCAGATCCATTCAGTTCACATAGTTCATTTATGAATATTAGATCTATTATGGTTTCGGAGTATTCTGTGAAGTTTGTGGTGTCGTGAATAACTTGTTTCAGATTATATTATGCGACTATGGTTTGTACTTTCTTGTTTACAGGGTTGTACTGATTTTCATTGAAGTCTCCAGAGACAATTAGTTTGTGTGTGGGATATGCATTTATGGTGTCACCGATGTTATCTAATATGTTGTGCCAGCAATTCACATTTGGGTGGCGGTAGAAAAACCCAATCAACACTCTTTCTCTTGGTAATATAACTTCAAGCCAAATACTTTCTAAACCAGGTTTCTCGATATCTTTTATGCGCGTATAGGCATACATACAGTGTCCGTTCCTACTCTGTCAGCTCGCTCGGGTTCGTGAAATCCGTGTATTAGTAAGTCAGGCTGGTCCGTTTTATCGCTCAACCAAGATTCCGTAAAACCGCATATATCGTAATTTTGTAATTCGGTGGCAAGTATGTCGATTTTAGGCAGGAAACTTTGTACGTTCAAATGGAATATTCACAGTTGACCATTAATGGTGGGACCAGTGTTTGGTTTAATATCACCAGAAGTGATGAGAAGATGCCTGAACCAGAAGGGAATTCCAATTTGGGTATGACCAAAATATTGTGTCGGACATTTTTTCGCGTGTGCATAGATGGAGTTGAGATTTCAATTGTGTCGTTGTATCTCACCATAAACAGCATGAGTAAGGCCAGTAGTATTTCATTATTGCCAGCGCCCTTTAGTTTTATTCCAATTAAATGTAAAAGATAAGTAATTCCGACATCACTGGGTCGCATCTATGTTTTTGCTTAGCATATAGCGCGCGAGTATAGAACATGCCTACCCGTAACGGTGCGAGTCAGCCAGGATCATTGGTGTCTATCTTAGTATATTTTAAGCGGTTAGGCAGTTCGTTCATGTCATCAGTTCGTCGGTTTGAGGCCTGAGTCAATCAATAGCCGGGGATTGTATGCGTAATCATAAAGATGTAAGTACAGAGCGGTTATGGCGATGAATGTAAGAATAAAGGTAATAATGATAAGCATGGTATAGAGATATACACACATGAAAGTAGAAACACATAAACAGTTCTGAAAACAAAAGATTATATACACTGCAATACGTATGTGTTTGTTTGTAAATTCAATATATAAAACGTTGACCTAAGATACCAATGTTGTCGTGTGAATTAGTTCTGCCAATATTAGTACAGATTGTGCAAACGTTTATGGATGAGAATGATCAGATGTGAGCTTATAATGTAGTAAATGACGGACATCCGTGTGTAAATATATTATGTAAATATATTATGTAAATTAGGGTTGTATCCCGATCAAACTGGAGGTCCACTGGTTCTATAACCAGTGGACTTCCAATTTGGTCTCAATACAACCGTAATTTACGAGGACATACAGTCCCAGACTTATCACCAATCGGTTACAATAATAATAGTATTCGTGTTTGGCGTGCACATCCAGGTGAAAGATCGATCACTCTACCTAAGTACGAATATGGGAGATAATTCAATTATACGGTCGCCAGTTGAAAGGGAGATAATTCAATTCTGTGGTCGCCAGTCAGTTGTGACCAATAATAACGAGAGTGATCTGCATGAACGCCGCGAATAACTGCAGTGGTGGAGTAAGTTGGGAGTTTCCAGCCCATCCGGCATTTCATTGGGGAGGGCTTTCAAGAAAAACATTAATATCTGGTGACAGTGAAGTCGATAACGTTGGGGAGCAACGCGAATTCGAGAATATGCTTTAAACTGCCATTGCCAAGGTGTAGTAGATCAATAAGAAATAATTTCACCATACACCTCAATTTATGGATGACATGAGAAAGGGGATGTCTGCTAGGCGTATCAAAGAGGACGCTAAATATAATAATGACCAAGTTCCCTAGTTATCGCAGACATATTACATAGTATTTTGGCAGCTCATCGTTTTCGTGACATGAAGTTTAAAGTGGAAGCTGGATCCTAGCTGGAGCACGCTTGGGAATCACGTGGTTTCGAGTTGATGAGTACCATGCATTCAAAATGGCGGAGACGACAGAAAACACAACGATAAACGAAGAAAAATGTAATATACTAGGATATGACATATTACATAGTATTTTGGCAGCTGCGAGCATATGCTACACTATTTTTCAAACAAGCTGATGCCTCATGTGTGTCCAAAATCACATTTGTTTGCTCTAACAATCTGACCAAAAGTCATCAGTCGGAGAATTTTCCGCGATGTGATTACTGGTGTATTCCACGAACATTTTCTATTTTCATGCCTTTTATCTGCTTGGACCAAAAATAGTGTTACTAATGTTATGTTTACTAAAATAAAGCAATATGTTGAACCCTGCTTTAAAAAGAAATGAAATTTTCCTTGTGAATCGTAGATTTTTCATTTGTGATGAGTGTAAATGCCCCACAATTAAGGGATGTGTTACCACGAACTTGTTCAGAAACGATTGAATAAATGGGGACACCAAATGAGTCAACCGGCTTACAGCGAAATTTACAAAAGTTCAGCAAATTTGGTATGAACCGCCCATATAGGCAAGGTGCGGGCCTCATTTGCTGCAATTTCGCTATAAACTTGAAGATTATATATTGCTGTATGGGCCAAGCAAACCGCAAAACTATGGTACTGTTCAATTGGGGTAATAAATTAAACTGTGTACACCAGATGTAAAGCATGTGGTTAAATTACATATAATTGTGCTACTTGTGCCAATAGTGGTCGTTGATCACCATGTTGCAATGAGTGTAATGACCGTATATGAAATGTTGGACCAATTAATAACACGAAATAATGGCGGAGGCGACAGAAAACACAACGCGACGAGGAAAATGGCAATCTAATATGATATGACAGTCATATTACATAGTATGTTGGCAGCAACGAGAATATGCTACAATAGTCTTCAAACAAGCTGATACCTCTTGTGTGTCAAAACGCACACTTGTTTAACGCATTAAAAGGTACTCAATCCGATCAGGGGGTCCCAATATCATCAAGATACAACAATAACAACAGTTCTTCAAAATACGCTTTAGTTATCAGAATCGATTAATTGCAACAAAATAATAATAACCATTGTCAATTATGGTATCTAATTTCCTAAAACGTGTAATATATAGAACGTAATGGCAGCAGTCCAAACATTTCGCTGCATTGGCACCGATAGGGCGTGATTCTGTCTTTTAGTGTCATAATTTTTGAACTATGGTCACATCAATCACACCTCGTCGAAACGGTATTCCCAAGATAACTAAATTCATAGGGGCTGTTTTAAAGTGTCCTTGGGCAAATCCTCCGACTGACGACTTTTTGTCAGAATGTTAGAGTAAACACATGTGAATTTGGACACACATGGGGTATCAGCTTGTTTGAAAAATGGTGTAGAATATGCTCGTAGCTGCCAAAATACCTTGAATATGTCATATCCTAGTTTATTACCCTTTTCTTCGTTTCTTGTTGTGTTTTCTGTCGCCTCCGCCATTTTAAATGAGTGGTACTCATTAACTCGAAACCACGTGATTCCCCACGATGTGGAGGGTTTATTGGAATAGTTTTCGAACGTACAACCAAAATTATTTTATTTTATGCCGAAAGTTAATTCCAGGATGTGTCTGACCTGTTGACTTGTCTCTCTCGGTCGCTCTCATTATCAGTTTATACCTTTCAACACTAATTGGATTCTCCTATAGTCAGTTAAAAGTCGTACATCGGAATGGTCTATTTCTCATTTGCGCAAGGATATATAGGTAATATAAATAGATGACAGATTATTAAAAGTAGTGGATGAGTCTTCATTATTGAGGACCGATGGCAGTTTGTTGAAGTTACTATCTGAACATATTCTATGGGATAATTACTCGTCAATTATGCTTTAGTATACAAAGGGTTTAAATTCCTGAGCCAATATAGAAAGTTTATATAACATTCTAATGCTCTTCGAACTTTAAAACGTTATTTAGACAAACAAATGCCTCGTAATTATCAACGAAATGTGCGGCCATAGAAAACACTCAGCCAATTCACGACTTTTTATTTTAAATTTAATTCGCTAGATAAAATATAGTCCCTCAATTACCATCGCTCTTATCGTTAAAAATGCTGATAAACATGAAAAATTGCCACTTCAAATAGAAATAAATATGCACAACAATTAGTTTCTGCATGTACCTGATGTCTTTTTCAGATGTTTACCACTTTCAAATTGAAGTTTTGATTTTACCGCGAACTTGAAGTTGAATTGAAAAACAATGGGAAATTGTTTACTCAATGCGTTGTATTTCACGCCGTATCTCGCGGTTTCATGTCAAGAAATTTGGTCAAAATGATATCGAGACACTGACATTGTTGGAATATAACGGTGTGGTGTTTTGTATTTTCTGAAAGTACATGTATACAGCGCGAATGTACTGACTGTCAATTTTCGACAAAAGAGGCATCGCTGGTTTGTTTATATAGCAACGAGCTCTTAACGGAAGTCAGTAGCAAGGGCGCCAACTCTATAATCTACTCCGTAACGTCGCCGGCGTGTATTGTGTAAGGGTGACGTCATGGAGTGAAACGGAACAGTGATCGGTGCTGGATTGGGCATGCATGTCCGAGATTAGGAATTCAGCTAACGGCAATATTGGCGCGTAGGAATATCTAACATTGAAGCGGTGAACCGGACTATACATTGCGACAGGTTATTGAATGAATAACCCCCCGCAAATATGTGGTAATTAGTTGATAATTACGAGGCATTTGTTTGTCTAAATAACGTTTTAAAGTTCGAAGAGCATTAGAATGGGGATAACAGTGTGGTGTTTTGTGATTTCGGAAAGGTACATGGCGAATATACTGTGGCAAATACCCGTTAATGGGCTCCGGCTCCGCCGTCGCCCATTAACTAAATTTGCCACAGTATATTCGCCATGTACCTTTCCGAAATCACAAAACACCACACTGTTATCCCCTAATTTTATGCGCATGCTGCCGTTCATATTATGAGACCATGCATAATTGTGATATTTTATGTCGAAATTCCAGCAATACCAAGCTATAGTGTGTGAACGTACACTTACCTTTGTTGCAATCTATTTGTGGACCTTCCCACTCCCCGGCGTCATTACATTTCCTCCATGATGCTAGAGTTGAGAATCCTTTGCATGCGATGAAACAGTTTGTCCCAGGCCGAGTGCGGCCTGCCTCCTCGTCCAGATCAAGCGAATCTCCCTCCGAACCGGTGCAAGTTACTACGTCGAATTCATCCAACGTCCTCACTCCGCAAGTTCGTGGAGTGCTAGAGGATAGCTAAAATGCACACGAAATTGTGTTTTATGAGAATGTGATCATTTTTTAATGTTATTTATTATGTTTATATAAAGCCACGTGGCGGTTTGCGCTCCAACATACACATAGTGATAATATTCGCTTCTGATCTGTTTTCCAGTATCGAAATAGGTCGATAAATACATGAACTACGCATTATATATGTTCCAGAATGGCGATTTTAAGTCATTGAAAATACAACTTTGAACACGATGATTGGGTTCCAATTAAAATATACTGACTTACTCTATATAGTGTCAGGAACCTACGTCATTGATGTATTATCTAAACTGTCGCTTCAGACGTTCAGATAGGTGCTATCTGGAACTCATGCTGTGGTTAGGTTAGCAATTTGATGCAGGAGTAACTGTTATGATAATTACGAGTGAAAAGTCTTTGTAAATTTCAGTTATAAATATGCGTGTTTAACTTTTACTGGTTTTTGAATCTGCATTGTGAATTAAAAACAGCTCATCTATTATATATATGTTTTAAACAAATTAAAAATAAAAATCGGGTTAGAGACTTGTTTTGGTGACGTAGGTCCCTGGCCTTGTACTAAGTATATCGAAGTCGCGTCGAAATTTCATTTCCTGGAAGAGATTAGGCTTCCACTAGGGTCCTGCGAATATTCGATATTCGATTCGAGATTCGATTCGAAAGTCAAATTCGATTCGAATTCGATTCGAAATTTCCAACTCGAAATTTCGAATATACACTGACAAAAATGTAGGATATTTACGGACAGGTAAGCACGTCCATCTTAGCTGTTTCTGTGCAATATTATTCCCAAAACTTATGAATATATGCAGCTTATAATTCGTATTGTACATCGCGAAAGTTCGCATGCTATTAAGTATAAGTATAGCCAGTAATTGGACACTATAAGACGACTAAATGCATCTGAATTCTAGCTTTGAATATTGTAGCCAAAAGTTTGGAGATCACCGATGGACCGATGACACACGTAAATTATAATAGCGATCAAACTAAGCAACGTTCAGTTTCATTTCCAAACAGGGGCGGCAGGAAGACGGCCTATTTGGCCATGCCGCTCCTGTACAATATAGTCATGTTTATTTCTGAATATTTCACTGTCAGCATTATGTTTGTAAATATTGTGCAAAAACAATCAAAAACCGCTAGCGTTATCCACCGACTATACGTCTCAGATTCCGCGTTATGTAATATCGCTGATAATACAAACAGCACGTGTTCCCGGCGTCGAAAAGTGCACGTGTGCGGTGTTTTCGTTTGAAGTTGACTTTCAGTGTCGGAGCGTTCCTTGAAACTTGACAATTTGTCGTCCGTTATTCATGTTTATTTTAAACATGATACAAGCTGCATGCAGTACTGGAACTTATACGTGTGGTGAATGCAACATGGTATATACATCCTATTACATCGCAAGCGTCAGGGACAACGACCCATCTAAGCATCCAGCACTACATAAACAGGCTACCCTGCGACTGTTGTTGCCTCTTCAAGTTTATAATAACAGGTGTTTCCCAGTGCCAATTTGCAACTGTGCATGTACATGCAAACTCTAAATATTGTACGCGATTTTAATTCCGATAATCCGTTTCGTGGTTATATATTTAATCGTCGTGACCACGCATGTACGTTTTAATGCTTTTTTTCTCTCGACAATTCTCAATTGAAGTTAATAGTATCAGGAACGATCGGTTGATCGCCACATAAGTCATGATGGAACTTCATAGAACGTTTCACAAATCGTCTAATAATTGACATTAAATGCCCAATTGAGAATACAACACACAGGTATGATTCTATTCGAAATTCGATTCGATATTCGATTCGATTTCGTCGACTCGATTCGATATTCGATTCGATCAAAATCTCCAATTCGCAGGACCCTAGCTTCCACCCGTATTATGTCATATCGGCGCGTTATCCGTCAATCGCTTCGATTAGACACTTATAAATCTTGGTACCGCGTAGATAATCTACGACAGGTAATCAGACCCACTAATCATATGTGCTTGGGTATATGTAGTTAACTTAAACTGGTGGGACACATAATTATATACATTGAAAATCAAGCGCTTGCATTCACATGTTCCTAGTTGTTCTACTACATTACTATTGTCTTTGTTTTACATGTAAGACAATGATCACATTTGCGACACTTACACTCTTTATGTACCCCGGTTTAGGTACTCTGGAGTACCACCAATCGATATATAATACCCCGGTAACTCGCAAAACAACTGGGTGATAAATCGCAGATATATTTTTATGCGTAGACACAAATGTCCTTGAACCGTATAAATATTATAAATCAGACATCTTAAATAAATCACAAACACATTTCCGATAACTCTCAAACCTTTACGATAAATCTCAAATATCTTTACGAAATTACATTGAATAACTACTAGACGATTACACTTTGCGATTTATCGCAAATAAGTTTCAGATTTATCGCAGATATATTTTTATGTGTTGGCACTAATGGACTTCCGTGTAATACGTTTATTCTCTTATCAAATAGATATTGAGATACAATTAGAAGATATATACAAAAGATTGAGAATGTTGCAGCATATGTACAATATAAACATTATAAATCAGACATCCCAAACATGTCTGGGTCAGGATTTCCCTGCCCTGTTTCCTGCACGCGGAGTAAAATTTGTCTGAATGTCTGAAATAATCGACCAAATTTGTCTGCAAAAATTCATAATGTGTGTGTAATTAAAGTAAACATTATAAATCTTAAACAGGTCTGGGTGAACCAACTATCGATCTATAATAGCCCGGTCGGGCTAAAATATACCGATTGGTCTTTCACGGCCATCAGGGGAGCAACTTTTGCGATAAATCGCAAAACAACTTTGCGATAAATCACAAACATTGCAATAAAGCGCAAACCTTTCCGATAAATTTCAAAGATCTTTACGATAAATCGCAAACTGAGAATATTCCAAATAAACATATACAAATATCCAAACAAACAGAATGTCAATTGTCAAGAGATTTAGGGTTCCCTTTCTTACAACAGTGAGCACTGTGCCAAGAAGACTGATCGGTCTATTTTAGCCCGATCAGGCTATAATAGATAAATTTGTGGTTCACTCAGAACATTTCTATACCCATCATAAATATCGCGTAAATAGTATGTAATTGTCGAATTGTACGCTGCGTTATGTTAATAAAGCCAAGTTATGTTACATAACATTGTGTACAGTACGTAAACAGTGTGCGATAAGCAAAATACTCAACAATGGGAAGACCCCACTAATGAACTTTGGTTAATTAAAACTGATACCATGTTGTTTGCAACATACACTGTTAGAAATTACTGTCGGTACGACGGTTTCGGCCGTCATAATCGACGGTCCCATGCCGTTTCATCAGTTTGACGGTCCCATACCGTTATTTTATGTGCCCATGAAAATTGTCTAAATTAAATATTTTCGTGATTCAAAGTCATGCCGTCAAAATTCAATAGTATATTTATCGGCGACCATATTATATACGGCAATGACTCCATACTTCCTCTACTGATATTTAATATTATTAATGCGGCATTCAGTATGTGTTATGCAGGCACCGTACGAATTATCATGAGTACGGTACGTAATTCTCATTCCGGGTTTAAATTCCCGCTTTAGCAATCAGCTCATTTCTTCGCCATTTTATGATTTATCGTTGATAGCAAACTATTGTTTTTAGGGAAACTGTTACCTTTTCGATTGTGGATAGTTGTTAAAACGGTCTGATTTCGGTTCCTTTGATAACCGGACAGTTTTCAATTCTGCGAATATCGGATTAATCATTGACAATTTCCACTAAATTCGAGAGTAGTGATTCATGTCAATCATGGCATGATCCGCCGCCCGGGTCTGACCTCATTCGACGCAGTGCTGATGTTGAAATTTCAGTGTTGTGACTTAGTATCCAAACACTGGCACATTTACTGACACAAGAGGATACAGGTACAATCTTCCCGAGAATAAACGACTTGACAACATTGTACTGATTATAATTTATTTGCCGAAAAAGTAGGGAGCTACAGGCTCCCCAAAATCGATATTAGAAGTTAGATGTATTATAATTTATATTGACAATTACAATACATTAATTCAAGTTGATGACTTATACAGGCATTGATTACACTTATACAGTTTACACAATCAGTGTTGAAATCAGACAATGACAACTGGTAGTAGTAGTAATAATGACCTAGACACAGTAATATTCACATGGCATTGTGATTCATATTGATATGTTGAGATTAATGGTGTCATTGTAAATAACTTGCTGACAAATGAATTATGTGGAATATAGATATTCGAACCGAAATAGCTTGATAAGATCAGACTACTTCATGTATATGGAGTTAACTTATATCCGAATTCCAATTAAAATAATATTTTTGGCAAGGACACCGCTCTCGGTCTATACTGTAAACCTACTCTATATAAAGGGAAAATATGGGCGGGTGGGTATTAAAAAAACGAGCTTTCGAGCTCAAATTCAAAATTATAGTGACCGAAGAAGTGTCAAACTTGACAGTTGTTAGGTAAGCCAATCGGGTGCGCAGAGAGATACTACAAGCTATCGTATTGGATCAGAGCTTTCGCTAGCAACCAATGAAAACACGCGATACAACCGGTGACCGGATGTAAACTGAAACACGTGAATAGCTCGAATTTGGAAAAGGTCGTTTGTATTTTAGTAAGATTAAATATTTTAAGATTGAGTAATCATAAAAGTACCCAATTAACATAAGCGTCGATGTCAGCCAATAGTGACAATAATAACAACGACTCATCGAGCAGCTATTACTATTAGAATGTTGGTAATCCAGTTGACAGTTTTCTGAATCTGATTGTTTCAAAGCACATGGATATACATGTACATGTACTGTACGCACCAGTGTACTTACAAGAGTTTCAATGTCAACAGCAACACCGTAAACAATGAACTGACGCCGCGCCGTGACGTATGATCACATATCTACAGTTCCAACTTGACAATTACACGGACAAATTCATCCCGTGTTCATCAATTTTCATTGAAACGTGTGGATATGAGACATTGTCATCATTCGCCATGTTATCGTCAAGTTATTACGATAATTTACCGGGAGTACACTATTGGTTGGATGTTCTTATCAAACACTCTTTGGCTGACTCACTGATATTGATACTAAGTCAGTGTCGTGATACCAATATACAGTTTGATGCATCATGTTTTAAAATTTCATAGAAAATGTGCGACTACAGGAGAACATTGTCGCCAAGTCATCACGCACAGTTATTATGGGATCTGCTGTTGTCTTGAAGGTTCCAATCCCAACTAGCTGTTATTGATTTACAGTACCAGTCAAAAGAAGTGGTATATTAAGCGTGCTATTTTCGCGCCCAATATCGCAATAATATTGCAAGTGGAAACGCTTATAAGCATGTCGCTTGTGATATTATTGCAATATTTTGCGCTTAATATCTCAATATTTTGCGCTTAATATTGCGATATTTTGCGTTCAAAATTGTGACATTTAAATCAAATTATTGCTTCTTCTATATTGTTTATTGTATAAATAGAGACAATGTTTTAAATATGTATATAATTATAGTTGTAAATGCTATATGTACACTATATGTACACTATATTCACAGTATTTATCTATATTAAATATAACACTATCGGGTCTTTATGAAATTTAGCGCGCTTTGTATCTCAATATTTTGCGTTCAATATTGCAATAATAAGCGCGACAGATTTTTGGTATTGTGCTATAATCACGCCTTATTCTAAAATCTAAATTAAGCAAGCTCAATATCGCAATAAAGGTGTTCCTAAAAATATCACTTCCTCTGACTGGTACTGTCTTCTCGTGATGTACGGATTCACTTGTTAAAACAAAAACTGTGTTTACAAGTGACTGGACCATTTCACGCCTTACATGTTACCAAAAAGTATGCCATTAAGATATTTTACTTTTTCATGTCCATAAATTTGAGTTTTAACTGTGAAGCTTTGTTCTTTTTATGGCTTAAAAGGGCATGCCGATTCATGTTTTAGAATGGTTGAAATTAGTATTACTCATAACTGAATAGAGATGGATTTTATTGGGTTGGCTTATCAGCTATTACTAGTATCGTTTTTGATTTACAGCCATAGTTATACAGTAGTTAGTGAAAGGCGAGCACATAACGCGTGCACAGCCTTTTTTCCGGATTAAATTATACGAGGCAGATAACAAGCTTTATTCCCTGCAAACTGCTAAGTTTCATAAGTATTGTCTATCACTTTATGCATTGAGGATTTACATTTCATCAAAACTATGATCGCAACATAAGAACTAAGATGTGTTTTTCAGTTACGAATAATACTAGTTTCTACTATTCAAAAACATATGAATCGTAATGCCTACCGGGAAATCATATTGTAACCATGGGAACCTGGCTAATTCTATGGTAAATTAGCAAATCAAGAGCAAAAAATTGGTGTTGACCCATGAAAAATTACCATTGGTCTGACCTTTATTACGGTCTTGATATTAATTAAACGGTGTTGAACCGTAAAAAATACAACGAACAGTTACTGGTTACGGTCTGCCAGTTACTTAAACGGTTTTGTACCGTGGAACATGTTACGGCCTGACCGTATGTTTAACGGTCAAATGTTGTCAGCGATGTTGCGCGGTCTCAGACCGTTAAAGCGACGGTATTTTTTTCTAACAGTGTACCGTTATAGAACTCACTAATCCTCGGCACAAGATTTTGGCGTTGCCTGGATCACCGTGAATCACTCTCCCAAAAAAATCGCCACTGTGTTGAGTGTTTTGCTTGTCGTACACTTTACGTGCTGTACCGGTATATAAACAAACACTGACTCGGCTCACACAAAAATCGTATTTAATGTATGATCAAGTTTGGTACAGACATAGTGAATACATTATTCTAAATTCGCGTTTATGCGTCAACGAGTCAATGTCATTGCCTGGTCACCAGAGCCATGTTTTGTAGCATTGCACGAATATGGTTTCTAATTATGGAAGAGGTCATTTCCTAGCGAAGCGGAAATGGCCGAATCGTTGTGAATGATTGTCACACATGTTTCGATAAGAACACGATGCATCCATTACATTGGTCCATGTATACTGTAGTATGTTGCAGTGAACAAAGTCAACTTATACTAACAGCTTGTCACTGATTCAGTGATATTGTCCCAGAATTGGATTCGTGCATGTCTCCGAAATTATCCGTCATTCCATAGGATAGGATAGGATCTTTTATTTCCAATACACATATATATTACATAATAATGATGGGGGTGGCATAGTCTGTCTTCCTGCCATCCCCAGTATATATGGTGAATAAAGAAATTAATAACAATAGTAAGATGGCATCGGGTGAGCCGTGCACATATTGTGTATATGTAATTTATGAGTTAGGGCTTGGTTCAAGAGTGTGTGAAAATGGATACTACCCGATGGCTCCCATATAAAAATGTACCTGGGTAAATCTTGGTGTTTACCTAGGTATACCCCGGTACCTATAGGTTTTACCCTGGTTCCACCCAGGTCACACCCAGGTTACACCCAGGTAAATCAGGGATTTATATAGATTTACCCTGGTGTTTTCTATATATGTTAGGTATAAACCCCAGTTTACCCGGGTTTTTACGGATATTATTTAGAAAGACGCTGTCACACCCGGGTATTTAGACCCAGGTTATCCGGAGTATTTACACCCAGGTATTTACACCAGGGTTTCGCCCAGGTATTTACTACAGTGTTCACCCGGATATATATACCTGTGGTATTTTGTTAAACTGCATAATCTGCATTGAAGTCACCTTATTAACCCTTTCTATATTACAGCACCATTGGCGTGTAGTTACCTTATTAACCATTCTATATTAAATCATTAATTGACAGGTAGTTACCTTATTAACCCTTTCTAGACTAAGTAACATTGGTGAGTAGTTACATTATTAACCCTTTCTATAGTAAAGCACCATTGATGTGAAGTTACCTTATTAACCCTTTCTTTATTAAAGCCTCATTGACGTGTAGTTACCTTATTAACCCTTTCTATATTAAAATATCATTGATGTGTAGTTACAATGTTAACCCTTTCTATATTATAGCATCATTGACGGCTAGTTGCCTTATTAACTCTGTATATACCAAAGTATCATTGTCGTATATAGTTACCTTATTAACCCTTTCTATACTAAGTACCGTTGGCGTGTAGTTACCTTATTAACCCTTTCTATATTAAAGCATTAATTGACAAGTAGTTCCCTTATTAACCCTTTCTATACTAAATATTATTGGTGAGTAGTTGCATTATTAACCCTTTCTATACTAAAGCGCCATTGACTGGTAGTTACCTTATTAACCATGTTTTTGTATTAAAGCATCATTGACGTGTAGTTACCTTATTATAACCATTTCTATATTAAAGCATCATTGACGTGTAGTCACCATATTAACCAATTCTATATTAAAGCATTATTGCCGGGTAGTTACATTATTAACCCGTTCTATACAAAGTATCATTGGTGAGTAGTTACCACATTAACCCTTTCTATATTAAAGCATCATTGACGTGAAGTTACCTTATTAACCCTTTCTGTATTAAAGCATCATTGATGTGTAGTTACCTTATTAACCCTTTCTATATTAAAATATCATTGACGTGTAGTTACCATGTTAACTCTTTCCATATTAAAGCACCATTGACGGGTAGTTGCATGCCTTGTTAACCCTGTATATACTAAAGTACCATTGTCGTGAAGTTACCTTATTAACCCTTTCTATATTAAAGCATTAATTGACAGGTAGTTACCTTATTAACCTTTTATATACTAAGTATCATTGGTGAGTAGTTGCATTATTAACCCTTTCTATATTAAAGCGCCATTGGCGGGTAGTTACCTTATTAACCATTTATGTATTAAAGCATCATTGACGTGTAGTTACCTTATTATAACCCTTTCTATATTAAAGCATCATTATTGCCGGGTAGTTATCTTATTAACCCGTTCTATACTAAGTATCATTGGTGAGTAGTTACATTACTAACCCTTTCTATATTAAAGCATCATTGACGTGAAGTTACCTTATTAACCATTTCTGTATTAAAGCAGCATGGACATGTAGTTACCTTATTAGCCCTTTCTTTATTAAAATATCATTGACGTGTAATTAACATGTTAACCCTTTCTATATTAAAGCATTGTTGACGGGTAGTTGCCTAATTAACCCTCTATATACTAAAGTATCATTGTCGTGTAGTTACCTTACTAACCCTTTCTATACTAAAGTATCATTGACGTGTAGTTATCTTATTAACCCTTTCTATATTAAAGCATTAATTGACAGGTAGTTACATTAAACAAGCCTTTCTATACTAAGTATCATTGGTGAGTAGTTACATTATAAACCATTTCTATATTAAAGCGCCATTGACGTGTAATTACCTTATTAACCATTTTTGTATCAAAGAATCATTGACGTGCAGTTACCATATTATAACACTTTCTATATTAAAGCATCATTGACTGATAGTTAACATATTAACCCTTTCTATATTAAAGCACCATTGGTGTGTAATTACCTTATTAACCCTTTCTACATTGAAGCAATAATTGACAGGTAGTTACCGTATTAACCCTTTTTATAATGAGTATCATTGGTGATTAGTTACATTATTAACCCTTTCTACAATAAAGCATCATTGACATGTAATTATCATATTAGCCAGTTCTATATTAAAGCATCATGAACGGTAGTTACCATATTAACCCTTTCTATATTAAAGCACCATTGGCGTGTAATTACCATATTAACCCTTTCTATATTAAAACATCATTGACGTGTAGTTACCCTATTAGCCCGTTCTATATTAAAGCATCATTGACGTGTAGAACTTTATCTTATTAACCCTTTCTTTATTAAAGCATCATTGACATGTAGTTAGTTACCTTAGTAACCATTTCTATACTAAAGCATTATTGACGGGTAGTTACCTCATTAACCTTTCTATATTAAAGCATCATTGACAAGAAGTTAAATTATTAACCTTTCTATACTAAGTATCATTGCCGTGTAGTTAGTTACCTTATTAAACCTTTCTATATTAAGACGTCGATCTTTGACGGGTAGTTGTTACCTTATTAATCATTTATGTATTCAAGCAGCATTGACGAGTAGTTACCTTATTACTTGAAGTTTATTATGACAGTATGACAATACACTACCCCAGACAAATGAAGCAATATCATACTTTATCTAACAGCCTAGCTATAATTAGTGAACATTAAACTGACAATTTTCAGGGCCATTATTTAATATTAAAGGGATACAAAATAAAGATATTTCTAATGATCAGTAAGAATTATTCTCTAAGTGATACTTATTATTTCAAATAAATGATTGCGTATACTATAGTAGACCATATACCAACAGGAAAATATAAGTGAATACAATTATTGTGTTTCAAAATTCGTTTCTGCAGCCAAATTACAATCTTAACTTTTAGTTACCGTTCTTCATTTTAGCGCGGAGAATTCCTTGTGGTGTTTTGAGTTAATTTTGTCGCGAATCAACGCGGATTGACAGAAGGAAATGGTGTATTGGCTACAGACGGATAAACTGTGGACTTATATATAAGATTCGCCTATTTTTCCGCATGGATGTGAGCAAATATCGAAAAAGACTGAATTTCAGGTGACAAAAAATATTTCAATTCCCGGAACAGTAAGAATTAAGCTACGATAACGAAACGGATCAACTATAGTATTGAACAGTACCTCAGCTACCTGGCCATCTGCCCATAACCAGAATATTGTCTCGCTAGGACAATACGCAAAATTGAATTTGTGGTACCGTACAAGCATGATGCAGTGCCAGTGGCCTGCTCATGAACCTGTCCAGAAGACGAAGAATTGAGAAGTTTGATCCACGATAGTAATGGGTCTGTACATGTAGTAAGTACTGATAGTGATAAGCCTGCTGTACAATAATACTACTTTTGCTGTTTTACTGGTCTTAACTGAGTACTGTGTCAATGTGACATTGTTAATTCAGTTCCACTCTAATGTACATTAACTGGCAATGATGCATCACTATTAAAGGCACTGGTAATCCTAGGTCAACATGACCGCTTTCGCAGATTGCTGCTTCTTGTCCAGTAGAAGGATACGCACTACGTTCATGACTGAACTACGGTAATCCCTAAATACCAGGAGGACGCGGCGTAGAAACTTGGTACAACAGTTGTTACACATGTACACGACAAAGAAAATTATCAACAAGTGAGCGTCATCATCAAAATTTCAAATTAAAACACGGCAATTGTAAATTGGTAATCCCTACATACCAGGAGGACAAGGCATTGAAACTTGGGACAACAGTTGTTACACGGCAAAGAAAATTAAAACACACTGAAGATGAATGTTTATACATGTACTGTGCAGTCGAGATCAACTGGACTACAAATATTTAAGGATTATACCATTTGATGAGTAGATGTGTTACTGATAAAAGAATTAGAGACTCCATATTTACTCGGAAGATAACAGTATACGATGCCATACAGTTGTTCCATGGCACCTCAACCTTTGGTGGAAACCGTAAAACTAATGAAAATGATGAAAGCCAGACTCAACATCAAGACTACATGTGCATGCATAAGTGACGGTTCAATGATTTTGACTCCATCAGATGATATTTAAGCGACACCAATTTTTAAGTCTGGTTTACGATAATGTGGGGAGAAAAAAAGTAGATGCAGGAGGGAAAAAAAATAAAAATAAAAAAGATTGTCCCCCCCAATTTATATCAAGTAAATCGTGGAATTTTACATAAATTTTTCAAAAATTGTGAAAAAATGTTTTTGAATGAAATTCTGTTCAAACCAAACAAGACATATCTTGTCATGAAATACATGAAAATATGGATCTGTAAATGATCATAAGCAGAACCGGATGTGACAGCACATGAAAATCAGTATGCGTGTAAAATATTTTATAGTAAAATTTTTGTCATGAAATGGAAAAAAAGTTGTAGGAGGTGTTCGTAAACCAGACTTAAAAATTGGTGTCGCCTTAGGCTCATGTTAACACAGGTTCACATATTCTCAAATAATTGTCTCCCTCAACCATACTAGTATTTATATTTGATAGAACCTCAGTGAGACCATGTTGAAAATTACCATCAATGCAGTTCCAGTGTTGACGCAACGCGATCATGTTACTTCAAACCAGTTGCAATGTTCCTTAGCATGGTAATTCGTGAAAATAAATGTCAATGCAACTTACTCTCAGGCTCCAAATAAAAGTGCAGGCCAAAATAATAGTGCAGGGGGGGTGAAATTCCATTGAAAGTTAATAAAAGTACAGACCCAAATTATAGTGCAGGGGTAACTCTGAGCAAAACATCAACTGTGGTTAACCAAATAATTTTTATAGCCGGTTCAATTATACGAGTCAACATGTGTAGTACAGGTACATGTATGTATCATGTGGTGTTATTTTGGTTTGCCACATACTTGGAATATGTACTCTTGAGTGCCTAATGTACGATTATTAAAATCGAGGTAAAATTCCCACCTGTACGATCGTTATTTGGTCCTGTACGTTTATTAAATTAACCAAAAGAAATAATTCACCAATCTTAAATTGTGTTATTCATATAAGAAATGAACGGCGGTTTCAATGCGGTCATGGGGTTTTGACCGCGAGAAAAAATCAGCGGAGTTTGCTGATTTTTTTAACGCGGTCAAAACCCATGACCACGTTGAATCCGCCGTTTATTATTTATATTTATATACTTAAATTCATTATGAACTAGGATTGTATGTCTTTCCCACTATTTATTCATCTATTTAAACGAACGCATGGAGTTCAGTTCAGACAGTTCGAATCCTTGTTTTTTGGAAAACCAAACACTGATTGTAGACCGAAACAAATTTCTTGCCAAATCCGGACCTACTAGTACTAGATACTCAAGCAGTCGGTAATTTCCGACAATCCCCGGTGATTTCCGGGACCAATGTGTACATAAACCTGTGAACGACACTGGAAGTGACGTCACGTTACGTTCATAGGTTTATGAACGCATTGAATAAGGGGTGTGTCTACCGTAACGCTATGGTGAAATCGGAAGAGATATCAGGTGTATGTAAATATAGATAAATGAACTCTGATTGTTGACAGTGATCAGCACACTGTACATGTAGATTCACAGACCTGGCTATCCATCGAAACTATTTCTGTCACATGGCATCAGTAAACCAGTCAGATGGTGTGTTTTTGTTGGGATGTATGGTACTAATATTTCCAGTCTGTACGTTTATTCCGCCCTGTACAAGTCTATTATTCAGTTATGCGACATTTTCCAACCTGTACTATTATTCCACCCTGTACTTTTATAGGCACTCAAGAATACATGCAAAAGTAAAGCCCATCATTTTTACATCCGAATCATATAGAAATCTTGAATTTGTGCTGATTTAAATTTTCATAGCTTCAAAATATTAATAAACGTGCAGACCCAAATAAGCACTGTGCAGGGGGGGATTTCCCAAGAAAAATAATAAACGTGCATGCAGCTGGTGCATGCATGTTTATTTGGAGCCCAAGAGTAAAGAGGTGGAGGTGAATGTTACATGTAAGTTGTTATTAACGAAATGGAACGATGCCTTTAATAGGTTCCACCAGCAATAAGTCGCGACTTCTTTATATTGGCCTGACAGATTGGTTTTTGTTGGCGTCATGCCTGTCGACCATTATGATGGCCACATATATTGTCATATAACAGCGATTTACGATCTGTCTTGTTGGCTCATAATATAAATTAAGAAATTGGCCTTGTGTTCGTTCCTTGCGTAATTTTTTTTTTTTAGTACAAACGTCCTCATTGATTGTGTCCCTCGACTCCTCATGTAGTTGGTCAAGTAACTTACATGTATGTACATGTACAGAGCACTCACAAATTTCTTAGAAAAGCGACCACATGTTCGAATCTACTTTGCGATTTTGGAGCAACGCATTTGTAAATGCGTTCATATTTTAACACATTTACCTTGATTTATTCACAAACAAATGTCTTGATGCAGGCCTTAAAATCCATCAGATTTTTTCCATAATCAAAATGTTAGTGTTTCACTTTCTACAGGGAATCAAGACTTTTTACTAGAATCAAAATGAGAATCATGATTCTCAGATTCTGATTATAAAACAATTAATGTCAACAGTGTTTATTTATGTTTATTCCATTTTGAATAGAAAATACATCATGAATGTCCGATTCCGAACATGTACACCAGGAGTGGGAAAATAACACAGAATTATTCTGATGTGAATTTAAATTAAACAAAATTAAAACTAAAAATTGCAAAATACACTATACACTATCGTATCGTTATTTGGGTGTTCATACTAGTATACTTTTTCGGCGCAATGATCGGTAATTTCAATGCGACTGCGATTATTCCCAATGCAGTGCATTTAATTTAAATGCTGTCATTAAGGCATTTACAAAGTGGCGTGACACAATGCACCATCAATGCATTCTAAATGCAACAAACGCATTTCGTTGATCCACGTTGTAAAGGACATTTATTTTTAGAATATGTGTATATAACCACATGAATAAAGAACAAATCAACTGTTTTTATTACTTTGTAAACCTCTGATGTTTCCCATACAGTATACATTTGTATATTATAAACCATGTTACAGTAATTCTAGAGCTAATTACTCGACTCCTTAACTACAGCAGAATTATGGGTAACTTTTCAGGATGTAGTCCGAAATATGGCTTGTTGCCATTCATCTGAAAGCTCTCACCGATAGCTTTCCGATGAATGGCATCAACCCATATTTCTGACTAATTCCTGAAAAGATACCCATAATTCTGCTGTAGTTAATGAGTCGATTAATTAGAGCATTACTGTATATCCTCTATAACTGTTTATTCAACATCACGTGCTGCAATCCATAAATGCGGTTCAGATTTCGATGTCCGGTTCAACATTATTATCATATGGTTCTATAGCAGAAATACGCAGTTTGGAATGTTATACCGTACAAGTTTTACGAGTTGCTCTTGCTCAAGAATGGATAAATTTATAAACCTGATTTTTGGCGCATTAGTTAGAATTATATTTTTGCACAAGAACACACCACAATTATCGAACTGGACATCAAAAGCAGAACCGGATTGTATCGATTGCATAAACATAAGTTGGTCACTGATCGACATTTGCTATTGCAGAAGAAAATAAAAAAATTCTCTGGTGTGGTTTATAGGACTATGCAATGCCGACTTAAAAATAAAAATTCACATAAACATCGCATGAAGCGGTCTAATCACAAACTCGGGTATTCGGTAATTCCAAATGTATGAACTATCACCATGATATCCCGGTATATCATTGTCAGGACTGTTTGTACAAAAGGTTGTTATTCTACTATGCATAATTTTGCTATAGCATTGTACTCGGACTGTATTGCAATGTAATATATCAGTACATGTACCTGTATACTGTGTGCACATTATATACATGTAGGCCTACTTTCACTTTAGTATGTGTCATAAAAGACTCATTTTGTTAAATTGAAAAAAACATGTGTGAAAACAGAGAGAATACATGTACATGTGCCGGCACCATATACCTCTTTGTTTGCTGTACTACCGGTACTATTCATGTACATGTACTACACTACAATAAGAGAAATTTTAATTGATTCTGCTGCCCTTGTGGCTTGTGCCACAGGCCTCAAACACGCCAAACAAGTATCTGTAGCCAGGCCCACCAGTACCAGGCTACTAGTAAATGAAGTACTGAAAGTGTCACATCATTAATCGAGCCCAATCTTAGTTATACTAGTCGCTTGTGTAGTTTGGGTTACTATTAATAAGATATTTAATGAATGTTTGGAATGTATGGTAGCATTCTTACCTGGATCAACATATGCCATGCACAACGCTGGTCATCATATCATCACCGCTGTTGGCAGTAAACCCCGGCGGGCATCAGTAAACCGCTCATCGGGCTATAACAGTTAGAGTTTTCCATACCAGGGCTAATCTAATCAGTTAAAATTAGTCAATTTAGAGGGAATACCAACCAGTGGAAGACGTACATTTATATTCAGATATCGGTTTTCGAGAAAAACTCCATCTTAGTCGAGCGGACTTAGAATATCGGGGTAAACTTAAATTTAATTCAGCAACACTTTCACGGCAGAATATAAAAATAGTACACTATAATCACTTACAGTACATGTACATGTAGCCCAGTTGCAGTGCTAGCCTATATTATATACTACCAACACTTTTGGTCAGTTTCTCGATGCCTGACACTTGTAAACGCTTGAACCGGTATATAGTACATGTATGTGAATTAAAGATCTTATTAGTGACACAACACTTCACAAGAGGCTAGACATACATTTGTAACTACAGTAATGCTCTAATTAATCGACTCCTTGACCACAGCAGAATTACGGGTAACTCGGGGAGAGCTTTCCGATGAATGGCAACAAGCCATATATCCGACTAAATCCTGAAAAGTTACACATAATTCTGCTGTGGTTAAGGGGTCGATTTCTTAGGGCACTACTGTATCTGTTTTAGTGCACATCAAATTTATTTGTTGTCTTTCCTCTTGTAATTTGTCTTTGGTTGTGTTCGCCATTTCGATGGACAACTACATGTACTGACATCAAATGACTGAAATGAGTCAAAATTTAGCAGTGCAGCCAATTATATAGATAAACAGAATTAAATAGCATCCAAATTCCAAATGAGCATAAATGATAAAACAAACTTTATTGAGCACACTTTTAATACTAGTAATTACAGCTACAATGAAAGCACCTAATAAAAATTCTAAGTTTGGTAAAACTGTCTGTATACAAAGTTTATCTGACCGTGATGAATAAAACCTATAAATGGGATCATATACATGTATGTTAGATATCATTACATGATTATTTGAAAACACATATCCGTATGGAAAACAAACTATTTTACCACTGGCCAAGTGGTCCTGCTAATATGCTATGATGCTGGTGGTCCTGCTGAATTGCTATGATGCGGGTAGTGCAATTCATAGCAATTAAGCAGGACCCAACCGCATCATAGCACATTAGCAGGAACACTTGAACAGGGGTATATTTACAGTGTCAAATCGAATGGGCATCTTTTAACAATATTTTTGAACAATTTCCTGAAGTGTTCGAAAATTGAGAACTGAATTTATATATTTTTTTATGAGGTTTCGATTGAAAAATTTCTAACTTAGCTCATCAGGATTAACAGACTACCAGTATGTTTGGTATATTTTTCTGTAATCGACACCTGCTGAGGTGGGGAAATATCATCCATTGTCGCACAGCTATATTCTCTTTCCCAACAAAGTCCATAGAACATACATGTAAAATTACAGCTATGCTTTAATTAATCAGCTCGCCTTATAAAGGTTGACCACCGGGTATTACTGCAGTATTCAGGCGTGTTCATGCGATCAACCGCAGTCAGTTATACCGCCGCAGAATGTGGTCCACCACACATTTGCAGTTAGGCTGTATTTTTCATGCGATGTTTATATGAATTTTGTTTTAAAGTTGAAATTGTAACCACACCAGAAATTTTGTTTATTGTTTCAATATGTCTAGATAGAATTCAGAATTTTTGTGGTAAAAACAATTAACTTGGTTATCACAGTTAACGCATATTACTGTGGTAAGATTACCAGCGGATACCGCATGTCAACAGGGACTGCATGCTCTAATTAATTATCAGGTCTAAAATGTTTATACTGGATACAGTTCATTTTAAAGGTACTCAACCCGGTTCGATGATCCCCATATAATCAGATTCCAACAACAACAACATCATACATTTGTATTTAGAAAGGCTGCTTCAGTTACGGTATCAGAATTGATTAATTGCCCTAAAATAATGCTAACCACTGCCAACTAAAGTATACAATTGCCTGACATATGTTATTTATCAACATGTTGTTCTACAAAATTTGGCCTTATTATCAACAGAAAGCCTCTTGATTTTAGAGTTATCCATCTTCATCTGAAATTTGGTCCGAGACCGTGGGCCACTATTAATTCTTGATCGTGAAAAATAGTATATTTCAAAAATTGATATCTAATAACTCTGAGCTTTGATATGTGGGTTCCTCGACTCGTACCAAATATCTTTTATCCCCAAGTCCAAATAAATAGTAATGTGCGAGCGTTAATTCAGGGGGCCCTTAATCGGATTATGCATCTTTAAATTCAAATACAGTTTAAAGATGCATAATCCGATTAAGTGCCCCTCATTTACTATTTACATGTATATGGAATCGGGGGGGGGGGGTAAAAAATATTTTAATCAAGTCGAGGGACCCAACTACATGTATCAAAGCTCAGAGTTATTAAATATCGATTTTTGAAATTTTAATATTTAACACCATCGATACTTAATAGTGGCCCAGAAAAATTTGACGAGCCGACGGTCGAAGATGGATAACTCTAAAATGAAGAGGCTTTGTGTTGATAATAAGGCCAAACTTCGTCGAACAGCATGTTGATAAATATAACGTATCAGGCAATTTTATACTATACATGTAGTTGACAGTGGTTAGCATTATTTTTGGGCAATTAATCGATTCTGATAACTGAAGCAGCATTTCTAAAAAAAATGTTGTTGGAATCTAATTATATGGGGACCATCGAATCTGATTGAACACCTTTAATAGTTAGCTATATGAGTTATATACACATAAGGCGACACCAATTTTTAAGTCCGGTTTACGAACACCTCCTACAACTTTTTTCCATTTCATGAAATTTTTTTTTAATTTTTTGTCCCAAAAAAATTTAAACGCGTACTGATTTTCATGTGCTGTCGCATCCGGTTCTGCTTATGATCATTTGCAGATCCATATTTTCATGTATTTCATGACAAGAAATGTCTTGTTTGGTTCAGAATTTCATTGGAATTTTTTTTTTTTCACAATTTTTGTAAAATTTATGTAAAATTTCAAGATTTACTTGATATAAATTGGGGGGACAATTTTTTGGATTTTTATTTTTTTCCCTCCTGCATCTACTTTTTTTCTCCCCACATCAGCCCACATGTTCGTAAACCAGACTTAAAATTGGTGTCGCCTAATAGACATTTAAACTTTGAAAATTGTAGGTTTCCGGGTGATAACTTCAGTTTGTGTGATCATATCTGAACCAAATGTGGTATGTAAGTTTATCAGACGATTCAGACCAAAATACAGGTCAAGTTCGAATATGGGTGTGCTCCGCCCATTTTTGCGAGAGTTATGGCCCTTTTTCGACTTAGAATTGTGTTAATTTCTGGTTTCCGCATCATAATTTTAGTTTGTGTGATCAAATCTGAATCAAATTTAGTATGATAGTTTATTATCCACCATTTCATGGGACACTGGTTGGATTGTTCTGAAATGTAATATCGGATTTAGGGGTCCTTAATATATTTTTCAGACAAGCTGATGCCCCAATGAAGCCACATTTGCTGAAATAGTATCCAAAACATCAACATATCAAGAGCCATTAGACTGAATTAGATAAAAATATATCACTTGGGTCTGTTTAAGCTGGAAAATACTCAATTTTTTTTTAATTTTCTGCTATTATATCTGCATACTAGCCTTTTTGCTGAATCGTGAATGCCGGTTATATTGCCGTGTGAAATCCTAGTACCAGATAACATTGGGTATGTATATAGCATACCACCTGAAAATGGCTTGAATATCACATACCAAAGCGGGGTGGGGGTGTGTGTGACACCCTCCTTGATCATAGTCTATATTCTACAGGGTATGTTAACTGTTTCGAGTTGGTGCAATTAATGTGATTGTTTAATCTCTACCATCTGAAATCTATTTTTAGCATATTTTGCTATCTGATCAATTGCTACTGATATAAAAAAGGATAAAGATGGTGTGTCTCTTTCCCAAATGTTCTGTTTACATGTACATTTGGGGGTTTATGAGTCAAATAATAACAGGCAACATGTCCTTCTAACACTAAGAAATAATGTGTTCTTATGAACCAGGACAAAATATGACTATTTCTGGAGCATTACAGCACATTATTACAAATCTATATTTGTAAGCAGTAAGATAATGACAGGAAACATGTCCTCAGACTAAGAAATAATTTTTTGGTGTGTATTTCACATCACAGCTCATGTGTATACTCACATTAGTTTATGTCATTCAAAGGGAGAAACCCATTTAGAAAGTTTAAATGAGACAAAACTACCTCACTGTAGATGTAGTTGCAAGGTACAACATGTACATGTACATGTATTCTGGTAAATGACATTGGAACTAAAATAATGATTTTTGTGTCCACCGGTATGTCATGTACCGGTATACATTGCAACTACATGTACATGTAACTTGCCTAACATACCATATACATGTATGCAGAGGGAATTTGCAAGTGTTTTTTAATCAAAATTTTAACCCAACTCTTGTTGTCAGTAAGTTTTAACCCATGCAGTTTAATGAGTTTATATATGTATATATTACATGTGTTTCTATACATGTATTTTATCTTTAGTTAGTTTGTTGTCCTTGAATAAACTTGTATTGCTGCACAATCAGTTTCCTTAATGTTCTATTATACTAAAACAACTCCATTGATAACAATACCCCTGAATCCCATCAAAATCTACTTCATTGCCATCCTCATCATTTCACTTTGGTATCCCCACCCAGGTGTACCTTGGTGTTATTCACCCAGGTGTTCCTTGGTGTTTCCTACCCTTGTGTACCTTGGTGTTTCCCACCCAGTTGTACCTTGGTGTTTTCTTACCCAGGTGTACCTTGGTGTTTTCTTACCCAGGTGTACCTTGGTGTTTTCGTGCCCAGGTGTACCTTGGTGTTTCCTTACCTGGGTGTACCTTGAGGTTTTCTAACCCAGGTGCATCTCAATGGGAAATCCACCTGGGTAAGAAAACACCAAGGTACACCGGCGTAAGAAAACACCAAGGTACACCTGGGTTGGAAACATCAAGGTACACCTGGGTGGGGAACACCCAGATAGGAAACACCAGGGTACACCTGGGTGAATAACACCAAGGTACACCTGGGTGGGAAACACCCAGGTAGGAAACACCAGGGTACACCTGGGTGAATAGCACCTAGGTAACCTGGGTGGGAAACACCCAGGTAGGAAACATCAGGGTACACCTGGGTGAATAACACCATGGTACACCTGGGTGGGGAAACACCCAGGTAGGAAACACCAGGGTACACCTGGGTGGAAAACACCCATGTAGGGTACACCTGGGTGTGGTCACCTGGGTAATTACACCCAGGTTTATCCATACCAGGGTTTTTATCCAGTTTCAGGTTGTTAAATCATGGTAAAACCCAGGTTTCGCGGGGTCTTGATGGTTGGTGGATGTCTTGGTAGATAGATTTTTACCTGGGTTTCGGCCCAAAAAACCTGGGTGGATTTACCCAGGTACATTGTTATATGGGCTGTTCAATATCATGTATATGGTTCAAATTCAGATGATTGGATAGTATATTTGGCGGATGAGGGTACAGGGACTACTGATTGAAAGCGTCATGTGAACACTTAACAGGGTAAGATCTGGGGACAGTCAAGGCATCCTCGATTTATGCATTTAATATTGCTATAATATGCGCTTATTATTTTCTATGTGATGTGTTTTTTTGAATACGCACCTACTTTGATTTTTAGTCATAGTGTTATCTAAATTGTTCCATGAGGTTGGAAATGCATGAAATGGTAGTGGTTCGGAAAAGGAGGTTCTCTGGGGTTTTGAGGAATAATGGGCACTGTTGTCTAGACAAAGTATCGGGTTCGGCAATACGTTTAGTGAATATTTGCGAGAAAGATTCAGGTAGGCGGTTGTAATACCAATCATGTATGGAAACCCAGCTTGACGAAATTGACTCAATCGGACGGCATTTTACAGTTGCGAAACACAAAAGGCGATTGTGTGCCAGCCAGAAACCATTTGGTTGTCTAGACAGATTATAATATCACGTGTCGCGCAATCCCTCGAACAAGGATATAATCACAATGAAATATCGGACCAGACATTTAGTGCGTGCTGGCAGTGTGGCGCAGCTCTCTCTGTAAATTTTCAATGCAGCTCATATCAGAAATGCATTGAGGATTCACCGAATGAGCGTAGCCAAAAAAATAAACAAACAAAACAAAACAAATAATATAATATAGGCTAACCGGGGATCACTGCTTGTAAATATCTATTTGTATTATATATCTGTAAATATGTTTTGTTCATGTACTAATGCACTTATGTTCTGTGTTGATTTGCATAATAACCTTATAAAAAAAACTTTGTGACGGTCGTATACCTTCAAGATATTCTCTTTTTTTAAAAAAGGTTCTGTATGGCTCCTGTACTTTTTATTACACACAATTCGTATTGCTCTTTTTGTAATAAAAAGACTCGTTTTACCTCGGGAACATGGCCCCATATTTGGATTCCGTATACCAATTGACTCTGGATTAAGGCATAATATAACGTTTTAAGGGCTCTGCCTGAGGAAAAGTGTTTGACTTTAATTATATGATATATGGCGTGCGCTAATTTGGAGCAGACTGATGATATGTGTTCCTTAAATGATAGATTTTCATCTATGTGATTGCCTAAAAATTTGGTTGAGGTTTCGTGCTTAATAATTTCCAATACGTTTCAATTCTGTGTTATTTAAGAGAATTTTCATAGTTTTCCATTTGGTGTCGTTATTTCCCGGGTGAATGAGCATATAATTACTCTTTTCTGTGTTTATAGAAAGCTTGTTGCAGCAAGTGCAGATATTACCTAGTTCATTGCTCACATAACTTTCAACATGGATGCCGTTATCCCCGCTATAGCCATTAATGTGGTATCATCTGCGAAAGGCAATATATTCATGATTTTCACATTTGGCATATCGTTAGCGTAGATTACAAAAATTATGGGGCCGAGTATGGAGCCTTGAGGGACTACGCACGTTATGTCCATTAGTTTGGATTTTATTTCCCTGAAGTTCAACATATTGTCGCCTGTGGTCGAGATTGCTTTGGAACCAAGACACGGCAGTACCGCTTATCCCGTAATGATCTTATTTTGAAATAGATAAATTTCCATACGTATATCATAGCAATATCACAGCATCGCGACGGTTCGATCAAAACAATAGCAGACTCCGTAACTGGTTCTCAACTCTCGTTTGGTGAAAATTGATCAATATGATGCAGCCGTCCTTTGTAATATTTGTACAGGAACTTGTAAGTTGTAGTCAGCAAACGTGTGACTGACTCATCATGAGTCATGACTGATCTGTGATGTCAATTAATTAATTCCGACTAATTTCTACATTGTTATATTTGTCTCGTACTCATGTCACCAGTGGTTGAATCTTGTGATTTACTCGGGTGGTTTATGTATAGAGTAATCAATTGGTTCAGAGAATTACGTTAAATAATTCGCGCGCGAGAGAGACGCCAGTAGAAACGAGTGCGCGTTAGCGCAGGAATTTCTTATCCAAACGTCTCTCGCCTCGAGTTTATAAGAAGCCAGTTAACATACACAACAAGAAAACTAAGATGCATGCATCAGGTCGCCCGTGAACTATCTACCATAGAATTGTGTAGCTATCGATTATACATTTTGGAACACCTGTCTGTATGTATGTGTGTATGTATGAATGCATGTGTGTATGTGTTATAGACTCTAACACTGCTCGACCGATCCGACTCGGATTTGGTATTTAACGTGTCGACTTGACCTCGCTCATAGGCATGTTTCTGGACCTTGACCGATCCGACTAAAAATTTGTGTGTGGGACTACTTCGATCCCGGGAGCAATATGGACACGTCCAATTTCACGTGGGACCATGTCCTCGAACGTGCTGATATAGGCATGTTTCTGGACCAATTGAACAATAGTTTGGCCAGACACTGTATATACTGGGTACTGTCCAGATGGAGGCGATCACAAAAAAATCCCTAAATAGCCCGAATGAAGTCGAGTACATCAGCTAGTCTAATATATATTTTGGATTTGACGAAATTTGATACCTAGGGGAAATTATTTCCAGGGAGTATTTTGGACGGGACGGACAAATCTTGATCCCGACCTGACTTTGACATTCAAAAAGATCAATTCAAGGTCAAATCTGGTAAAACGGAAGGATTTCAACGAAATTTGATACCTACCGTTACTTTTGTCCCAAAAGTGTTTCGGATGGGTCAAATCATGACCCCGACCTGATCTTGACATTCAAAATTGTCAATTCAAGGTCAAATCGGGTAAAGCCGGGCGGATTTCGACGGGTGCTTTTGTCGGGAACTTTTGTCCGGGGAGTGTTTTGGACGGGTCAAATCGTGACCCCGACATGACCTTCACCTTTAAAATTGTCAATTCAAGGTTAAATCGCGCAATTCTCCGAAAATCAGAGTGGAACATCCCGGACGAAGTCGGGTCCACCAGCTACTATTATATATTTCTAGATTTAGTTACAAACTAAATACCTGTATATTGTACAAAGAAATGTTTGACAAATATATCTATATCAATATTACCATACGGGTCATTAAAATAGATACGACGAAACAAATTTTGAAGGGTGCATGTATCAGGTAAATTTTTATATTTCAAATGATGACAGGAATGCGGAAAGTTGAAGTACCTACGTAATACTGGCTATCCGCATGAAGAGATATACATGTATATAAAAACCAAAATAGAAGATGACTGCTGGCGATAATGTTTTCCAAAAAAATTCAAAGCATTCGATTGCTCCCATCTAGTTGTCAGCCCGAAGATCAATATGAAGTTTGGTGACTATCAGATGAGGGATATGTATGTACAGTTGCTAAACAATTCAGTCATGCAAAAGAGTAAGATACCAAATTGCTGCCTGTGGTCATGTTTTTTAACGAAATTCGGAAAAATTAGATTACTCTCACCCTGGTTATCCAGAAGATCATTGTGGAATCTGGTGACGATCGGACAAGGGGTGTCGTCTGTAGGATCAACCAAATTATTTAGCCATAAAAATAGTAAAATTCAAGATCACGACTGGCAGTGATGTTTTCACAAGGAAAGTATGAGAACAAAATATGGCTCACATCTAGCGGTGACCCAAAATATCCACATGAGAAAAAGTTCTCCAATAAAAGCTGACTGCAGGGTGCGCCAATTGATCAAATTTGAAATTTAGCAGGGTGTACTCACTGTACTGCTGGTGGCCACACTCTTAGAACAAATGTGTATAAATACTACACAAAATGTGTTACAATTGATCTTAAACAAAATTGTGTAGAAATGACACATGACATATATTTATTAAATATGTCAGTGGAATATCATCAACGTTGAATATGATTGAATATGTGAGTGTATCATAGTTATTAGATGAAATGTAATAATCACGCAATAATCTTTGGAATGATAACATTAAGAACATTCAAGACTGTTCAGATATATGCATGCATGTACGCGGAAAATCCAGGCAATATATTATACACGTTTGGTTAATTCTTTGTCATGCATGCCGGTGAGTTTTTATCACACAAACTTCATGTATTGTGGAATAGTTTCACGTTGGAGTCCGAACACTGTACCGAAACATTGCCTCCTGTGTTCTGAATGGTAATTTCATAACGGCAACAAGACGAAAATAACCTTAACATCCGAAACAGTTTATTATCACAAGGAATAATCACGTAGTCAGTATAAAAACGTTTCCAAATTCGCACTATCAGTCAGCTTGTCATTATGTTGAGTATCAGAGCATGTTCTGATCAAACTAGAGCAGCGCCTGCAATGGCTGCAGCCGGTTCATTGATCGGCTTGTACAAATGACTGGGATAATATTGTAATGTTTAAAAGCGTGTTAGAGTAAGTAATTGGTTAATCGCTATATAAAATTGTCATTATTATTATAAGCGACCGGCTCAGGCGCTGATTTGTAGTAAATATCCTCTAATAAGTATTTGAGTGACAGCTGTGAGTAGGCCTAACATGTGGCATATTTATTTTTAAAAACTCACTTGGGCGACATCTTGAGGCGATCCAGATTCGTATAGCAAACAGAGGAGGAAGAATACCACTGCAGTCTGATATGAACGGGAAACCTGAAAAATTATATATATGTATTCCGACAAATAAAACGCCGGAGCAAACCAAACAATACACCCATTGTGCATTATCCATGCATGTGTATATTCGAAACCGCGTTCTTGAATGTATGCGAACGACAAGTTACTGAAACCGATAACAGATTCATGTTTAAAAATAAACTGGTACCCAGCCGGTTACAAGGTCAGGAAAGGAAGTATGACCTGTGCGCTCGCTCTGGTAGAGTATGACTGGTGCAATTTCAGTCTTTGGTAGAGTATGATCGGTGCGCTCTGACAGAGTATGACGGATGCGCTCGCTTTGGTAGAGTATGACTGGTGCGTTCTTGTGGAGATTGGATTCGGACACCGAGAACTGGCGCAGCATGAAAACCCCATAGCATTGAGTGAGTTCGCGTGATTGGATTCAATCTTTCAAAACCTGGCAATCAGAAGAACATTGTTGTAACTGGATTCTTCCCAACTGATATATAGACATCTGCATGAAGCGATGAATATTAATAGCATCAGTTAAAGTTACCAAAGTGGAGCCACATACACCAGATCCGCATAGCATTATATGATATAGCAACTCAATGGCGGTCTTTTTTACCATCTATAGATATTTAACTGTGTACCGTATAAGAGCATTCAACCCACTATTACGATGCATAAATACTAATCTGACCACGGGCACAACATGATGATTATATTGACAAAATAACGGTGATATACAGAAATGAAACAAAAATTTAAAACCATTTAAAAAAAACTTTTCTTTTATTTTTTTTTTCGAGGAATTTATATTGACTAAATAACGGCGATATTCAGAACTAAAAATAACAAAACAATAAAGAATGTTTTTTTTAAGAATTACTGCGAAAACTATAACTAAACCCACCACCTCCGCGTCTACCGTAATGAGATATTACAATATTATGTCTACGTTTTGAACTGGGTACTGAGAACTGGGTACTGGTATCTAACTGCACACACGTGCGAAATAACATAAACGTCTAAACTTTCATCAACAAGTACATGTTCTTATTTTCATTAATAATAACGCTCCAATAATTAGTTTTTACATGTCAAAATCGTTGTTATGTTATATTTATATATAAAATTAAATACCCTAATCAAGAAATGCACCATAACAAGGATAGATGAACAACCGTACAGGCTGTTTAATTGAACGAGCTCCCTCTAAATGGAGGACGATTATGTTAAGTCGACTCGTCCTTTGCAAACACATCCTGAATTTCTTGAAGTAGTTTTTCAAGACGTGCTATGTCAGACCCTGACAATAATCTCGAGGAACGCCCAAATAAGCTTTGCAAATACCCTGGAAGGGTCGAATTGCATGCTCCCAAGGTGATAATTCAACCGGCGCAAATTCCGGCTTGGGCGCAGATGACATGACAGCGTTCGATCACATGATCAACTTTATAAGCTTCACCCACACTTTGTAAATTAACTAATATTACTTCTGAATGTTGAGAATTTATAAAACATACTTTTGTGTGATCATACCACGAGTTCAAAGTTGGCAAACATACTCACTAATATAAGATGTGCCTTTGGTTATATAGTAAAATCAGCAAATGGTGGGACAGATTCCAACTGCATCAGCACAACTGACTGGGGGTGTAATTGTTCGTTGATTGACTATTATTCTAGACATTTTAGTCCCCTTTTGGATTTTCCCGGGAAACTATTGGAAGTCGACACTTTCCCAAGAAGATAGAACCCTTATTAGCCCAAAATATTGCATCATATTTAGTGAGAAAATCCACCACAAGAAGTATGGGATCCTCCACGGGAGCTACATATATTTTTTCACTACACTCGATTTCCCCAATAGTAATGTCTGCGGGTCCCACAGCATACCCTCCAGATGAACATCACGAGCTTCCGTATTAAATTTATAAATTATTAAATTTTATAAATTTAATAATGGGTGGCTAAGGGCATAAGTTGATGGAATAATTTATCAGAGATCATTGTAACGTCGGTGGATGTGTCGACTATTGCTTGAGTATCATGACCAGCTATTTTCAACGGAACCTCGATGGCTGAGGTTGATTAAATTTGTTCTATAGTTAATTCCGGTTTAATTTCACCAGAAGTTACGTCTTTACAAGTTACGAGGTCATTAATTACAACTGGGATCGGATTCAGACCTCGGGAGTCGCCTCGTGCCCATTTAAATCCTCGTTAAATTTCGCTTATTTTCCTTGTTCGGGTGATTTCCAGATTTCCGGGAAGGGGGTCTCTGAAACTATGACACCACATAAAAGGAAAAACATGCCAGGGGGTTTTCCAGGTTGCTGGGAAGTGCAGACTCCCTGAAAATATCACACACCATGACAGGAAAACATGCTTCCTTGGCATTATGATATGGTGACCTTCACCTATTTTTTTTAATTGGATGCTTTTGTTTGTCCTTATTTAGAATAGACATGGCTATTTGTCACCATCCTTTCTAAAACAGTTAATTTCTCTAGTTTTCTCAAGAGTTTCCACATTGGTTTCCAAGACGAGTATACGCCCAAATTTCTCCAAACTTTGGTGCCGGATAAAAACCTACGAATGTTAGGCGAACTCTGAATTGGAGAACTCGCACTTACCTCTGAATCCTCGCTTTCCAGTAGGTCCTCAACATGAGGAACGTATGTACTTGGGTATTGAATCACCACATGGGGTTTGGCATCCACCTGTGGCCTGGGGGAGGTGGATACATAGTTTATACATACCAACACCAGATATTTTTACACGGGTGAGACCTGGACATTAGCGTCCGGGTTTCCAACATTGACATAACCCGACTGATAACATGTGGTTGGCGTTCCCCGATATGATAGAAGATAAAACTGACCAACACCAGCTTGAGCTGTACCAGCTCCTTGATACCCTGAGTCGTTATTTCGTGGGAAAATCTGGATTCATATTACGGATTAGACCCCATACGACGTGGTTCGGTAAAGGAACCGACCAGAATCAGTAAACGAACAGACCGTAATCGTAATCAATCGTTATTTCGTCGTAATCTGGATTTAGATTCTGATTTCGATTACGGAATCAAACGTTCATAATGTAAATAAACCGAGATATTTAACTGTGTACCGCATAAGCGCATTCAACCCACTATTACGATGCATAAATACTGATATGACCACGGGCAAAACATGATGATTATATTATAACATACAAAAAATTAAAAACCATTTAATGGCATCCCCTCTCCCATATGTTATTACACTGAAAAATAAATAATTAGTAATGGCAAAGCAACATGACTACCAAAACAAGTTGAACATATATACAGATCACCGGTCACCCCCTCCCCCATAAGTTTGTATATGTATTTGTTTAAAATCGGGTTTGTTTTTTGCTTTTGCTGGGTTGTACGTATACTTATTTGGAATAGTTAGTCAAAAGAATCCTGATTTGCCTCACGTATGAATGATGGCACAGCTAAGAAAATTGTACCAAAGTTCGGGGGGGTGGTTCGAGACACCCCATCCAACCCCTTGTCGCAACGCCCCTGTACAACTGACAAGTTCCGTTTGTTCCCCACAACGTCTTCGGAATTTGATTCAGGAGATATAGAGCTGTTATAAATGCTTGCCCTCATCAATAAACACACTTTAACTTGAAAAAATGCGATTAAGTCGGATTGGCAGCTAATAAAGTGCCATGTATATACACATAGAAGAAAAACATGACTTTCACAACAAACATGAACATTATAAATATAAGATACAAACGATACTTGCGTCACATGCTTGAGTCGTGTTTGACGCTGGGGGAACATTAAACATAGTATCGGAGACCACGTGGATTTCAAAATATGACCTAGAATCAGTGTAATCTCGATTCGGCCCCGCCCCGTAATCGGTTTAGGATTCTGAATCCAGATTCTCCCACCAAATAACGACTCTGTGCTGAAGGGCCCAGTTATAGACGTTGGGTTTGGCGGCTGATTAATCAGCTGTTGTGGATGTATAGATTGACCAACAGCAGCTTGAGTCGCACACTATCCTTGAAGCCCGGGGTGGGCGTATCCCGAATTTGGATATGCATATGACGGCTGGCAACTTGGCTGTTGTGGCAAGATTTATACTGAGAAACTAGAATTATAATAGATATAACTTGACTATGCTGGCATACTCAGTTGATACATGATATGACGATGATATATATGTGTACTTGATGTAACAGGTATCTGTCCAGAGTTACCAGAAATGGTAACCTCTGTGTAAACAGGAACATTTTGTATGGGAGGAATTCTCCAATAAAGTGCATTTGGAATCAGGGAGCTAAATGTGTTCTAGAGTCGGGGAGCGAGTACACCGTGGAATGCTAAAGGTGAAGGTAACTCAAGAATGACCTCCGCCTTATACATGCGACACGTTATTAAAGGATGACATCGCGTTTATTTGATGTGTACATCATATCTAAATAACTTAAACTGGTGAATGAATGTGGGAATGTATTTTTGTGAGCGGGAAATTTATTTAACTAGCTGCTGTAGTTTTGGGTTTTTCAAGATCAAATTTGGCTGTGGGATAGCCCTGTCGTACACTTGGGGATTTATTTTAAAAAGTAAACACATGACCTATGATTTTTCTTGCATTTTCGTGATCAACTGGTGTCAATCTAGTTGGGTAAACATCACTGGTATGGCCTGCGGGCTTTCAATTCAGTGAATTTGGCCGAAACGTTAGCACTGTCGCCTATGGGAAACCATTTAGTTCAGTGATTCCATTTGTACCCTGCTGACATGCAGCATGGCTGATAATTGGCATAGACGTACCCTGGGGTACAACAGCCGGTGATACAACTTTTGAATTAACAATAACGATAGCAGGCGCTTGGCATAATGTGGAAATGATGCAGCCTGGGTGGAACTACCGGTGCTACAGCTGTCGAATTGACAGTTACAGTAGCTGGCGCCTGGCCGTAATAGGGAAACAAGAAAACCATAGTCAGAAATGGTAACGCCCTCAAGATCATATTATTTGCCATATATACATTACTAGCAGGTGGACCCGACTTCGTCCGGGCTGTTTCCCCTCTGCTTTTCGGCGATTTGACCTTGAATTGTCCATTTTGATGGTCAAGGTGAGGTGGGGTCACGATTTGACCCGTCCAAAACACTGCCCGGACAAAAGTACCCATCGAAATCCATCCGGTTTTACCCGATTTGATCTTGAATTTTGAAGGTCAGGTCGGGGTCACGACTCGACCCGTACAAAACACTCAGTTGACAAAAGTAACCCCACGTATCAAATTTCGTCGAAATCCCCATCAAAATTCGCTATTTTACCATGAATTATTGACCCGATTTCAAGGTCAAGGTCACGTCGCACGGGCAAACGAATAGGCTTACGACACTCCCCATACGAAAGTATCCGCAGACACTAATTTTCATCGAAATCCCGTGATACTCGGGCGTTCGACCTTGAAATGACCCGATTTCAAGGTCAAGGTCACGTCGCACGGGCAAATTAACAGGCACATGCCACTCCACGGCCGAAAGTATCCCCACATATCGAGTTTTATCGAAATCGGCTCGGCAGTTTTCGAGTCCATCGCGAACACACAGACAGACACACACACACACACAGATTTCCCAAAATATATAATAGACTAGCAGGTTAGCCCGCCACTGGCGGCATTCGTCTCATGGATTTGTTTCAGAAACAGGACATTTTTTAAATTTAACCAAATTTCAAGTCGATAGCTCCACCCGTTTCCGAGATCTGGTCTGCGCATGCGCGAAGCTTGCGTCGCACGGGCGACCCGATAAAATTCGTATCCGGGGCAAGATACATTCACATAGCAATTTTCAAGTCGAAAGCTCCACCCGTTTCCGAGATCTCGTCTGCGCACGCGCTGCACGGGCGTCGCACGGGCTCGTCGACCCGATAAAATTCGTACCCGGGGCAAGATACATTCACATACCAAATTTCAAGTCGATAGCTCCACCCGTTTCCGAGATCTCGTCTGCGCATGTGCGAAGCTGGCTTCGCACGGGCTCGGCGATCCGATAAAATTTGTATCCGGGGCAAGATACATTCACATAGCAAATTTCAAGTCGATAGCTCCACCCGTTTCCGAGATAACGCATTCTTTGTTTTTCAATGAGTTAATTCATGGTACCCGTCTACCCGGGGCAAGATACATTCACATACCACATTTCAAGTCGATAGCTCCACCCGTTTCCGAGATCTCGTCTGCGTATGCGCGAAGCTGGCGTCGCACGGGCTCGGCGATCCGATAAAATTTGTATCCGGGGCAAGATACATTCACATAGCAAATTTCAAGTCGATAGCTCCACCCGTTTCCGAGATAACGCATTCTTTGTTTTTCAATGAGTTAATTCATGGTACCCGTCCTCCCCGTCCTTAAAATACAGAGCGGACAGTCAATTAATCCCGTCGTGAAATCCCTCTGCAATATATAGTCGAGATAATTGCATTTCGTCCGCATCCGTATTTCGGACGCATGGGGTCAGTCGTTTAGCCATGTCCATTGCAATAAAGAGCGTTGATTGTTAACATCTCCGTATAAGGTCAATATAAAGATCGTTGATGTCTTAACCACCGCAGTACGTTTTTGATAATTGGGAAGGGAGACACGGTGCTCTGAGCTTCTCCAAAACGCGACCACGGCGGTGTCCGTGGTATTTTACACTTATATACGAAATTTGAGCTCAATATGTACACGCGTTTTCGATTCCATGAAGTACCCACACATATATATACACACATACATATATATATATATAGACGGAAGTCTCAAATTATATAGTAGACTAGCAGGTTAGCCCGCCACCGGCGGCGTTTGTCCGAAACATGACATTTTAATATTATTTTAATGTTTTTTAAATGTAATATATTTTTTTTCTGAATTTTTTCCGAAGCATAACAGAAACTTGACATTTTTTTAATTATTTTGTTTTTATTTAAAAAAAATTTTAATTTTAACATGACATTTTAATATTATTTTAATGTTTTTTAAATGTAATATATTTGTTTTCTGAATTTTTTCCGAAACATATTAACAGAAAGATGACATTTTTTTAATTATTTTGTTTTTATTTATATATTTTTTAAATTTTAATATTAATTTAATGTTTTTTAAATTTAATTTATGTATTTTTTAAATTTTTTAATATTTAATTATTTTTTATAATTTAATTGTTTTTTTTATTGTTAAATTGTTTTTGTTTCTGGCGGAAAAATCCGATGAATCCCCCTTCCTGGGAACGACTTTCAATGAGTTAATTCATGGTACCCGTCCTAAACATTTCGAGCGATAACGTTTTGTTGAATCCCGTCGTGAAATCTCTCTGCATAATATTTCGAGCTATTTCGAGCGGGTCAATGACATCCCCCTTCCTAGGAACGACTTTCAATGAGTTAATTCATGGTACCCGTCCTAAACATTTCGAGCGATAACGTTTTGTTGAATCCCGTAACGTTTTGTTGAATTGTAAACATGTCCCCCGTTCCTAGGAACGACAGGCAATCTCTCTGCATAATATTTCGAGCTATTTCGAGCGATAACGTTCACGCTTGATGTCGAATCCGGTATTGCATTGAAAAACGCTTCTCTCTCTGCATAATATTTCGAGCGAAAACATTGCATTGAATTGCCCGTCATACAGATAAGTAGATAGCGAAAACGACGCTCTTTATATAGACACTGCGGAAAACTAACGCTCTTTATATATCAACGCTATTAAACCCGAAGTGCCGATTGCGATACGAAATTGTGAGTGTTGGTTTGTAACCGGGATTTCTGAGAAGCATTATGCCTATAACTACCCCCCTAAGCCCTGACCTAAGTGTCATACATACTATAACAATGATGTTGTAAGAGTATGGCATCCAATAAATCTCCCCGCATAGGAAATGCACTAAATTTTCCCGTATAACTCTGCAGATGCTAATAACGTTGAATGGGAAACAGACGCTCTTTATAGCGATGCGTCAAAAACAAACGCTCTTTAACTATCAACGCGATTAACCCCCGCCGTGCCTTTGCGGTGATTTGGGAGTGGATAAAGGGTGCTCTGAGCTTCTCGAAAACGCTACCACGGCCGTGTCGGTGTGATTTTACACTTACATACGAAATTTGAGCTCAATATGTACAAGCGTTTTGGATTCTATGAAGTACCCACACACACACATATATATATACGGAGTTCTCAAAATATATAGTATAGACTAGCTGGTGGACCCGACTTCGTCCGGGCTGTTTCCCCTCTGCTTTTCGGCGAATTGCGCGATTTGAACTTGAATTGTCCATTTTGAAGGTTAAGGTCAGGTGGGGTCACGATTTGACCCGTCCAATACACTGCCCGGACAAAAGTGCCCGACAAAATTACCCGTCGAAATCCATCCGGTTTTACCCGATTTGACCTCGAATTGATCATTTTGAAGGGTTTGCCCGGACAAAAGTACCCGACAAAAGTACCCGTCGAAATCCATCCGGTTTTACCCGATATGACCTCGAATTGATCATTTTGAAGGTCAAGGTCAGGTCGGGGTTTGAGTATCCGGGCTGTTTCCCCTCTGCTTTTCGGCGATTTTACCTTGAATTGTCCATTTTGAAGGTCAAGATCAGGTGGGGTCACGATTTTACCCGTCCAAAACACTGCCCGGACAAAAGTACCCGACAAAAGTACCCGTCGAAATCCATCCGGTTTTACCCAATTTGACCTCGAATTGGTCCGGTCTGTTTCCCCTCTGCTTTTCGGTGAATTGCGCGATTTGACCTCGAATTGTCCATTTTGAAGGTCAAGGTCAGGTGGGGTCACGATTTGACCCGTCATAAACACTGCCCGGACAAAAGTACCCGACAAAAGTACCCGTCGAAATCCATCCGGTTTTACCCGATTTGACCTCGAATTGATCATTTTGAAGGTCAATGTCAGGTAGGGGTAACGACTCGACCCGTCTAAAACACTCAGTGGACAAAATTAACCCCACGTATAAAATTTCGTCGAAATCCCATCAAAATCCGTGATTTGACCTTGAATTGACCCGATTTCAAGGTAAAGGTCACGTCGCACGGCCAAACGAACAGGCTTACGACACTCCCCATACGAAAATATCCCCAGACACTAATTTTCATCGAATTCCCGTGATACTCGGGCGTTCGAGCTTCAAATGACCCGATTTCAAGGTCAAGGTCACGTCGCACGGGCAAATTAATAGGCCCATGCCAGTCCCCGGCCGAAAGTACCCCCACATACCAAGTTTCTTCGAAATCGGCTCGGCCGTTTTCGAGTCCATCGCGAACACACACACACACAAACACAAACAGACAGACAGATTTCCCAAAATATATAATAGACTAGCAGGTTAGCCCGCCACTGGCGGCATTCGTCTCATGGCTTTGTTTCAGAAACATGACATTTTTTTAATTTAACCAAATTTCAAGTCGATAGCTCCACCCGTTTCCGAGATCTGGTCTGCGCATGCGCGAAGCTTGCGTCGCACGGGCTCGGCGACCCGATAAAATTCGTACCCGGGGCAAGATACATTCACATACCAAATTTCAAGTCGATAGCTCCACCGGTTTCCGATATCTCGTCTGCGCATGCGCTGCACGGGCGTCGCACGGACTCGGCGACCCGATAAAATTTGTATCCGGGGCAAGATACATTCACATAGCAAATTCAAGTCGATAGCTCCACCCGTTTGCGAGATAACGCATTCTTTGTTTTTCAATGAGTTAATTCATGGTACCCGTCCTCCCCGTCCTAAACTTCAGAGCGGACAGTCAATTAATCCCGTCGTGAAATCCCTCTGCATAATATTTCGAGCTCTTAGATCAATTTTGCCTTTTTAGTTGCATTTCGTCCGCATCCGTATTTCGGACGCATGGGGTCAGTCGTTTAGCCACGTCCATTGGAATCCGCATCGGACGCATGGGGTATCGTTTAGCCACGTCCATTGCAATAAAGAGCGTTTATTGTTAAAACATCCGTATAAGATATAGATAAAGAGCGTTATTGCCTTAACCCCCGAAGTGCCTTTGCTGTGATTTGGGAGTGGATAAAAGGTGCTCAGAGCTTCTCGAAAACACGACTACGGCGGTGTCGGTTGGATTTTACACTTACATACGAAATTTGATCTCAATCTGTACACGCGTTTTGGATTCTATGAAGTACACACACACACACACACACACACACATATATACGAAGTCTCAAAATATATAGTATAGATAACAACTTTAATGCGGTGATTGTAAAAAATATGTATATAGGTAACGCCTATGTAGTTGATTATATGTGATATTTTTTTCTAATTTCATTTGAAATAGTGGTCTCAGTAGCGCATGAAATAGCATGCAGAATAATAATCGGGCTAAAATTTGCAATCTTCGTAACATGGTTCAAGTACGAGCACATTCTAATCGCATTTAGTATCCAATTACGCAAATACCGAGTATATTTTAATCACATTTAGTCCACCTCCTCCTGCGACAGGGTCAGATATACTTGCCAATATACACTCTAGGAGGGCGTAATGCTGATCTAAGAATGGCCTCAGGTAATGCGCTCCTGATATGACCTCTCATAAAGGATTAATTAAAATACATATATGGTTCCATGAGGGTAAATTAAAATATGGTCACACCCAGAGAGGGTTAATTGAAATATGGTCCGATGAAGGTAAATTAAAATATGGTCACAGCACGGTTAAATAAAATATGGTCCCATGATGGTTAATTAAAATTGTACCTTGATTGTTAATTAAAATATCGTCCCATGAGGGTTAATAAAAATATGGACCCATGAGGGTTAATTGAAATATGGTTCCATTAAGGTCAATTCAAATATGGTAACGTGACTTAATTAAAGAATAAATATATGGTCCCATTATGAGGGTTAATTAAAATAAAAATATGGTGTCACCAGTGTTGATTAAACTACGGTCCAACTGGGGTGAAATATAATATAGTCCCATGAGGGTCAATTAAAATATGGTCCAATGAGGACTAATTATAATATGCCCCCTCCCCCATGAGTATCAATTAAAACATGGTCACAGGAAGGGTGGGTAATTTCTGAACATTCTTCAATTCATATAGCATTCTGATATATCATCAGTACACATAAATAAAAATGATGTTTTGAATTAGGCTACATTGTATGTTAAACAACCAATGTGAAGGGTTAGTGTTGGCACTTTTCTTGATAACATCTCTATTCATAGCTCCGATGTATTCCGCATACAAAGAAATGAAAAGTCAATATATAGAATATAACATGCCGATATTTGTCGCATATAACTAAATGAAAAAGTTCACTAAACGATATTAAATAACATGTTAAACACCGATATAAACAAACACCTCGGATTCATGTTCGATTAAAGTTCTTATACAATCGTCAAATCCCGTGCACTATAATAGTAGATAGCATTCCTATCTATGTCACGTGAAAATAAACGAAAGATGTTCAAATAACAATGCAACAAAGCAGGTTAAAGATCAATAGAAACACATAACGCGCAGTGCGTTAATGGTTAACGCGCGAATTCCTGTTAGAATGAATCGCCTTGCACTTCTTGGCATCCAAATAATAACAATTGAATTTAAAATTCCCAACTCCACCTTTTACCGGACTCGGCCTTCGGATCGCAGTTCGTCTTTTAAATCCGTCCCAAAAATTCCCATTTCTATAAATAAAACCGCCAGCGCCCAGCGATACCAAGAATTTCTACACTAGTATACACCCGGAGGAAGAAATAATGCTGCCGGCCTTACACCCTAAATCTAGTTGGATGAACGTTGTATACAACTCGTTGGGTGCGAATTTGTTGTGTACTTATTATCCAACAGTTTAGTAAGATGTACACAACTGATTGCGTGAACTGTCTTCTGTGTTATTACTTTCATACAACATTGAATAAAACCGCCACGTGACTGGGTCATCCAATAGCAGCGCGTTTCCGGTGCGGGCGAGCATGCGAGTTTTGGCTCCAAATATTTAAAAACAAGATGGACGACTGCGTGAAAAAACTCCTGAGCGACTGGAAAATGGGGCAAGACGTCGGAGATACCTTTGCCGGTATAGTATACCTTTGTTATAATTATTCTGTGTACGATACACTGATTATGTAGGCTTTATGTATTGAATGTATATTTATTTATATTTGCCAAATTTTGAAGTTTACAAATTTACACAACTGCTAACGGCACTAATTTGACTAAAGTAGTACACTCAACACATAAAGCCTACATAATCAGTGTATCGTACCAAGAATAATAATAACAACGGTATAATATACCGGCAAAGCCATCCATGACGTCTTGCCCCATTTTACTTTCCAATCAACGTTGGGTAAACTTTCCAATCATCAAATGTCATCCAACTCTACCCAACACCCAACAGTTCAATAAACGTAGATACAGGTGCTGTGGGCGATTAACGTTGATTGAGTGTTGTGTGCAATTTCATCCAACACGTTGTATAATTAACATACAACCGTTGGTAGTAAATATATATATGCAACGTTGTGTAAAAGGGTATCCAACAAAATTGTCATGCAACTTTTCACACAACGTAGATAGGTCCTGTGGGCATACAACGGTTGATTGACTGTTGGATAACTTCTTATCCAACTAGATTTAGGGTGTAGCTGAACGCCTTGATGAGGTACAACCGGGAAAAAAACAGTTGTAACTGACGGTGCGCTAAAACTAGCTGCTGGCCTGATAGGTGCAATATAAGTTAGGTTGATGAATGGACGGAAAATATTTAGCTTAAAGCACAATCGTTAGACCCTGTGGATTAACTTGCACCATAGAACCAGCGGGAATCTTAGCTCGGCCAGCGCACGGTAACAACCGAAGTTGCTCGTGGCCCACTTGCTCGAAACCCTAGTCTGCCTTATGACACTGTAACAATCGAAGTTGCTTGTGACACAGAGTGAGGGGGCCATTCCAACCTGGGAGCCATAGTTGAAATGGGCTGATACCTATAGGATAAACCAACTGAAGTAGTGGTTTCTGTAACCTGGGTGATGTCTCCCTGAATCTGGAATTTAGAGGAACTATATCATTTGGATTCCGGCCCGACCCTCCGAGTTGAGATGGAGAAGTACCCCTCGGAAACCAGGGGGCTGATCCATCATTTCAGCCAAACCTTGGCTGTTTATTTCACAGTGGTTTCTGGGATGATCTGTGTGTCGACTGAGAACCTGCGTGTCGACTGCAGAGAACACATGGAGGATTTTTGTAAATGTTAGCCCAAACTACATTTCGAAGTAACGAGGGCTTTGTTGTTTATTTCGAGGAATAATACCGCATCAGATGAATTCAGCCCAAATATATTGACATGTGTCGAGGGTCTAACTCTATAATGAGCAATAAAAAAGTAATATAATAAATACTGAGTATATTTAATTTAACGCCAATGGGTCGTTTCTGTGCGTTTTAGAGTGTATTTATGCCTAAAGCAAAGTGAAATAACGATCTTAAAATGAATTGGCCGGTATATTTTATTAGTTATCAGGGTTACCAGGGTCGTAGTTGCATAAATTACAATATATCTTATTTTTATGCTAAGATAATTGCGTGGTAATTTGTTAGAGCTTGATCGGTATTGAGTTTAACACAAATCCCATATATGGACATTCCAAATGTGGAAAGTGACTTGCGCATGCCCAAAACAGATACAATGGTCTTACTAAAAACGAAGCAATAAATGATTGATAACAACAAACACCGACCCAGTTAAATAACGACATTAAATGGCGGTGTATTGAGTCTTTAAGAGTGTGTTGATGTCTCTATCAATAGTATCATGTGATTAACTAATTAAAAATTATTTCGCCTACATATTTCGATAATTATCAGGTCCGCAGTTCGATTATGAAACGTTAAGATTATTGCTTGGTATTTGTTTCAAATCAGATAGCTGCATCTCGGTTATCTTGATCAGATATATTTATAGCGTCGAAGCGAAGAAATGTTGTCAAATTCCACGTCTGAATACGCGTCTTATTCTCACTTATACCGTGTTTATATCGGTTTTATTCTATGTGTTGTTGTGTATTGTATTACTTTGATCAAGGTTGCGCTTTTGTTATTCTCACAAAAGGTAAATTTGATGCGTGTTTGATGCGTGTTTACATTTCAAAATTGCGTCTGCCATGATGTACAGTCTGCGACGGAATTCCACATGTCCGAGCGCCATTGATTCCTTAATAACGAGACTAATTTATCGAATGAGGTCAAATTTTCGCATATAACAAGACTCGTATGTTATTCTGCACCATTCTGACGAGTGCCGACTTTCATTTCGCATTATTTTCGTTTTTATCGAAAAATAATCGTTCTCTATGGAGATTCCCATGTAAATTTTTTCAACCAAAAAAAATTCATTGTTTTGCCAATTTCAAGCTAGTTTATAGCATGGTCATGGCATAATTTGGCCTAGCGAGTGTCGGTAGACGTTCCTTGAGTGTGCACAACAAATTTTGGTCCCAACAAAGCAGGCTAAAATCCTGAAATTTGTCAATTTTACTTTGCGTGTGAAGAAAATATTCATTTAAACTTCCAAAATTGGTTGAAATATGCTCAACAACATTCAGTTGAATGGTGACATTATTTATAGTCACTGACTAACTTCCACGATGAATCAAATTTGTTTTTATTGGTGACAATTATGTCGCGAGAGATAAAAATGTATTTTTTTTAAAGAAAATGGTAAATTTTAGCTCATTTTAAGACTGTAATTGCTTGGTAATTATTGAGATTGCAGTTTCCTTATATGGCAACTCCTTATTTGGAAGTTTCTTGCGCATGCGCAGAAATGATAGAATTCCATGAAGACGTCGCCATTTTTTTTATTAGTCCAACAGAGAATTTTTTTTTCTTCATTTATTTAATTTATGATGGCGATGTTATTTGATCAATAATAGTCAAATTTGTGTTGATAACACGATGGTAAGATCAGTTCTGCAAATATCCACCGCACCTGCGAAGTTGATTTGTATAATCGCAGATTTCAATGATCCTTTGTTCTTGTACTAATAATAATACTATTACGCGTTGGGCGGATCTAATTGTTATCCGTAACTTTTTGATTATCTCCCCTGATCTCGTTAGGTGATCACGTGACCCAATACAAATGGCAGCTACCAGGAACATTTGTAGATTCATCGTTTGCGATACAAAACATAACTAAAATGGCAATTTTATTGGAGGAAAAATACCGCGAGGATATGCAATATATAAAAGTGTTTATGGGTGGCTAAATCAAGCAGATATCGCCATTATTGTTGCCTGCATTGTCTCTGTTTAGTTTTTTGCCTTCTGGAAGTTCTGCCAAGTTCTGATATGTTTGCTCTGCTTCTTTCCATGGTGGCTAATAGAGAAGCAGGATACCAACATGAGATTATCAATATTAATCAGAAAGACTGTCAATTACCTTAAGGTATTTGGCTACTGCCACTAATGGTACGTACTTCTCGTAGATCGGTGTTAATTATCTTCGACAATGATGTCATGTCACGCTTGTTAATAATTCATTTGTTCGGAAATACTTATTGGGGGTCGAAATGTATAAAATTGAACTACATGTACCACCACTTCCAACAACAACACCGATAAACAATAACGCTCTTTTCTGTTCCATGCAATGGAAATGGCTATTTATTGTCCTGATATCAGTGATATAAATGAATGCCTAAAATTAGTATTATCCTGAAATAACTTTATGCCACTTTGGCGAACATGGGAACCACGGTACAATTTATGCCATTTAGGCACACTTCAGAGTGAAATCAGGGATTATATTTCGGCGAGAATCAAAATCTAGATTCTCGTAAATATTCTCGCAAATTACCCTGGATTCTCGTGAAAAAGTATATATGGATTCTCGCAAAATCAGATGAAATATATGCCCTGGAAATATAGCAAATCGTTTAATGCTTTAGAATTTTTGTTTTCGGAGATTTATATATATGCTTAAAGACATATTATGGACTTGTTGTGGACTTTTTCGGGTGCGAGAAATTGATAAGTTAGTGCTCAGGCACTTTGCCAACCTGGGGAATGTTATCATTCTACTAGCATCACTGAAAATTTCCAAAAATCTACCACACCACTTCATAGAGAACATCGTCTGAACTACTCCAAATTGTAAATATTTACATCTCGATTCGGGGCGCAACTATCGGCTATAATTAAACAAAAATGATTTCGCCATCGAGAGTCATTGCATTTAACTAATATATAAGAATGACGTTGTGTATCATCCATTTGAATTAATATTCGTAACAAATAACTACTTTGGGAAAGATTATTCTTAATTTCTATTTGATCACTCTGCCCGGTGTCTGCCGGAGTGTTTCACATCACTTTAATCAAGGAAGACTGTTCAGAAAAACTGCATTTCAAGAAATCGTTTAATGCTTTAGAATTTTTGTTTTCGGAGATTTATATATATGTTTAAAGACATATTATGGACTTGTTATGGACTTTTTCGGGTGCGATAAATTGATAAGTTAGTGCTCAGGCACTTTGCCAACCTGGGGAATGTTATCATTCTACAAACATCACTGAAAATTTCCAAAAATATCTACCACACCACTTCACAGAGAACATTGTCTGAACTACTCCAAATTGTAAATATTTACATCTCGATTCGGGGCGCAACTATCGGCTATAATTAAGCAAAAATGATTTCGCCATCGAGAGTCATTGCATTTAACTAATATATAAGAATGACGTTGTGTATCATTCATTTGAATTAATATTCGTAACAAATAACTACTTTGAGAAAGATTATTCTTAATTTCTATTTGATCACTCTGCCCGGTGTCTGCCGGAGTGTTTCACATCACTTTAATCAAGGAAGGCTGTTCAGAAAAAATTGCATTTCAAGAAATCGTTTAATGCTTTAGAATTTTTGTTTTCGGAGATTTATATATATGCTTAAAGACATATTATGGACTTTTTCGGGTGCGAGAAATTGATAAGTTAGTGCTCAGGCACTTTGCCAACCTGGGGAATGTTATCATTGTACTAACATCACTGAAAATTTCCAAAAACAAATCTACCACACCACTGTCTTCATAGAGAACATCGTCTGAACTACTCCAAATTGTAAATATTTACATCTTGATTCGGGGCGCAACTATCGGCTATAATTAAACAAAAATGATTTCGCCATCGAGAGTCATTGCATTTAACTAATATATAAGAATGACGTTGTGTATCATTAATTTGGATTAATATTCGTAACAAATAACTACTTTGAGAAAGATTATTCTTAATTTCTATTTGATCACTCTGCCCGGTGTCTGCCGGAGTGTTTCACATCACTTTAACCAAGGAAGACTGTTCAGAAAAACTGCATTTCAAGATCACCAAACAACTTTCCTTTTTAGGGCCACCACATCTTTCCAAAGATGTACTTCTTCCTTTTTGCTATCAAAACGAAAAATGTCGTTAAACTAGAGATCCAAATACCCACTAAGGGCCCCTATATCTTGAAATATTAAAGACCGAGAATGTCGTTAAACTATAAAGACCGAAAAATGTCGTTAAACTAGAGATCCAAATACCCCCTATATCTTGAGATATTATAAAGACCAAAAAATGTCATTAAACTATTAAAGACCGAAAAATGTCGTTAAACTACAAAGACCGAAAAATGTCGTTAAACTAGAGATCCAAACATCCCCATCCCCTATTTTTTTAGACAATAAAGAACGAAATATGTCGTTACACCATTAATACATAATTTGTGTTTATGAAAGTCTGGCACCCATTAGCAGTTTGTTTTCAGTACATTTTAATATTCATTGGAACGTAAACAATTATTCGCTGACAGAAATCATGTTAATATCGCCTTTCGTTACTGGTTTCCTCGACTCAAATATTTCTCACTGCTCAATTCTCAATGCTCTGTGTTTTGTGTCACTTCTTAATAGCATTATGTATTCTGCTATTGAAAAGAAAAAAAGTTGCAGTATACCTTAAAGGTACGGAAGGCCTTGGTGGGTGTCCTGTGAACATATTTCCACCTGTCAAAAACCGCTACAAACGAAAATAATATTCAAATATAGACATACTTTGTTAATATACAAATGAGAAGTATCTCATAAACAGCATGTTATTGTCGTAAATTTGACGATTGTTATGTAAACAAAGCATAAAAAGTTACTTTCTTGGTGTGTCTTTATGATGGTAAACATAAAGAGCGTTCTTTGTTGCTCAATTCCTTATTTGGAAATAATAAAGAGCGTTTATACCATTTGTGTGTAATTAGCCAGTAGCATTGTGCTGCCTTCTATAACACAATCAGACTCTTGTTTAGGTAAAATTTAGTAGGTCTTTATGTAAGCATGATGTTTACGCGATAGTGATCGTATATTTGAACCAAAATATATGCGTTTTAATATTTTTCTGTTTACGGTGTTTGGAACAAATATGAATATTTTCGACAACTAAGCCCCCTCGTCCCTTTAATATAATTAATATAACATCCCTCATCCAATAATCTCCAAATTACATATCTAATTTCAATCCTAGTTACACGTCACACCGCCCCTCATCATTTGCCAATTGTACACCCTTTTTTTGCTGCTGCTGCAACTGCTCAATTTCTTTAAATATTATTGAAAAAATGGCCCTCCCGCCAACCGACATTTACCTCTGATTTTTTTTTTGATCATCGGTCCGCACCAAAATTGAGCACACGTCCCAATATAATATACCTATTTAAACCGAGTATACACGGTGGTGTAATAGATCAACCGTTAATTTAACCGTTTAGGTAGCATATTTCCACGTATACGTTATCACGACAAATCCCTGCTGATCTGTTATTAATGAACCAAACAATTAACATGTCAACACACTCTGGCCCGCCAATGCTACAGTGTATAAACATAACGGGGCAAATATGCACATTATTTGGCAGCTAACGAGAACATTCATCACCAGCAATATGCTCACCCCTTTTAGTCGATACGATAGAAACTAAACGATTTGTTAATTCTAATTACCCGTACTTAATTACACTACTTGCAGTGTTAATAAAGTACGACCCCATTACCACTAAAGGTGAAACATGGGATTTAGAACATTAATATTCACTCTTACATAGTTCCACATTCAAGGTTCGTCTTGTGTAATCGTATGTCAGTTGTAACGTTGTGAAACTGCAACCGAACTGAATTATTCTATGCTAAATAGTTCATGGCTGACCTGATGCATGCATCTTAGTTTTCTTGTAATGACTTGTTGGAGAAGGGGACGTGTTAACTTACGCCCCACGCTATCTGACCGCTGCTCACCCGCCGGTATCATGTATCCGTATCGGGGTATTCAACAAAGAAGATAGCTTCTTCTCATTGGTACGGGGAGGGATCAAGGTCGTGGGTGTGTGAACTCTTGGTTAGTCAGCTGTTACCTTGTCCTCAAACTCGTACTGATTTGCTTCGATCTCTGTGAGAGCCGGTAACCAGTTATTAACTTTGGAATCCTTAGCTGGGTGACTGGAATCAATAACGCTTAACTGGTCTTTGGTACCTCTGAACCGGGGGGACTTGAACAAGATTATCTTGGGTTACAAAGGTTATTTGTCGGCGTAGATGAATTACCTCTGCGGCTATGTGGGGACCAACATGGGGTATTTGTTGCAGCTCTACCAAATTGGCTGTATATATGAAAACATTGACCATTAATTATTTAATTGCAAATTATTTTTTTTTTAAACAATTTGATCAATATTTTATCAACATCTGTTTTTACCAACACTTTCCTTTTTTTTCAATAAGAAAGGGCTAAGTAAGTCTACCAACAATTCCTAGTAGGAAATATATTCTTATTTTAAATAACAACAAAATAAAGATGTATATTTTAATTCAACATACACAATACACAAAGCGATGACGATTAAATTACAACAAGAGCGAAATCGTTTCCATCTTCTGTCTTCTCCTGTCAATGCAATTACCAAAAACCTGATAAAATTGGTCTTTAATTATTCACGCATCGGGATGATGGGTTTACAACCACTGAAAAAGCTGTTCGAATTGAACGATGATTTTCCAGGGATAACTATACAACAGAAAGTTAGTCGAGAAGCAATTTCACATTAATAAATTTCATTTATGGGGAACATTGCACGAATCAGGAATTCCGGTTGTACAAAATGAAGCAAAATTTCATATGTGGAAAACACCTAAATACTCTAACTTTTTCTAACACGCTTTTTTTTATCGTTATATTGCTTTGATGCTAAAACGACGTTAACCCCAAATCAACCAATCAATCGAACACTCATTTCCCACACAAAAAAACGAAGAACTCACCAAGCTTAGAAAGCATTGAGATGGGCATGGAAAGTGGAATTAGCAATAAAAGTGAAAAAACATTGATTTGAATCATTTGAAAACCGCGGCGGAATCACATGGACATTGGGGTCAGAAAAATACAGAAATTTATCCCGCAAAAACATCAAATTACTGACGACAAACGCCAGTATTGTATAAATTGGCCGTATAAATTAACAGCATACAATATAATAAAGAATAAACATACCTACTAATAATACATCGGGAAACGGCATATAATTATAAATCAGCAATAAATGTACGTCTTCGTAGTTTGGCTTCTGGATTTGGTCTCGCGAGAAAGAGGCTGGGTGCGTTCCTTGTCAGTTTCAGCGTAGTTTCCGATCATCGAATTGTGCCGGTACAGTTATCCGGCCAGTTTCACAACAATATATATAATAGTTGCCTCGATTCTGTAAATTTTTTTAATAAAGCCTTCTTTCACTGTACATGTTTCATCGGTGCATGTGTTTTCGCGTGCACCATTTGTACTGGGATTGTTAATATCGTCGTTCGCGGGTTCGATAGCTGACATGTTTTCATTCAAATTATATGCACATGGTTTTTGGGCGAACTCCGATACCTTCACTTCCATTGATACACACCGCACCATCTTCTTTGATCAGGAAGATTATTTCCTCTGTGGGATGCACTTCAATAGCATGGAGATATGCTAGTGCTTCACCCGGAAGTACATGTAATAACATCAGTAATTATGAATTAATATTATCGATATTAATTTGTGAAATTATACATACTAAATTATGTATTCACAAGATACATATTATGTTGAGTGTCTATATGAGTGGGAATATTATAGAGAAAGCTTAGTGATATATAATATCGGCCATTTTCCCAATATTTGTGTCACTGTTAAATATATAAGTTACTCACAATCACTAAACCATCATTTTCTGTCTTGGAAGTGGAACATTTATAACCAATAAGAAGTGGAACGTGCTGGATTTATGGAGCTAAGAAGGGGATAATTTGTTAACTAAGAACCCATGCGGTCGGGCGAAAATGTACTCTCCTTTGGCCATAAATATTACTCTTCAAACAGCACAGGTCGTGAATTGTTTGTAAATATGTATTTTATCGTTATTTCACAATCGTTGGTTTGTAGGACTATTTTATGCAAGCGCCATTTCCACTATTGTGTCGGTCACTGAGATTTGTTAGTGATCAGTGTCATTTTCGGTATGACTAAGAACGTGCAAGCAAATAATTTCCATACATAGTCGTTGAGTATTATCTACGGAGCATCAATGCGAACGACGAAAATTTGACTTCGATAAATTATTGTCCAGCTCAGCTTTTTTGTGTGCGGGTGCCCCATCTTGTCCAAAAATCGTTAAGAAGGTAAACAAAAATCGCATTCGAAGTGGAACATAAAACGGGACAGGAATGATCTTCGTGGAACAGATGAGCAACAGCGAACATAGAGACAGGTCAAAGCCTTGAAAAATATTCTGAAAATCATATCAGACTAAAATATTTGAACATACTACACGATTAGCAATGTTTGTCGACAAATTACTGGAACAGATTTGTTTACATATTCTGAAAATCATATTCAGACTAAAATATTTTAACATACTAAACGATTAGCAATGTTTGTCGACAAATTACTGGAACAGTTTTGTTTACATATTCTGAAAATCATATTCAGACTAAAATATTTGAACATACTACACGATGAGCAATGTTTGTCGACAAATTACTGGAACAATTTTGTTTACATAACAATGGTTTTGACACGCGAACTTTTATTATTAGTGAACTATCAATAACGAATATAAGAACACAGTTGATCTGGTGCTGTTTTACCGACATATATTTTTGATTGCACATTTACCCAGTGCGCGAGCACTGGGTCCCTTTACACCAGGGACGTGGCGACAGGGGGGTTGGGGTGTCTCACACCGCCCCCAAAACTTTGGTCAAAATTTTCAACAGTTGGAAATTTCATACCTGACACATTAGTTGGAAATTTCACATCAACAATAGGTTCAATATGTTCTTGCAGTTTGATTTTCAAACAATTTATTGGGGGGAGATTTATTGTTTTTGGACCAATATTTGCATATTTTCCTACTTTTGGTCAAAATTTTGGACTGAAATGGCCATCAGTTGGAAATTTTCCAACCTTAGGGGGGGTGTCAGGTTGAAAATTTCCAACCCTTGGAAATTTTGTGTCCTGGACCCTCCCCCGTGTCCAGTCAAAAACTGCTAGTTAATTTAAGAAAACTATATTGTCCTACATTTGGTCAACATTGTCATTGGAATTGTCATCAGTTGGAAATTGTCCAACCTAAGTGGGGGGTGTCAGGTTTGAAATGTCCAACTCTAGGAAGGCTTGAGGCTAGTCTAGATGCTAGGATTTTGCGATTTTCTTGTTCTTGTTTCCAAATTTTCACGCACCGGGCCGAATCATGGTTGGCCCGGTGTGTCATTGTCCCTCCCCCGTGGCCAATAAAAAAATTGCTATTTTACTACATTTGGTCAAAATTGTGGACTGAAATGGTCATCAGTTGGAGAATTTTCCAACCTAAGGCAGAGTATGAAGTTTGAAATTTCCAACACTAGGAAAGCTTGAGGCCAGTTTAGATGCTAGGCTTTTGCGATCTTTCTTGTTTATTTTTCAAAATTTTCTCACACCGGGCCGAACACCCAGAGAACCATGGTCTATGAATATATAGGCTATTAAGTCTGAGCACTGAGGTGCAAGGGGGGGGGTGCAAATGGAATTATGCAAAACTTGTGTTTGGTTGGATTCAAGGGGGGTGTAGTTGGAATTTCCCAAAGTGGACACCCCCAACGGAAACCCTCTAGCCACGTCCCTGCTTAACACATGGAAAATTGTATTTACTTTCTAATATGTTGTTTGTATTTGCGCACACTCCACATTACTACATCATGGGACTATGAGTATCCAACATCCATCCATATGGATATTTTAGTAAGAGTAATAAAAACGTAATAAAAATGTAATCATGATTACATGCACATTTGAAAGTAATCGATTACGATTACGATTACTTGTAATAAAAATGTCATGATTACTGTTTACACGCGTTTATTCCAAATTGTGTACTCGATTACTTTGATTACGATTACTGAATACGGTTACCCCAACCCTGGTCCCTTTAAGCACACTATTTTTCTGTGAACAGTGTGGGTATAAACCACTTAAATAACTTACCATCCTTAGAAATGAATCACTCCTTACTATCTCAATCCACGTGTAGGATTTGTGATCTCAAATAGCGGTCAGTTCCACACATGCAATGGAAATCAACCAAGCGTCGATTTCCAAGAATGACAGGATTCAACACACTTCCAAAAACGGAATCTTTAATCGGACATTTAAAAACTTTAAACATCGGTATTTACCGCTAGTTTATAACTTCCTTATCGTTAGTCATTCAACGATATACCACAAGCTTGTTTCTTGGTCATTCGTCAGAAACGCAGAACGAATTGCTTATCAATTGTAAATTGTTAACAATATCTTCTTTGTATACAGTATTTGTTGTGTCCTCGCTTTGATTACAGAATATATGCAGCGGATCTCATTAATGTCAAATATTTTCAAGAATATAAGGGCATTAATTTTGTTGTACACCTCATGCAGACTGCGGACATCGAATTATATTATAGCTTCGAACACTGTTGATGTGCCGCATATGCGTTTTTCGGGATTCCCCGCTATGGCTTTATCGAATAGTAATTGGTCAATGTATCTGCTAAATGCCATCGATTGGGTGGCGGTATATTGAATTCAACACAAACAGACCTCCACAGCGCCCGTTTTGTTTCGTAAAATTATTACAGCCGTGCTTGCAGAACTGCGTTCGAGCGCTTACATTTCGGTAAGTATATATTTGATTATTATATATTGTTATATTGTTTTAGCCTGGGAGGTAGTAGTAACATATTTATTGTGCCATGAATATAATGGATTAAATTACAAATTAGATATATTTATACATGTGATGTGGCAACAGGGGATTGGAGTACAAGTTATGCAACTTATTGATGATCCTCTCCCCGTATTCAGAAGCACTCATGAGGATATAGTAAATAGATGGTAGTGCTGATAAGAAAAGGATATACCAAGTTTAGATGGTTAAAGTGGGGGAAGATGTATACTTGGGTTCGGACCTCAAATTATTTAGAAAAGGATAAAATCCAGGTTGTTTCATTTTTCTCTGGGGAAATGGTGGTTAATCAAATGCAATCTGTGAAATATGTTTCATGCCTTACATTAGACATCAATTGTTATTTAGGTAAATTTCCTCACAATAGGTCCGGAGCCATGGATACACCCTTAAGTACATGATGGCGGTGTTGTTGCTGCAATGGGATCAGAAAAGGATTTCGTAGTCATAGAGTTCATATTATTATTATTATTATTATTATTATTATTATTATTGCGCTCGTGTTAGGCCTCAGATGAAACGACCGCCTGGGATGGGGTAGTAAACAATTTGCATGAAGGTATGTCGTTTTTTTTATTGGTATCTGGAATTTTCGGGAACACACCACAGCCAAACCAGCAAAAACATTTAGTTGTTTACTCCCAATTGTTTTGTCACCCACCCAGCCCCAACATTTCACTAAGTTTGGTCTAAATCCCCACAAAACCCTACTGATATCACTCATGTGACTGGGAAATTATCTCCGTTTGTTCAAATACCAGTTTAACCTGTCTCAGAAGCTTAATGGAATAAAATTACATGCATATAATTCACTGATTGGCTCGATGAAATGATGACAGTTAATTTCTAGCCATTGAGACAGAAATTGCTTGATCTTTTTCTTGCACACAATGATCTAGACTTAAAGTCTTATTTGAATCAGGACAATTTTTTTATATATCAGTTTTACATTTTTGACTCGAAGCTGTTAAAGATACAGGCGGTCTTCGCGGTATGTATTGTTGTTAAAATAGTCACATCCGCTAAAACCGCCATAACAGAAAGAATATTATATAATAGACAGATGATGTTCGTTCTTAAAACAATAGTACTATGGAGTACCTACGTAGGTACTTTACTTGTCTCGTGGGGAGTACCAAACTATTGGTGCTCTGGAGTACTTAAAATTTAGGTACTCTGCAGTACCTAAAATTTAGGTATTCCGCAGTACCTAAAATTCAAGTACTCCGGTTTGGGTACTCTGGAGTAAATGTAAAGGTACTCTATTGGTACTCTGGAGTATCTAAAATTTATATACTCCAGTTTGGTAATCTGGAGTACCCATCTGGGTACTCTATTACTGTTAGTGTGTCAGAGTCCGCTAATGGACCTATCCGTAGATACCGCCCCAATTTCAAATATAGCCAATGAGCCGATAGCTTAAATGGGAACTGTTAAATGTTTATTATTTCAATGCTATATGGCTAGTTTGGTGTGAGTAAGGTTCAAATATAACATCCAATAAAAAATTAGATATAATTTTATCGATAAGCGTGTTTTTTGCGACTTTTAAAAATCGATTATTATTTCTTAGCTGATTTTGCTCGAGTCACGTGACCGCAAAACCCGTGACGTCAAAGTGGGACTTGCCCCTGCAGACGAACTGTTTACGAAAAATGGCTTCTGCACACAGCATTTCCGCGTCTGAAAGTGACTCTGATCACGAAAATGACGACGAGTTACGTGTTGCGGAGGATCCCGCATCTATGGCAGATACTGAAGATGCCTTTGATGGCTTGCGTTTGAATATGGGCCCATATTTACATGAACCAGCCGACGAAGAATTCGGAAGATAGTCGCATTCTCGCAAGGACAGCGAGACTTAAAATTTAAATTCACCAAGTCACAGTGTCAACAATCATTGAATCGATCAAATTATCAATCAATGTCATTCATTGTTGACTACGACTGTCATGACAATCGATTGTTATTCTACAAATGAATAATTTACATGTAACTCTAAAAAAAATTTTTGAAGAAGACAAGGAAAATAAAGCAACCAAATTTGAGGACTGCATCACTATCAGTAGGCCTACCCACTCATTCACTGTGAGTGTTATTACTGTTACTACTGTGACTGTCCCCAGACCCCGGTGTGGCAGGGAGTGTGTCAAAATCTGGTGGAGAACTTAATTATAGGAGGTGTATAACATTAAGTGCTAACAGCACCATCAGATAATCGTTCGATCTACTGCGTACTAGTACATGTCGTAGTACTGTACATTATACTAATTTATAGACTTAGTCGTTATGGTGACTTCTTAAAAACAAACATTGGGTGGAACCGCCTTGAACAGTCAGTTGTTGATTCTGGTGATCGGTAACACTGAATGTCTGAAGGATATATAATTATATTAAATATGGATTCTAAGTTCTAGACGCTTCATACCAGTGTCGTGACTCGTTGGATATGATTCTGAACATTGCCGGAGTAGAAATCGAGTACACCTGAAGTCGAACAGAACAGATGTCATATCAACTTTCACGGTGCATTATATATATTGTGACCATATAAATGATATACAACTATAGTGACCTCTTCATTATTTCACTATCCGATACCATGTCCATGGTCGTTTCATACCATATGTTTTGGTTGTTTCATACCGGATTGTTTGGTTACTTTTTTTTATTTCGTACTTTGGAGAAAATCATTAATTTGTTTCCCTATGGTGTGACATACATGTATAGGGATATGGTATCATCCCAATTGGTATGAAAAGACGAATTGATTTCCAACATGGTGCGAAACGACCAAACAATAAGGTACGAAACTACAAAAAATATGGTGCGAAACTAAAAACAATATGGTACGAAACGACTTAAGACGATCCAAAATGTCGTGTACCCATTTATATCTCCTCTGCAAGGGGAACAACCAGACGCTGACCCTTTAGACTATCAGCATCTAACATCATCAGACTCCACCAAAGTGCCTACTCTTGTGTGCCAAATAATTGTACCTGTATGTTTATTAATTTTATGAAAAAAATCCACCCTGCACGATGCTTAATAAAACCAAACATGTAGATCTGCACATTTAAACAAAATTATGGCTCTGTTCTAAATTTAAATAACAAATGCTATACATATAGTTTAATTACAAATACTAGTACAAGTACTACAAGAGACTGGATTTTTCATTTGAGATGTTCCGCACACGGGGCATGTAGACAACGATGGTTACATTTCCCCATGCATATATCTATTTTAAGCATGTCAATTGCGAAAACTTGCTTTATAATCAAGTCTAGATACAAAAATAATTGTTTAAAGGTACTCAATCCGATCAGATGCTCCTAAATTACTATTTCTTTGGCTTCTGAGGTAAAAAATATTTGATTCGAGTCGAGGAACCTACCCATCAACACTCCGAGTGATCAGATATCAATTTTTGAAGTTTATTATTTCTATTGTTTGTGGCCCAAAACACGCCGTCAAAAAGTTATTATTACCACTTGATTTTAGAATTATCCATCTTCATCCGCAATTTGTCCGTTTGACCTCGTGTTTCTGTGCCAATTATTAGTACTCATCTCGAGAAATAACAAACTTCAAAAATCAATATCTGATCACTCTGAGCTTTGAAGGGTGGGTTCCTCGACTCGAATCAAATATTTTTTACCCCTGAAGCTAAAGAAATAGTAATTTAGGAGCGTCTGATCTTCCATAATATATCAACTTTTCTGTGAGAATTGATACTAGTATGTTCCCACAGTGAACACACACTTCTCTTAAACTATGATTAATTTTTTTCCACACATTTTCACCCTGCACTTATATTCCACCCTGCACTTGTATTTTGCACACAAGATTATACCGGTAGCTGTAAACAGTAAAGTCTGAACAGTATACCGAATAAAGGCTTTATACCGAATCACAAACACTGATTTAATATCAGTTTGTGTCAGATCAGCATTTGAAGATGGATTTATATCTATAGCTTCCTAAATATGTTTTCTATAATTCCCAGGGTATAAAATAATAAAATCGAGTCAAAGACACATGTCAGGAAATGCTTATATCAATTATCGATATTCATACCCCCTTTTAAAAAAGGGGGGTATACTGTTTTGCACCTGTATGTCCATCCGTCTGATGTCTGTTCAGGGCATAACTTGAACAGTAGTGCTAATAACTGCTTGGATCTCAATGAAATTTGGTATACATGTAGATGTTCACCACTATGAGGGCATTCAATTTCATATTTAATGTGATTATCAATTGGGACATATTTTTCGTTACTATTTTTACAACAAACCGTCATGTCATAAAACTTTCAGGCATTTTTTACCCCTGAAGCTAAAGAAATAGTCATTTAGGAGCGTCTGATCTTCCATAATATTTCTTACGAGAAAGATAATCAACATAATTGTGCAGATTAGAAATGTATACAGCACTTGACGGTATTGGGGTAAGGGACGAAAAGTGGGAGGGGCAAAACAATACCACACTGCATGTAACGACCCTGCTAGTTACATAATATTTAGAGGATATTACTTGGTTGGTTTGATATTTGACCCAATATAGGCCTGAGGTAACCTCATATCACTATCATGCAGCCTGACATCGAAGGTCGAAGGCTGAAATGAGGTTACCGAGGGCTGAAATCAGGCCTATAATATCAAACCAACCAAGTAACACCCTATCCATAACATTAATTAGTTTGCCTCTTAATAACAGTGTAATATTGACAACTCCTTCAAATGAGTGACATCACAAAAAATCATTGTTTATGCATTATTTAACAGTGAAATAGAATTATGCCATGTTGTAAAGCCATATTACTCAGATCCGTGATGTCATGAAATAATATATTACTCTGATTGGTGATTTCCTAAAACTATATTACTCGATTTAAGGCAAATTGAAGTGATATTCACCTACGGTAAGTACATGTACAAATGTAGTTTGATAACAAGCCGTACCGGGCAAAAATGGCATATCTAATTAATAATTTTCGAACAAATTTTGGACCGATATAGCCATCAGTAGGAAACTTCCTTCCAAGGGGTGCTGTCGTAACATACAGGTATCAAGGTGGACCCCCCTCCCCAATGGGGAGACTATGTAGCCACGTCTCTGATTTCAGTGGTCACACAATGCGTGAACAAGATATCCAGAGCTCTTTCGCAGATACATGTAAGTCGTGGCTTAAACTGAGGCCACAGGGGCATGTTAAGAAAACAAGTAAAAATATATATACAAAAACATGTGTTTGTAAAGCATTACATGTATATCAATAGAATATTGATGCATTTATAATGTTTGATAAAGTGGCACCCTCAATTTTACTTGTTTTCTTTACAACAAGCCCCTGTGACTATATCACATACACTAAACGCTGCTTTAATATTTAGTATTACCTTTATTTGGAAATAAATTATAATGTGCAATGGACTGAACAACCAATAGGTTGCTGGACATTTCGTGCCATAGAAGTTTGACATAGAGATGTTTCACACCAGGCTTCTGGACATTTTTTTTGAAATAACATTAAAGGTACTCAAACCGATTCGATGGTTCCCATATTATCAGATTCCAACAACAAACATTTTTTTGAAATGCCGCTTCGGTTATCAGAATCGATTAATGGCCCAAACAAAAATATGCTAACCAGTCAACAATAGTAAACAATTGCCCAAAACCTGTTATTTAGCAACATTTTGTTCAACACGGGTGGGTTCCTCGACTAGAATCAAATATGTTTACCCCCGAAGCCAAGGAAATAGTAATATGCAAGCGTTACTTCGGATTATGTATCTTTAACTTTGTTGCCACAATTTCAAATTGTTAAAAAAATTTCGCAAAAAAAGAAAGAAATATGTTTACATGTAATTGTTGGGTTGTCATCATCACGTAACTTTAAATCGTAAACATGTTCGCTTTCATTAAGTTAACAAAATTAAAATAATTTTTCACATGGTACGCTGCATACTGTACGCATGACCAATTACCATTTGTAGGAACCAACGAAACATACAAATGTATATGGTGTGAAATGACAAAAAATATGGTACGAAACAATCAACTGTGTGGTTCAAATTAAGGGTATATATAAATTTCTTAGGAAACATCGTTTGAGCCATTCCAACGAACCTGGGTGAATCACCGAGTGATCTATAATAGCCCGGAAGTGCTTAAATAGACAGATTGATCGGTCTTCCACAGTCAGCATGCATCTGGTAAGAAGGGAGTCAATCTAAACTGTTCTATAATTATCTTTCAACCAATACTAGTACTTGCAAACAATAACAATTATTCTGATTTCTTTTGAAACAAACAGAATAATTATTTACTGAGAATATTCAATATAAACGTCTACAAATTCTTAAACAAACGGAATTTCAATGTTCAAGAAATTTAGAGGTCTCCCCTCTTACAATACAACAGTGAGCAATGTGCCAGGAAGACCGATCAATGAATCTATTTTAACTCGATCAGGCTATTGTGCAATGTATATCGGTTGTTCACCTACACTTGTCCAACTGATTTTGGAGAATATATACAAGCGAAATGGTTAAAAAAAATATTTATTAATTATAATAAATAATCATCAAATTGGAAGAGTTCAGCATCAGCTCCTTGCTGGCATTGTTGAATACGGCCCACGTCGGATTACCATCGGAAAAAACATCGAAAATAGGTGATTTACTTCCCAAATTGCCATCGTAGTTTTATAATCTTTTTCCACCAAGAATGTGTTGAAAACTGCAGTCAACTGTTCTATGCACATTACAGTCCAATAATTTTGACTCTTGGTTGATAAACATTCCTCTAAAACATAAATCTGTCAATAAAAGTGTCAATTTGTTTCAATTGCGAAACGTCAACCTCCAGAATCGAAAATTCAATTCACAATATTCATCGAAAATTCTCAAAACAGCGTCCAACGTATAGTCCTAGCACAATTCCGTGATATTATATGATTACACACTTTAGTCATCAATACTTTCTAAATGTCCAAATTGTTGAAAATAGTAGATTTGTATCGAAAGTCGCCATTAACAAAACAAATGAGAAAACACGTGGACATGTTTACGTCTTATTTCCTCATCCGAAAAAAAATTGCGTTCCCACTTTGACGTCACGCTTCTTTGTGCACATATAACTGGCGAGTGGCTTTTTAGTTTTTCCTTATTATTTTCGACGTCAAAAAGGCATTAAAATCTCGATGTTTACGCTATAAGTTGGTGTTTTCGAATATGATTCGTTTTTAGTGACCTTAATTCTACGTTATGACACTGGTATAGTTTATTTTACTGAACAAAAAGTTTTATTAACAGTTCCCTTTTAATCGCGGAAGAGACATGTGCTTGCCTAGTGATCTGAAAGACACCACAGGCGGCTCCTTAACAACCATTGTAAGCCATAGGGAATTTACGAAAAAGGCGTTTTCTTTAATGTACTTTAGTGACGGCAAAATAGGATATGGAATTTTAAAAGACCATTATTTGATAATCCTTTGCATCCGGTCTGATGTCACCGTCCGGTGCTCACGCAGGACAGTCGATGTATGGGAAACTGATATCGTTATATTTATTTCGATAAAAGATGGATTATAGATTAATTACCACATGTACACCTCCGGCCGTTTGGTTTATGTCATCAAGGTGTGAACTATTAGCATATCTTCGATATTAAATTTGCTATTTGATATTGAAGTTAAATAATGGCTTCATTTACACAGTTTGATTCAACGTGAACATCGATCTTTGTTGGTTATCGGAAATCGCCTGACAATCAAACCTGGTTTTTTGTTTAAATCTGGTGCTATTTTTGTTTATATCTAACGATAGTCACTTTTACAAGATGCATATATATACACATATGTATTTTGAAAATCGTAAAACTCAGAAAGAAGCTATATTATCGTGTTACATGGCGTTTAACAACACAGTCCGTTCTCATCGGAAGCCATTTTAGTAATGAATATGTAGCGAGTTTGATAAATACCCACATATTGCCTAGTAGGTCGGCAATAATATTCCATGTAACACCTAAATTTTCAAGAGAAGGTTGATAAATACCCACATAATTTTCAAGAGAAGGTTGATAAATACCAACATCCTGCCTAGTAGGTCGGTAATAATATGCCATGTAACACCTTACACCGCTATATATAGTCAAAGAATAGTATCTTTATGTGTTTCGATCGCTTGAAATTCATTCGCTCGAGGCTAATATTAGCACTATCGGGACCTATAGGTTCCCAGCCATATAGAGATTACATGTGTATCAATGACCGACGGCTGTGTCAATCGTGGTCAACGGACCTATGGACTTACATGAAAGCATCCTGGTGGACATGTGGGCGTACACACGCACGTGCTTTGTTAGCAACTACTACTCGCATTAAAATAAGCAAGCTAGCTATCCCATTTGCATTTCCAGAGAAATGCTGCCAACAGAAAGTTATCGTCGGAACTCATTTGTCCATAGACACACAACTCCAGTATGCGACACTATGCACATACAGTGCATGCATCTGATTTACTGCAAATTCGATAACGAATATCAGAAGGCTCCACAAGGCCAACACGAGAAGTACAACCAACCTTAAGAGTTGGTTCTCAGATTAAGTTTAAATCTAATCTGAAAAGATATCCGAAGGCCATACACGCCTAACAGAGAAGGACACACCAGCCCTAAGCGTTGGTTCTCAACTAAATTTAAATCTAATTAAAAAAGATAGACACAGAAGCATGTGGTCCTAGACAAAATCGAATTAATTCAAAACTACTCCACTGAAACTAGTTTATTTAAAAGCTAGGGATAATATGCACTCTAATATGCAGAAAAGTTTTACCAAATAACGCACACTAATATTGTAGTGATATATAGACGCTAATATACACGTCTACTATACTCGCACCATCCACAAGAGTTGGTCACCAGATTTAATTTAACATTTATTTTAACATGAAACGCTCGCCTCTGATAATGATCTTACGTACAATACTAGATACTTAATCCTAGTATAACATACAGATCGAAACACATAAATATATTATTCTTTGACTATATATATATATATATATATATATATATATATATATATATATATATATATAGCGGTGTAAGGTGTTACATGGAATAGTATTGCCGACCTACTAGGCAGGATTTGGGTATTTATCAACCTTCTCTTGAAAAGGCTTGTGGTGCTTAGTAACAGTAACCGTGTAGCCTATTGATGGGCGGTACGTACGGATAGGTCCATTGTGCGTGTGCGGGTGATTGTAACTCTAACGTCACAAGTCACGCGATTCTACTCGCTTGTCTATAAGTGACTGACTTGTACGACTTTCTCTACTTGTTAAACACGGGGTATAATTCAAAATTTGAAACATTTTGTTCTAACTCTATGATTATGCAGATTGATTATTGATGATTTGATCACACCATCATTTAATAGTTCGACATGAACATTGCATTAGAAAATTGGTTGAATATGTAGGTAAATGTTTCACTCTTGTAATCCACATAGTTTACGCCAAATTTTTACTATAAAATTTAACTATCGAAGCTACATGTATGTCAGCCTCTGTTGCAGTCTGAACTTTCAAAATAATCTTGTTTCAGGCATGACATTGACCAACAACTTAACTTATATTTTATAGCCTGAATCTTTCAAAATTGTTGCTATTTCGATACATGACAATTTTTCATTGAATTGGGGAGTTTGTTGATCTTATTGACAAAAAGTTAATTGCTAGGTAACATCACTAAAACAAGATAATACTCAGATCGAATCATGTAGCGTGGAAAATCACGTGCTCGATTAACAATTGCATTTAACTATAATCAGCCTTTTCGGATCAAGGCACACATAGCTGTTTTAGGTCAATAATCTAACAATTATATGTGTGTTTCATCGTCTACATGTATTACACATTCAAAAGTCACATCCACGTCTTGGCTCACCCACATGCCACACACGAATATATAGGTATAGTACGCAGTTACCAGGGATACACATTCACAATCCATAAATTCCATACAAACGCTGGATCTACACGTTTGACACCAGACTTTTAAACGGTTTGACATTGTACATGTAGGCGGAATGGTCACGTGACATTCGTTGGTAATGGCAACATGCGAGACAATTTACACGTGTACGGGTGGTTGATCCTGGCTATTTATAGTGAACCGAATCGTGTATAATGAATCGTGATGCAATGAAATTTCAATGAATCGTTACATGTCTAGTTTTGGGGACTAGTAATGTGGCATGTCTGGGCACCTGCATGTTGTTGCCAAAACATTACATTTATATGATGGCACACAACGCCTAATTATAGCATGCCATGAACTGTAATATGTGTATGTTTTCACTAGCGTTATATGCATCGGCGTATAATCTGTTCAAGGCACGATAATGAAGATCGTCTGCTCTCGGCGGCTGTTGCTAATGGCCTGTCTGGTGTGCGGGTTGTCGTCTCTTACAGAAGTGGAGGTATGTACTCCATATAACTTGCCAAACTGGAGCCTGTCTCGTCTTGCCCGTCTTGAACTCCAGGGTGTAAGATCGAAATTGAATAGTAGCTTTCCCTTTCGGCCACACTAACAGTTAGTGATATGGACTGAAGGCTATACTGCCTGAATGAATAGTGACTGAATATATACACTCCGGAATTCGAGTCTTATTTTATCAGATGTAACATTTTCTATACTAAAGCATCATTTATGAGTAGTTATCCCAAAGGAAATATTCAGATAATGAGTTCAACAAACGACCATATGTCGTTTGTTGAACTTATTATCTAAACATTTCCCTCCATGCACATAAAAAGAGCTCCTTCTGCGATTATATTTATCTGTCGTCTGTACTTACTCCCTCCTCATTCCAGTGCACACTTTTAACTGACTTGAGATTCCATTCAGAATATAATATGTTAAACTAGGTTACCGCACCAACTCTCTCAAAACATGGTATATGTTACAGTTCGCATATGCTAATCAGAATACCAAATCGATACATGTACAGTTTTGGGGGCCTTGAACCCTGGGATATTTCAGTCGGATTGACGTAATATTATTAAAGCATTTTGTTGTCTACATTATACCTGGAAAGAGTGCGATAAGCAAGACACTCAACACCGTTGGGGCATTAAACACATGCACCGTGTACCACCATGATTCGCGGATTCATGGTCCACGGTCAACTTGCTATGCATTACTATGAATCGACATAATTAATTAAGACTGGCCAGGGCTCACAAAGAATCACTACGAACCACGGAGAAAAACTGAACAACAAACACCGACAAAAATACATTGTTAGAAAAATGCCCGTCGTAATATATTAACGGTGTCATATCGCGCAAAATCGCTGCCAACATTGGACACCCAAACGGCACAAATTTTGCATCTGTAAATCACAATTAGATTCCTAGTATCATGGAGTAGAATGTGTAACAATTTGGTGCAAATCGGCGCTAAAAATATTTTATCAATTTTGGTGCCCATATCCCCTCCAGTGTAACTCCTGATATCATGTAGATTATTATGTATACATTTGGTGTTAATCGACGACTAAACAAATTATTATCAAATATAGTGCCCCTCATCTATCATCCAAGCGGCACCAATTTGGCATCTTTAAATCACACGGTTATATTCCTTGTATCAAGGATAAGAATGTGTTTCAATTTGATGGAAATCGGAGCTAAAATATTTTGTTATCAATTTTGGTACCCCTATCCACTTCCGTGCACCCCTGGCCCCAACGCCGCCATTTTTGACATCATTAAACCGAACCATTAGATTAATGATACAATGGAGATGATTATGTATAAGTTTGGTGGAAATCGGCGAACAAAATTGCTGTCCCTCCGCCGTTCTGCCCTTGACAACAACAACGTCACTTTAGAAACTTCTAACCCGCACCATTATCTTAGTGGACTTACCAGTTATTGAGTTGGATGCCGCGGACCACAGTGAAAACACATATCTGGTACTGAAATAGGCCCATTGTGAGCGTTTTTGTTTGTCTTTTATTTATTTAATAAAAAAACTTTTAATTAAAATTTTGAAAAACTAACGCCGTTATAGCCACCGCCAGGGTACCTCGAGTCACCACACCAAATTGAAATCGGACCAGCAGTCTGGTAGAGAAATTCGGACTGATAGACAGGTCCTACTATTTTATATATATATCTATACTTTGTATTATTGCACAAAAATTAAATGCACGGTTCATTGACTTGACTTGTCATTTCTTGAGACATCTTTCCAGAAATCAAAAATAAAATCATATTCGGAAGCCAGGTTGTCCGCCCTGAATTGATCTGTACTAGCCCTACACTTTCTGAATGCATATTTGAACCGTGCGTAACATCGTATAGATAACCGGATCCAGGCCTGCCATGATTCATCCAAGCGTGAAAACTATATCTCGCGTCGGCATGTGCTTGCCTGCCATGCAAGTTCCATCTCGGAATCTCAGAATTCTCAGTGAATCCTCCATTTATGCTGGAACATTTAATTATGCATTCCTCAGCAGATTTTGATAGTCCTGAAACCATTTCTTCATATGCATCTGTTGCCAATAAAGTATTGCATCTGCTCTTGAGAGTTGTCAGTATTCTGACACATTAGGGGCTCTAGATTAATCAGGCTCAAATATTCGCCGATCAAATGACGATACTCCGAAAGATGGATCTCATTGGCCCACATGTCTCCAATGTATCTTAGCTGCCGCATATTTGTTGACAGAGGGGCGAAGGTCGCATAATGGAAGCTGATCACAATTAATTGAAACTTTTAGTGGAAAATGATCCGATGACATATGGTCATAATCAACATTCATATATATTATTGCTGAATTGCAGATGTACACACTGTATTATTAAGGTTGTGTCATTAAAGTATAACTTACGTATTAAAGCGTATCTCCAATATTCTTCTTCGAATGGGCGTGTACCGCGATATATATCATATACATTCACCATTTCCATATATTAATTTATTCGACAAGCGTGATGTTAGTCTGCTGGGAGGATGCGAAATCGAGAACCTTATTCCTGATGTGAGTCTCGACTGCAGCAACATAACGATTAGGAAGCCAGCTCTTGTTTCGTCTGGTCAGGTATGTCTGGCACGATGCACAAACAACGATATGAAAAAGGCCTGGCGAGAATGTGAAGATGGTGTCTTCAGTGGTCCCTATCTGGACTGCAAACAAGGTATTTAAACATGCGTCATTCGAAAGTGTTCATTTGTCGATTTATCTAAATAAACAGACATGCAGAAGTTCCAATTACGTCCTTTGTGCCTCGGATATTCTCTCATTGTCAAGACTTCGTCGACACAGGGAAACATATTGTGTTGTTTGTCGTTTTTGGAAGGTACCACAATCAATATAAGGTGGAATTATAGGTGCATATCATAAATTAAAACGATGGAATTACTCAAAAGTTTATGAGTTGATTCGTAATGAGGTACGGGTTACCTTCTTCAAAGGGTATGCACTGGCGAGGGTACAAAATGACTTACTACCATCGAATGGTGTTTATTTTAAATTTAAAGGGTATGCGAGATTCGTATCCCCATGCCAACTGATAATCAATATTTTAGGAAAAAAGATGATATCCCAGCCTGTACACCAGCAAGAATTGTTCAAAATTCTTACTCGATGTATATTTGGTAAAATTTTGTCTCACTTCTTGGTATGTTGTCGAACCTTGTGGCCAATTTACACCTTTCTCATAATTACGAATAGCTTATACATGTAGTAGTCATACAATTCTCATATGGTCCAAAAACCTTTTCACAGAATTGATGACGTTGATGACTGAGAGTCCGTTTGTGAGCAAATAGTGCCGTTCAAACTTCTTGCCCCTCACTGTAATGTGATGTCATTATGTTTTCTGTGATTAGTTTGTACTTAAAGGGTACTGTACACTAAATCCGGCCATGTGTTGGTCCATCCCCTCAACATAATATATGCAACAAATGAATTAATTTGAGCGATGGATTAGTGCAAAATTCACTCATGTGCTCTATGAACGATAACCAAACAACATTGTACACGCATGTAATTATAATGAAATTACTCCAGCCATAAATAAATTCTCATGTTGCACATATTGTGTCTGAGTCATATTGAAACCATTACATTACAATTTGTTAAGTTTAAAGGCCCACTTAATTTTCGAACCCCCAGATCACATTATATAAAATATATGTCATATTATATACCATTTGAAAGAGGAAGCTCCAAAACGTTGTCTTTTCAACTTATTCGATGTAATAAACTGTGAACATGTTGTTTTTGTTGAGATAAAGACGTCTGTCATGTGCTCAAATTTCTGCACAAAGTATGTTATGTTCAATGGAAGAGGAATATCTCTATACATGTTTAGATATAGAGTTATTCCCTTTCAAACTGTATTTTGAATTATGTTGCATTCTGGGAGTCATAACGGGGGAAATGATTTTATGATTTCAACTATTTTATATTACTCTATGGTCAACTTCTGAGACACAGACGTTCCACATGGTGATGAATTATAGCATTTTAATCATATTTTATGGCAGATTGTTATTAAAACATATATCAAGGCGCTATAAAAAAATAATCGGTGAATCGAAAATTAAGTGGGCCTTTGATATGATAACCTCTATATTGGTGGGAAACTTGTTGATTAGACCAACAGTCACATATTGTTTTACTTTCGGTCAAAATTTGAAAAGGCCGTCCGTCAGTTGGAAAATTTCAAACCTTATGGAATTGAGTTAAATACAAGAAGTCTAGACACGGTATTTGAAGATATGGGCATAATTATATAGAATGTTAGATGTTAAATAAAACAAAAATATACATTAATTAAGACCAGAAAATGATAATTTAATTTGATAAAAAAAAAAACAATTGGCCAAATAATTTTTTGGCCCAGCGTTAACACTGGGGGAGTGTGTGGAGTTGGAAATTTCCAACAGTTGGAAAGCTTGAGATACCAGTTGGAAACTGCTATCCCAAGAGGTGTGGCCTGGTTCAGGGGGCATGCGGTTTGAAAAAACGGGGACCCTCTAGCCACGTCCGTGCACATATATATACACATTGTGTAGTTGCGTATATCATCAGCAAGTAGCCTGCATGTTTCATGTGGCTACATTAAAGCCACATGGCGGGTTGCGCTCCAAAATACACCCAATAATATTCAATTCTGAATTATACCGGTATCGATATAGGTCAATAAATACTTGAACTACCTTTCTACGAGCATTTTGGGTCACAAAAAGACGCATCGGAGTAATACAAAAAACACAACTTTGAACATGATGTTTGCGTCCCAAAGAAAGAAACAGCCTTTTTCATGGCATGAAGCAGAAAAGGGCGTTCAGTGTTAGCCTATTCCTGACAAGGTAGAAATAAAGAGCGTATGGAGAGTATTTTTTCAGAGCATATAAAGCCGGTATATATCAATATTTCGTGTATTTGCCAACCTATATTATACCTCCTTCCAAAGTACGTAAACATACTTTGAAAGCTCGAATGAGCCATGACCGTTTTATATATCTTCAAGCATATTTATGAACATCTTATTGCAGGAAACACTGCACTGAATGACAATGACGTAAATAAGGTCTTGCGAAAGAAACGTTGGGTTCGAACCCGTTTGAGGTTCAGTCTCAGAAGAACCTATCGGTCCCTGAGAGAAGGACGTGTTACTGATATAGTCTACTTAATCAGAGGTGAGGTCTTCAACGAGGTGGGAGCTTGGGCTTGTGACGCTGACGCTGGATTATGTAAAGTAGTCTGCGTGTCAGCGTACGTCGGGACAAGTCTATACATGCTGCCAAGTACCACCAAGAATTTCTGCCCGACTAACCGTGAGTGTCCTTTGTGTATAGATCATGTATCTCTTCCCAGCAATGTTTATATAGATTCGGGTTTTAAAATAATAGATATTTGTCAAGGAAAACGTTTTTATTATATGCTTGCCTATAAATTAGCGAGAAATTACCGAAACGTAGATCTTCGTGTGTGTCTCTTAAAAGCCACAGTGAACAATGTCGTCGTTTTACTGTAGATTTCGATATATTTCACTGTGACTTGCCGTCGGTTTACGCGAACGAAATCATTGAAGACAAATTCTATAACCGCGCGTTATGGTAAATTGTCTTGAATTATTTCTTATATAACAAAATATAAACCACAATTAGAAGGCAGAAGTAATAGAAGCGAAATAGTTTCCAAAGAAAATCACATGCGCGTAAAGTTGAAAAGACACTCATGACGGGATTGACTATTTCGAGTAACAGGAACGGAACGAGGAACAGGAACGAGTTCCGAGTAACAGAATGACTATTTCGAGTAACAGGAACGAGGAACAGAGATATAAGCTCACATTTCTCGGTTTTGCGCTATGTAACGATACATATTATACATCATTCGAAAGGTTAGCCACCTTCCTTTTTTGCGAACAAAGCGTACAATTGGCCAGGAACGGCGAGCGTTGAATAAGAAATTAGCTAAAAACGAAAAAATCCGAGTACCGGGAATGAGGAACAGAGATATAAGCTCATATTTCGGGACATGACAATCTGCGGGATGGGATATGGGACAAAACGACAATTTGCGGGACAGAATTTCAAATTGCGTGGGGCGGCCGATATCTCGAGGAATACAGGGCGTAGGGTGCTCATTTTGGTGTCTAACGAAAGGCATATATTCGCCATATCCACACATATTAACCCCGCCACTGACCGGACACCAGAAGTTGCATTATTTGATCGACAACTGACCTAACATGGGGTGGAATTTGGGATAGAATGACAATCTGCGGGACGGATTTTGAAATTGCGTGGGACGGCCGATATCTCGAGGAATACAACTCGCAGAGGGCTCCTTTTTGTGTCTAACGAAAGGTCCACATTCGCCCTATCCACACATATTAACCCCGCCAATGTACATGATCTATACACAAGTTACATTGTTCGGTCGACAACTGACCTAACATAAAATACCACAAACACGAAAAACTGCGTTCGACATTAATGTTTAGAATTTAGATTTCTCGATGAATACGCTAGCAAACAACAAGTTTTAGGTATCAAATAACGCAGTGGAATACTGTGTTCTCGTTTTTAGCTACAATATGGCTGTTTTAGTGCGAATATTGTATAGGCGAACACGCAAACACGCGCCGATAAAACAGCTAAAAATAGACTCGATGTTTACAATTACAGGATCGATTTCAGCTGGTATATTCAATATAATGGGTGTATAGTATATCAAAATGTAGGATTAGACACAGGGAATGTATTTTTTTCCAAATAGGTCCAACAGGCGGTGAAATTGTTGCATAAATTCGCTCCAAGATATTCGCACTTATTTTTATTTCAGTTGCAACTAAGAGTCATTTAAAAAAGACTGGTAATTTGTTTACTCAGAAGCCACAACATGCATATTAGCTATGATAATTCCAATTAAAAAAAATATTCCTGATGCATAATGCCCCATTATCAGTATGTTTGTACAGTCTGTCAGGAAGACTGAGGTGTCACTGGCTTTAAAGATTATCCCGCACGAAGAGCTGTGTTAATTTTCCATTGTTTATGGTGTTCATTTGCTTCAGATACTGATGAAATAATGCGGTTAAGCTGATAATCTGAAATTCAGTGATTTCATTGGCCGTATCACAGTGTGATACGAATACATCTCATCTTTGGCCGCCAAAAACAAAACTAAACAAAACAAAACACAAGACAAAGATGGCATGTATTCCAATAAAATGTGTGCGCGCAGTATTTGTGATATACCAGAGACTACACAATCATGGATTTAATTAAAATTCGAGTGTCACACGTAAGTGTTTATATAAGTCTATAAAAAAAAGTTTAATATTATTTCCAACAGTCTGACCATTGACATATTCATGCGTTCAAACCAGTTAATCTATTTTGTAACTTGGCTTTTATTCGCCGGGCTCCGACATCTGGGCTTTTAGTCACAACTGAAATAAAAATAAGTGCGAATATCTTGGAGCGAATTTCTGCAACAATTTCACCTGCCTGGTGGACCTGTTTGGAAAAAAATACATTCCCTGTGTCTAATCCTACATTTTGATATACTATACGCCCCATTATATTGAATATACCAGCTGAAATCGATCCTGTAATTGTAAACATCGAGTCTATTTTTAGCTGTTTTATCGGCGCGTGTTTGCGTGTTCGCCATTACAATATTCGCAACAAAACAGCCATATTGAAGCTAAAAACGAGAGCACAGTATTCCACTGCGTTATTTGATACCTAAAACTTGTTGTTTGCTAGCGTATTCATCGAGAAATCTAAATTCTAAACATTAATGTCGAACGCAGTTTTTTCGTGTTTGTGGTATTTTATGTTAGGTCAGTTGTCGACCGAATAATGTCAGGTGTCCGGTCTGTGGCGGGGTTAATATGTGTGGATCGGGCGAATGTGGACCTTTCGTTAGACACCAAAAGGAGCCCTCTGCGAGCTGTATTCCTCGAGATATCGGCCGTCCCACGAAATTTGAAAATCCTGTCCCGCAGATTGTCATTATATCCCAAATTCCCCCCATGTTAGGTCAGTTGTCGATCAAATAATGCAACTTCTGGTGTCCGGTCAGTGGCGGGGTTAATATGTGTGGATAGGGCGAATGTGGGCCTTTCGTTAGACACCAAAATGAGCACCCTACGCCCTGTATTCCTCGAGATATCGGCCGTCCCCCGCAATTTGAAATTCTGTCCCGCAGATTGTAGTTTTGTCCCATATCCCATCCCATCCCGCAGATTGTCATGTCCCCACATTTCTCGCGTTTTACGCTATGTAACAATACATATTATACATCATTCGAAAGGTTCGCATCTTCCCTTCATTAATATTGCAACATTTAGACACTAATGTTGCGAACAAAGCGTACAATTGGCCAGGAACAGCGAGCGTTGAATACGAAATTAGCTAAAAACGGGAAAAATCATAGTAACAGGAATCAGGAACAGAGTGTAAGCTCACATTTCTCGCGTTTTACGCTATGTAACATTACATATTATACATCATTCGAAAGGTTAGCATCTTCCCTTCATTAATATTGCAACATTTAGACACTACTTTTGCGAACAAAGCGTACAATTGACCAGGAAGGACGAGCGTTGAATAAGAAATTAGCTAAAACCGGGGGAAAACATCCGACTAACAGGAATCAGGAACACAGATATAAGCGCATATTACTCGCGTTTTACGCTATGTAAATATAGGTTATCACCACCATGTGTGTTTCTGAGATCCGTATTCAAGTCGAGCTGCCTTCTCTGGGCAGTCTATCGACGAGTCCGTAGGACGAGTCGACAGACAGCCCAGAGAAGACAGCATAAAAATGCAATAAAACTCAATTTAAAACAGGAACTATTTTATTACGCGCAACACACAACGTACACAATTCTCAGCACGCGACGTTGTGATAAGTCAAATTCTGAGAAATTCACGTCACTATTCAATTTCACTTTGGCTGGAATCCGATTCAATGAAGAGGCGACGATATTTTCGTTTCATTTGTTCGACATAATTGTCACTTTTAACAGGATAATTGTATTATTTTATGGTGCAATCTCCTTGGATAGTGATAGTGTTGGCGAGAGGCATTGTCGGAGATGACTGTCCATTCAGAGTTTTTGGTGAATTTTTAACTTTCCGACACTTCGACAATCGAGTTCTGACTCGCACTAAAATAACCCATTAAACTTCATTGAGAGGAAATGCAATAAATCACGGACTTTTCGTAAGTATTCTGTTTTATATCCTTAACATAAGATAAAATTAATTTGATTTTCCCTTTTGTATTTTATCGAATAAAAAATGCGTTCAGTATAGCTTTTGATCAAGACCGTACTGAATTACGGTGAATTCCCTACTTCGCTAAAATAGAAATTGTCAAAATAGTCCGTTTTCGTGCGCGCTGTAAACAATGTGTAAATTTCGTTACTTTTTCGATTTCCAAACATTTTTGGGTGGTTATTTTGAGCTTTTTGGGCCCTGTCTCCACATTTTGTCAACTTTATTGAACTAATTATTGATTATTTTACATTCGTAGCACACGAGTATATTATTTTACGACTTTTAGTTGGTAATTTAGACGTTTTGTTTTGAAAACAAGCCAGTTGTCGAAACGCACGTGCACCAGCTGTTGCCATCCACGATATCCTTGTTGCCATCCAGGGGCCTATACTATAGAATTACAATTGCCGTGTTTCTCCACGTAGACATAGTTAGTCGGTTATTTCCCAGTCTTGTAAAGCTAGACTTGTGTTCTATAGTACTCGAGCAATTGTGTTCTTGTAAATTCCTTGCATTGGATATTGGAATTTAACATTATAGGCGATTACCCTTTTTCACACCATACATCGTTGTGAACTGACTTATATAATGTTCTGGGAGAGCCATTCTGTAACTGGGATTCGTTTCAGCAGCAAGCTGCTCGGTTTTTGTGGTGTTTAGAGTGTCCCAACGCTGCATCTTTTTGTTATTCTATAATACTCGAAAACTTGGGGAAAAACAAGAACTCGCTTGACGGGCTGATAAATTACCAACTTAGGGAGTTCCATAGTACAGACATAAGACAAATCGGGTAGAGCACGGTGTTAACGTTACAAGTATACGAAGCTGAATTAGTGGTTGTCACCGCAATGAAACGCGTGCGAATGTCGATATGTCGGATTATTGCTTTTTGTATTGAGCCCTCATGCATTAACCCTTTCTCGACGTGCGAAGTTTCACCGGGTCAATACAATCGTAGTCATATTGGGATGATGGGTTCAAATTACGCATGGTGTAGATAGATATATTTTGAGATGGGGTTCATAAACATAGACAAATTGGCTTTGAGAAATAAGGGATTCCACATAAATTATGTTGTGACGGGGGCGATTCTCAGCAAAATACTCAACAATTGGGAATGTCATGCAGCGACGTTCAATGGGTGTTGGCGCATCACAATAATATTCGTCCCAAAGTTAGTGATGATTGATTTATGGGGGTAAATGGCAATTAGTTGAGAAGTTTCGATCGGTTGGAATTGTTGGTTTGGGGATTTCTAACAGTTGGAAATCTTGAGTAACCATTGCAGAATTTTCACCGAATGGGGTGCAAATATAGTTTTCTGGTTCCGGGAGGAGGTGTACTCGGGCAGCTGAGACCTTATACGTGAATGTTGCCGCGATTCCATGGTAGAAAATGGCACTGATTTTAAAAATTAAGACTGGAGAATAGGTTATAATCATTACAATGACTAAATTTTCCAGCTAATGTAACTGCAAGTTATAATTTATACCACTATAGTATGATGTTTTCCTACATTCAGTGTAATTTTGGTTGTTAAATCTAAGTTTCTACTTAAACAAAAAGTTCCACCGACCCTTTGGAAAATATACTTTAAATATATATTTTCACCCTTTTAACTTGGAAATATTTTTATCAGTATATTATCTCCGGCAATTCAGTTTGTTTTCAATTACATTGTACGTGTATCGAAATCGTACGTATACGACAACCAGTTAAAATTCCCCTGCTCAATCTGACACTATAATCACCATGTATAGGTTTTTCTGTCGATGGGGTTTATTTGTGATCACTCTACCCGTCTCTATCCCTTTGTGTTCGTACATACATCGTTAAATATATTTGACCATGAACCATGTAAATACAAGGAAAGACATGAAAAGCTATATATTGTCTTCTATGATGTAGGTCAATAAAACATCTATCTCTTATAAAGAGTTATTCACGTTACTGTTTGTGTACATATTCATTGTTTTACAAGTCAGTTAAGAGCTTAATGCTCATGTTTGTAATTTAAAATGCCTGACTTTATAAATAAAGCTTTTGAACTTGAACTTGAAAGGCCCCAGGATACAAGATCGGAAACCGCCTAGGCGTTTTCGCGTGTATTTGATGAAATATACCTATATTGTAAGATAAAAATACATATTATACATCATTCGAAAGGTTAGCATATTCTTTTCATTAATATCACAACATTTAGACACAACTTTTGCGAACAAAGTGTACAATTGGCCAGGAACGGCGAGCGTTGAATCAGAAATTAGCACCCCGAAGAACGTAACTTATTCTTCGTAGAAAGTCGCAGATTTCTCACTAATTACGCAATGTCACTGCCAAGTATTTACAGAAATGGAAAGAGTATCATTCACTGTATTCCTTTCTGTCGCATAAAATGCTTTTTGTGCAATAAAGTTCAGACAAAGTATGAAAATGATTGATATCTTTTAGGCGAAATCTTAGATGCCCCGGACAAATATCTATATATAGGATATATGGCTCAGCCAATCAGAAAATTCAGTAGGCGGAGTTATCTGAAACCAGTAATAGGAACAGATTATGGTACGAATTGACGAATTTGAAGTAACAGGAACGGAACGAGGAACAGGTCTACGAAGGACGAGACCAATTCGAAAGAACATCTGGAACAGTATATGTCAAGACACAGGGCCAGCTCTCGGTTTCCTGTTCAAAGCATCCACCACAAGATAAAAGAAAGTGAACATCAAAAAAGTCCAAAATTGCTCCTTTTTTCTTGTTATTTACGCAATAAAGGCAAAAATATGAGGGGTGAAGGAAAGGGCCTATTGGCCTATTGGCCCTTTCGACCATCCCGGGGTTATCCCCCCCCCCCTAAATCACATACTTCACAAGGAACAGGAACAACTCCTTTTTTCTTGTTATTTACGCAATAAAGGCAAAAATATGAGGGGTGAAGGAAAGGGCATATTGGCCCTTTCGACCATCCCGGGGTTACCCCCCCCCCCCCAATCACATACTTCACAAAAGAACAGGAACAACTTATGGTGAAGCAGCGCTATTTGGAGTAACAGGAATGAGGAACAGAGCTCAAATGTCTCACGCTTAAAGCTATGAAACAATACATATTATACATCATTCTAAAGCATAGCCACCTTTCTTCTTTAATATTACAACAGTTAAACACTACTATTGAGAACTATGCGTATAACTGACCACGAACATCGAGCTGTGAATCGGAAATTAGCAAAACGTAAACTTTATCCGAGTAACAGAGATATAAACTTAATGTTCTCGCATTTTACGCAATAAAAAAATACTCTTTATACACCAGTCGAAAACATGGCCTCTTACTAATAGGAGTTGTTTCAAGCAGGTTGGCGTTCTGAGAGGTGGTGATATTTTCCTAAATATGTGTTGTTCCTGTTTTAGTAAAGGATAATAGTCCGCGCACATACTAACAGCTAACTATTCTGGCTATTCTCGTTGTTGGAAATATATAGAATACACACGTAGTGTTTCTGAATACCAAATTTACACCACGAGTGGGGTTGATGATTTACCACACGAGCTTTAGCGAGTGTGGTAAATCATCAATCCCACGAGTGGTGTAAATTTGGTATTCAGAAACACTATGTGTGTATTTTGTTTACACCATGACCGGTACAGGAGCAAAAAATTCTATGAAATCGAAATAAATCCACTTAAATTAAGACGATTCTGTCGCATCATTCACAATCATCCCCGTTCTGTTCCCCACACTTGGCCGTACATCGACTACACTATCACAGCTGATCGTGCGTATTGATACATTGAATTAGGTCAACATTCAATTGTACGAATATGGCATCATTGTAGCCAATTCAGAATAAACTGTAATGAAATAATGCCATAAATAAACAACATGAATATATTTGGGAATACGAATTTAATGAATATAAATATAACACATTGCGGGAACTTTTTTTCTCCGCCGTACAGTCAACAGGAAACCACGAAAGTCATTTTGAAATCCACCGTTTGTTGTTCGAGTTTGTTGCGTCTATTTCTTGAAATATATGTTCAATTTGTTGATCTGGATGTGATTTCACGGAATCAACTGTTCGTTTTATCGCATTAGTGAGTATAATATTCAATTGAATTGAAAGTTTCAAATTGTTTTCATCGCGAGGCGCTACGTTTTGAAAATAGATTCATTTTGATCGAGGTCACGAAAGGTTAATGAAAGGTCAACTCGGATGAAGTTCTACTATGGGTATAAACTTTAACCATTGAAATGCCATTCATACGTGTTACACACAGTAGAAACGTGTTACCCACGGTCGGACTCCTGTTCACACACAGTAGGGTGTACAGCACAAATTTATTATATATCATGTTTGTACACAGTACAATAGGGAGTCATGGTATAAATATGGACTATTCTGCCAGTTTGTGAGTATTTCGGTCTGAACTTTGTCAGCCAATGTCAAGTTCCGTTTGCTAATTTCCTACTCACCGCCCGACGTCCCTGACCAATTATACACTTAGTTCTCAGAAGTATCGTTTAAATATTGGCTGTGCTTTCGAATGATGTATAATAACTATTTTTTTATTGCGTAAAACGCGAGAAATGTGAGCTTATATATATGTTCCTCATTCCTATTACTCGAAATTGTTTTCGTTTTTTTGTGTGGATAATTTATGATTCACCGCTCGACGTTCCTAGCCAATTATTCGCATAGTTCTCATAAGTATCGTTTCACTGTTGCAATATTCCTGAAGTGGAGAGGCCATGTTTTCGACTGGTGTATAAAGAGTATTTTTTTGATTGCGTAAAACGCGAGAACATTAAGTTTATCGAAGTGGCTAAAGAACGGTATACCGCTCTTTAGTACTGAGGGATAAAGAGCGGTATACCGCTCTTTAGTGATGAGGGCTAAAGAGCGGTACGGATTATAACGTTATGTGTTGGCGCAATGCGCAAAATATCTTGGCAACGCACGTGCCGCTCATCCAACCTGGACCGCTCTTTGGCACCGAAGGCTAAAGAGCGGTATACCGTTCTTTAGCATCAAACGCTAAAGAGTGGTATACCGCTCATTAGCGTATCCGGCCCAAATAGCTAAAGTGCGGTTTACCGCTCTTTAGCGTTTGTCACTAAAGAGCAGTATACCGTTCTTTAGCACCAAACGCTAAAGGGCGGTATACCGTTAATTAGCGTATCAGGCCCATATATAGCTAAAGCGCGGTATACGCTCTTTAGCGTTTGGTACTAAAGAGCGGTATACCGTTCTTTAGCCTCGGCGTAAGTTTATATCTCTGTTACTCGGATAAAGTTTACGTTTATCTAATTTCCGATTCACAGCTCGATGTTCGTGGTCAGTTATACGCATAGTTCTCAGTAGTAGTGTTTAAATGTTGTAATATTAAAGAAGGAGGGTGGCTATGCTTTCGAATGATGTATAATATGTATTGTTTCATAACTTTAAGTGCGAGACATTTGAGCTCTGTTCCTCATTCCTGTTACTCCAAATAGTCTCTGCTTCACCATAAGTTGTTCCTGTTCTTTGTGAAGTATGTGATTTGGGGGGGGGGGGGGTAACCCCGGGATGGTCGTAAGGGCCAATAGGCCCTTTCCTTCACCCCTCATATTTTTGCCTTTATTGCGTAAATAACAAGAAAAAAGGAGTTGTTCCTGTTCCTTGTGAAGTATGTGATTTGGTGGGGGGGGGGGGGGTAACACCGGGATGGTCGAAAGGGCCAATAGGCCATTTCCTTCACCCCTCACATTTTTGCCTTTATTGCGTAAATAACAAGAAAAAAGGAGCAATTTTGGACTTTTTTTGGTGTTCACTTTCTTTTATTTTGTGGTGGATGCTTTGAACAGGAAACCGAGAGCTGGCCCTGTGTCTTGACATTATACTGTACCATATGTTCTTTCGAATTGGTCTCGTCCTTCGTAGACCTGTTCCTCGTTCCGTTCCTGTTACTTCAAATTCGTCAATTCGTACCATAATCTGTTCCTATTCCTGGTTTGAGATAACTCCGCCTACTGAATTTTCTGATCGGCTGAGCCATATATCCTATATATAGATATTTGTCCGGGGCATCTAAGATTTCGCCTAAAAGATATCAATCATTTTCATACTCTGTCTGAACTTTATTGCACAAAAAGCATTTTATGCGACAGAAATGCACACAGTGAATGATCCCATTTATGTAAATACATGGCAGTGACATTGCGTAATTCGTGAGAAATCTGCGACTTTCTACGAAGAATAAGTTACGTTCTTCGGGGTGCTAATTTCTTATTCAACGCTCGCCGTTCCTGGCCAATTGTACGCTTTGTTCGCAACATTAGTGTATAAATGTTGCAATATTAATGAAGGGAAGATGCTAACCTTACGAATGATGTATGATATGTATTGTTACATATCGTAAAATGCGAGTAATATGCGCTTATATCTCTGTTCCTGATTCCGGTTACTCGGATTTTTTCCCGTTTATAGCTAATTTCCGATTCAACGCTCGCCGTTCCTGGCCAATTGTACGCTTTGTTCGCAAAAGTAGTGTCTAAATGTTGCAATATTAATGAAGGGAAGATGGTAACCTTTCAAATGATGTATAATATGTATTTTTACATAGCGTAAAACGCGAGTAATATGTGCTTATATCTCTGTTCCTGATTCCTGTTAGTCGGATTTTTTCCCGTTTTTAGCTAATTTCTTATTCAACGCTCGCCGTACCTGGCCAATTGTACGCTTTGTTCGCAAAAGTAGTGTCTGAATGTTGCACTATTAATGAAGGGAAGATGCTAACCTTTTGAATGATGTATAATATGTATTTTTACATAGCCCAAAACGCGAGCGATATGAGCTTATATCTCTGTTCCTCATTCCCGGTACTCGGATTTTTTCGTTTTTAGCTAATTTCTTATTCAACGCTCGCCGTTCCTGGCCAATTGTACGCTTTGTTTGCAATATTAGTGTCTAAATGTTGCAATATTAATGAAGGGGCTATGCTAACATTTCGAATGATGTATAATATGTATCGTTACATAGCGCAAAACGCGAGAAATGTGAGCTTATATCAGGGGGGGGGCGAAAAAAAGTTGCGAGACATTAGGTGGGGGGGGTGGGTGGTACACATGGCCGGAAACAGTTTTTGACCACCTTTTTTGCATTTTGTTTTCATTGACATATTTTCAACTGTTTTAAACATATTTACGTGCGCTCGCGCAACAGTATGGCGATCAGACAGATTCGTAGGTTGGTGTCACCCGACTCCGTTTCACCCCATGACGTCATCAAAAACGACGTAAAACCTCGTGGCGTTCTGACATTTTTACTGTGCCGCGTTTTTGCTATGTTTATTTTATGTGTTGTTTTCGATTATTTGTTTGTCGCCGATATCGCCATTTGTCGGGATTCCCTGTTTCTATATTTAAAACTGGCATGCTCGTAGTGAGCCTCGATTTCTATTTGTTCTCCCAGGTCAAAATACGTCAGAGTTATGACAAAAATAGATCGACCTACATTTTCTCCATCAGAACTCTATATCAAAGAGTCTATAGACTCCTTCGGGACCTACATAGACTCCTTCATTTTGGTATTTTTACTTATAATTGGGAGGTTTTATCATTTTTGGTTCGTGCGAAGACCTCTTTTTATCGAGCGGGAAAACAGAGACATTCAAAACGCGATTTCGTAATTCGACGCAATAGGCTGAATAGCCTAACCTTCAGCCGAGTTCCGGGTCAAATACGACGAATGACGTAATACAAAACAAAACGCATTTGTTGACACGAACACCGTTTGGTGAGTTTATTATGTACCTTACTTATGACTATTCCTACATAGAAAAACAGGCAAACAAATTAACCAATCCTTTTTGGCATGATGTCCTGATGGCATTCACAAAATTTCTAGAGAAAGACAGAAACAATCGCAAAATATCAGCATGTACGGTATGGAATAACCCAAACATAAAGCAGTACGGAAAAGTAATAAATTTCACCTCCTGGCGAGAAAAGGGATTATATTTTTAAATGATATGCTGGACGATAATGACCGCTTTCTTACACGAGACGATTTAATAAAGATTTATAACATACGCACAAACTTCATCACTCTTAATAACATTCAACATCAAATAAAACTACTCACAAAAAAACTTGACCAGCCTATAACTCGAACTTGCAGCCCCTTTTTACCAAATAATTTCATTAAACTGCTTAAAAACAGTCGAGGGGGACAGGACTTTTATAACATCTTAATCGATATTCCAACTTCTACAGTAGCACACAGAAAATGGCAAGCGTTTTTTCCTGACAACACAATTCAATGGTGTAAACTAGATAAACTACCCTTTCTCACGACGCCTGACACAAAGCTACAATGGCTACAATTCCGAATAAACTCACGAATATTATCAACTAACAAGTTTCTTAAAATGTCCAATCTACGAGAAGATGATAAATGCGATAGATGTAAAAGCGAGACAGAAGACATCTCCCACATATTTTGGAACTGTGTTCACGTTCAGAAATTCATTAAGGAACTCCGCGATTGGGGTAAAATTAATAGCATTGATCTCTGTCCCCAGCAGATGACAATGATTCTCGGTTCATCACCAACGAATCCGAACTTTATAACGAACATGCTGTGGCTTCTAATTAAACAATTCAAGCCAATTAACTTATCGCTAAATGTTTTCCTCAAAGAATTGAATTATAGATACCAATGTGAGAAGTATACCGCACGATGCCAATCGAAACAACAAGAATTTTCGAAAAACTGGTTCCTTTTAGAAAAGGCTATAAATATACGCACGAGTCAACACAAATAAACTTGTCCTGAAAATTTTCTCTTCACCAGTTCAAAAACTCACTTAATTACTATACCCAAGAAATACTATTATCGCCCCAATACCACAACGCGGTCTATAGTTAGATGTCGTACCGATGCGCCGTACAAAGGAACAAAGTTCAAAAGATTTAAAATCTGGATTACTATATAAAATGAACACATTATTCGATTTATCCCTATTCACAGGTAAGTCACTGGGAGTGCATATGACGTACGAAAGACGTGTAAATGAAGTGAGCAAGATGTGAGAGAATTGGAAGAATGTAACTTTATTTATAATAACATGTACCCTGTCTGTATTTACATTCTTCATTGATGTCTGTTTATTCCAATTAAAAAAAAAAAGTTTATTATTACATAAATGATCGTTATTGATTAATTATTGATTAATTATTGATATTTATTGTTGCATATTGGCTGCTATCAATATTTACACAAATGGTATTAATTATTTCTTATAATTGCTCCTTTGGTCAACTTTGACTATCGGAAAATGAAAATCAAAATATGCCGCTGAAAAAAATGTAATCGATATTAAAGTCTCATCCTTTCGGCAACATGGAATTGGTTTTAATTACGTAAATGATTAATATATTAATTTTCCTTTTATCTGTGATGAAATGAGAAATGGTAATTGTCTTTTTTTTAATAACATTAAATTAAATTAAATAAATTAAATAAAATACAGTGGAATTATTTTTTTAATTATTGTTTATTACATTTTTGCGCATGTTGGCATCTCTCCGAGTGCATTCTAGTTGTTTATATGTTGTGGCTTCTTGCAATATGAGAAGCACTAATACATTCAATATTGTTATAATTACCCCCATAAGTTGATATAAAATGGAAAAATAGTGAATATTGTGGGGGTGGGTCCCAAAATTTTCATTGATTTTGTTTGTGCGCAATTGTTTTGTATTGTGTCTGTTTCAGCTTGCTTGGCAGTTTTTATATTGAAAATTGTCTAGTTCACGGTGTAGATCAATAAAAAAATACTCCAGATAGCTCTAGGGTAGGGTGAACTTAATGCAGTCTGACAATATCAGCTAACAACTCATAACAGAATATTACAATAATTCTTATACTTCATGACAGTCTCTTTAATCATACAGTTAGTTGATGCATGAGTGTAATGTATGAACTAAATATTTGTATCAGTGTTTGTATACTACATTGATTTTTAAATATACTTTTGTCAAATAATTATTTGAATTGTCAAATTATTTGTTTCAGTGTTGTTGACAACCAACAATAAGTAAATAAGTAGACATGAAATAAAGTATTAATAACATTTATTGAAAGAAACAAAAATATAACCTTCCTTGGATAGTCTTCTGAAAAGTATATAAATATTATTTAAATAGATGTGAAGAGGGGCCAGGACACATTACAGTTTTGTTCACATTGTAATTATTATATGATTTTATATCCCATAATTACCTGCATATACTAGTATGTAAATGACACTTAATGTCTAATTCAGGCTAATTTGAAAATTATCAAAGAAGAAAATTAATTTACTTAATTATTGTATATTTATAAGATGATGTGCATGCAAGGTGGTCTAGTTTGAAGACACACATAAAGGTCATGTACAAAATGTGTGTGAATTTCTTATTGCACACAAACTCCATCCAGTACATGACCGAAGTAGTTCAGCTCTGATTGTCCAAATGAATCTCAGTAATATACATCCGGGTATATGGATTTGGCACTAAATTGACCATCAACATTCAAACTCAAAGGGTTAAGCATTATTTTAGGCCTAGTTCTAAGTCTTAATGCGAGTTCGGGTCGGTGGTCATGCAGGCATACATAAAAGTTAATTCGTACACTGGTTCATATGCACATTTTCCTTTTTGGTATTACTATAGGCTCTAGGCCTACTAGTTGATGCTGGTTGATGTCTGAAAAAAAGATAAATTTAAGTTTGTGTAATTTTTTATTCTACTGTAGGCCCCAACACTGGCCCTAGTTATTTTTTGTTGTCATTCCAGGGGATTCAACATATTTTTCATCTACTCACCAGCTGCACTCACACAGATGAATAAGCTGGGTTATAAATTTACCAATATAATCACATAATATTCTACCTTTGTTGATTGCTTAGAGTTCAATTTTGCACATGTTTGTTAACAGGAAGTAACATTTAATTTGGTCTTTCAAAGAAGGGACCAATATAGAGCGGTTGGTCGTTTTTACAGAGGGGACCAACATAAAGCTTTGATGTTTTGGGGTGGGTGTCTAAAATTTTATAAAAAAAAAAATGCAAGAAACTGTGGGTGGGTGTAAAAAAAATGGAAATGTAAAAAAAAAGACCCCCACGTCTCGCAACTTTTTTTCGCCCCCCCCTGTTTATATCTCTGTTCCTCGTTCCTGTTACTCGAAATAGTCATTCTGTTACTCGGAACTCGTTCCTGTTCCTCGTTCCGTTCCTGTTACTCGAAATAGTCAATCCCCTCATGACATCTAATTATCGACTTGATGGATTTTAGATTGGCTAGCCGCAACTTATCATGCAGCTGTGCCCTGTGCACGTGGGATATATATATATATATATATATATATATATATATATATCCAACTGTGGTGATACGGAGACTTGTTAGTTTCGATTCCGTGTTTCATTTCTTAACAAGAGTCTTGTTGCTTTATCTAGGTAATTGTGCATTTTGATTAGTAGGAAGTATTCTTCCCGAGTATTGTTCAAATATATGTACTATTAAAAGTAAAAATGCCTCACAACTAGCAATTTTGAGCTTTAATAGGGTGCATATAATACAAATATATATATAATGTATAATGTGGGTCACAATGAATACGTTCAAACATCAAACGAACTGACTGATGGGAGAATACATTTAGTAGCGAAATGGTACAAGATCGTCTATCTATTTCGGACCACATTTATAACAACATGTTTTTTTATAAATCCAGATTTCAGATTAATTACAGATAAAACTGAAGACGGTGTGTATTAGTCGTCTATAAAGGCATACTAAAATGGTTTATTTCGATCGTAATTTGAGGTAAATCTCTTAGTTGATCAGCAAGTTGGCTTGATTGAGGGTGCTAACACTATAGAGTGTCTGATGGTACGCTCCGAACGTTTTCGTGCGGATTTATGTTCTAGCCCAAGAACTGCATGTCTCATGAATGTTCTAAGAAATTCTAACTAAATTTTAAACTAATTGATAGATAGAGAATAACTACAGTTTTTTGTAATACCTAAATATTTCAGTAGTGACTGGAAAGAAATACCGTATTTTCTCGAGCGGCTACAAGCGCGAGTGAAAATTCGATATTTCTTTCCAGACACGAATGAGATGTTTCAGGTATTAAAAAAAACAGTAGTTATTCTCTATCTATCAATTAATTTAAAATCTTGTCTCAAGTGTCACTATTCATCTTGGCGCAAATGACATAACCCGATGTCGAGATGTTAATGAGGTTCAAGTTCGATTTGTGAAATTAATGCCAAAATTGTCTACCTTCTTCCCACGTGCTATGTTTAGTGTATGCCCATTCCTCCGCGAAAGGGACTGGGTAGGCGAATACAAGCAGGGACGTGGCTAGAGGGTCTCCGTTGGGGGGTGTCCACCTTGATAATTCCAACTGCACCCCCCCTTAAATCAGACCAGAGACAATGTTTTGCATAATTCCATTTGCACCCCCCCCCCCCCTTGAATCAAACCAAAACATCCCTTGAATCAGACTAAAAGATTTTGCATAATTTCATTCCCTCCTTGCACCAGTAGTATGAGCGTCTTGTTAGCTTCAATCGTAAAATTGAGCATAAGTGTATTTTGAGTAAGTTAGTACTATAGTACTATATATTTGAGAATCGTTGATAAAAATGGGCGTAAGTATATTTTCGATATGGGCGTCAGAGCGTCACATGTGTTTATATTTTTGGTGAAGTTGTTTTTTTGATATCTCGGCCGACTATTGCGTGTCTGCAACTAAATAATCTCAGCTTAAGATGGCTTAACCAATTCATAGAGCAGGTCGTCAGAGCGTCATGTTTGTATATTGTTGACTAACAAGTCATCTATTAAATGTCTGACATATCAACTAAATAATCTCAGCTTAAGACGGATTAACCAAATTATGTGCTTAAAGGTTCAGACAGGCATACATCTTACTGAAAATAATCTCGGCCGACTATTAAATGTCTGACACATCAACCGAATAATCTCAGCTTAAGACGGTTTAACCAAATTATTTGCGTAAAGATTCAGACACACATACACCTTACTGTATTTTGTGGCCAACTATTTGTTTGTTAATTTAATACAAGTCTCAAACAAATTTTAATATTTTTCATGAAACTCTGTATTGTTTGTAAAAAAAAAAATGTTTTGTTAATTTTATTAATCGATGTTTAGAAATAGCTTAACTAGTTTATATACCAATTATATGTGTACAGCTGTTCACATTTGATTTTAGGTATATATTCTCGACAAAAAATATATATTGTCAAATAATATTCTACCACACGATATCAATACACATGATGATGGAAAATATATTCAAATATTTATGCTTAGGCATAACATGGTTGTGACAATTTATGGTTGGAAATTACTTAAATGACCAACACGTCGTGAACCATGAACAATATAATGAAGATGACGAGCAACCAATTTTCGACTGGCCTGAGGCATTACGTTATGGAATGAATAACGACAGCGGATCAGAGAGCGGATCAGAGAGCGGATCAGAGAGCGGATCAGACAATTGGTCTTCTGAAAGTTCATATCGGGACATAGAAGCCGATTTTTGGAGTACTAGCTCACAATCATCTTTTTGCCTGTTCAGAATGTCACAGTTACCAACACTAGCTCGAGGATTGGGACCTGGAAATTGAACTTATGGAGGAGTACACATATCTGTTGGACAGTGCCTATTCATCCGAAGAAATGTCTGATTCTGTCAACTGGGATTAAAAAAATGAACACTTTAAATATTGTATATCCTATCATATGTGAACTTGAATTATGTCATCACCAATAAATGCATGTAAAATCGATTATCTTTTCAATAATAATAATAATATCTCTGGGTTCTATCGTGGTAAAAATCTTTTGTTTGACAAGAGATTTTCCACTCAATGTTTGTCACAGACCTACGTCATAATACTCCCCTCCCCTCCTCCCCCTACCCCAACCACCTTCACATCTCAACTCACTTACCCACACCTATTCATGCGCGTATATATTGTACAATGTGTACGTGTCGGAGCACAAGACATCCCAAATATGGAGTTTAGTATTAGATCATAGTAAAGCAACGCTCTTTATTCATCTTTCAGCATAAATGGCATCCGTGCATTATCGCGAATTATTGGAAGAGCGTACGTTTATAGAGTTATTGTTCTTAGAACGAGAATCGTTAGTCGGTTATTTTAAAAAGCGTTGCTAAAAAGGGTGCGAGGACCCCGCCCCACCCTGTTTTAGGGAAGTTACTCGGATGATGTGTCAGCGAGCCATTTTTCATAATTCCAACCCCGGGACGTCGTAGAGCGGTGTTATAATAATCAACGGATTTCACAGCGAAAATTACTAAGCCTATTATCCCTAGTGTTGTGCTCATAACCAGAGTGGTTTATTGATATAACATCAAGGGTTGCGTGTGTGATCACCTGTACATATTATCAGTTTATCGAGCTATTCATACTTACGCCAAAGTAAGTAATCTGTACATATTAGCAGCTTATCACGTGATCAGTAAGTGCGCAAATCGGGTGTCCACATATGTCCACAATGTTTTATTTATAATAATTGGACATTATACTCTCACGTAAATAATAAGGAGCGTTTATTCATTACCTCTCTATCACGATGAAGTTATTAAGCATCGTGTAGCACTATTTCACCAAAGGTCACATGTTAGACGTGCACACGTATACATACGTAATGTCAGACTAAACAAAGCTGTTGATATGTTTCTTTCATCTGTTATATGATGGCGCTATATGTTATATACTCGATAGACCTAGTTACCGCCTGTGCTCAATCGCACATAAGCGAAACAAACGCTCTTTATTTAAATAACAGGGAGGCTACTCTAACACTCTTAGTTTTTCCAACAAAATAGTTATCAAATTCGATCACCAATAGAACTGTCTGTGAAACAACGATGACTTATAACAATCTTTAACTTATTTATCGATCGATGCTAGAACATGGCCGTAACAAAATCATGACCATAACAAAAAACATTACCTTAACCTTACCATTACGCATGAATATAAATTTACAATGCGTAAATATTGTCAGATTATCGTCTGATGAGCAAATCCGATGTGCTTTCAAAAATAGTACAACTTCCTGTTGGTAATACACGAATGAAGAGTGTTTCATTCATACGAAATTACTACACGAATGAACTGAAATTTATATTTCACATCTTCCCAACAACAGATGCAGACATAGTCATAGTGTTATACTGTCTTGCATGTACCCATGCTATGACACCATTAGAAGGGGCAATACACTCAAGGAGTTAAAGTGACACGAAACAAGGGACGTGATGCAATATTGGTGTGTGAATATTAAAGGAACACAATGCACTCTAAATGGACACACGGCACTCATTGTGAATGAATGTTAACAATACACGCTCAGTGGGTGAAAGTTAAAATGACACAGAACAATATTTAAAGTTCAAATTTTCGGGCTCTTAATGCACCTTTTATGTATCGTTTCTCACTCTACAATTCCTCACTCTCTCCCCGCTAATAGATATATAACGAAAACGAGAATATCAAGTTGATGAAGTTTATTGAAATTTAATCGTTGTCTGAATCTACAGGACATTCATTATTATATCCGTGTTTGGTCAGTTTGACTATTTTCTTCATGATCATGTTGTGTGTGGGTGATGTTTTCATTCGATGCTGGTATTCTATTAATCGTTCGTAACTTTTGAGAAAGAGGAACAACAACGACGATGATGACGACCACACCAACAACAACAACAACACCACCACCAACAACAACACCAACACCACCAACACCACCACCACCAACAACAACAACAACAACAACAACACCACCACCACCACCAACAACAACAACAACATCAGCCACAACAACATCTACTTTTTTGGGGCAAAATAACATGACACCGCCGTTGCCACCGCAAAACGCCGCAATTACGTCACTACCAATGACGAGGGAACCTCTCGGTGAAATTGATTTTATAGATCGAAAAGTGAGACCGTGGATAGATTGACCAATGACGGCTATTGTATCTTTTGACAGATATGCGTGCCCAGACTAGTTTGATGTTCGCTATCGCATTACTATGTTTTAATAGCCGAGACTTCACTTCTCGTCTGACTCTCTTTCCGACAAGACCTGTTGATTCCCCGTCTACACAGTGCTTCTCCGGCAGACTATTTCATTTACATAAAGTTATCAAACATACGGACAGGACAGATTATAGGTTATAAGGAACATTTGTATAAAGGAAAACCATATACCGAGACATTTTAGTCAAGTATATATGAAGCACCAGTGTTCAATTTGCTCTAGTGAGTATGTGCGGAACCATGATTTGATAAGACATGTACAATCTAAGCACACTGAGTTTGTTAACCGACACCCACAGCAGCAGCACCAAGCAGCAGCAACAAACAGCAGCAGCAGCAACAGGCAGCAGCATCGTCAGCCACAACAACAGCCACTACAGCAACACCAGATACTACAACACCAGCAGGGGAAACAGCAACAAAGCGACATAACATCCTGCTTTGATGATCCAATGGCCAATGTCCAAAAAGATTTTATTTCCAAGGATCCATTCACGGCATGTGTAAGTGGACCGACATCTAGTGGGAAGACGTACTTCGTGAAAACCTTGCTACAAAAGTCTGCCTCAAAACTATCACCCGCACCTGACAGAATAATATGGTTTTATAAATATTGGCAGCCACTATATGACGAAATAAAGTATACCGTCACCCCTCAGGTCAACTTTATACGAGGAATACCAGCAAACTTGGATTCTCTTATCAACTCCCGATATAAAAATCTAGTTATACTCGATGACTTGATGCAAACTTCGTCAAAAGACCAGAGAGTTAATGATTTGCATTCCGAAGGAAGTCACCATTTGAACCAGAATTTCTACTACAACAAAGATCCAACGCAACGACGAAATTGTCAATATTTGGTATTATTCAATAACCCAATCGACAAGGGATTAATTTCAACATTATCAAGACAGATGTATCCTGAATGTCCTCAGCGTATGGTGCGAGAGTTTTCGGAAGCGACGAGTGAACCGTACGGTTACCTACTGGTGGATTTAAAAGCCGCAACACCGGACACATTACGTCTGCGACAGAATCTACTAAAAGAGGACACGAACCAACATATGGGTGAATGGAATGGCATGAAATACGATGACAGAGAACACACAGATGAACAGAATGGGATGAAATATTATACCAACAATATTCAGGGTCAACCTAATAAGATGAAATACGATGACAGAGAACTCCCTGGTCAAGGTATAGCATATAATTATATTGTGCCTCAGGGTCAACATAATGGCTATACTAACGACATAAGGCCACCTGGTGAGCTCGATGAAATTAATAAGAAGAACCGTCAAAACATAGACATTCGAGAAAACATGTCGTGCCCCTGTAATGACTGCGGGCTTTTGTTCGAAGATCATTATGATGTTCAGAGACATGTAAAAACCTGGTGTCAAGAAAATAAGTTAAAACGAACATTAACTGAGGACACGGATGATAGTCAGAATAAGAAAATTAAATTGAATGAAGATAAATACTTCATGAGAGTAGAGATAAAGCACAAGAAGAATGGAGTGATAAAGTGGAAACGTATAAGGAAAATGGCTCGACAGAGAAAGAAGCAAAAGAACAAGCTGACAAGGACCTTAAAAGTGAACACATGAGGCAATTTATGAATGGTTATGCTTGGACAATATTAGCGTATCTGCAGCTGCGCAATGGGACTCTGCACAACAGAGTCATGGATAAAGTCGACAAATATTTGAATAATGGTTATGAAGATCGTGATGCAGTGAAAATGTCAATATTAAAGTACAAACCGATGCTAGAAAAATTCATGGACGAAACAAATGACACTTCTGACGAAAGTGATGACAATTCGGACGAAAGTGACAGTTAATAGTTAATATAATAATAAAAAATGTATTATGTACTACATGTCATGTTATTTTACTGCGTCGGCGGCGGCAACGGCGGTGTCATGTTATTTTGCCCCCCAAAAAGTAGATGTTGTTGTTGTTGTGGCTGATGTTGTTGTTGTTGGTGGTGTTGTCGTTGGTGGTGGTGGTGGTGTTATTGTTGTTGTTGGTGGTGGTGGTGGTGGTGGTGTTGTTGGTGGTGGTGGTGTTGTTGTTGTTGTTGTTGTTGTTGTGGTCGTCATCATCGTCGTTGTTGTTCCTCTTTCTCAAAAGTTACGAACGATTAATAGAATACCAGCATCGAATGAAAACATCACCCATACATAACATGATCATGAAGAAAATGGTCAAACTGACCAAACACGGATATAATAATGAATGGGCTGTAGATTCAGACAACGATTAAATTTCAATAAATTTCATCAACATGATATTCTCGTTTTCGTTATATATCTATAAGCGGCGAGAGAGTGAGTGGATTATTGGGAATTGTAGAGTGAGAAACGATACATAAAAGGCGCATTAAGAGCCCGAAAATTTGAACTTTAAATATTGTTCTGTGTCATTTTAACTTTCAACCACTGCGCTTGTATTGTTAACATTCATTCATAATGAGTGTCTTGTGTCCCTTTAGAGTGCATTGTGTTCCTTTAATATTCACACACCAATATTGCATCACGTCCCTTGTTTCGTGTCACTTTAACTCCTTGAGTGTATTGCCCCTTCTAATGATGTCATAGCATGGGTACATGCAAGGCAGTATAACACTATGACTTTGTCTGTATCTGTTGTTGGGAAGATGTGAAATATAAATTTCAGTTCATTCTTGTAGTAATTTCGTATGAATGAAACACTCTTCATTCGTGTATTACCAACAGGTAGTTGTACTATTTTTGAAAGCACATCGGATTTGCTCATCAGACGATAATCTGACAATATTTACGCATGGTAAATTTATATTCATGCGTAATGGTAAGGTTAAGGTAATGTTTTTTGTTATGGTCATGATTTTGTTACGGCCATGTTCTAGCATAGATCGATCAAATAAGTTAAAGATTGTTATAAGTCATCGTTGTTTAACAGACAGTTCTATTGGTGATAGAATTTGATAACTATTTTGTTGGAAAAACTAAGAGTGTTAGAGTAGCCTCCCTGTTATTTAAATAAAGAGCGTTTTTTCTCGCTTATGTGCGATTGAGCACAGGCGGTAACTAGGTCTATCGAGTATATAACATATAGCGCCATCATATAAAAGATTAAAGAAACATATCAACAGCTTTGTTTAGTCTGATATTACGTATGTATACGTGTGCACGTCTAACATGTGACCTTTGGTGAAATAGTGCTACACAATGCTTAATAACTTCATCGTGATAGAGAGGTAATGAATAAACGCTCATTATTATTTACGTGGGAGTATAATGTCCAATTATTGCAAATAAAACATTGTGGACATATGTGGACACCCGATTTGCGCACTTACTGATCACGTGATAAGCTGCTAATATGTACAGATTACTTACTTTGGCGTAAGTATGAATAGCTCGATAAACTGATAATATGTACAGGTGATCACACACGCAACCCTTGATGTTATATCAATAAACCACTCTGGTTATGAGCACAACACTAGGGATAATAGGCTTAGTAATTTTCGCTGTGAAATCCGTTGATTATTATAACACCGCTCTACGACGTCCCGAGGTTGGCATTATGAAAAATGACTCGCCGACACATCATCCGAGTAACTTCCCTAAAACAGGGTGATTGGGGTCCTCGCCCCCTTTTTAGCAACGCTTTTTAAAATAACCGACTAACGATTCTCGTTCTAAGAACAATAACTCTATAAACGTACGCTCTTCCAATAATTCGCGATAATGCACGGATGCCATTTATGCTGAAAGATGAATAAAGAGCGTTGCTTTACTATGAACTAATACTAAACTTTACTCCATATTTGGGATGTCTTGTGCTCCGACACGTACACATTGTACAATATATATACGCGCCTGAATAGGTGTGGGTAAGTGAGTTGAGATGTGAAGGTGGTTGTGGTAGGGGGAGGAGGGGAGGGGAGTATTATGACGTAGGTCTGTGACAAACATTGAGTGGAAAATCTCTTGTCAAACAAAAGATTTTTACCACGATAGAACCCAGAGATATTATTATTATTGAAAAGATAATCGATTTTACATGCATTTATTGGTGATGACATAAATCAAGTTCACATATGATAGGATATACAATATTTAAAGTGTTCATTTTTTTAATCCCAGTTGACAGAATCAGACATTGCTTCGGATGAATAGGCACTGTCCAACAGATATGTGTACTCCTCCATAAGTTCAATTTCCAGGTCCCAATCCTCGAGCTGGTGTTGGTAACTGTGACATTCTGGACAGGTAAAAGATGATTGTGAGCTAGTACTCCAAAAATCGGCTTCTATGTCCCGATATGAACTTTCAGAAGACCAATTGTCTGATCCGCTCTCTGATCCGCTCTCTGATCCGCTGTCGTTATTCATTCCAAAACGTAATGCCTCAGGCCAGTCGAAAATTGGTTGCTCGTCATCTTCATTATATTGTTCATGGTTCACGACGTGTTGGTCATTTAAGTAATTTCCAACCATAAATTGCCACAACCATGTTATGCCTAAGCATAAATATTTGAATATATTTTCCATCATCATGTGTATTGATATCGTGTGGTAGAATATTATTTGACAATATATATTTTTTGTCGAGAATATATACCTAAAATCAAATGTGAACAGCTGTACACATATAATTGGTATACAAACTAGTTAAGCTATTTCTAAACATCGATTAATAAAATTAACAAAACATTTTTTTACAAACAATACAGAGTTTCGTGAAAAATATTAAAATTTGTTTGAAACTTGTATTAAATTAACAAACAAATAGTTGGCCACAAAATACAGTAAGATGTATGTGTGTCTGAATCTTTACCGAAATAATTTGGTTAAACCGTCTTAAGCTGAGATTATTCGGTTGATGTGTCAGACATTTAATTGTCGGCCGAGATTATTTTCAGTAAGACGTATGCCTGTCTGAACCTTTAAGCACATAATTTGGTTAAGCCGTCTTAAGCTGAGATTATTTAGTTGATGTGTCAGACATTTAATAGTCGGCCGAGATTACAAAGCAACTTCACACGATGACTTGTTAGTCAACAATATACACACATGACGCTCTGACGACCTGCTCTATGAATTGGTTAAGCCATCTTAAGCTGAGATTATTTAGTTGCAGGCACGCAATAGTCGGTAGAGATATCAAAAAAACAACTTCACCAAAAATATAAACACATGTGACGCTCTGACGCCCATATCGAAAATATACTTACGCCCATTTTTATCAACGATTCTCAAATATATAGTACTATAGTACTAACATACTCAAAATACACTTATGCCCAACTTTACGATTGAAACTAACAAGACGCTCATACTACTTGCACCTAAGTGTTCACACAGGCCTAATAACCTATTTATAAACCCATGGTTCTATCTATCCGGTATAATAATATTCATATATTTTGAACCTGAAAATTGCACAAAATCCTAACATCTAGTGGTCTAAATCCAGACAAATAAATGCACACGACTACGGCCAATAGACCAGGACACACCGGGCCGACCATGGTTGTTCGGCCCGGTGTGAGAATATTTCGAAAATAAAACAAGAAAATCGCAAAATCCTAGCATCTAGACTGACCTCAAGCTTTCATGGTGTTGGAAATATCAAACCTCATACTCTCCCTTAGTTTGGAAATTTTCCAACTAATGACCATTTCAGTCAACAATTTTAACCAAATGCAGTAAAATATTGTTTACTTAAACTCATTGGTATATTTTTATTGGCCACGGGAAGGGACCAGGACACACTGGGCCGACCATTGTTCGGCCCGGTGTGCGAAAATTTTGAAATCTGAACAAGAAAATCGCAAAATCCTAGCATATATAGACTAGCCTCGAGCATTCATAGAGTTGGAAATTTCAAACCTGACACCCCGACTTAGGTTGGAAATTTTCCAACTGAAGACAATACCTATTGACAATTTTGACAAAATGTAGGATGATATTGTTTTCTTAAATTAACTAGAAGTTTTTGACTGGCCATGGGGGAGGGACCAGGAAACAAGCGTTCCAAGTGTTGGAAATAGCCAACCTGACACCCCCTAAGGTTGGAAAATTTCTAACTGATGGCCATTTCAGTCCAAAATGTTTACCAAAAGAAGGAAAATACGCAAATATTGGTCCAAAAACAATAAATCCCCCCCCCCCCCATAAATTGTTTGAAAACCAAAAGGGAAGGAGGTTCTTGCTGAACGTCTGCATGAAGTGTCAAAATGGAAACGCAGACCTGGTTTGAGCGGTCAACAGGGAAATCCTGATAACAAGTCACAAAAACATGTGTGATATAAATGGTGTTGTACCAAGGGGCACAACCCAAACGGTTACCCGATCGAACGTGCGTTTCAATGTTTAAACACGATTGGTTCCACCGGGAACGCTAAGTACCATAATTGTGATCGCATGGGTCCTGGGAGGTCCCCGCTGACACGCATTGTTCTGTCAGTAAGTTTAAGGTAGACAATTCTTCATCTAATATCGACGAAGCGTGTGTTGCTAACACTGTTCATGGTCCTTTTCGAAGTTCTTTATCAGTCGAAAATAAGGTAACAAATCAATCGCCTACTAGTTTAGATAAATATCGGTATATGTCGCCCGATTGTGTCGCTAACCAAGTGCAGCATGTACGTCCATCCAGCTATGGAGTAACTGCTCCCCATTCTGAAATGTGCATCCATGGGGATCGACCCATGACATCCAGTGATGGTCACATCGAACACCAGATCACATCAACATTTAATATAGTTAACCTGATAGTTCCGGCAAAGGAAATGGTCGGCTTTACTCATATCTCTGGGCAGGTTGATGTAAATGCATATATATGTCCTTACACCGCTGTTCATAACATATGCGCTTCTGAGAACATTTCAGGTACCGGTGCTTTGAACATTCTACATGCAGGTACGTACTGCGGTGATATATGTATCCCGTATCGAAGTGTACAACGAAATTTACGAAATGTATCAGCATTTGACATTAGAGACACATGTCAAATTGACATCAGTGCTGATGATCACGATGACGACGACAACGATAATGATAATGGCGGTTGTTGTGACGATGACCACACCGACGACGACTACGTTGATGATAATGACCATGATGATAATAATAGTAAAGACGACGATATTGTTATTGTTGACGACGATACTGGTGACGACGATATTGATGATGATTGTGATGATTACGATGGAGATGGTGATGATGATGATAAGGATGATGGTGATGATTGTGATTATGACAGTGATGATGATGATAACGACGATGATGGCGATGGTGACGGTGGTGATGATGATGATGATGATGATGATGATAATGATAATGATGATAATGATGATGATTATGAAGATGTCGATGATGACGACGACGATGATGGTGATGGTGACGGTGGTGATGATGACGATAATGATGATGAAGTTGATGTTGATGATGATGATGATGAAGGTGGCGATGGTGAAGCCGACGACGATGAAGGTGTTGATACGGTAAAAGTATTAGCACTCAATGTTGGTAGCTTACGTAAGAGACTACATTATCCAGAATTCATTTTATTACTGAACAAATTTGACATAATTTGTCTGTCAGAAACAAAGCTATTCGCAGGTGAACTAATTGATATACCTAACTTTGACGTTGTGTCATAGGGGAAGGCCAACATTCGGCAACAGTCGTGCAGGTGGATTACTTGTGGCGACTAACAGGTTAACATGCATAGAAGTGAAAAGCATCGATTGTGCTTTGGAGAACATGTTGTGGGTTAAACTTTCAGCCCATGAGAACATTACCGCAAGATGCCTTCTTATTGGTGTTGTTTTTATTCCCCCAGAGAATAAAAAATATGTCAATAATAACTGGAATGCAGAATTAGAAAGGGAGCTTCTCCTAAAGCGTGAACATGGTGCAGATATTCTCCTAGTAGGTGACTTTAATTCCCGCACAGCGCGCTTAGATGATCGTATTGAGTTAACAAATGATTCACATCCTGAGATCACTAATCCTCTCTTGTGCGAGTACATGTTCGATTATGATACTATGACCACTTTTGATATTCCTGAAAGATGTACCGATGACACTGGTAAAGCTAATAAATTTGGATATAAACTAATTCACACCTGTCAACATATATATACTGAATTGGAAAAGAGAAGGGGATTGGCAAACGAACATGTTGCAATGCAAGTTTGGTTGATTATGCCATTGGATCGAAAACTGTTTTGGATTATGTTACTGATTTTGAAATAATAGATTTCTGTTCTCTTTTATTCTGACGTCCATTGTGGAATTAGTTTCCAACTAGACTTACGACATTTGAGTATTACACGTACAGTCGAGGTGGCGAATGACAATGTAAGTTTTGCGTTGGGACCGAGGATAAAACCGTGGGATAGCCTCAAGTCAGAAGAATATACGAAACACGCCAACGAACGTCTTGATGACGCACGTAACACGATGAACTGTGTGGAAATGAATCCCACAAGACATGGTATAAATAATTTGGCCCATTTGATTTCTCGTATTTTATCGGAATCGGTAGTTGATACATTTGGAACTTACCGCGAACGCAACAAGCGTACAAAACAAACATGCAAACCAGATCAGAGGTGGTTCGATTATGAATGTCGTAGTTACCGAAAAAATTTCAATTCTGCGCGGAAACGATATAACAAAAATAAGTCGAAAGCCACCAAATCTGATCTAAGACAGGTGAGTATGGACATAAAACGGTCGGAAATGCTCACAAATGTAATAAGGAATTGAGGGAAATTCCCAAGAAGGCGACGAATACATTTTGGAATACGTTAAAAACATTATCAATGTAAAAGTTCAGCAAATGGATGACCCGATCAGTTTAAATACCATATTTGAGCACTTTAAATCCTTGAATGATTCAGATATGGAAACCGATTTGAGCAGTTTGGTTGGCAGTATGGAAGAATTTGAATGCACAGATTACCTTAACATACCAATTATAGTTCAGAAGAGATATCTGCTGTTGTCGGGGTTATGGAATCAAACAAAGCTGCAGGTCTCGATAACGCGAACAACAGTTACATTAAATCCACACTTAATATATTACTGCCATTTTATACTAGGTTAGTTAATTTGATTCTGGATTTTTCCCTGATGTCTGGACAACCGGTATGATTAAGTCCTTATATAAAAATAAGGGCGACAGATTATGTCCCGACTCTTATAGAGGCATAACATTACTGAGTTGCGTCGGTAAGTTATTTACTGCATGGTATTATCAACAACAGACTTAGTAGTTACGTAGAAGAAAACCACATACTTAAAGATAATCAATCCGGTTTTCAGAAAGGTAGATCTACATCAGTCTATGTAAACATACACTCAGATTCATACTGATACTGAGTCTATTGCATTCCCATCAACTTTTCATTTCTGAACGGTTGTCGGCTTCCCCCAAATTACGTCACACCGCACTAAATATAAATCTGAAATTAGTTGTGATTGACAGGAGTAAACATGGTCACGTGCCAGTGCCGTCATGGCCGCTTCAACCCTGTGAAGCCGATTCTAAGAATCGGAATTAATAGTTGCAGGGTTTGTGACTTTTCGTTCGGCAGTTGTTTTACTGACAATAAAGGGAAACAGCTAGCTTCGGGATCCAAAATAATATGTACAATAACTAAGACAGATCTTCTTGAAATTATAAAAAATGTCAATTTATGTGGATCTCTTGGACTCAGAACGAATTATTTTTTAGATTGGCCAGGCGATTTGTCGCCCATGTTGTCAAAAAATAACACAAATCAACGGCCACGAATCAAAAATACATGAATGTCGGGACTATCTGCTAAAACAACTACAGAACTAAAAAAAAGTTAAATGACATAACAAAACGATCTATCAGTTCCCCATTACCGGCAGTAGTACCACCGCAGCCAAAACGAGCGAAGAGCAACACAATTATACCACCAACCCCACCGAAACCCTCCCGACCTTACACAGCCGTATTATTAGCTCCAAAGATTGGCCAGTTGTACCCTAATTACAGTTGCCTGCAATCCAAATTCCGGTGATTCTTGATTTTAAACTTTCGACCGCTCGTCAACAATCTACTTTATTTGTCGATTTGTGAATTTCTCTTCCGGTATAACATGACGTCATGGATACTATTTTAACAACATTTAGCCACACCTTCGGAATTTCCACACCGAGAGCACGTGACATGTTACTAGTTTTGTATTGGGGCACACATTTCTTGGAGCTAAGTTTTGATTGGCGGTAATTACAAGGAATCCCGGGTTTGGGAAATGAAAACTGAACGAAAGGTCGTTAGACCCACTATTTTTTATATGTGGGTATGTAGTTTACTCCAGACTGGATCTACATTAGACAACATCTTTATTTTATACAGTTTGACAGAAATATATTTGCGGAATGGGAGAAAACTTTATTGCTCATTTATATATTTCAAAAAAGCGCTTGATGCTGTTTGGAGACATGGCCTATCTTGTATGCTGATGACACCGCTTTATTTGCGGATAACCCTATATGCAGCGACTTCTTGGTGCGTTTGCAGACTATTGCGAATCGTGGGAACTTACCATCAACGCGCAAATGACAAAGGTTATGGTTTTAGGAAATAAACGTCTCCACACGCCCCAAAAGTTCATCTTGAACGGTAACGAGCTTGAAATTGTTGACGAATTTACATACCTTGGTATTCACTTGTTCTTTAACAGAAGATTTTGTCGTGCAGTCAAGAAAACTCGGACAAAAGCTACCAAAGCAATGTATGCGCTACTTTCCAAAGTGCGCAATCGTCATCCATCTGTCGATTTGTCGTTGAAACTGTTTGACTATCTAGTCCAACCGATTTTATTGTACGGTTGTGAGATTTGGGGGTTCGAAAATAGTCGCGTTATTGAAACGGCACACCTAGGATTTTGTAAAAAATTGACGAATATGAAAAGTAGCACGCCGAGTTATATGGCTTACAGAGAGTTAGGCCGATGGCCACTCTCTATTGAAATCAAGAAGAGAATGATCTCATATTGGTGTCGGATTGTAAAGACAGATATAGGTATAACATCAGTACTTTATAAATTACTGCTTGAATTGCACAAATCTAAACGCGTACGTTATATTGATCACATTTCAGGAGTTATCGAGTCTGCTATCGATAACTGGGACAACCAAACTCCTTTGTCATGCAGCTCCTTTAGACGATTTAATAATACACCAATTGAAGAGTTTAGAACTCAGTGGCGACACAATGTTGATTCTTCAGATAGAGGGGAGTTTTATAAACATATGAAAGTACAGCCTTCAATTAGCTGGCACTACATGCAAGTGAATAAATGCTTTATTGCGTAAGCTACCATTTAAGGTAGAACAATGCAGAACATATATACATAATATTTACAATGAGTGTGGATGGCCGGTCTACATTTTACACAATGTGTAACGTACATATATATATATATATATATATATATATATTTATTTTTCTAAAAGAAGAAATTCTCCTCTGAGGTAGGTGACTGCTGACGTGAAGAATTGAATAGTTTGAAGATTAAGAAAGGTATCCGTTCATTGTTAAAGATTTATTACATGTATGTACATACAGCTATACCGGTTTCGGCACATCTTGCCATTTCAATAGCTTGGAGTCCCTGATGAAATTGTGTAATCATCTTGGAGTCTGTAAGAGAGTCCATGGTTAATCACGTGATACTTACATTTAATTAAATTAAATTATACAAGGAACCTCATTAAATTGTTATGGCTTTGACAGAGAGACGTGCGTTTCCAACGGCGCGTGTATCATTAAACGCTTGTACATAATGGTCATTTTATTTCAGTTTGATAGCGTTTAATCTGTTGATGGGTTTGTGGTGGCCAGTCCATCTTAATCTAATGTTTCTGTCCTTAATATCACTTGCCATCTTTAATGGCGACATTCTATTATAAGCATGTGTATTTGTGCTATACATGTTGATTCATAACAAGATTTTATACTGTGTGTAATTATTGATCATTGTTGTGATATTTTCGCTCAGTGAAGTTGATTTTTATCTGTAGATATCTGCAATAGGCGCAATTTGAGATTCCAATGATAGTGATAAACAAAACAATAAGATAGAAATAATCAAGACATCCGTCGGTCGCGTGTTGCCAGAGTGGGAAATACATGAGGTCTCTCAAGTATTTTGTTTGTTTGGATAATGGCATGTTTTCCAGTTTGGTAATCAATTCGTGTGAACTTAAATGTGCATGTTGCAATAAATATAGTAAATATAGCAAGGGAACACGAACGCCAGCTGACCCCCTAGTGTTTAGCTTGGTAAGACAACACTGACCACAGGTGTTATATACAGATATGCAGTGGCAGGCTGACATCCAGGTATGGAAGTCACTCTTCAATTGCCATGTAACGACATGGTCAACAAAAGTTGAGGACTCCGTAGAAATATGAAGTATGAAGTTTTGAAGCAGATGAAAACTGTGAGTGTAGCAAGGTGGCCGCTTCAGGCCCGCTTGCCTCCAAGCTGCAATCCAATATGATACATCAAGTTATATATTTCTTAGTTGTTATCTGTTGCTTAGTAGTGTACTTCACTGCATGTATAGGTGAAGGTCCCAACTCAAGATTTCGTGCTTTTTTCTGACGTTTGTCAATCGATATCGCAATAAAAATCGAATTAATTACCCAGAACAAATTCCATAATTGAAAGCAACGCAAGGCAAAATCGTCAACAATTTCACTTAAATCGTGAAATTTCGAGTTTGGAATTCATCTACAGTAAAGTACATTATTAAGGAACAGATAATAACTAAGAAATATATCCCCTGCGTTATTATTTCGACTTTATAGGGTTCCCTGTCAAAACTTCAAAAAGTTACAAGGTTACAAGGTTTTGTACTACGGGCGTTAGCCATAGTAGAGATTCGTGGCATGATCTACTTCCAAACAAAGTCCCAAGTTTACGAAATTCGATTTGCACCCCCCCCCCCCGGGGTACCTCAAGATATCCAATTTTTTGGAAATTTCCAACCTGACGCCTCCCCCCCCCCCCGCCCTTATAAGGTTGGAAAATCTCCATCTGAAGGCCAGTTCAGACTAAATTGTAGACAAAGTACCCAAAATATGCTACTGCTTGTCTAAAAACAACAAATTCCACAGTAATTACTGTTTGGAAAATCACAACCTATATGTTGTGTAAAATTTCCAACTAATGTTGCGTCAAACATAAAATACATACTATTATATAATATTATATCTCACGTGACTTCCTCGCATTCTAATTGGCTGCCCACTGCTATACTATTATATAGATAATGAATGGCTTGGAGTTGACTATGCAGGCGAGTGGACTATTCCTCCTGGAGGACCATATTTTGGCATAGTCAACGACAAGTCATTCATTATTTATTATATTATATCGAACATTGGTGCAAATTCTCATACAATTATGTGTCTTGATTTTTTCACATTTTTATTTACCTTGAATTTTGGAAATCGGTCTCAGATTTTTCAATTTACGGCAATATTTTGACGTTGGTAGGGGAGCATAACTACTAACAGCATCTCTTCATGATTCATGCATTTATTTATATAAATACGTCATTAGCAAAGACATTTTGGCGAAATATTAGAAGATAACTTGCTTAACATCGATTAAAGCGGAAAGGGATATTATAAATAACGTCCACTGTCACTACAAAATTAGGACAATATCTGAGTCTGACTTTGTCACATTGTTATTTACCGTGAATATTGGAAATCGGTCCCAGATTTTACAATTTACGGCAATCTGTTGACGATGGCATTACAAAATCAGGACTGGCCGCTTGCCAACTAAATGGACAAACTATTAAATACGTTGGCTAGCTATGATCGGACATTTGTGAGATCATTACAATTCACAATTCACCAATTTCGCGAAATGAATTTGTTACTATAAATAGAAAAAGAATAGTAGGCATGTAGGAATCCTACTGGGGTACTATCGTAAAATAGTATAGCAGTGTGCAGCCAATCAGAATGCGAGAAAGTCACGTGATATATAATATTTTACGATAGTACCCCAGTAGGAATCCTACATGCATACTATTCTTTTCTATTTATAGTAACAAACTCATTTCGCGATTTCAATCCGTTTGCCGCCTGAAGAAACGGCCAATCTTAAACTATACCGTGAACGATACATGTTGCAATATAGGCATATAATTAGATTTATTGGTGAATTGTAATGATATTACAAATGTCCGATCATAGCTAGCCAAGGTATTTAATAGTTTGTCCGTTTGGTTGGCAAGCGGCCAGTCCTAATTTTGTAATGCCATCGTCAACAGATTGCCGTAAATTGTAAAATCTGGGACCGCGATTTCCAATATTCACGGTAAATAACAATGTGACAAAGTCAGACTCAGATATTGTGCGAGAATTGGCACCAATGTTCGATATAATATAATAAATAATGAATGTCTTGTCGTTGACAATGCCAAAATAGTGGTCCTCGAGTAGGAATAGTCCACTTTGGCGGCTCGTGGACTATTCCTCCTCGATGACCACTATTTTGGCATAGTCAACTCCAAGCCATTCATAACTATATAGTATTAGATATTGTGTGTTCACAGCAGCTGCTTGTGAAGGGAACAGCATCCCAACATTCCCATCATGTCCTGCGGCGATAACAAAATTCGCAGACAGAAACAGCTTCTCGACCAAAGTGGAATGGCCAGCACCAGTCGCACATGATCCAGAAGACGGTGCTATTACGTACGTAATTCATAAATTATCTAATTATACCCCGTTATAACGAAGTTATGTGGGGTATATAGGAATCAGCTTGCCCGCCCGTCTGGACGTCCGTCCATCCCGCCTGTATGTAGCGATGTCCATCCGTCGTCCGTCGAAATAACTTTGTCCTATAGTTTGTATTCCTACATTTGTTCAGTCAACCTTACCACATATATATGATAACCGGTGCACATGCGATTATGAGGACCGTCCGACTTTTTAGTGGAGGTATCCCCCCTTTTTCGACTTTGTATTTTTTCGCAACATGCACAATTTTGTCTGAGATTGTATTCTTACATTTTCCGGTCAATGTTTTTGAAATTTGGCACATATATTTATCAACATGGGAACCTGTGCATCTGCGATTAGGAGCTCGACACGACCTATTTTGTGGACTTATGGCCCATGCTCGATTTCTCACATACGAATAACATAATGTCCTAAATAATCGAATCCTTAATCGAAGAATGGCAACAAGCCATATTTCCGACTAAATCCTGAAAAGTTACCCATAATTCTGCTGTGGTTAAGGAGTCGATTATTTAGGGCATTACTATAAGATTCCCCGGAACATTATAGTAAAGCTATTGAAGATTCGCTTTTATAGACCAGAGAGGCGACGAGTTCATAAACGCTCTTTATCGTCGGCGATTTTTCTCTATTTTTTTTAGGAGCGTGGGCTTCATTTATTTTTTTTATTTTTATCGAAATCTGGCTAATCTAACTTAGTTGCTAATATGCATGGTACATAAACCGCGATTTGCAAACCCCGCAAAGGGAAGTTGTAATCTGTTTCGTTTATCTGAGCATGTTAGTCATGTGCTATACACACAGTCGAGTGGTCTCCCTGTGAAATTAATTCTCTGTCTTGTCTATTCCCCACCCATAAAACTGACAGCGTCGTGATGTGGCCTATCTGCTAAATCGATAATAAATCAGAATAAACTAAATAAAAATTTTAAGGCAAGAATGAACGCATTTGAAAATTATGAATTGTAATTACTTTCAGCCCTGCTCTCTCGGTTGGCCGCCCATCTGGGAGCACATTTGAGAGGGGATATCATTCAGAAGTCTATTCTGCCACCGATAAATGCGGGGCAGTAAATTTCTGTGGATTCGGGGTCGATGTTAAAGGTGAGAAGACTTGGCCTATATGCCATTATGTCTGAATGAATGAATGAATGCTTTATTGTTAATGAGTAACATGCAAAACATATATACAATATTTGATATACAATATATACATGATGAAAATGAGACCCCTCCCTACAAACGTGTAGTTTGTTCTTCTTCTTTTTTCCTTGTTCCTTATTTTGTTCTTTTAAAAATCGTGTAATCACATAAGTTATATTCTTCCTTATGTTTTCAATGTCATTTTGATTATCAGTTTGAATTATTGACCATGCAATGAGCTAATTCAGCTGCCTTCCACAAGGTATATAATTAATTGAAATTAAGAAACTTCTCTAAAGGCATTTTTTAGGAAAATAGAGAGTTGTTTCAAACGAGAGATATATTCTATTGACAAGAGTCCATGAAACTTTTCGCGCGAAGGATTTTCCCAGTAATATTTTGGGATATAGCGCTCTCGTAGACATTTATATTTGCCACAGACGAGTACAAAATGATACTCGTCTCCGATTGTGTCAGATTTACATGTATCGCACATCTTACTCTCTGTTTTATGCCATCGCGCTTTTTCGATTGGTAATCTATGGTTTGATGTTCTGATTTTCACTAATGATGCTGTCAGGTGTTTTGGGAGATATAACAAATATCGGCATATACCAGAATGAGATTTTATATTACTGTTCATAATTGCTCTGGGTGAATCTGAGTTTTTAATATCACTGAATGTTTGTCCAGTGTTGTTCGATCATGCTTGATTTACAATTTCGGATTTCAGATTTCGTAAGAGAGGATTGGGTTTCCCAATTGGATGTTAGTCCTACTTTGCACAGAGATTCCTTCACGATATTCAACCATTTGAATTCAGCCGACTGGCTTGGTTTGTTGTCATATACAAGTCTCAAAATAAGGTGTATGTTTTTTGCGAGTTCAGATCCATCTGTGGATACCAACTTTGACCAATATGACAACAGTCTGCATTTAATTTAAATTATGAGTGGGTGCCTACCAAGTTCCCCATATACCATGTAGTTTGGTGTACTAGATTTCATTCCTAATAATATTTTGCAAAATTTCATATGTAATGTTTCAAGTCTCTGGATTTTTTCTGTAATCCATATTTCACTACCGTATAAGATTACCGGTGCTACTATGCTATCAAACAGCTTAATCATCAAATCGGGTGGTAAAGAGAGATGTCTAACTTTATTTAACAGTCCGTACATTGCACGTGTGGCCAGTTTAAATGTGCGCTTTATAGTGCTACAAAATCTGCCAGTATAGAACAATTCTACACCTAGGTAAATAAATTCCTTAACGACTTGGAGTTCAACCCCCCTGTATATGAATATTGGTATGCATTTAGGTAATTTTTTACAGAATATCATTATTTTCGTCTTTTTTGTGTTCACCTGGAGCTTCCACTCATCCGCATAATCTGCGAAAGCCTGTAACGCTCGATGCATTTCATCTTCTCTTTCACTAAGTATAATCGTATCATCAGCAAAAACATACAAAACAGTCGTATATATACCCGCATTGTCCATAAATATATCATCAAGAAAATCGAGACTTTTTATGGCACAATCGTTCATGAACGACGTTAGATCGTCAATGTAGATGGAAAATAATAACGGTGACATAATTCAACCTTGAAATAATCCTACAAAACTAGGAAAGAAGTCCGTTTTGTTTCCATCAGATTTAACACATAATTTGATTTTGCTGTACATGTTTCTTATAAGTCTCAATATTTTCCCATTAATACCGCTTTGAATTAGCTTAAACCATAAGCCTTCTCGCCATACTAAATCAAAAGCCTTGCGAAAGTCGATAAATGCACAAAATAACTTTCGACCAGGGGTCAATACTATGAACAATTTTATACCTGTAAATACAAATTGTATTTATTAATTTGTAATTACAAATTTGTGTTAACGATCACAGTGGTTTCATAGTACAGGGAAAATTTAGCCGTATTATTGTAATACCTTAGACTGGGCGAGAGGTGAAACCCCTAAAAGGCAGCTGTAAAACTTAGAAAAAACTAACTCCCCACTCTGCTCCCATGCACATGTTATCAGTGTTATCTGAATACCAGTTCAAATTAGACGGACATGTATATAGAGCTAAAATAACTGACAACAATTTATATGGGGAAGTTACAATGCGTGCTATCATATTGTGATTAGTGAGAACGCCGGTACTATGAAACGATGAGCTAACAAAATCTCGCAAATTTCACAAAGATCTACTGTTGATTATTGTAGATTGCTTACGGACAAACCTTTGCCTGTGAGTGATTAACACTATATTGAATCACGGCGGGCCAAAGTTACAAAAGAAATAACCAATCATAAGTTGAGAGGTGAACGCTTATCAGAGCTATCCAATCGGTTCACGGATTGCTAAGTTGATGACCACTTGTCTGCGCAAGTTAACAATTAAACGGTTCGTTTGTAGTGTGTGTATGTAAGTACAAGTTAGTGTAATACCGAGTACTACAAACATTTTGGTATCATTGTTTTTACAAATTACAAATTTACAACCATTCAGTTTGTGAAAATAAAATATTATTTTGATGGTATAGCATTATATATATTGTGACCATCCTATTATTTCAAACTGATCCGCTACTCTTATCATAACACATCGAGGCAGTAACGTGGCTCCATTTTAGCGGGAGGGGTGTATCGAAGCAGGGACGTGTTAATGGTTTCGGTTATAGGAGTTGTGCGGTAGAGTGCCAGTCGGTAGAATGACAGGTGCACTACACCGTTACATGCCGTCCAGTGCTGACGAAGCTGGTTCTAACCCCGTCATATGGAGGGTGACCGGAATCGTGTATCTGGGCAAGTTTGTCAGTTGCTTTCCGGTGGTCGGTGGTTTCTACGGTGAAATCGAGCCTCTGCGTGGTCTTTCCTCCATCCGTAAAATTGACAACGTCGTGTGTGGCATAGCGGCTAGAACGTCGATAAACCCTAATAAACCAAACCAAACCAATAGGAGTGTCATTTTATAATTTCAAACTGCTCCGATATCTTATAATATATCTAGATAGGGACGTGGCTATATGGGCTCAGTTTGGCGACGGGGTGTCCATCCTATAATTTCCATATGCACCCTTTGAACAAAAAAATGCCTATAAATTCCACATAACGATGGAATCGTATATCAAGAGGAAAGTATTTTAATTTTTCTACGTTGATAACAAAACAAAACCTCAGGATGACTGACTTAGTTCAGCCAACATGACTGAGGCATAACATTAATCAAAATTACTAGGGTGATGTTAGTCATAACGACTAAGAAATGGGGACTTTTCTTAGTCAATTGGAAGGCGTAAATTTAAGTTGCTGAATTATGTGCAAATAATTCCAATAATTGACCAAAGTTACTCAAAACGTTTGTGACTAACCCTAAGTTAGTCATATTTAGTCAATATGTCCAATCCAAGGGGCGGGGGGTGCACAACTTACTGTTACAGCTTGAAAATCAGAAGCCAACCGGGGTAAACAATTTTATAATTGTTTATAATTGAGGGGTGGGGATACACAGTTGGATATCGACGTTTCGAAAAAAAAGAGAGCATCTTGCCACGTCACTGCATTTATGCTCTAGTCATTTATGAAAACTGTGCTTGCATCTTCGTATTCGTGTCCTTTACCGTGACCAAATGCATTCGCGTCGACGATTGAAACTCAAAGGATAATCCGCAATGCATCCTTGAGCGAAAAATCATACTCACATTGGGAACACGCGTCATTTTTATCCATTCTTGGATATATCATTGATTATGGTAAGTACATGTTACATGCTAATGTTGGCTATAATCCGCAAGTATCACTCACTATTTGTATTAATCACTAACTTTTGTCAGAGATGTTGTGACTCATACGATTTGGCGGCTACTCGCCCCATCCTATTCTGAACAGCTGTAATGTGCCAGGCATCGTGTTCCCAAGACCACTATCGCCATGTCCCTGTTTATGAGATTTCCATTGATAACACATTTTCATAAGGGGGCTACATCCCTGCGAATCAGATGGTTATATGCTCTGGTTTAAGGATGTGAAAATCGACAATTTATGTTTGACACCCTATATAGACATTCTAGACAAGTTCTTAACGTTGTAACTTTCAATAAATTGGGTAATTTCAGTAGTTACAAGGAACACATACTGCTACATCACACCCAAGCTGACACACCATAAGGTTTGACAATTTCTAAATATAGGCCATTTCAATCCAAACTTTTGACCAAATGAGGTAAATATGCAAATGTTGGTCTAAAACAAAACATACCCCCTAATAAATTGTTGGAAAAAACAAAATAACAGAACAAGTTCAACCTATTGTTGTTGTAAAATTTCCAATTCATGTTGTTTCAGGTATCAAATTTCCAGCTGTTGAACGTGTTGATAAAATGTTTGGAGCGAGAAACATAACCCAACCACCTTGTCGCGACGTCCCTGTGGGTTGTACTTGAAATTTCCAGCTGACAAAATATTTTCTCGAGGGGGTGAATCGACCCCTTGTCGCCACGTCCCTGCGTATCATAGATATATATATTATCGGTGTTAAGGGTGCGAAAACTGAAAAATTATGTTTCATAGTACTCGAACATTCTTTGTGATTGGAGATATTTGTAAATACAAAGAACACGTACTATTTGTGATTTATGTTTGTAATCGTAGGTTCATAGTATTGGCGGAATGATAAATTGTTATTTCTTACAAACAATTGTAGATTCTTACAAAGAAAAAGTTTCATAGTATTGACCCCAGACGACAGGTATAAATTTATGATACTATGTAATACAAATATATTGTCAATTGTAGAATGGCAACTTCTGAAACCAGTCTGGAATTTACTTATCGTCTCATTGTCATCCGAGTACGAAACTAATCTAGCATTCAAAATAGTAGTAAAAACTTTTGATAGACAACTAAGTAATGTTATTCCACGATACGAATCCGGACTTCCCGGTTCACCCGATTTTGTGTATATCGGTTGGACCATTCCATACGCCCAATCTGTCGGAAATATACCTGAATTTAATATCACATTGAAATATTTAGTATACAATGGCAACAGCTGGTCTAAAGACGACTTTATATACTCGTTAAGAACCATATCGGATCCCGGGGCTTTATTATTCCGAGCTTTAATTATTGCCCTTCGTATACCTCTTCATCAGTTATCGAGTCATTGAGATAAGTCGAGTTTGATAAATCAATTTCAGAATCAACACGTCTGCTCAAATAATCGTCACTGTGTTCTGAGGCATGTATTTTTTTTAAATGATCATGAAACACATTTGGGGGCACCTAACATTGTTTGTGACTATCATTTGCGTTGGCGCCAGAACTCGAAAGTCTATTGAGTTCTTTCCAAAACTCCTTCGGCGAAGACTTATTGAATCTTTTGAGTTCGTCGACATTGGATGCGTTCTTATTTTTGATTTTGCTATCCATCAGTTTCCGATAATGTATGGCCGACTCGTTCATTAGAAGTTTATTTTCAAGCGTTTTGTCCCGATGATATTCGGATTGTTTCATATGAAATTTCTTACGAGCGTCGCGGCAATCCGTATCAAACCAAGGTTTATGACGCGATTTGTTATTTCCCTTCTTCCGTTTAACACAAAAAGTTTTCATTGCTGCGGATACAAGCATGTCAGAAATGTCACGGCTCACATTGTCAATGTCCGAAGATGTGGTGTTCCCTAATTCTATAGAATTGAGGCATTCCAGAATATTTTTAGATCTCGTGTAATCGATGTTGGTTTGATACTCTACATTTTTTTCTGGGTCCCACCGTCTGATTTCTACCTGTTCTGGTAAGGATTCTGTTTCTGATAAGCAGTTGGTATGTTGCGTCCCCACGTTGGTGCCGAAGTTTAATTCGATATGTAGCCCAGAATGAACATCACTCCAAAATGGTGAAAAGGGGTTCACACGGAAGTTCTTGATTAATCTGAGAATACTTATATTCCCCATCATATAGTCGATTACACTACAGTCATTGGATGTTAATTTTCCATTATTTTTAACTTCACCAAATCGTCCGTTAATTATGCATAAATCAGTGATTCCGCGTAAATTTAAAAGTTTATATCCATAACTATTGACCCTGACCCTATCTTCGGAATATCGTTTAGGTACTTCATAAGCCCAAATGTCTCTTTCCTTCTGGGTTATAAAATCAGATGGGTACCCCATAATTTCCAATTTATTAATAATGTCCTGGGTCGGGTACCTTTCTGTCTCGTCAATATTACTTGTCCTAGAATTTAAATCTCCTACTAGAAGTATAGGCTCATCGTGCCGTTTTATCTCTCTAATCTCCCCCTCCAAATCTGTTGACCAATCACCATTCGCATATCTAGTGCCCGCAGGTGGTACATAAACTGCCCCGAGGAGGAAACTACCACCAGGCATGTTTTTTGCCGCGAACCGCACCCACACTACGTTTAAGGACGATGATGATATGTACTCACTAGAGTGACTAAAATTTCGTTTAACGTAAACTGAAATTCCTCCACACCTAACCCCACCCCCCATGTTTTTCCCTTTCTTACCGCGTAACTCGAAATTTTCTATTATTATATCATCCTCCAGAAACGATTTAGTTTCGCATAAACATATAATATCGTAAGGCTCTATCATATATATCTTCGAATTCCCGGTAATTTAGCCTCTTATCCAATCCGCATACATTGAGCGATAATATCCGCAGGGAACGTGCGCTATCATTTTCATTCGGATCAGGCATGTGTTTGTGTCCATTTGGTCGGATACAGTGTGGAATATCAGCTGAAGGTTTCATTGCAGGAATTTCTGTGATATTTTTGGAATCAGGCGACGTAATCATGCCTTCGTCCGAGGTCCCGATTACGTCTCTCCTGGTTACAGAAATCTCATCACAGTGCCGATTATAATTGTCGATCGATGATACAACATGACTATCGTGAGTGGAACACACATGTGTGTGGACATCAATATCAATAGGTGCATGTACATATATATCGTGTGTATAATCTTCAGTATTATCATATGAGGGTCGTTGAAACACATTGTGTCCATGTAATTCAGCAATGAGTATATTCGTTAGGGCACCATCGTCTGCATGGGTTACTGGACTAGAGACTGCATGATATTTGGAAAATAGAGGGTCGATCATCTAGTATCCGAATGTCCAATCAAGAGTCAATTATAGCTGATTTAAACACAGTTTTGAAATATTTAAGAATGAACTTCTTTCATACTAATGACCAATCCGATAAATCTCCATAATTTAGACTTACATGTATAAGAACGTTTTTCTTTCTGTATAAAAATAGTCCTCGACTGAGAACAAAACCACACCCAATTACAAATACAATTTATTTCTCATCACCATTTTACAACGGTATTTTAAGAAAAGTACAGCATGATTATACACTGGCTGCCCTTCCCAACAATAACAAAACATATATAAACATGAAATGGCAACCTTAAATAGTGTTATTCAAAAAGAGCGAATGTATAGTTCATGTCACCTGCCAGGGTGGGCCTGGGGCTACCAATGTATACACAATAAATTTACGCATACGGTTCGTGTTAGTGAAGGTTTCATGCACGTGTACTTTGCCGTGAACACAATCCCAAGCCGACATTACAATAATGTTCTTATAATCTTATTTGTAGTGACCACTTGCTTCAATGATTTGATGGATGTCATGAATGGATATTATAAATGTAGTGACCCGGAAGTCATCTTTGGAACAACGTGTAATATCACCTGCTTTGCTGGCTTCACATTCGAAGGCCAATCGACAATTGAGTGTATGAATACTGGGATATTCGATACAAGATTCGGCACTTGTGAAGGTATGTCGGCATATGAGCTGTAATTGTTACCGAGCGAAAGTATCGTCCTAAATGACAAAATTATTAAAGGGGTACTGTACTCAAATGTTGTTGTTGGTTTCCATGGTTTCTTCTTTGTAGAATAAGGTAATCAGATTTCCATTACATGTTTATATAAAAGTTTGTTGAGTACGAAGTAATGTTACGGATGGAAGATTAGCCGGAATGCAAAAATAGAAATATCGTCGAGTAATTTTTGTACAACTTCAAACAAGTGTATCAAATAATTTATTATATTATATGTGTGGTAGAGTGAATGTTGCACTTTAATTATGGCAGAATGAACGTAGCCCCTTTAAATTCACATTATATCAACGCACATGGATTTGTTTACATAAACACCACTTATTCACTATTAACCAATGAGAATTATACGCCGGATTAAATTTGGTAAACCACATATCGATTGGTCAGTTTTCCCGCGCTAATTTAAGTTTACGTTATAACATCGTTCACAGATTTCTACCTCTTTCCTTTTTAAATTTTGCATAGAGTGGTCGCAGATATTTAGGCCCTTCAGCCAATAGACGTTTATTCACAATGAAAGGCAAAGCAGATAGGTTGGAGGGGCTCTTGGCTCACTGGAAAGATATAGATTATTGCTTCGAAGATATTTAGAACCACATGACATGCACATGTATGCCAATAACGAGACTATTGTAGTTCGATATTAGATCGTTGTTATTCTCGGGTATATATTGAAATGGTCATACATTCTCCCTTTAACAGCTGGAAAAGAACAAAATTAATGCAGGTATCTATAATAATTGTGTTCTTTTTCGCCTTCTTCTTGCTTCTAAATCATGAGAACATTTATTTAATGTTTGTGACGGAAATTAATTTAGGGAGTGGGATATACAAAGTGTATAGCACGTGCGTGCGCAGATGGGGATCCAGAGCATGCGATGGTATGCACTTTACTCCTGTATTTTGGTAAACATATAATGAATTTATTATTATGACGGGGTTGTCGCACACCCCTTCGTGTTCTGGTAAGTGAGGTTCAAGTGATTTGTGAGTGGTACCCAGGATTTATACCCCATAAACAAATACTGGTACTAGGGACAATGCGCAATTTTATAACCCACAAATTGTTCAGTATCGAACACTGTATTTATTGATATGTTAAAGTTACGGACATTGCTTCAGAAATTGTGTAATATTTATCAGGGTGGCCCCCGAGAGGGGGTCAATGAGGGTTAGTACGGCAGCTTCTGTGATCCTATATAGCACTGATTATGAGGGGTCCTGGTCGCTCCTCGATGGTCAGTCAAAGACTGCTAATTAATTTTTAAAAAGTCGGGACCTGAATTTTCCTGGAGTTACATATTATAGATGCTAGGATTTTGCAGTTTTCAGGTTCAGATTTCAAAATTTCTGATCAATTAAAAACCAATCGACGCCTGATTTTGCCTGGAGTTAGACCTCTAGATGCTATAGGATTTTTGCAGTTTTCAGTTTTAGTTTTCAAAATTTTCTCATATTGCGGCTGAGGGGTCCTATATATAGTTCCGCTCCCTTGGCCAGTTGAAAACTGGTTATCTATTTGTTTTTAATCGACGCCTGGAGTTAGACCTCTAAATGCTAGGATTTCGCAGTTTTCATTTCAGATTTCATTTTGTTTTCTCTCAGTGTGGTGAAGAGGTCCTGGTCCCTCCACGGTGGCCAGTTAAAAACTGCTGATCAATTTAAAAATTCGAGGGCTAAATTTGCTGGACTAAAAATCAATTTGAGATGCCAGTTCGGAAATTTCAAGCCAAGGAGTGCGCAATTGGTATTACACGAACTTTGGAGTTTAGCCTTATCCAAGGTCGAAGGGGTGTGTGCAGTGGGTAATTCCAAGGTGGACACCCCCAACGAAAACCCCATAGCCACGACCCTGTTTTCAGGGTGTAGGGTGTGACACCCTATTTTATACGCATTTCGTTTAGTGTGAGTTTTGTTCCTTCTTCAAGCAATCTCATGTCCGTCATTGGACACATCGGTGATCGCGAATGGACTCTATGACATGACACAGTGTGACACCACCTACGGTAGCATGTGTACACCAGTTTGCGACGCAGGGTATGGACTGAGGAGCGGGATAGTACAGTGTAAATCGAACAACGGGACGGGACAATGGTATCCACCAATAGCTCACGGTGGGAATTGCGTCGGTAAGTTATGGGTATATTCGTTACACCTTTTCTTATTGGATGGATTCCCCCATTCAGTTAAAATAGTATAAACTGGAATGGCCTGATATTCAGTTGGAGGGATATTCAGCAAATATATGCAGAAGACAGGCAGACGAAGAGATCATTTAAGTGCATAAGAATTCCTCATTAGTGGGAAATGTTCAGATAGAGAAGTTCAACAAACGGTCATGGGGAGCTACTCGTCAATGAGTATCCATATATATATATGAAATAGCAGGATCTGTCTGTCTGTTCGCGACTTGTCTCCGAGACCCCATGACCAATTTCAACCAAATTTGGTCTAAAAGATCGCAATGGTTACAAAGAGGCACAACAAGATCCTTACACCGCTGAATAAAGGCTCCCGAAGGGAACCTGTTTAAGCTAGTTTAGTAATGAGATGGTAATCATAGCGATGACTCATTCCAACACTCACCTTTATAGCCATGCCAATTGTGATACTCGTGGAAAACAATTCACGCACGGATCCTACGCGGAAGGAGATATAAGTCACATACCATGGTACAGATCTTGGCATGCGAATTTTGACATGCTCCGGATCTATTTATGTCCCTTGTCTGAAACAAATTGTGTTAATTTTAGACATCGAGGATCCAGTCATCACTAATTGTCCATCGACGACTCCTTCAACCCCTCTCGTGTTCGTGTCATCTCTGAATACGGGCGTGGTCGCTATCGTCTGGGACCAGATCAATGCAACAGATAACTCCGGTTCTGCGACTGTCACACAGACATATGGTCCGCCAAACGGGTCGGTGGTGAATGCTGGTCTATACGTCATCCAGATCACTGTCACTGACGCTGACCAGAACAGAGCGTGGCCGTGCATCATCTACATTGAAGCCAGAGGTGAGTTAACTCCTTCTTTCGTCATTATGGTATATTATTGTTGGAGGGTGTTAAGGAAAATGAGCAGACGACAGTCAGACGAAAAAATAATACGAGTGCAGAATGATTCATATTTTTGGCGGAAAATGTTGATATTATAAATTCAACAAAACGGCCTGTGTTGAACTTATTATTTCAACATTTGCTCAGGGAACGACTCGTAAACGAGTCTTGAGTAATGATACGGATAAACAAGCGTGGTTTGTATTAACCTCCAATCAATGGATTCATTTCGGACATTAACGTCTGAATGGAGGAGAGATATTGAATTAATCCAGACTTCGAACCTAGTATGCACATGTAATATGAAAATCCGAAACGAGGTGTAACTTATAATGACTTCCTTTTCGGGAATAAATTAACAACATAGAGAAGAGCTTTTGCCAAATACACAAGCAATACGACAACTAATATAATTCCGACATAACAGATGCATTCAGCAAGTTCAGCGTTTATTTATTTGAGTTTGACACAAATACAGAGAAGAAAATATGACCAAGAGAGCTCGAATCCAGCAAATCTTTATCAAGGGGCGCAACTGAAAACCAGCGATTATTAACTACACTAATATAACCCAACAATCTAACCCAACAATTGAACCCAACTTATGGAATTTGCCAACCATTAACCCAAATTTGGACAACCCAACAATTTTGATAAAACTTTTGGGTGTAAATCGATTCTCGACTTCCCTAAATTCTATGTCTTGACCAAGCATGGCGGGACGAGAAGATATGCTATGAGTGGGTGTCTCACCACCACAACCTTGGTCAAAATGTTCAAATTAGATAAATGTCATTGTATGACTCAACATCATTTGGAATATTCAGGCCAAAATATGTTAAAATTGTTTCCAACCAGTAGTTAGTGTGGACTGTGTCTTTTTAAGAGCGAAAATCATCTAGTTTCCTGTTTTTGTTCAAATGTTTCAATGACCATTGTTTGAAAATAAAAGCAACCCTAATTAATAGGTAGGGAATTCCAACAGTTGGAAAAGTTGAAACATTCCAACATGCACAAGCGATGCAAATGAAATTCCCGGACTTGAGAACTAGCGTCGGATACAAGGGGTATTAAGTTGGACACTCTCCAAACGGAGACCGTTTACACAAATGTATATATCAGGTGAATGGTGGCACGTACTCAGTATGGGTGTACATTGGTTATCAATGTTGTTCTCAACGTAATTTTAAGGCAGTGAAGTGACAAATGTTCAATGTGTATTTTCTTCACGTACATATAGACACCATCGACCTGTAGCAAGCAATACTTGACATACATGGGACTAGCATTTTGCCATATCTATTTTAAAAGATTATTTCAAATAATGCATTGATTTCTACGTGGGTTCCCTCGTCCGCATGGACACAATTTTATAATGAACCATGATTGGAGACTACGTTCAAATAAACCAGTGCCGGCAGATTTCTACAAGATTTCACTGCATTCATTAACCGAGCATCCGGTTGGGTGTAAATGTAATATTGTCAGTATGCAATTCCTGATCCGCACATTATGGCTGCTTGTGTCGATACGTCGTCAGATCAGCTAGAATGGAGCAGACGCATTTCAATCAAAATCAAAACGCGCAAACGAACTGAATTACCATATACACCAAAATGGTCACACGAGTCAGGTGACTTTGTTGACAAAGACAATAGACGTTACAATTTACACATACGACGGACTAAACCTTGCTATTATTTCAATTACATGTGCACGTAAGTTATATAGAATCTGTTTCTGTCTTCGACAGTTCCGACGTGCGACATTTCTATATACTTACCGTACGGGTCACATGACTGCGGCACATCAGAGGTCGTTCATGGTCGAACATGTAACTTCGCATGTGACCCCGGATATAACCTGCTCGGCAATCAGTCCATCACCTGTCAGTCTGATGGACAGTTCGACTCAGTTGTTCCGACGTGTGAAAGTAAGTATCTGGTTTAATATACTATGTGTATATGTAGCTGTAAATGTTGTATTTACACAATAAATATCACATATGTACAATATAATAATGCACCCAAAACAATTCAAAATTCAGTCATATGTATTGTGCGGACGTGGTACAGACAGGTTAGGCTTTCTTCCCTATAAGTTTCGCAGATCATTCATCAATGGCGTAATGGAAATATTTTACAATAATTATTTTAAATAACATATGTCGTGATACATATAAAGGGGATGTTTAGATTGATAAAACTTCCAACGTCGCCTGGCAGGCATAACACTCTTCAAGGCGGGAGTGTTTATCCAATAGTCAGCCAACTATGTTCTGTTTCCAAACGAAGTCCGTGAAACATAACACAGCGATTTAGTTAGTTGCCACTGAGACGCGAAGCGTGACATCCTCAAGACAGCATCAAACTAGAATGCACTCAGAGAGAAATGTAATAAAAAATAATTAAAAACATAATTTCACTGTATTTTACTTAATTTATTTAATTTAATGTTAGCAAAAAAAGACAATTTCAATCTTCAATAATTTTATTTAGGGGATAACAGTGTGGTGTTTTGTGATTTCGGAAAGGTACATGGCGAATATACTGTGGCAAATTTAGTTAACGGGTATTTGCCACAGTATATTCGCCATGTACGTTTCCGAAATCACAAAGCACCACACTGTTATCCCCATTCTAATGCTCTTCGAACTTAAAAATGTTATTTAGACAAACAAATGGCTCGTAATTATCAACGAAATGTGCGGCCATAGAAAACACTCAGCCAATTCACGACTTTTTATTTTAAATATAATGCGCTAGATAAAATATAGTCCCCCAAATACCATCGCTCTTATCGTTAAAAATACTGATAAACATGAAAAATTGCCACCTCAAATAGAAATAAATATGCACAACAATTAGTTTCTGCATGTACCTGATTTCTTTTTCATATGTTTACCACTTACAAATTGCGGTTTTGATTTTACCGCGATCTTGAAGTTGAATTGAAACAATGGGAAATTGTTTACTCAATGCGATGTATTTCACGCCGTGTCTGTCGCGGTTTCATGTCAAGAAATTTGGTCAAATGATATCGAGACACTGACATTGGTGGGGTATAACGTTGTGGTGTTTTGTATTTTCTGAAAGTCCATGTATACAGGGCGAATGTACTGACTGTCAATTTTCGACAAAAGCCACATCGCTGGTTTGTTTATATAGTAACGGAAGTCAGTGCCAAGGGCGTCAACTCTATAATCTACTCCGTAACGTCGCCGTCATGTACTGCGTAATGGTGACGTCATGGAGTGAAATCGGTAGGGTGACACCAACGTACATACGAATCTGACTGATCGCCATACTGTTGCGCGAGCGCACGTAATAAGGCCCTCAACAAACTATAGTTGGTATACTTTTGTATGATTGCATGGTTACACAAACTATAGTTGACATATGATTGCATGGTTACACAAACTATAGTTGGTATGTGATTGCATGGTTACACAAACTATAGTTGACATATGATTGCATGGTTACACAAACTATAGTTGGTATGTGATTGCATGGTTACACAAACTATAGTTGGTATATGATTGCATGGTTACACAAACTATAGTTGGTATATGATTGCATGGTTACACAAACTATAGTTGGTGTATGATTGCATGGTTACACAAACTATAGTTGGTATATGATTGCACGGTTAAGTCAAATGTGTCATCTATGGCCATTAACTTATGTAACATCACAGTGACGCGCCATGGGCGTTGAAAGTCAACGCCTTGAGTCAATGGCTGATCACCAGAAGTAAGACAGCTTGTTGAATTTGATAGTTACTTTATGAGTCTTTAGAATTCCTCAAATATATCGCATACAGGTTTTGGTACATGATACTATGTCTTAAATTCGCCGAAACTGATTTCCGACAGATATCCCCTTTCTTGACGCCAAGTAACACCAAAAATATTCCGAGGCGACCAGCTGAGGCGACAGAGTTTCTGAAAAACACAAGAATTAGTGGATAAGCACCTAATTATTGATTTCATATGGGATCACTGCCCTAATGTGGGTTCATATACCATCACTATTTATCGACGCTGATTGGCTAATCGCAAGAGCTGACATAATAAAGTTGTTATACAGAAATGCTTTGGGCGCCTATATAGAGCCATATACAGATACTAGATGGCTGTATTTTGTCAATTGTTGTACATGTAAAGTAATGTTTTGCGTGTGTTGTTAATCATATTTATTTTCTTCAATATTGCGTGCAATTAGCGGGCAATGGGATTGAGATTCAGAAACAAATGCAGAAGTTTCCTATTGGGATAACCCTTTCTTTATACTAAATTGGTTCTCCCACTGTGGTACAAGTATGAAAGGAAATATTGGAATGGTCTAGTATTCACTTAGAGGGGGTGTTCAGAAAAAGTTATCAGAATACATAGACCGAACACAACGCGCATCTTAATCGAGAATCTTGTATCGAATGAGTTGCGGATGGCGCATGGATATATTTCGCGAGAGCAAAATGTAACTTTGCGCCGTCCGCAACGAATTCGATAAAAGATTCGAGATTATGATGCAAGTTCTGTATTTATTCTACAAGGTCAGTCAGATAAGTCCAATAAGACTGTCACCTTCATTGATACTCTATCTAACTTTAGTGTGATTTAAGTCTGATTAATAACCAGTAATTATCGGGGGATCAGCGGAAGCGGATGATTGACGTAATGTACGTCATCTTTCTTGGCGACAACGTCAACAAGAATAGTTTCGGCTTGTATTCCACTAGCGGTATACACTAATGTGTATTCAATGGCTGGGATTCCGTTGAATGCATGTGCCTCACGTCCATGGGTGTGGAATAAAATAATGGAAATATAAGTGAAGAACGATTCCTAATCATTGCTGAGTTATCGTAATACGTTCAACAAACGGCCTATATCTGAACAGCGTCAATAATAACTACTCGCCAACCAGTATATGTAGTAAAGAAATGGTCAATCCACTCAAAGAAGTTACATTCCGTGTATTTTCTCACTTTAGAAATAACTTGCCCAGTTCCAACAAATCCTGATTTTGGAACATACTTCACCACGCGGTGTACTGAAGACTTTCGGTTCGGGAGTCTGTGCTCTCCGGAATGTACCAGCGGATTCATGGCGACGTCATCGTCATCCATCAGATGTCAAGCAGATGGGACATGGACCACAACAGTCAATGCTTGTAGAGGTGACTACACTATAGTGTTTTATCCACCGCTCACCACCCCCATTGCCTACATAAAGCCTGACTTATAAACGTTACGTCCATTACATAAATGTAGCTTTATTAGGTCAACGTAGCTTTATTAGGTTAGTACTACTTTCATGACGTCATTTAATATGCGAATTGCTCAGGTAACTAGGGACGTCAACATATACCTAAATAACGTCGTTGTGAATTTGGGACCTTTTTATTGTCCACAATTGACCGGCCGCACTATAGCTACATATTTTAAATCTACAGAGTCTATCTAAGTCTCGTCGACGTTTAGTTTCTCGGAAGGTGCGTGGGCTTCGCAAACATTACCCCACACTGAGTTATATATTATAACTCTTTCGATTGGACGCTTCCATCTTAGAGTAAGTTCTGATTGGCAATGACTCGGAATACCCATATATAGAAACTCTATATTCGACATGTAATGTCATTCATTATGCATAGGTGTGTCTGTAGTTTACTGAGACTGGTTCAGTGTGTGATAGAATTTCGGTTCAAATAATTGCAGCCCAATGCGAACGATTAATGTATTAAAGATACGGATGGCCTTCGCGGTTTGTATATTGCTGTTAAATTAATCAAATCCGTTAAAACCGCCAATAACAGAAAGGCTATCAAGATGTTGGCAGGCTTTGTTCTTATAACAATAATAACCATCGCATAAACACCATATTATTATCAAGTTAGTACGCTGCGTTATGGGAACAAAAGCCAAATTATGCTATAGTGCAGTATAAAGAATTCGATAAGCGAAACACTCAACACCGGGGAGACCCCACTAATTAACTTTGATTAAAATTGGCACCATGTTGTTAACAAATATACAGGTATATGGCTCGATAATCGTCGCCACTCAAGATTTCGGTGATGAATAAGTCACCGCGAATCACTCTCCCAAAACAATATCCATGGTGTTGAGTGTTTTGCTTATCGCACACTCCTTACGTGCTGGATATAAACAAACATTAGTTACACCTTATAAGTTAACGCTGTGTCTTTCTGTATACTGTGTCTCCAGAATGGATGTAATAACTAAATCATCACCATATAAATTAATTGACTTCACTCAAGAGCTATACCACAACTACAACAAGGGATTACAAACAGATATATTATTGCCATGGACTTCGCAAAAGCATTCGATAAGGTCTCTCACTCCCGACTTATCCACAAATTTAATTATTATGGCGTTGATCTGCAATCTCTCAAACCGCACACAGACAGTAGTTCTTGAAAGCCAAAGTTCTGATTCAATCTCCGTTAAATCTGGCGTACCCCAAGGCTTGTCCTGGGGCCTATATTATTCTTGCGCTACATAAATGACTTTCACGATTACATGAAATACATCACTCTAAGACTACTTGCTGACGACAGCATCATATACCGTACTGTCAAGAATAACAATGATGCAGTTAAACTACAAAATGACCTAAATGCAGCTAGCCAATGGGAGAAAGACTGGCTCGTGTCCTTTCACCCAGATAAGTGTAATCTCCTCAGCATCTCTAGGCAAAAATCTCCTATTACTACTACTTACTCTATCAAAGGCCACACACTTAAAGAAGTCAATTCTGTAAAATACCTCGGACTTACTATCCAAAATAACTTAAATTGGGATCAGCATATTGATCAGATAACATCAAATGACAATAGAGCACTTGGTGTCAGGCGTCGTGGTGAACGGTAGCTTAAAGTGAGTGTCCCGAGAGTTTATTACACCTAGTTCTTGTTCCCATTTTTGCATGATTTTGGGGTGGGCAAGTTGAATTGAGAATTCGGTAAAATGCTTGTCCACCTCTTCGGTCGCGTAAAATAGTTAAAAAATTATCTGGAAGAAACGGGCTAGCAATTCGTCTCAGTGGTTGGTCAAATGTTTTCGATATTTCCAATATTTGTCGAGTGATACTTGTTAAAGTAATAAAGTTCGTTCTTATATGATATGTGCTTAACATTGACTGTGGCGTGTGAATCCTTCCATCGCTCTGGATCAAATCGTTGATGAAAATTGCTCCCTTTACCCTCCATGAGTTGATGCATCGCCATTAGAGAGTAATTGCTGGATTATTCCATATCGTTTTCGACAAGACATTTTGATTTTTAGAGTTCAGTCTTAAATACTCACACCATGATGAGAATACATCTTTCCAAAATGGATTTGACAGCACGCTTAAGTGTTGTAATAGATCTTTTCTGTCGTAAGTGAGGTACATGGGATCATCTAAAATAGGAAGATCCGAGATGAGAGGTGCCCATTTGCAGTTTTTGATAATGAGGCGTCGTATCCAAGTTATTTTAATTGATGAACTGAATGTCTCCACATTAATCATTTTCAAGCCACAATCTGATATCTTACTGCATATCTGTTGTCGACTGACTCGATCTCTTTTAGAATTCATTAGAAGTTAAAGAGCAAAGTGTTTAAATTTTTATAAAATTCGCGGTGCGGATTTGGAAGAGTTAGAAATAGATGTGTCAATTTGGGGAGTATTATTATCTTGATGACTATTAATCTACCAATTGGCGTGAGCAACCGGTGTTTCCATGATGTGATCGTCTTTCTTATTTCATCCATTTTATCGTCATAATTTTTACATTTTTGGCAAGTCAATATCAAAATGGATCCCTAAAAAGGTAAATTGTTCAGTTACTGTGATACTTAAGTCGCGAATGAAGTCTGGTCTATCGTAATTGCGGGTCCCTACCCACGCCGCCTGACACTTCTCTGGGTTAATTTTTAAACCTGATATCCGGGCAAAAACATCAAGCGTAGAATATGCTTCGCGTACACGCCTTTCTGAGCCGTCGAGAATAAGCGTTGTATCGTCCGCGTATTGTGTGATCTTATATTCTGAGCTGCCGAGATGTATACCATTTATATTCACATTCTGTCTCACCATTAGTGCTAGTATTTCTGCACACAGGAGAAAAATATAAGGCGATATTGGGCCACCTTGTCGACAGCCTCTTGATAGCTTAAATTTTTTTGAAATGTGTCCATTTAAAAGCACAGAAGAGCTCGAGTTTCTATAGAGGATTGAAATACATTTTTTCATGTCCACTCCAAAATTAGAAAAGTCTAAACATCTTTCTAAAAATCGCCATGATACAGAATCAAAGGCCTTTTTAAAGTCTACGAGGAGTGTGAGTCCCGGTATTTTTGCATTCATTACATTTGTGAATAAGATCGTAAATTAGTCTGGTATTATCTCCGATGTATCGCCCAGCTAAGAATCCGGTCTGGTCATTTTCCATGATGTGAGGCAGTACTGTTTTCAGTCGTTCTGCTACACACGCCGACGCAAGTCTGTGTGATGTATTCAATAAAGATATTGGCCTCCAATTTTTCAATAGTTGTCTATTTTTATTCTTTTTTGGAATCAGTGTGATGATTCCTTGTTTCTGAGTAATAGAAAGTTCTCCGGAAGAAAAAGAAGTATTTAGGGATTCGACTAATAAGGGACCTATGTCTGACCAGAAGAATTTGTAAAATTCATATGTATATCCTGTAGGGCCCGGGCATTTTCCGTGTTTTGTATTTTTGAGAACGTATGTTAGTTCCTCATTGGGTCTTCGATATTTGTGGCCTGAGTATCGGACACATGTGGATGATTTCCCTTACAAAACTGCTTCAGATTTATTTCTTCAGTTGGCTTCTCTGAGTAAAGATTCGCATAGTGTGGGTCATGATGGCATTTTGATCTGTTAGTATGTTTCCATTTTCGTCGATCAGACTGGTAAAAGTGTTTGATATGAAGTTCCGTTTTTCTAAGTTGAAAAAATATTTAGTTGGCTTTTCCCCTTCCTCGATCCATCTGGCACGAGATCTAATCATTGCTCCACGTATTTGTTTTTGGCGAATTTCTCGAAGTTCAGATTAAATGTTTTCAAGCTCATTCATAAGATGATGTTTTGTTTCGTAGTTTGTAGAAGGAGAATCAATATCTGTTATTAATGTTTCTTTCCTTGCGTTTAAAGTATTTTCGTTTTGGATCGTCTGGCGTTTTTGTTTTGATGAAAACTGAATTGTAGCCCCCCTTATATCCAAAAGAACAGCATCTAGAAATAATTTCTTGTTTATCGTTGTATCGAATTTTTTATATTTGTAGCGGACTATATTTTCTTTGATAATGTTGTTAACTATATTTGAGTATTCTTTACTTTGGAGGAGGGAGTTATTAAATTTCCAGAAGCCTCTACCTGTTTTTATTTCACTAAGGTCTACCGCCATCGAAATAATAGAGTGGTCTGATCTATAGCCCAGCAGAATTATAGGCCCTGCTCCAGTTAGGCTTAGCATATCAGAAGAAATCATAAAATAATCGAGTCTTGCCATTTTTATTGGAGATGTTCTCCTCCATGTATATCGTTTTTCTTCTGGATTATTTATGCGCCATACGTCTACTAATTCAAGGCTGTCGACAATTTTCGCCACCGCTTTCTTTTCATTGGGATTATTTTTGTGTACATAATTGTATGTGTCCAGTGTCTTATCTTGAATAAGGTTCCAGTCACCACACATTATTATTTGAGTATTTCCTACTTCTTTTAGAAGTGTATCAAATTTATTTAAAAAATCTGGACTATCTGAATTCGGGCCATACAAGTTCACTAGGCTTATTCTGAGTTTTTCTATTGTGATAAAGTTACCATTTGGGTCTCGGATTATGTTGTGAATATTCAATTCGAAATCATTCTTGAACAGGATAGCCACACCTCGGGCTTGAGAAGTGTATGACGCCATAATTACTTTGTATCCCCATTCTGACTCTATGCACTTTTCCATATTATTAGTAAAATGAGTATCTTGCAAGCAGTAAATTGACCCATCTAGTTTGCGAATATGTTGGAATAGGTCTCTGCGTTTCTCTACTTGATTTAAACCTCGGCAGTTCATGGATATAATCTTGATCTTAGACATGATAATCAGAAACATAAGACAGCACAACACGCGGATTTCCAAGTTTGTTAGTATGAATTACCAAACTGACGAAAAATATATACTCGAGTATACCTACTATATTTAGAAGTATTTGATGTATATTGCCGCAAGCATCACTCACACATGGAATTTCGGGGGTGGGGGTATAACAAAAACACATATAATAAATACAAGAAATAACATCAATAAAGATTCTGGCTACTGACTAGCCTGATACATAGAGATCTTTAATCACCCTGCAAAAAAAAACACATGACCGAGATGCTTGACAACCTTCACTGGCAAAGCCTACAAGAGAGACGACTTAAATCCAGACTCACTATGCTTTACAAAATTAATAACCATCTCGTCTTTTCCGATTCAAATAATCTACTCATCCCAAAATCCAAAACCACACGATCCTCTGTAAACAAAGCAAACTTCATCCAGATAGGCACAACATCAGACATTTACAAATACTCTTTTTACTCGCGAACTGTCACTCAATGGAATAAATTAACGCAAGACTGTATCTTCTGAGGATGAAGAAGGCTTCTAGGCAACACTATCGCCTGAAGTCTTGAAGCCTCTTATCCTCCTCGACCACTCCAATAAGTAAACAACTGAGAGTGTACATAGTTTTAATTGTTTTAATGCGAAAACTACCCTTTTATTAATAGTATAAAAATACACACAAAAACATTCCACTCAACGGCTAATAATGGTCTGCAAATGACCGACAGCTACAACTGGAATAAGGAATCATTATAATATCATATTAGTACATTCTTGAGAAAATTTCCAAAATTTTATAACTTTTATTTCTAAAATATAAATCAGGGCCATCCGTTCCTTTAATTGTCGAATATTTATAAAGGATACGCTTTGTAATCTTAAATACATTTGTATTTGCTCTGGATACTAGGTTTTATCGGGCATTAGCTCAGTCATTCGTACTTCGGAACTTACTGTATCGAGAATAGATTGATCTGATCACAGTCCTTTGTCTAATAATTTGAATGCTTATGGTCAGGAATATTAACTCCCCTCCGGCGGTATATGAATATACCGAATAAGTATTGTTTTAAGGAAAGTTTTGTCAGATAACGAAAAATAGAAATGCGCCATCAAGCAAACAGGGCCATCGTTATTGTCAGATCTTCTGGTTGTAAACGTTTCAAATTTATGTTGCTAATTGAACAATGTCAGAAGTCACGTGGTTGGTGTACGACTATGATTTGTTGAAATCACATGTGACTTTATTCACGCTTGGTGGATGCTGAGTATACATACATGATTGTGTATCTTGTCTGATAATAATACAACGACCGAGTGCTTCTATACATAACCGATCAGCCTCAGTCGCATATACAATGATGTGACATTGGCACCGAACCGCGAAGCCCATACACACAGCGCCTTGACCATAGCTGAGACAACATTGTATTTTATTCCGTAGATGTAGAACAGCCAGTATTGTCCAATTGCCCACTCACGAAGACCGTGTACGCGGAACCAGGGGAGACGACCGCTATTATCACGTGGGATGACGTCACGGCGAATGACAACGCTGGTGACCCGACGATTACGCAGGTCAGCGGACCTACCAAAGGATCCAGGGTTCCAGAAGGCAGTTATCGGGTAGAGATAACAGCGATGGATTCATCCGGAAATAAAGCTCACTCATGTTTCTTTGGGATAAGGGTTGAAGGTAACCAATAAGCTTAAACTCTGTGCACAATTTTCGATAAGACTCCATGCAGGATTAATCTCCGTTGATCACCTATATAAGACTCCGTGCGGGATTTCTATCCCTTTATCCCCGGATAAGACTCCATGCAGGCTTTATCTCCCTTGGTAAATCCACAAGACACATGTGTCATACATCGGGTTCTTAATAGGAAGTTGTTAGTTTTAAAGAACTTTCTAAAATGTTGTCGTGCAGCCTTACAGTCTATCGTTATAGTTATTAACACTTCCATAACAGGATCTTCCTGAAATGTTGCGAAAACCAACCTGTGCTGATGCATTCTCTCACATATACGAGTCTCACAAAGGGGCTAACATTTGCCTAACAATATTTACCTTGACATTGTAAGCCAGTGCATTCTCTTATATGTGCGAGGCTCCCGCATATATACGATAATGCACTGGCACATGATCATTAATACTGCGCAGCTACTGTCATGAAAGGGTTCATTTCCCAGCAAAAAACTTCGTACATTTTCGAACAATAATGTTCTTGTCTCCTGCATGTACATGTATGTTCAGCCCATTTAATAACGATATTCTAATAACTTCTTAGCCAGAGATGGTACTCTTTCCAAGAAGGCTTTTCAATTTCCTTGAACGATATACGCGCAAACATATTCGGTGATGGTGGCATTCCGAGGAGTAATTGTGAGTCTATTGTATAAATGCAGTCTCACAGATTTGTTATTTCTTGGGCGGCGTGTGGGCTTCCCCCCAAATTATGTCACACTGTGGAATGTTGATCGTTTTGACTGGACGCTTTCATCATATATAATGAGTTCTGATTGGCGGCAATGACGCGAAATCCCGAAACAGAAACTCTGCTCAGGTATTCAGAATTAGAATTTGTAAGTAAATACAAATGCCGTGACCTCAGGCACCTCCCTCGTCACTGACATTTTCCTTTAAAAAGCCCCGTCAAACATTTTATTCAATATTTTCTGTTAGAAATATTGAATTTTGACTGCAAATGTGATTTAATTTTTGTTTCTGTAATATGTTTTGCAGAGAAAAAAAGAATAGCCTCCGTATCTCATCTCAAATTGAGATCTGATGCCTGAGAACACAGCTATGTTATTTTAATGGCTTTAAAGGGGTACTGCACGCCATTTTCATTAAATTTCCGGTGACAACAACGATCTAATATCGATAATATATAGAAACATAAGTAATTTGAGTCGAAGATGTATTCTGTAAACGCTCAGGTTAATAGGCTATCTTAAAATTTAATAATTTAAAAGTTAATAATTTGATATAAATTGAATTTATGACTGGAGCCATAAAATGGCGTCAATTAAATTACGAATTTCCGTAATCAAATAAAGTAATTGAGGGATACTGGATTGTTAAACCGATCGCACACACGATCGCTTAAAATATTATGATGATACGGGGAGAACACTCAAGCCACTCACTGACTAGCGACGAAACAATAACTTAAATGATTGTATGGGACTAGTATGCATATAATATAACTTTTATTTGATTCATTTGGTTGAAAACTGTACAAAAATTACTCGACAACGACAATTTGTATTTTTGCATTCCGGTATTTGTCATCCGTCACACTACTTCGTACTCAACAGACTTTCAAATAATGACAAAAATTGTTACCTTATTATCCGACTCGGAGACTATAGAAACCAACAACAACATTTGGCGTACAGTACCCCTTTAATACTATTACATATGTGGGTTTGGCGTGTACTGAAACTGCATTCACATACTTCCATTTAGTGCATGTGCAAATCGCTACCAACTAGAAGTTCTAGAACCTAACTAAAAATCGACATGCATGTACACTTTTCAGTTTTGAATTGCAAGCTGATCGATTTCGTTGGAGATCGATATCTTGATTTGAACTGCAGTAACGATGACCTCATTCGAGGCACGACATGCGGAATGAGCTGTTGGGGTGGAGCTACATTGGTCGGCGTTGCTCAGATCACGTGTCAGATGAATACGGTGACATTACAAGGAGAGTGGACACAACCCGGGGCTACCAGCCCGTACTGCGAACCACCAGGTATGCGTATATTGATCGCCGTGGTCTTATTTTCTCATTTTGCGTTGTCAAATTACCAATCAATGCCATAGTATTTTTGTTCTCAAATTTGGAGAAACTCGATCTCTTGACATTATGTGGAATTCCCGTGTCTAAAATAGCCTCGATATCCAAGAATTGACAACACAAAATATAGCTTCGTTCACCACTCCTCTGGATCTTAGACAATAAAAAACTCTGTTTATTCTGCACGCAAAGCGATACAATTCCTTTTTGTTCTGACACAAAGGCTCGTATTCACAAAATTGGGGTTATATAGAGTCCAGGTGGTTTACACCGGACGAGGATCAACGCGAAGCTGTCTGTGGTCATCGATTGGGTAGACATCGCCGCAGTATATATAGGATTATCAAATCAAGGGCATGTGTCGCATATACATGCATTTCAATCATGAGCACCGTCCACATTCTTAAAAATAAAAAGACCTGAAGTATTCAACAGCCCAATTATATCTTCAAAAATAATTCTGCAGAAAAATTAAGTTTGAGTCTCTATCGCTATTTGCTGATGTTATCCGGTGAATATGTGTGAGGCCGTATCTATATTGACATTTGTAAATCAAGTCGAAAATGTGTCGCTGAAACAGGCATTCTGATTGACCGAGAGCTGCAAACTTTAGTTTTCGATTCACCAACATCGGTCGCTGGTGAATCACATATTTTGAATCTAGCACGGTGTCATTGACAACGCGCGTAAAATACGTCACCGCGCTGCCAGGAATAGAGTAATCGTACGTTGAGTCGTCAAACTTCGATTACAAAGGTAATATTGCACAATCACGTGGACAAGGAAGCATAAATTTGCACTCTGCAGAGCCAATTTTAACCCGTTCTATATATAATAAAGCATCATTGATGAGTAGTTATATCACATAGGAACAGTTCAGATAATAAGTTCAACAAGTGACCATATATTGACAATAGCTATGTACAATTTGGACTTTGTGTCCGCTGAAATGAGTGATCTCAGTAAAAGTGGGTTTGTCGTAGTTGATTATCGTATACCTTGTCAAATTGTAGTTGACCAGTGTCCAGAGCTCAACACACCAGTGAACGGCGCAAAGAGTTGTGATACATGGAACCAAGGGACTTCAAACATCTGCATATTACAATGCAACAATGGATACGACATTCCATTCGTTGACGGCATGAAAGGCGGAGAATTCATCTGCACCTCGTCGTTACTATGGAACCCACTGCAGTTCATGCCAAACTGTTCCGGTAAGAAGATAATTCTCTAACACTTCGGGACACTTCCGAATTTCCTATTAACACGCCAGCTTGATATGTCTACCACTGGGTATACGTGTAATGGGGCGGAGAGGATCGTTGGTGGGCTTAGACGCAAACAACATAAATTCATTTTCATAATAATTGTGTGCATCCTTCACAGAGCACACGAGTGTATTTTGCACTAATCCATGGCTCAAATCATTCATTTGTTGTATATATTCTGTTGAGAATAAAAGGAGAAGGTCCCATAAATGGAATTAGTGTACAGTCCCACTTTAAGGAAAGTTAATTTATCACCTTTTAGAATTTGCCACCTGGTACCTCATGCTTTCCAACTATTTTCAACACAACAGTGAAAAAAACCCCTAAGATCTGATACCAATTCTGTCCAAAATATTGACCAAAAGCAGGAAAGTAAGCGACTTTTGATCAGCAAACAACCGATGTCACACTAAATACTCGTTGGAGAAATAAACTATGAATACAAAATCAACCTGTGTTTGTGTAAAATTTCCATTTCAGACATGAAATATTCAACTGTTAAAACTTTTGAATCATATGAACATGCTCCTGAAGCAGATATATTGGACTAGCTGAAACAGGCTCCCATCGGACGGACTTTCTTTGTGGGTTCATATTGAACTTATTTGATTCTGAAATAAGCCCATAGATACCCGTTATTCCGTTGGATGGCGCGGGCCAGAGAGAAATCACATATAAAGAGCATACATATCTGCTGCAACATATCCTCGTGCAAATAGGTTCATGTTTATTTAATTAAATTTGTTTTAGATAAAAAATAACGCCGTTATAACCTCCGGCGAGGTACACCGAGTCACCGCACCAAATTTGGTTGAAATCAGACCAGCAGTCTCAGAGAAAATTGCGCACTGACAGACGGACGGACAGATAGATAGATCCTACTCTTTTATATATAGAGATACTAGCTGAAACAGGATCCCTTGGGAGCCTATCTGCGACGCCTGCATAAATGGGCCCCTGTGTCGCTTCGCGCATATTTTGATCGTTTAAACAGTTTGATTTAAATAAATATATTTATTTTGTTTTATTTTATTTTTTTAGATTGAGCTATTTGCTCAAATTAACAAACATTTTTAATTTCATTTTTTTTTTTTTTATTTTTTTTTTTTTTATTATTATTATTTTTTTTTTTAATAAAAATTTTGAAAACCTTAATCTGGCCAGCAGTCTGGGAGAAAATGCGCACAGACATATCCTATGTTATATTTGTTCTGAACTCCTCCAGAGTTGTCAACTTAAAGTAGTAATGTAATGTAATGTGAAAAATATATTGTATCACCATGTTTACAAGAATACACTCTTTTCGATATAAATAGCAATATTGATTTGTAATGTAAAATCGATTAAAACTGACTAAAAATCCCGACACTGGATCTGGGCGTAAATCTGCTATAGCAATGTATATGAACTTAATACAGCATTATCCCAACCGATTCCACTTGCTGGTTTACGTCGAAGGAAACTTCGACTAATATGTGCCATTTACACTATGGATGTATCTGAATCAGCGTTCATTGCTCTTCCAGAACAGGATTTCGCGACTCGAATTGGCCTGGAAAAGTTACGTCATAATCGCCGGTTTGGATTCTCACTTCACCGTGGAGTGGGTATCCTAAACCGCGAACATCTTTCTAGATAATTATTGGTCTGTTCGAATCATCACTCGCTGATCACCGAGTCACGACTTTGTGATGTATATGTTTCAAACAAGGAATTATTCTCCATAGGCGACAGCGTTAACTATCTATAAGGACGCCAGCGATGAGTTAAGACTATTTTACTTCAAGTGATAAATTTTCTTTCCCTTAGACCAACATCCGATATACACCAGTCGGTGAATCAGCAGCAACAAATATACCCAAAGGTCATTAACTTCGTGACTCGACCAGACTCTTACCGGCCATCTATACACAAAACATATCTTTCTTGCATTTTCGTGATCAACTGGTAAACATGTATCCTTCAATTCAGTGAATTTGGCTGAAACGTTAACACTATCGTCTCAATCTCTACCAGAACGCAACAGTCATACTTCTTTTCTGACTATGTCATCGGCTGGGTACTAGTCTCTGTTTGTATATTTTGCATGGGGTTTTCCAGCAAAAATGGCGAAAATTCTTATCGCTCCAACGTCATATTTTCTATGTGCTTTGAGAACAATTCCCGCACTAAAACAAATGACAGAATGGAAAATCAGAGCGGTAGTTTTCGCAAGCTACTCATCAAAGTTGCAGCAAATTAGAACTCTTGTGTTTGACTTGTCGTGCGAGTTGTGATAACATTGTATACGTGCGATTAGACTTTTGTTTTGATAAAATAATCGGAGAACCGAATCAAACCGTATCGAAATATGTTCTTCGGTTTTAGTGGGACTTTTCAAACTTACGATTCAAAATTGGCACAATTTTTTTTATCGATATTTTGTGTGTTTAACAAGGCCAGCATGCAGCTCTGTTCGCTTAGTATATATCTTAATATCGCGGAAGTCCCCCAAATGTGGGTAAAATGTCGCCGGTAGCAGCGGTCTTAACGAGTCAACAAGGGAGGTAAACCCTGCATGGAGTTTGCTGTCGTCTATGGGAAACCTTTTATTTCAGTGATTCCTGTAACCAATAACTGCTCGCGAACACACAATAAGCAGATGCGGCGAGTACACCAGCTTTGAGTCGGCTAATTCATATGATGGGAAGATACAGTAATGCCCTAAATAATCGACTCCTTAACCACAGCAGAATTATGGGTAATTGTTCAGGATTTAGTCGGAAATATGGCTGGTTGCCATTCATAGGAAAGCTCTCGCTGAGAGCTTTCCGATGAATTGCAACAAGCCATATTTCCGACTAAATCCTGAACAAATTACCCATAATTATGATGTGGTTAAGGAGTCGATTATTTAGGGCATAACTATATGGTCCGGTATATGAGATAAAGGATATTAATGCATGGATATTCACAGGGTCAACATAACTATATAATTTCTCAGAAACGAGAAGGGGTAACAGAATGCGACTTGCCGGACAGTTCTACTATTATACCGGTAACTGTGATGATACGGCCGCACAGGAAACTATACGACAGAACTTCGTCAACGCTCTATCCAGTTCCATCTACAAGGACGCATGCGATTCCAGGTGTACGGCAGGGGCGGTGTCGGTGAGCTGCGGAACCATATCCGGCAAAAGGCGGAAACGCAGCGTCGATGGACAGTTCCCATTGCATATTATCAAGAAACGACAGAGGTTTGTCCCTGATCAATATCAACATCCTTAGTCAGTTTCCATCACCGGTTGGGTGGTTCTACTAAGTTTCTGTATAATGGCGTTGGTAGTTTCTGCTGAGTTAGAGTAATTCCCTAAATAACCGACTCCTTAACCACAGTAGAATTATGGATAACTGTTCAGGGTTTAGTCGGAAATAATATTATGGCTTGTTGCCATTCATAGGAAGCTCTCACTTGGACGATGTTTTCTATGGAGTGGATTTGTCGATTTGCTTGAGATTTTCGGCGATGTTAAATAGAATGCTGCCTTCTTCCAGTTGGCATAGCGCCGAAATACTAACTTACCAACTTCACACACCAGAAGAAGTCCATAATATGTCGAGTGCGATCATTAATACCCTTACCTAAAATAAATGCGATCTACATTTTCAGTAGCGGGATCGTAGTCTCATTCGATCTTGAGACTGATCTCGGACCATCTGACTCATATGCATCCATGGACATCGTTCTGGCTGATACAATCGAAGCAATCAGAGGGGAAATGACAAGTGGTCACTATGACGTCACAATAAACGGACAGGTCGTCAGCCCCGATGCGAATAGTTTGGGGTATGGTTACTCCGACACAGTGTGTGACCACGGATCGGTGGCAACCGGACAGGAAACCCTCCAATGCGGTGAGATATCACTTCTGTCCGACACCAGTGTGTGTATTTCGATGCAGACTCATGCAGTGTCCGTGAACGACAGGTTACCAAGACCATATATTCAATATAGAACGGGGACTCTGGCACGTGATCACATGTCATATTCGCGGGTCTACAGATTCTTACTCCCCACAGACCCGCAAACATGGCATGTGGTCACATGCCAATGTTCCCGTTATTTATTTAGCATATCGTCTTGGTAACCTGTCGTTCGCGAACATGGCACACGGATTCGAATACACTCAGTGTGTGTTAACGTACACTCATGTCTTGATTAACGTCAGTCGTTTATATAACCGGAGATCTGGTTAACTTTTTCCGGATATGTTTGTTAATATTGGGATCTCACATGCAGGGCTGAAAAGCTTTGCCATAATCTTCTTGTTTTGACATATTTTATTGCTCGATTCCACTTAAGTAGACTTTTAATCGATTAACATATTGCTATACCAGGACCTTCATTGAATCATCTTTGTTCAAACAGAATACTCTGATCGGATATATAAATATCGTATTGCTATATTGACTCTATTGATATCCCAAACAGAGCGTGCGTATATGATTTTTTTCCGGATAAATATAGTGTGATGAATTTAGTAATATCCCCACGCTATCATGCGTATATGAGCTTGTCTGCATTGGCATACAATGGGATATAAAGGATATCTAGCTTTGTTATAATAACAGCATCACGCGGTCTTGTCTGATCAGACGAAAGATCTCATCTTCGTGAAAATCCCTCCAATTAATAATAGACCATTCCGGTGTATATTTTTAAAACTGATGGGGGAATCCATAAGTAAAGAAAGGGTTAATATATGGGTACTAAAATCACAATCTAAGTAATTACGATTCCCAGAGAAACTTAACTTCACCATTGCATCAAAGATATTCTTCATTGCACGAGTTCTGCATAGTCTGTGTTTTAACCATAACTGTCATCGCATGTAACATGCATGTTCTGTTCCTGATATTCGCAGTGAAGTGCGCGCCCGGCACCCGACACAACGTCATAGCAAATAAGTGCCAGCGATGTGAGCAGGGAACTTATCAAGACGAGGAAGGTCAATTTGGATGTAAATCCTGTCCTATCGGCACAATGACTGAATACATCGGCGCCCACAGTATACGAGAGTGTAAAGGTTTGTTACGCCCTATGGATGTTTATTGCTACGCTGATCTGGCCGTGACAATGGGGCGATGGGGATGTCTGGCAAGACAACACGTTTCAGGTTTCATGCGATGCGAGTTATTTTAGGAAATTGTATTAAGGCTGATCTGGTCGTATCTCGCAGGACAACACATTTCGGGTTTTCGCGGATGTGTATTGTTGCAGTATGTAACTTTTATGTCCGCGTTAATTGCTTTCGATGTTTAGGTATGGACAATAGCTGGGCCACTCTTCGCTCAGTTGTAATATAGACAAAATGTATTGCGAAGTATCGGCGTGTATTTAATCCGTTTAGTACGTTTGTGGTCCGCATTTAGAGGATTTCTGGTGTGGTGAATGAGAAACATGCAGTAATAAGCCGCAGTTTTTTTTAATAATTTGAAGGATTGGCTGTTTTAACGGAATTCTGAGGCGGTCATTCATGAAACCAATATATTTTATATTATAATTTACATATATGCCTAATAATATGATATTGAGGGCGTTAACATTTCATGACTATGGTTTTCTTGTTTCGTCTCATCTTGCAAAACATTAATGTCAAACCACTCGTACTCGTATTTAGCCTTAAATGCACTCCAGGCGTTCGAGATAGCAATGTAAATATTAATTTTATTCAAATTTTGCCGATCATATAAGAATCAACAACTTAGTACCCTTACCATCATGTCACCTAAAATCATATCTGATTCTTGGTGTGTCCAAATTTGACTCATAGTGTATTTTACAAGAAACAGTTATGCAAAGTGCAACAACCGGTATTTCCTTTTTCTACAAAACACAAGACAAAACATCTGGTCGCCATGCTACATAATACATTTCACTTGGATTTTCAATTTAAAATAGTTGTCCGTTTTTCCTGTACCAGTTCGTTAAAATATATGAGAAAAATAATCCCATATCTATAAAAACGGAAGGCTGCTGTTGTCTGACCTCTCTGACTTAAGAGTCGTGGGTTTGTTTTTCTTTAATTGTGGCATTCCAATACATTTTACCTAAAAACTTACTGACAAGTGCGACCATTCAGCTGTCTATGTAGTATAGCAAATAGAAGGCTCCTAGAAGTCATCAGTACATGAGGTTCCTAATAGGGAATGCTCCAGACAGGAGACCAACCACCCACCCATAACAAATAATATAAACACACAATGTAAACATCCGCCAGTACATGCGCAATACGAGGTCTGATACATTTTACTAACAATACTATTAGTACGCCAATCATGAGTACAGTTGCAAGCAAAACAATACAAACAACTAGCTGCTATATACAATACAAACGGCGAATATATCTTCATTTAGGTCATCTATATAGTCACAGTTGGCAGGGGTTTTGTGTCATGTATTACATATGTTGACAACTCGTTGACTTGGGATCTATACTTGTGACTTGGGCACATATAACTTATTAGAAGGGATTTTTGGCTCAGGGGGAGGGGAAAATGTTTTTTTTTTATATTAAAATTGGTACTGTACATTTAACTTATGTGTGCACTGTACATCACCCATTCCATCACTGTTAGTGTTTTTTTGGATAGGTCTGCATCTATATAAAAGATATTCTTGGGCTCCCCAGGGGCATTCACTGTGGCAGCACCCATGATAAAACTATACAGCACCCATGCCTTTAATATTTTGGAATCAGTGATTTCTCAGACTATATAACCATTCTGAAAATTATTCCACATATGACTTTATAATATAGGTAGTCAATGAAAAAAAGGGATTAGGGCTCAGTGGAGCTTGGGCAATATTTGTGTTTTTAATAGCCAAATTTGTAATTTCAACATCATAATTTTAACGCATGAAAAATGAGTGCGAATCTACCACAACCCACCCCTCCCTGCCAGGCGTGACAGCCTCCACCTACTACCATGGTCCCTTATTACCCCTCACTCTGAACTGCACTGTGTACAGGAACACCTGTTTCTTCTCCGTGAACTGCACCCTTAGTATAAGTATATAAATGAATGTGAAATGAATAATGTATTACCATGAGGGCCCTTCCATATTAAAGGCACGTGAGGCCTTAGTTGTCGAAAATATTCATATTTGTTCCAATCGCCGTAAACAGAACAACATTAAAACGCATACAGTTTCGTTCATATGTACCATGGCCATCGCGCAAACAGCATGTTATCACAAAGACCTACTATATTTTACCTAAGCAAGAGCCTGATTGTGTTACATAAGACAGAACAATGCTACTCGCTAATCACACACAAATGGCATAAACGCTCTTTATTAGTTCCATGTCAGGAATTCAGCAACAAAGAACGCTCTTTATGTTTACCATCATAATATAAACAAACACCAGAAAAGTTACTTTTTATGCTTTTGTTTACATAACAATGGTCAAACAGATGACAATAACATACTGTTCATGCGATATTTCTTATTTGTATAGGGACAAAGTCTGTCTACATTTTGATGTTCTTTCTGTTTGTGGCGGTTTTTGACGGGTGTAAATATTTTCACAGGATACCCACCGCCAATGCCAACCGTACCTTTAACAAGCGTTGCTTCAATATGGTCATGTTGTGTGTATATGTATTGATGCCATTGAGTATATAATAAACCTTATTGAACTTGAATCATTCTGCTCTTGTATTATCTGTTTTTGTCCCCACTTGAATTGTGCCCTGTGACCCAGTATAGGTATCTACTTCCAGCAATTTTATTGTTTTTGGATAGGTATGCATCTATACAAATGGTTTGCACAACGATTGGGCTCCGCAGTGGGGTTTAAGGGTATGGAGACAGCCCGACACCCACAGCACCCATGATAAAACCATAGAGCAGCCGTGCCTATCAAAACATATTTCCGAGTCAGTGATCTCTCAGACTATACTCATTCTGAAAATTACACCACAGTTGACTTCAGAATATATAGAGGCAATGGGGAAAAACATTATTTGGGCACCTGAATGAGATTTTGGGCTCTGGTCGGGGGGAGGGGAATATTTGGGGTTTTTAGTAGTCAAGTTGGTATATTTAACTTGAATTGGGCCATGTGACCCATTATATGTATCTATTTCCAGTATTTTTAGTGTTTTTGGAAAGATATTCATCTGTATAAGATGATTTGAAAAAGTTTTGGATCCTCAGTGGGTTTTCAGGGTATGGAGACAGCCCAACACCCACAACAGCCATGATAAAACAATACAGCACCCATGCGTATAAAAACTAGTTTCTGGGTCAGTGTTCTCTCAGTCTCTCAGACTGTACCCATTCTGAAAATTATTCCACATTTGACTTTAGAAATATAGGCAGGCTATACACAAACATATTTGGGACACTGGAAGGGATTTTGGGATCAGAGTTGGGAATATTTGGTTTTTTAATAGTCAATTTGGTGTATTTAACTTGAATTGGGCACTACAATCCATTATATGTTTTTCTTTCCAGCACTACTGTTAGTGTTTTTGGATAGGCATGAATCTATATAAAAGATTTGGAAACGTTTGGGCTCCTCAGTGGGACTTGAGGAAAAGGGAAAAGGAGACGATCCACAGCACCCATGATAAATGTTATATCCAGGGGTCAGTGTTCTCTCAGACAATAGTCATTCTGGAAATTAGTCTATATTTGACTTTAGAATATAGGCAGGCGTTGAACAAAATATTTTGGCACCAAGAATGGATTTAGGGCCCAGGGGAGAGGACTATTTGTGTTTTTAATAGTCAGATTGGTACTTTTAACTTGAATTTGTTGCTGTAACCCATTATATGCTTTTATTTCAACAACTTTTAGTGTTTTAGATAGGTCTGCATCTATTTGAAAAATTACCAAAATATTGGGCTTCTCAGTTGAATTTAAGGGTAAGTACCCATGATAAAACCATACAGCACCCGTGCCTATTAAATCACATTTTGAGGTCAGTGCTCTCTCAGTGTATACTCATTTATGAAACTGATTCCACATATGACTTTAGAACATAGGCAGGCAATCAATAAAAAATATTTGGGCACCTGGAAGGGATTTTGGGCTCAAGGGGAGGGGACTATTTGTGTTTTTTAATAGTCATATTTGTATTTTTAACATGAATTGGGCCCTGTAACCCATTATATGTGTTTAACTCCAGTGCTTTAAGTGTTTTTGGATATGTCTGCATCTACATAAAAGATTTGCAAAAGATTGGCTGCATTGGATTGAAGGGTATATGGGAGGCCAAATTCATATTTAATAATGACACTCAAGCGCAAATACCACATATTGTGCTTAAGCACAAATAGAGGATTTGCGCTTAAGCGTAATGAATTGCGCTTAAGCGTAATAGTAACTACAATCTAACCTACCCATAAACTATTGGCATGACCTGGTGTATCACCTAGCAACACAAGAGGGGCATTTGGCTTATTTTAACCTGTTTGAATTAGCCTGAGTTTATGTTCAACAATGATAATCCCTAATTACATATTATCAGCATCCATCTATCCAAAGAATTGATGTCTCCTTTTCGGAAGTCTAGTAATTTTTTATATGATGTTTTTTAATGTATTTTTGCACAAATTTGGGCCATCACTATGGTCATATACTGCACGAGGGCATGCTTACCACATATGGTTTACTTATTGACTTAAACCAGGGGGGAAACCCTATTTTCATATTATCAGCATCCCTGTCCCAAAAATTGGTGTCACATTCCTGGAGCTTTGGTGTCTCAGTCCTTGAGCTCAAAAGTGTCTCCATGGTCATATAGCGTGAATGTGATGTCACTGAGGGCTTGCTTCCCTCATATGCATGATATGGTGTGCCTGTGTACTCGAAAATTGAAGAAAAAAGTTGCCCTACTAATACAGAAGGTACTGCTATCACAAGTAGCCCCAACTAATATATACAGAAGATAATAAAATGCTATCACTACTCGCCCCAACTAAAACAGAAGCTAATACTGTTGCAAGTCAGCCATTTTGATAAAGAAGTTAGCCTAGCTCCCTACCCATCTAGACCAATGAAAACAAGAGGTGATATGTCAATAGGAGTTAAGGTTAAGTTATGGATAAACCTATTTATTCACCAGGGGTGTTCAGGTACATATAACCATGAATTGTGCTTAAGCACAATTATTGCACTTAAGCGCAATTGATTGTGCTTAAGTGCAAATAATTACACTTAAGCGCAATGTATTACACTTAAGTACAATCATTGCGCTTAATCATAATTATTTGCGCTTAAGTGCAATCGATTGTGCTCAAGTGCAATTGATTGCGCTTAAGCGCAATTAATTATTAAATGTGAATTCATTTTGGCCTCCCATAAGGGTAAGGAAACCCATACCATCCATGATGAAACACACAGCACCCATGCCTATAAAATCATATTTTGGTGTCAGTGTTCTATCGATCAGACTATAGTCATTATGAAAATTATTCAAAAGTTTGACTTTAGAATATAGGCAGGCACTGAACAAAAACTATTTGGGCACCTGGAAGGGATTTTGGGCTCAAGGGGAGGGCAATATTTTTTGGTTTTTAATGGTCAATTTGGTAGTTTAAACTTGAATTGGACCATGTAGCCCCTTATATGTGTTTCTTCCAAGCACCACTTTTAGTATTTTTGGATAGACCTGAATCTATATAAAAGATTTGCGAAAGTTTGGTCTCATCAGTGGGATTTGAGGAAAAGGAGACGGGCCACAGCACTCATGATAAAACCATACAGCACCGTGCCTTTAAAATCATGTTATCTAGGGGTCAGTGTTCTCTCAGACTATATTCATGCTGGAAATTATTCTATATTTGACTTTAGACTATAGGCGGGCGTTGAAAAAAAATGGGCACCAAGAAGGGATTTAGGGCCCAGGGGAGAGGACTATTTGTGTTTTAACAGTCAAATTGGTACTTTTAACTTGAATTAGGTAGGCCCTGTAACACATTATATGACATAAAAATCATATTTTAGGGTTAGTGCTCTCTCAGTCTATACTCATGTATGACAATGATTCCACATATGACTTTAGAACATAGGCAGGCAATCAATAAAAAATATTTGGGCACCTGGAAGGGATTTTGGGCTCAAGGGGAGGGGAATATTTGTGTTTTTTAATAGTCATATTTGTATTTTTAACATGAATTGGGCCCTGTAACCCATTATATGTGTTTAACTCCAGTGCTTTAAGTGTTTTTGGATATGTCTGCATCTACATAAAAGATTTGCAAAAGATTGGCTGCATTGGATTGAAGGGTATATGGGAGGCCAAATTCATATTTAATAATGACACTCAAGCGCAAATACCACATATTGTGCTTAAGCACAAATATAGGATTTACGCTTAAGCGTAATGAATTGCGCTTAAGCGTAATAGTAACTACTATCTAACCTACCCATAAACTATTGGCATGACCTGGTGTATCACCTAGCAACACAAGAGGGGCATTTGGCTTATTTTAACCTGTTTGAATTAGCCTGAGTTTATGTTCAACAATGATAATCCCTAATTACATATTATCAGCATCCATCTATCCAAAGAATTGATGTCTCCTTTTCGGAAGTCTAGTAATTTTTTATATGATGTTTTTTAATGTATTTTTGCACAAATTTGGGCCATCACTATGGTCATATACTGCATGAG